>CAXIVR010000005.1:38627845-39352578 GCA_964035755.1 Teleogryllus oceanicus | reverse complement strand
GCAAGAGGTCCTGTGTAGCGACATAGTAGTGCATGCACCAAACTTTGCAAAACGATTTGTGATTCAAACAGATGCCAGCGATAGGGGATTGGGAATTATTTTGGCACAGCATGATGATGATGGGCATGAGTACCCCATACTTTACTTAAGTAGGAAGTTTTCTGATGCAGAACAGAAATTCTGTACAACAGAAAAAGAGTGCAGTGCCATTGTTTGGGCACTCCAGAAATTAAAGTGCTATTTAGATGGCCAAGTGATTAAAAAATAGAAACTGACCATAATCCTCTAGTGTGGTTGAAAAACTGCGCGGGAAATAATCCTCGACTAATGCGCTGGTCATTAATGATCCAGCATTACAACATCAGCATAATTCACAAAAAGGGGCTTGAGCATATAAATGTCGATGCTTTGAGTCGAATGTTTTGATGCCTGGATACACTACAAGCGCAGTTGTGAGCACTAAGTAGTCTGTAATTAGACCGATTGGCATTAGATTTATGTTGTATATTTGTATAAGGTAGAAGACATATGTCTACATATGTCCGGATATTGTAAATAGTAAGTTTCAAAATAATCAATTCCTGTAATGTTAAAACAAAAAATAGATAAATTGTCAGGTCATATATGTAGTTTATCAAATGTAATGAATATTGTAATGTGTAAAATTCAAAAATAATTGATGCCTTGAAATGTCAAAACAGAAAATAGGGTTGTTATATCAGTTGTTGTTTTGCATGTAATTAGTAAAATTCAAAGAAAATAACGTCTTGTAATGTTAAACAGGAAATAGAAAGTTGTTATTTATTACAGGTAGTATCATTAACGTCAAATATTGTAAATAGTAATATTTAAAGTCGTTGTAAAGTTAAAAATGGAAAGTTGTTATGTATTATATGGAATTATCAAAATAAGTTATATTAGAATGTTCTATTGTAGATTTGTGATAATCAGAGATGAAAATGAGAAAGGGATGTAAATATGATGTTGAGGAACCACGTCTAGTGGGGATAAAAATGTCCAGTTTTGACTGTGAGACAATTATATTTCAAGAAATATTTTAACGGTATTTGAATTGAAATAGATTTAGAGTGATGAATAGGTCACAATAAAAAATATTACCATTTAGGCTACTACAGTCAGGGACAGAAGATTTTTCCTGTGGTTGGTTACCTGCGGAAAAAATTCTTTTCTGGGTAGGGAAGAGTCTGTAGCGTCACGTTGGCGGCCGTGGGTGGGAGGAGGAGCGGAAGTATCGCATACCTGCGGGCATGAATAGCTAGGCGCCGGCGTTAGGATACATTTAGACAAAGGGGACGCCAGCTTGACCCGGAAGGTCACGTAGTGGTAGACGCGAACCTTCCTCCCACACCTAGGACGGTCACGTGACGGCTGCACTCTGATATAAAATCGAGCCGACGAGCTCATACAGTGGGTTTTATTGTGGAAACCTCGCGCGATGCGCAAAACTTTACTCCCAGGCTGGAGCGTGTCGTGTCTATTGCACGGGTGACGAGGTCACGGTAGTGGCGCGGGAGTAGCGTCAGAGGAGGCGGAGCCTCCTAGCTATGTGGGGTATCAACAGAGAAATACTTATAAGGGTGTAGTTTCGGAGCAGAAGTTGGTTATTGTACATACGTGTAAATAAACTTGTACATACTTGTAAAGGTCGGTGTGCTTTTCTCCATGAAGCCACAATAGTAAGTTAGTGGAGATAGAATGTTACGATTTTGTTCAATAATGAGTATGTCAGAATAAGTTTTGTTTATTGAATTTCGTTATAATGTAGATTTTTTTTGTGTTGCATTTTTTTTGGAGAAAAACGGCAATAAAAAAGATATTTACATGAAAACTGGGTTATTGATGATTTCCTTTCCTTTTGCATATAATAATAATTATTGTTTTGATTTCCTGTTGAGGATCAGTCCGCGCCCTCACGACCTAATTATAAAATTTTCTATGATGTTACTCCGTAACGCACATATCAGGGTTAGCATTAAAAATAACACTTATTTAATGGATAGAGTAAAGAAATAATAGGTTAGAGAGAGAGGAGGAAATACGGAACAACGACAAACGATTCTATTGTAATTGGGCGTTGCTGGATGTAAATTTTTCTCTTTCACATTTTTTTACCTAAAAGTTCTTGTCAGAGTTCTCTGTTGCGCTCGTTTGTGCTGTCGACCATCGTAATACTTGCGATGAAAACGTGTCCTCGCAGGTGTGCCGAGAAGATATCTTTTGTGAGGGGTTGCATCAGATACAAAGACTAATTTTAGTGTTAATTTGACATGTATTCAAGATACAATCAAGTGCTGACGAGTTAATTTCTTGTTCTATTAACTTCAATGATGCATAGTCATTCTGTTATTTAAAAAATCTAATAAATCTTCATCAAGTGCATATCAATACTTTTAATTTATTTCCAAAACTTTTCTACATAAAACACGTTCTATACAAATTATCTAGTATTTGTTTAGCAATCACAGAGAATTTGTTTTTATATTTCTCTTTTAAAGTTACTCTGACTTTTTTTAACATGAGTGATAACAAAATTCGATTGCAATTGATTAATATTACGAGTCAGTTTGTAATATTATTTTCCCAAAGTTAAGAATATCAATACTCAATTCTGTTTGTCCTTGAATAATAAATTCAGTTTCACCTTGCAAGTCAATAACTTTTGTGTTTCTGTTGAACTATAGCTGTCAGATATTAAAGTCGTATTGGCAGGCTATGCCGGCGACATACTTTGAGACAAATGAAATACGTCTCTCTGAAGTGAAATCTATTAACTGAAGTCGGTATGACTTACTCTTTTTACATAAATTAATTTACGAAAGACTGTAAACATCTTTGTTGAAAGAGCTTTGTTAATCAGAGTACTTTAGAATTTTTTTAAAGTTCTCTGATCTTAGAAATTGAAAGCGTTTCAAGATCGAACGTCAAGAGAATCCGCGAGTCTAGACAACATATGCGTTACCTAATAAAGTAATTATATTTCCACATCCTACACTTTAATTCTTTGTGAATTTCATTAATTTGCATGGCAAAAATGAATTTCTGAAATGACTTTTTTCTGAGCCAACTTGCACCACACTGCTAAGAAAATCCATGATATAAAATCACAGCCTGTAGCTGTGCATAGCTGGGTGTGCACTTCCTTTTGTATTTTATTCGGAGTCCCTGTCAAAATGCTGATCCCAGATGTGAGGAGCCTGACAGTTTTGTGAACTATTTACAGAAAAACCACATCCATTCAGGCTGGCTACTGAGGTCCTTTCAAATAGAAATCGTCTTAGGAAGAGAACATCTAGATTTCTTTCCAGGTGATACTTGAAAGTATGCAGTAAAATCGGTTTATAAGTTTTCGATGAAAATTTTATTTTGTTATTTTTGTGGAGTGAGAACTAAGGGTACATTTTTATGTCCATTCCATATGGAAAACATCAGAATGGTTACTCAGCAACTGCACCTAGTTACACAATACCTCATTGCAACATGATACTCTCTTCGAAGGATAACGCAGCTCTCCGCCCACTGTGCTCGTGTGGAGTTCACGGTCGGCCGCCCGCTCCGAGAGACCTGTCTGGCGCGGCGGGAGAGGGCGGGGCGTGGGCGAGGCGGGGGCGGGGGCGGGGCGTGGACGGGGTTAAAGGCCGTCGCAGCGCCACGCCGTCGGGTGCCAGCTGAGCGAAGTGACGCGCCAACAATAGACAGGCGACTCCGCCCATCCCGCTAGCGTTGACGGTAGTGGATTCGGAAAATCTCAAAGGAAGTGGAGGATACCTCCTTTCTGGATACTATGGAAGGAAGTGTTTTACTTTCTTTGTAAATAACATGATCAGTAAAGGGGTTTAAGAAACAATGATGACCGATGTTTTGCGCGCGCCGCACGCACGCACACACACACACACACACACACACACACACACACACACACACACACACTCACTCACTCACTCACTCACACACACTCGCACACGCAGAATTTTCTCTTGTTGCACTTTTTGTGTTATTTGGTTTTGAAAATTATATTTACTCATACGCAAATAGGAGAATGATTAAAATTCGAGATTTCAGGTAATAGGTATTGAGATTCAACAGGACCAGATTATTAGCTTAATATGCCCTAAGCTTGACAAAATGAAATGGACCTATCATTGCTTAAGTTAAGACTTCAATATTTTCGATATTTAGGAAATAATAAAGTTACGTTTAATCAATTTTGGGGACTTCTATAAACCGGGACCCTAGGTACTAAGCTAGCCTGCAATCCTGGATTCCATTCCGGACAAATTGATGTGACTTGTTGGAGGATTTTTCGGAAAAGCAGAAAATTGCAGTATAATATCGTAGCTTTACATGTATTGAGGGCATAAATGGTGAGTTATTATGTATAATGGCAAATTAATACAACCCAGTATTTGGTACAACTTTCGTTAAACCATGTGTGATAACGAACTGCGAATAGCGTCAAAGAGGCCATCTGGTTCTTAAAGAAACCATATATTATTTATTTAATTACAAAACTCTGCGCAGGCTTGTTAAAAATACCAACTTTTCATGTTACGAAGGGAGTACTTCGAAATAATATTAGTACGAGGAATTTCTTCACACCTTCTCATTTCTCGGAGATGTAAATGAACTTCTTTTAACATAATTAATTTTCAAAATTACTTTCTGTGGGAAAAAACTTGAAACATCATGCTCAACATTATGTGTACTACTTCATTAAAATTTTCAAGCGTCTGCTCCTTTATGCTGACTCTGTGAAGCAGTGAACTCGAAACCTTTTCGTAAATATGCCCGTGTTGTTTTCTAGGTCGTCCGAAAAGGTTGTGCATAAACAGATCTCTCCCGGTAGAATATGAATGAGGTCGTGCGTTGGGTAGACCCGAAGTCGGTTAATTAAAGAGCTTCCCAACTAAGATAAACATCAGTTGTTGGAATGAAACACAAGCAACCGACCTTCAGGGCGGTGTGATCCCAACTGCAACATTTCGCCAGAAACGTTTCAAACGTTACGCATGCGTGGGTTCTTTGTGTGTGTGTGTGTGTGTGTGTGTGTGTGTGTTGGTGAGATGATCGTTAGATGCACTTCGCACGTAAATATCGGCGAGATTTATAATTCCGCAATTACGAAGTGCTGAGGCTCGGGCTCGGAGGGGTGGGGAAACTCACCTTGTCGAGGTCCGCCGCGGCCCAGCAGGATGCATGTGACCTTTCGCAAAGAGTTTGTTAATTGTGTGCGGGCGGGCGATCGCGTCTCTGCTTCGTTGCGCCAGAGCGAAAGCGAACTCGCGAGTACAGCGTTTGCGGAAAGAAGGGCGCTTTCTTCTTACTTTTCCGAGAACATGATCAAGAATTGATTCGTTATTATCATAACCAAATGCTGCCAATCCGGATAGCCGAGGTCGCTAAGACTCAAGAGGCGTAGCTGCCTCGTGCGTGAAGAGTCGCGGGTTCGAATCCCGCCTGAGGCATGGCTGTTTGTGTGTGTCTGTATGTTTGTAATTGTTCATCCTCCATCATCATCATCACATCATCATCATCAGTTTACACCTCATCCCCCACGGCCCCTACTTGGTGTGTAAAAATGGATTTAGCATAGAAATGCTGATACCCCCCCCCAAAAAAAACGTCACGCGCACTTACCCCCGGTAAGGTTTCAATGGGTATAGTTGCAAGTTTGCGTGGTTTTAAGATATATGGGAGGAGAAATGTCACCTCCCGGTATATAATACGCACTTCACTTACGGACAAGCCATGCATCTCTTTCTCTTCTCTCTCTCTCTCTCTCTCTCTCTCTCTTATATATATATATATATATATATATATATATATATATATATATATATATTGCAAGTATCGAATCCTGAGATCATTCTCATTGTTCGATGCGGCAGCTATGCTGATTCATGTTACGCCAGTGTATTGTTTACTTTGTAATAACATGATTTTGTATAATGCCATGACTTATTCCGGGTAGGCATTCGGCATTGACTATTTTGCCAGACACGTACCGCAAAGTAAAACTTTCCAGAAAATAAGCTGTGAATAAAAATGTTAGTTTTAATGTGTAAGCGCTAAAGAAAAATGAAATGAAACAGATTACCCAAAGGATGATTTGAGTAATTAGTAATCAGAAATGAGGCGTGTATGTTCGTGTGAAATTATTTTCATTTCCAAAGAAGAAAAATTATTTCCCTCGTTTTATTTCAGAACTTGAGTACTTTCGAAAGTGACTTTTAGTTAACTTATTTCCTTTTTTACTCGTAGTAGTTTGTGGTTATATTCAAAATGAGTTTATTGTGTTCATTTCATTGCACGATAATATCAATTTTTTTTTTATTAGGAACAGATATTCCCAAATGCTTTATATGGGTAAATATTATTCAATTCCATAAAAATGAAATTTTCGAATTACTCTCTGTAACCTGCATGTTAATCAACCGTCACGGAGACATTTTGGCATACTTCTCTGTTACTGCACATCACTATTTTGTCTGTTAAATGCACCTTCAGAGTCGCAAAGTTGTAGCCCGTGAATAATAGCTGCGGAAGTATTTGCACACTGTCATAATTATGCACTTTAATTAACTTTTTCGCACTTGCGAGTGGATCATAGGCGTAGTTTTCGGAAGAATGAAGGTCAGAGTTCTGTTCTAAGACTATAATTATTTTCCATTGTAAAGGTGATAGTATCTCATTACATTTCTCGCTTATGCTTCTCACGGTCAGGATGCAAGACGTTAAAACACTACCTAGACATAGAACTTTAGAAAATATTTATTCAAACGTAATCTTTCCAGGTTGTAAACACATTTAAAACGATAATGATTTTTTTTTTCAAAGTGTAAAGCGCGTTTACGAACAAATATTCTTCCGTTAATTTCCAAGTCTCAACGTGATGACTAATGCCATTAAGGTCAACGTTCTCGTCCTGTACTGTTAGTTCGCAAGGCAAATATCAAGAGAGGTCTCTGTCAATCATCATGGCTTCCCTTCACTCGAGTGAGTTCGTACTACAAGGTAAACAACACTTTTCGGAGAGGTGTAGATCCTGCTTATGCATGCCATTCACCACCAAACTCAGGATTTCGCAGCCCCAGACGATGCAAGCGTAATTCTGATCCGTCTCCTTCAATCTCGTTCGTGCACCGAGAAGCTGCCTGCCTTCTGTGAAGCACTATATCATAATAAGGACGGGAGAGCGTTTGCAGTGATGTAGGTCCCTTGCATCACTGCACCGCAAGTGAGGGTTGCCATTTGGCTCCTGATTTACTTCTTGTTGGAGACCCGTGTGTAATGAGTGGTAATGAGGGCAAGGAACGATCTTCATGACTGGCGTGCTTTGCCAGATGTCAAGATGAAGATAGGAGATCCGTTAGGTGACTTGGCTCTTCGTTCGTGGTGTGCAGGAGCGTGCGTTGTGAAATCGTCTTTGAGACCTTCGTAATCGACACGTGCGTTCACAGGTCAACAATATCTTCGATACAATAAACTCCTCTCTCCCTCCCCACTCTAATACTATTTTCCCCCTTTAACTCCTCTCTTTTATTTTTCTTTCTTTCTTTGACCCTTTGCATTGTTTTCGTTTTATTGTCTATGCCTTTTAATTAATGTCACTCTAATTCTATTTCATTTCAATTTTTTTCCCGTTGTATTGGTATTTATATTTTTGAAGTACATACTTTTTAAGCTCTTTTGTTATCTCTTTTTTCACTTTTTTGTATTTATTATGATAGCGTGTAGAAAGTTTGTATTTAATTTTTGCATTAAATTTTGGAACTTCAAGACTTCAATTATCTTTTCAACGAAAACTTTTATAATAAGCAATAGCAATAAATAATAATAATAATAATAATAATAATAATAATAATAATAAAAAATATACCCGAAAGAGAGTTTTGTTGTACATATAACATTTGCTATTTATATTGTATTTGCATAGAGATTTTGCTTTATGAGATTAATAAAAAATCCTCATTTAAGTAGCAAGAGGAAAAAGCGACATCCTTTCACAAATTGCACATCTTGTCCTTGTAGTTTACAAAAGAGATCTTGCTACTTGAGTCATTGGCATCTTTTTTTTTGTTCCATTGAGGGCACTTTTCGATTTTTTTCTGCTCGGTCTGTTTTCAGACAACTATCTTGTATGTCAAGGATAAACATTATAATGATTCCATAATTTAGTCGGCTCTTCTGTAGTACTGTGTAAAATGGCGTTGCAGCCTTCATCAACTGCAGTGTTGCGGCTTCTAAATGCACCACTTCACACTGCAGTAAATCACAAGGGGTCCCTTATGTAAGACGGAGTATTTGCAGGGCTCTCGGAGAGAGTTATACCAACCAACAAAACGATTGCTATTTACAGAAGTAATTCGAAGGTTGCCTTGCTTCTTCTGTATATCAAGATGGTCATTTATAAACCAAAAATTCAATAATATAAATGAAAACATTATCATAGACCTACAGTGACTTATGGGCTGCGTACTAGCTTTCTGTGGTGAGATTTCGGGTTCGATTGCCGATCGGAGCAAAAATACAGTATCTTACCTTCAAAATATTGTCAGTTTCTGTACCTTTGTGGTGAAGAAAAGCTCATACAGAAGGATGTTACGTATTTGCTTTGAAGGGAATACGTCATGTTCGCCACATGTCTCACTTACCCCGGAGTGTGAAATAAACTAGATGGGTACACGGTGGCCGCCAAAGTCGGACAGTCGACCCAAAACATACTATAATGCGTACTATATACAACCAGAGGTAAATTAACTTGCACCTTTTTATATCGTTATTTTAGATTAAGTTCAGATAGAGCATTTTCAATGGAATTGTTACGAAATGAAAATAGCACTTGGTACGAGTGTATCAACTCTTAAATAAAGGAACAATTAAGTCATGTATTGGCTGGCTATGGAGACAAGTTTGTTTTGAAAGGGACTAGCTAGAGTTCGAAATAGACAGCCTCATGGCATTTATGTTGTGATATTTCAAGTATACCTCTTGTTAATATACCTAAGTATTAGCGTCTTCAAGTGATTAGAAGATTGGCACAACCTTGGGAAGGTATTAGTTATAATTAGTCGGTGGTTCAAGAATACAGAACAAAATATTAGCGGAAGCGGAGCAGGTAACTGTTTGCCGATTGATTAACCATCCAGAACTTTCAAACAATATATTTTATTTTCGTTGGAACTTTAAGTGCTTTATTTGACAATTCTCATGGGGAGCGGACAGCGACATGCGATCAGTGGAAAGGAGTGGCAGCTGAGATTATATTGGAAATACCATGAACGGGCGCCCTGGAGCGTAAATTGTTGCGGGACGAAGTTCATATTCGTAACCGAAATTATTGTAGTGAAGTCACGATCAATCTATTTTATTTCAATACTTATTGTTAACTGATATATGATTTTCTACTTATTATAATTTCTGTTTTACTTCAGACTTTTACACAGAAAACGTTCATTGATTCAAACCACAATGGTCTTTGATGTTTATATTACTAGAATGCCCTAAGTTGTGATATCAATTGAATGCTCACCGTAAGTGGTGCAACTTGAATTTTTCGGTGGGAGGGTGCTAAAGAAGTCGTTCTCTTAGTAATTTGATGCTTTCTCATAAATAACTTTCATTGAATTAAAAAAATTAAAAGAATTAAAAAATATTGATAACTTGTGTTTATTTGAAGCATATTCAACTGAGATATTTAATGACTTTTATTATAAGAAACTAGTAAATACTATATTTGTGAGTGTCATATTGATATCGAATTTGAGGCCTACTTGACCGTCACTTGAATGAAATGAACTGCAGAGACCGAATAAACCTTTGGCAATTTTGATTGATTGATTTCTTGAGTGATTCCGGGCACGTCAACTATTATGGTCATTAGTCCGTAAGTGTATTGCTTGTTTTTGCTCGGGAGGTGGCGGTGGTCTTGCTCCACTTGATGGCCAGATCCGGCGCCGACCTACCGTCATCTAGTGGGGTTTGCCTCAACCATGTATCTCCCACCAGCGGGGCACCGCCCCAGCCGGGACAAGATCTAAGTCCCCGACCGGTATCCCTGGCAGTGTGGTAGTGTAGTGCATGTTAGTGGGAGTGCGTATGTAAGGGGTGAGGATAGGACAAGGAAGAGTAAGGTGTGACATACGAATTCGCCGCCGCCGTCGATAACGACACCGGCTTTACCGGGAGCGGTAGCTCAGTGCATCAACTGAGCCGCCGCTCCCGGTTTTGACTCCAATTCTGTGGAGTCCTTGAATCTGAGCAGCGCGCTATAAATTACGGAAACTCAGATTTAATTTTTTCATGCGAAGGTAACGTGGAAGAGCGTACATGAAACGAGATATGCGGCTCATAACGTACGGGTAAATTATCACTGCCTTTTGTGGCTCTTTCTAAAAATAACCTAGCCCGGCTTCGATCGCTATTGATCGGGAGGTCTTAAGGCTTCAAGACACTACGGTGGCGGATTTTCGCCATTTGCACATCGGTATTTGCCTTCAAACTGTATATGAAGAACCTTGAATCAGTTAAGGAAAGCTTTAGAACCTACCACCACTTAATTATTAAAAAAGATATAAAGCATTAAGCCCTCATGTGTACGGACATACGACCCATGAGGAGTCTTTCCTTGAGCAGCTTAGAGATCTAATTCAAGGTTTTATATTCGGCCTTGCACTTCCAAGCGACTGCAAGGTGAATGGGAAAGGATGTAGAGAGTCCGCAGGTGTTTGCTGAAGGGAACGCATTAATAAGCCGAATTAGGTTGGATTTGATCGGACGTCCGTGCAGAAAGTCTCGGGTTTAAGTTCATTTTCGAGAGTTTTGGATTGTGCTTGAGAGTGATAACGAATGCCTGATATTAAACTTTGTTTTTGAGTTATTTGAATTGGAGCATGTATTTTTGAAGTCTTGAAATTCAAGCGATGTCACTTAGAGATTGCACGACGATGATATACCCCATAAATTCAATTGCAAGTTCTTCCTCATGTCTATTAACTGATATTCCCGCAAATTTGTTAGGAAAATTTACAAACGGCTATCCATTAATAGGCATATTAACGTATTAAAAACCACACATTCGGCGGAAAGTTCTTGCAGAAGGTTAAATATAAACAAACCCCGTAAATTCGAGTTTCTTTTATAGAAGACTAGACATTGACTCCCGTAAATTCGACCAGAAGCTCTTAAAGAAGGCTCGTCATTGACAAATCTCCGTAAACTCAACCAAGGGATCGCACAGAGCGCTAGGCATTGTTGAACCCACGTGAACCCGGCTGTGGGTTCTTGTTAAGCACTGGCGAATGCTAACCCCCCGTAAATTCGAACGGAGGTTCTTACAGAGGCTAGGCATTAATAAAACGCAGTGAATTGGACCGGGGGTTCTTACAGAAATCTACGCATTGCCTCCGTTAATTCGATCGGCACTTCTTACAGAATATAACGCATGCCTAATCCCCCGAAAAATCCAACAGGTGGTTCTTACAATAGCCTAAGCATTGACAAACTCCCGAATATTCAACCAGGTGTATTTGCTGAAGCATCGATAAGCCTTCGCAAGTTCCTTGGGAGGCCGCTTGGCGGCGCGCCAGTCGGGCGCCGTCTCCAAGCGCGGCAACGCTGTCGCGGGGGCAGGGGCGGGGGCGGCGGCGCTGCATGGCTAATGAGCCGACAACAGCCTAATTAAAAGGTGACCGGCGCGCCGCTGTGCGCTGCGAGGGACACTCACGCGCCACGCGCATCTCGCCCCCGCCCCCGCCCCCGCCTCGAAGCCTCCGCCGCGCCGACAGGGAAAGTGAAGCGCTGCAAGGTCAACGCCTCAACTGCCGCCTCCACGCGCGCGCCTAGTGCACTGGCAGCGGCGTCGCTGTAAACTTCTAGGCGAGGTAGCCCGCAGAATATATTTTGAACGGAATCTCTTCATTTTTTAGATATTTATTTTTTAGATATTTATTTAGGAAAAAACAGTATGTGACGTATGGGGAGAAAATCATCTGCGCACGCTTTCTTGAGTTTCAGAATCCCTTCATAACAATTTAACTACTAATAGTTGAAAGATAAAATAATAATAACAATAGTAATCATAATAATAGTAATAATAGTAAATATTATTATAATAATAATAATAATAATAATAATAATAATAATAATAATAATAATAATAATAATAATAATAATAAATTCAAAAAGTGAGAGGTTAACATTTCTAAAACTAGATATTTTCGTTTCCGAGTTATAGAAAACTTATTTGAAACGGTAAACGAACTGCGAATTTGATTTTTCTGTATTGCTAAATAAATAGAAACTCACTCTAAGCTCTACTACCTCTACAAGCAAAAGGAAAGCTGAACAAAACGTGCGCATAGTGAAGCTACATTTACATCCAGAAGCAAATCAAGGGACCATCTCAGTATTTGCTCAATGGATCAGGGAAACTGGACAAAAACCCGATCGAGATGGGGGTCATTAACCCGGAAGCTGAAATACATTACTTGTTATAGGCATATTAAGTTTTTTCTAAAAAATATACAAAAAATTCAACTCATTAAGTCAACTAATTCATTATACTATATCATTATTTTAAGTAATTATTATTTTTCTTTAGACGATCAGTATAGTCTCTAATTATATAGAAACAGTTATGCAGCAGAAAAGATTTTACTTTTAACTTAAATTTGTGTACCAATTTTAATTGTTGAATTTCATCTGGCAATGCGTTGTAAAGTAACGTACATGTATTTTATTTAAGTAACGTACATGAATCTTTTTATGAGGTAAAAACCTCACAACATCTGGGCTAGACAGGCGAGGCCAACCGCAGATCATATTTAACACGAAGACTGTTCATAAGGTTTCTAGACAAAATCTAGGCTATATCAGGCGAGATCTACTGCAGATTATATTTAACATGGAGTCTGTTTGGTTTCTAGAACTCGATAAGGCGAGGTTGGCCGCAGATGGAGATTAGGCGAGGTCGCCGCAGATTCTATTTAACGCTGTTTAGGGTTTCTATTTACAACAGATGAACAAGAGGAGGCGAGGACGGCTGCTGAATATATTTAAGACGGAGTTTCTTGACAAGGTTTCTACACACACCAGCTAGGCTAGATTATATTAAACGGGTTTTATGAGATTCTGTGCATATGTTTTATTTTTTATTTTAACATGTTTTAAAGAGAGCTTAGAGCTTGTTTCTGCTGGGGCAAGATTCCTGAATAAAGAACACCTCGTGATTAGATTGATTGATTGATTAGTGATTCTGGGCGTGTCAATTACTATGGTAATTACTCCTAAAACTGCAGAGCATGTTTTTCATCGGAAGGTGGCGGTGATCTTCTCCGACTGGATGGTAAGATCCGGACCCAACCTACCGTCGACTGGCAGTGTTTCCCCTACCAGGTGTCTCCCACCAGGGGGCACTGCCGCAGCCGGGTCAAGCTAAGCTCCCGACCGGTCTCGCTGCATATGTGGTAGTGCAGTGCATATTAGTGTAAGTGTGTGTGTAAGGAGTGAGGATAGAAGGAAGAGGAAGGAAAGATCGCGCGAGGTCCGTGACCCGTTTGATTGGGTACTACTCCGGCTTACACCAGATAGTTTTCTCATTTCTTCGGTCTCAGTTATCTTTTCGGGCTTGCCACATCTACCCTTTCTTGCTGCCCTTTCTTGCTGCCCTCTATCGCTCCCCCCCCCCAACTATATTTATTTGAAATTTTCTCATTTTTTTGGTTTCCTAACAGCAGAACCGAAATATTATTTTAAGAATATTATAGAAGAGTGAAACCGCGTTATACATGGAAATTTTCGTTGAAAAATTTGGAGCAGTTTTTAAGAAAATGGCGTTTGTGTGTTATTGTCAATAGGAATTTTGAAAATCTTTTGAATTTTAGAAAAAAACTTTATATTAAGTCATTTCAAAAACAAATTTTAAATTTAAAATTTTTCTGTTATTATTGAGAAAGCGAAAGTATTGAAAAATCAATTTCATGCTATCGAAAACAGTGCCGTTAGCACTATGTGTTCGCAAGTTTGAAGAAAATATCGGGAGCAATTTTTGAGAAAATGGCATTTGACCGTTTCTGAAAATGCGGAATTGTGAAGTTATTTTCCCAGTGAGTTTAGAGAAAAATTGTATGTAATCATTTAAAGTACATGTAATACAATAATGTAAAAATTAAGACGAGAAAGAAAAGTCAAAAATTACATTTTTGTAATTATTGAAAAAAAAAAGAATAAAGAAGAAAGGCGTCTGTCATTTTATAAAGTACATTGTACATCCCTATCAAAAGTTTAAAGAGAAAATTTGGAACAGTTTTTGAGAAAATCTTGTTTTTTTATTTTTTAATATTCCACACATAGTACGTAATATTGCGCAAAATCTACTAGAATATTCAATACACGATATTGAAACGTGCCCGACGTTGACTGGTGCCAATTTGAAACAAGTCCCGTTTTTCTATTTAAAAACAAGCCCCACTTGGAGCGACATTCTGAAACATAAATATTACTGATAAATGTGATTTGGGCGCCAGGAAAAGGTTGAAAGGCTTGAAACTTAATGATTCCTACGGAATTTAAATATCTCTCATTTCAAAATTATGTTGTGCTATCTCAGTTAATTGTGGTTCGAAGTTCATAATTGTTGCTACTTACACTGCAACCAATTATTCAATCTGCCATCCATACGGATTAGCGAGGAATCTGAAAATCTTATTAAAATGCTGGAGTACACGTAATGATAATCAGCTTCCTTTCAACTTAACAAATTAGTATTTATTATAATATCAACTATGATTATATTGCAAGTTAAACAATTATTACATTGGTAATCAAAAATGAATTGATCTTTGGTCATGACCAGGTTTCTCTATATCACTACAGTTATAAAACCTTGTTATTCATTCGTGGGTCTTCGCGCGCTCTTCACTTCTTCGTTCGATGGCGCCCTGAAGCACCTTCTCCTTCGACGTAGCAGAATCTTGCTTCTGGTGAAGTCTTCGCCTAATATCCGTGATCCGGTTCCAAATTCTCCTGGCAATACTATTATAATCTGTGACTTCCCTCACTTGCATCGCGGGTGGTCGCCTAAACACGTATTTTCTTCCTACAAGAACGCTCTATCCTATGTGCCCCAAAACCTGTGTTTCCGTTGAAATCTCGAAATCGATTTTCCGAAGCATTACATACCTTTCTCTATACTACGGATATTACTCCGTATATACGTATGTATACGAGAAAGTAAAAACAGAGGGGCTTAAATTCACAATGTTATTAAATTGCAGATATTAAGAAAGCTACTTGATTGTATTTTTTGCGGGATGTTAAGATTTTACATTTTACAACATGGTTCTCAATGCTAATTTAATACTGAACATAAATGGCAAAAGATATCTCATCATACATTACTTTTATTTTATAATTATTTTTAATGGCTTTTTCAAAATATGTATGAAATATTGAATAACGAGTCATATATTTTCATTATTTTATTATATACTTGGTGGTCAGTTTTGCTTTTCTTTAGAAACCCTGACCTGTATGAATATGCATTTGAACAACTTATATTTGTATACATGAAAAGAAAAATATTGATATTTTTCCACTCTTCCATTTCTATTAATATAGTTCAATCTCACTCTAGCACTTGACCACCATCTTTCGTGCTGCAATAGGCAGAGTCTTAGGCTGCCATGCGGTACACCATAGGAAAGGTAATCTTGGTGCTAGCCATCTTATGAATGACTCATGAGAATACATGTGTATATTGGTCTTTTGGTGAGAATTGTTATCTTAGTTGGAATTAAACGGTGCCTAACGGCCAGTTTCACCACCATTACTTAAAATTTTTAGTTCGTCTTAAGAATTTTAAGGCAGTCTTAAACGAACCTTCCGCTTCACTAAACTTAAGCACACTTATCAGCTGCGCTTATCCTTTTATATCGTGCTTTACGTCGCAAACACAGAAAAAATGGCGAGCATTTTGTCGAGTGTTGCTTTTGATAGTGATAGCTGCGACAATTGTGAAGATGACAGCTTCGAGAAACCTTCTTGTAGGCCGAGGTGGATCCGTGAACGGTCCGAATATTTCGAAAAACTTGATGAAAGTGATTCTGACACCCAATTTTGTCTATCAATGCTGTCAATACTCCATATTTTGGAGCTAATTAAGGACCGACTGAAATTTACAAATTTACACTATAGTTAAATCTTAGCGAAATAAACATTTTAATATTTTTGGTTCATATTTGCCTTCCAAGTAACAATTTTGTCTAACAAGTGTGTTGTATATTATGTTTGCATGTTCGTAGCTAGTTGCTTTAAAATCGCGTTCAATGTTCTCCAAGCTATCATTTTTTGCCAATTTGTAACTATTTTTAATAATAGAAATGTACTTTCTCATACAATCGATGAGCACTTATTTCTCCGACGATGAAAATTTCGCAATCCTCTCTCCTTTCCCGACAACTAAAAATATCTTCTTAACACAAGAGTACAAAGCAGAACCAAAACAAACAAGGTTGGTCATGATCACTGGCTGCTTTACCAGGGTCCAGCATTGCCAACGACCTCTCAGATGCATTTAAGTTATATTTCCGTAGTAGCAGCAGCAGAGATATTGTGGTATCCCTGAATCAGTAAGTTATACTTCATGAAGCATTGCTTCAAAGAGGGTAGTGAACCAACGAACAACAAACCACGACTTCAAACGCGTCTTAAAATTAAGTGTGAGTTTAGTAAGCCATACATAAAAATATTTGGTGAAATTGGTCATTAATATAGATTGTAGTATATGAACGATGGAATTAAGTTACGTTATTGCTTCGTTGAATTGATTTTACTACTGGCTTTTTAAACCAGTTTTGTAATTTTAGAAATGAGTGGGAATTAGAATGAGTGAGCTTAAAGATCGCTATCCGATAGTGTGAAAAATTTGGTCATCCATTCTCATGCTTTTTCATGTTTTCTGAGTGTTCACTTTCAGATGATTTTTATTATACTACAGATAATTTGCTTATTATAACACATTTTCTCGTATTTTCATTTATATCATTACTTTCAGCTAATACACACGAACACGCACGCACGCGCGCACACACACACACACACACACACACACACACACACACACACACATACACACACACACGCTCGCGCGAACTTTGTTTTCAACGTGTAGTCTGTTTCGTAAGAATTTTAGAACATCTTCGCAGCTGCATTACAATTTCCTGGTGTTTAGTTCGGTATCCGTGGAAACCTGATAATTACAGCACACTTTTGCGTTTATGACATTGTTTCTATCCAATTGGTTTACAATCAGCACACATTATTAACCACTCTATGTGAAAATATATCTCCTGTTGAGTAGTTAACGATACACTGCATAAAATACTTTGGGTTCATAATGAGCATTTTTAACAAGAGGCGTATTTTCTCCCACATCTTGCAGCGGGGTGTCGGCGCATGCTCTTTACTGACTTGCGATCTCGGGTGTTGCAATGCCCGCATGGTTTCTGCTAATGAGTAGCCTAGATTGTGTCGGGTCGCAATGCTATGTGTTCTCATCTCGTGTTAAACGCTTGTTGAGTGCTTGGGAACATCGGATCTTTAGATGCTTGTCTTGCGGACGCAAGTAAGATTGGAGGTTTGCCGCTCTGTAATCGCCACGTATATTACACTCTAAAGAAGATGAAGTCGTCATGTCAGCTTCGTAAAACCGGCAGCTATTGGCGAAGAGTATTTACAGCTAGATTTTTTATTGTGAATTGTGAAAGACTTAAATTCTTGTTTTCTCTTCATTAAACATCCAGCACTTTTCCTCATTACGCTTTTTACATTCTGGGCACATAGCAAGTTGCAATTTATATGAAGTTATTTTCTTAAAAAGAGGTAAGTCATCTGCAGAAATTGTAAAATGAATCAAGTCGGAGTTGAAAACATTTATTAAAAGTTTTAGTTGAGTGAAATATTTGTTTGAAAGGTTACTTCAAGCTTATTTAAAAAACAATAGTATAATTAGTATAAAGTAGTAGTATTTTAGTATATATCCAACAAGAAAAATTTTGAAACTCACTGCTGGTCGTAATATGCAAAAGCTAACTTCACAAATAACTCGAGATTTGAGATACAATCGCTTTTTGTACGTTTTCTCCCTCATATTCTAATTTTCTATAAAATAAATATAAATATGAATGTGAGTAAAATAATAATTTGTAGTCTACCGTGAAATAGTTCATTGCAAACTATTTAAAAATAAATTTATTTATAAGTATTAAGAAACGTCCAAAAGCATTTGAATTGAATACTATTAAATAAACGTCTAAAACTCAAGAAATAGTATTACTACAATTGTTGAAAACAGATTCAACAACTTTTTAAATGCAAGGAAATTAGGGTTGAATCAAAAGAGTATTGCGAAATGAATGGAGAGCTTGAGGATTATAATAGTCATGAGGAGTATTGAATACTGCAGTGTGCATTTTTATTGTTATAAATTGTGGAAATTGTTATACTGTATCAAAAGCAACTATACTATTTATTTAGATAATTATTAAGATTAATATAACTAGTTAATTTTGCACTACATTTATTAATATTTGGATATAAAATATCAAAAAACCGTGTCGGAAAAGATGTGCGGAATTGTTTGTTCGTACACATGAAATATTCTAGCGACTTTTGAGATAAATACAAATTACATTTTAATTAGATTAAAATATAATACTCTTACGAGAACTCTTGCTACATAAATTCCAAAATCAATATAAAAGCATTTCAATTTAACCAGAAATAAAAATACCGTTCTAATAAGTTTTGACATAACGAGGTGTGTGTAAATAACATGTGCACTCCGTTCTTTGTTAGTGAATACATTTACGACTTCATAAGGGAAAGTTGCCGCATCGCGCATTGTCGTATAACGACGCGAATTGCCACGGCGCGCCGCTCCGCTCTTCTTCGCGAACCTGACATTGGCTGGAACGAGTAACGCGATGCATGCGGTGCCGGCTGCGTTTAAGATCCCTCATTGACAGCGGCTGCTCGTAAAATCGGAATCACCTTCACCTTTCGGAGATGGAGTTGGTCGTGTGACGGATTGCACGCACAGACGGGCACAGGGCTTCGGAGTACAGTGGATGCACAAAAATTCTTCAAGGGCAAAATGTTTTTAAGATGTTTGAATCTAGGGGAAGGTGATGTACCATCATGGACCTTTGTTTATATTTAAAATTTTACTTGCGTGCTTTTGAATTTCCAATATTAAAAATGTTGTTGGGTCAAATGCTAGATATTTATGAACTGTATACATGTTTTGAGCGAGTGTAAAGTACTTTATTTATATCTTTAATAAGGAGCAAATATCTGCACCACAAAATTTATAACGAACAGCAAAATACAATTTTAACAGCGGTCGATTGATTCGTTATTTTGTGTTTCCGGACACAACTACTATGGCATTTCTCCCGTAAATTTACTGCTTGTTATATCCCGTTGGGTGGCGGTGTTCCTTCCACGCCGGAATATGGGATAAAGCTCTGCCCTACCTCTGCAGGGAATTCTCTCTCCAGATATCTCCTCCAGCAAAGCTCCGCCCCAGGCGGGACACGCTTGAACACTTTCCCGACTGCTCCTCTTAGTTGTGCTTGGATCCAGCCGACTGGCAGTTGTTTTTTTTTTTACTATTTTTGTATATTTACTGAAAAAAGGACTTCGGGATATAATGTTATTCCGAAAATATAATAAAATGATTATAATGATATTCTAACGTTATAATTTTCCTCTTTACAGTGAAATATTCCATCTGTAGGCAGGGTGTTTCTGTCGGTTTTGAAATTATGCCTGAAAAATGTAATTTTTCAAGAAGAGAAAAAACAACAAAAATGTAGGCTCTTATGTAACCATAAGTATAACAAAGAAATGTGTACAAAATATATAATACGAAAATATACGTTCTTTGCGATTTCACCACATTTATGCTGCATTACAGGTATTTTGGAAACTCGCGTCTGTCCTCTCCGAACTGCAGCTCCCACTTGTTTCAGGCGCAAATATGAACTGTAAACTAATACCTTTTGGTGGGTGCTGGGACCTGACGGTTTTTCTAAATACTTGAAACACTACTGCCACATGACAAACGAGCGGCGGTCAACTAAACCTCCCCTTTTCTTAGCATAAGTCTACAAATATGAAACGAGTGGCGCTTGGGATTCGTCGGTCCAGCATGCCACACTTGCCCGATCAGTGCACGAGCCTGCATGCCTAGTATTCAAAGTGTTATATATACTAATTAATACATAAATTCAAGTAAAAATAAAAAAATGTCAGGGTTACAAAATAAAATAATACAGCTAATTGGCACTTCCTTATTGTCTGCGAGCACTGCAATAACTGCACACTTGATCGCAAGTTTCGTTCAATTAAAAACGTTACAATTTCTGACTTTTGCAGAGAGTTTTTTGCGTTCGTCAATTTTCTTGTCATTTTGAAAAGAAGAAATAACTACAGATCGTGATATGTCTGGTACATAAGATGCCACTTGTCACCTTTGTGAAGCCAATGACATTTGTCTCTTTGTTTCTGTGGCAAGAGGCGTGACAGATGTTTCTTACGCAATGTTCCAAAATGGCCAATTGTTTTTCATCCACCGGAAGCACTACTCAGCACTTAATCGTGAATTCATGGTTATCGCTAAGGCGCCACCACATTGCACATCCACCACATTGAAATGTACAGGAACACTAACGCTGGTGACGGGTTAGAGAGGGCATTTCAAAGAAACGGAACGGATATACAGTCGACTCCGGTTATCGTGAACTCGGTGTAGTGAACCCTCGGTTATAATGAACGTAAGTCCTGGTCCGTTTCACTTACAAATAAGCATAAGAAGATTCGTTTATAGTGAACCTGAACCTCGCTATAGTGAACGTAGGAAATAAGTCCTGGATGTTAATTGGATCTCGTATGTTAATAGGCGAGTAGGACCTTCCGAGAGTGGGATACCGTTCCAACAGTGGAAGAGGCATTAAAAAGTGTTAAGACTATTGCAACACTTAGAAACAGAGGACAATGCGGAATCAAGAATGGAAAGACCACGAATTCTGGCTAGAGAAGGATCAATAGAAATTACAGTTTGATGAAAATTTACAAAGCAAAGAACTGAAAGTAATTGATTTTTTAAGAACAAATGAAGATACTGAAATTTTTAGTTCGTGCTGTTAATGAATTGTGCTGAATATCTATATTAATAAAATCAATCGTTGTGGAGAAATTCTATTTAATTGTGACATCATCGGATATAGTGAGCCACTGATATAGTAAACCAAACATGTGATTCCCCAGAAGCTCGCTGTAACAGAAGTCGACTGGATCAACGAAATTTTTCATTGCACGCTCTGAATCAGAACGTTATCAGAAGAGGTTACTTGAAGACCTCATCATCGATAGCTCGCCGTGTTCCCAGAAAATAAAAAGAGGAAATGCATTCGGGTCAAATTGACCAGACACCACTAGTTAAGAGTGGGAGGAAGGTTAGACGCCAGTAATTAAGAGTGGGAGGGGGTTAGAGCCATAGTTAAGAGTGGGAGGGGGTGAGACGCAAGTAGTTAAGAGGGTTAAGGGTGGGTGGGAAGAAGAGGGAACTAAGATCAGTTAGGAAATCCGTGCGCGATCCGTGATTTGTTTTTGACGGTTCTGACCCGACATTTGCCTGGTATTGATCGAAAAAAATACCGATAGCCGACCGTTAGATTTCTCCTCTCGTTTTGAATTTCTCCTAAATCTTTAGAAAGTGTCAGAAATCTTCTATCATCGAGAACCGAAACCTTGGACCTCCTAGTCAGCGCTGCTAGAGAGACAACATTGCTGCCACTGAGCCACTGCAGTCTGTTACAAAAGTCGAAATGTGCACCGGAAGATATGACTCAAGGCATCAATTGATGCCACTGCAGTCCCTCTGACCGGGAGGTCTTTTCCGTGGGTTTCCGTGGTTTCTCCGAACAACACCAGGCGAATGCCGGAGCAGTACCCTAACAAACGGGTCACGGACCGTGCGCGGTCTTTCCTACCTCTTCCTTGTCCTATTCTCAGCCCTCACACAGTTATATGCACTCACTACACTACCACACATGCCGGGAGACCGGTCGGGAACGTAGAGCTTGACCTGGTTGGGGCAGTGCCCCGCTGGTGGAAGATACCTGGTTGGGGAAAACACCGCTAGCCGACGGTAGGTCGGCGCCGGATCTCGCCACACAGCGGAGGAAAATCACCGACACCTCCTGAGGAGAAAGACATACACTACACGTACGGCACTAGTGACCACAGTGGGCGACACGACCGAAATCACTAACAATCATCAATCTAAATGTGCGTAAATTCAAATATGAGACAAACTAAATATTTACCTCTTTTATTTTATTTCATTCGTTTGTAAACCTCTTGACACTATTAAAATGTTCAATTAAATCGGTTTAGTGGTGTTGTGGTATGTATTGAATCAGTTTAGTGATATGAGTGTCCAGGTTACACACATACGAACATTGCATATTTTATATATACAATATTTAATCGTTGAATATAATAATAACGTATTTGATTATATTAATATCATCAGCAGTGTTGTACTTTGAACCGGTACTAGGAAGTAGGCCTACAGCACTTAGACTAATTTCAAAATGCAACACTTGGTCGGGTTTCAATAAAATACAATCTGCTATTTTTAGATTAGGCTAAAACTTGTCTCAGGTCTTTTTAGCTAATTATTTGTACTATTATTGAATACTAAAAAAAGCAAATGAGGTGGTTAAAGGACGAGAATAAGTAGAAGCAAAATACTCTCTCTAAAAAGGCGAAATATTGTTTATTTTTTTCCTATAAAAACTATGCCACTCGCATCCAGTTAGTTTTGTGTTTTTACTGGCAAGTTAGGGAACTACTGTGAATGGTTTTAAACTACCCAAACAGATGAACTTAAATTTTTGAAGGTTCAATATGCAAATACGTAGAAATGTACTACACCTTCGCCCAGTACTTCACCTTTTCAGCCAGTACGTAACTGGCTGAAAAAAATATGACGCTATTCCAATATGTATAAATGACTATCATATATTAGACAAGAAAAGTAATGAATTTTCTCAATGTGTAAAACGGGAGTACTGTTATTTACATTTCATCATGCACCACTCCGCTCTGTCCCTCTCCGCTTGGCCTCTTCCTGGCCCGCTCGGAACATGCCCCGATGACACTGCTTCCTCCCAATCCGTAATGCCACGATGTGTTGAGGGTTGCGTTCAAACTAACAAGGTCGCTTTTCAACTTCTAGGTCGTACAGCGACCACTGTAATAACCATTGGTTTTTGAACTTTGAGGGTAACGGAACTTGCATACTGTATACGAATACACACAAACACCCATGCTGCAGCGGGATTCGAACCCGCGACCGTTCGGGCACATGTCAGTTACGACCCTTTAGCTTTAGCGACGTCGGCTATCCAAACCGGCCATGAACATTCTTGTTTACGCATTACGGAACATGTATTTTGAATCCTTTTGAAGAGGATACATTGTAGATTTTCAGAATTTCGTGATTGTTGTATCAGTAGTTCTGGCGTGTCATGAGATCGGTTTCTCTCTGCTCAGTCTCTGCTCATATTTAGTACCGTTTCAGTCATCTTTTAACCACAATTATAAGCGTTCCATTATATTTAACCCTAAGAAGATATCTCCAAGCGTTATCTAATAGAGAATGTGCACAAGAGACTAGGTGTGGAATGCATTAGAAGAATTTCACAACATAATATTTAGTGTTCAATGTGAATTGTTTTTGTCAGATATAATATACGAAATATATTTATATAAAATAAAAGTTTATAACATTTCAATTTAAACTTTTGATTCATAAATTATAGGTAGTGAAGTACTCCGGTATCAGTGACGTTTTACTTATACTAGAGACTGTTTTCAGTAACTTTTTGATGTGTTCCGATCTCATTCTCGATACTACTTGCACGATTTACGCTTTCAAACTGACGAGTTTTCTCCCGGAGTGTTCAATGGGTTTTTGCTTAGGAATTATTTATTGAGCATATACTGCCCCTGCATCATCTGACCGTCTTTCTTGATATGCTAGCGCATAGCAAGGTTGTACTCATCTTGTGTAGGTTTACCCGTGTGGTAGATTATTTTAGAGAGGTCTAGTTATCTAGTATACTCATATTACGATTTTTGTAAAATGAAACTCTTGCGTTTGTATAGGATAAATCCTAAAAAGAATATTTATGAATCTTACAACGGATACTTTCGGAATGATATCTCATGTTAATGATCCTAAGCCCTCACACTAGAGGCTTGACATATTTAATTTAATTCCTTAAATTGTGGAAATTTGATTGGATGTTGTTGAGTTCTTATAAGAAGAAATAAAAGAAGTCATCTTCGTCAACATATCAGCTTTATTAAGATAGTGGCTTTCGACGGCTTTGCTGTCATCGTCAGTCTAAAGAATACAGAAAGATACAAAAATTTTTATAAATATATACACAATAAGATAGAAAAAATTAATTAAATTACAATTGATGGATAACTCTAAAATATTTAATTACAATTGATTAATTAAATTACATTGATGGATAACTCTAAAATATTTAATTACAATTGATTAATTAAATTACAATTGATGGATAACTCTAAAATATTTAGTTACAGATAAAATTTCAAAAACGGTAAGGGGGAATGCAACGGAGGATTAGTGGCAGTTCAAATTAAACAAAAATCAATACAGAAAGACACATTGTATGGTTGCAAAAGTTAAGGAACATATAGCAGATAAAATTATAAAATTAATTGGTGGGGAGTGAGAGAATTAATACTATACAAGCAGTTCAAATTTCAGGATTATAACTATTTGTGGAGAAATATACATTCTCATATTCAAAAGAAAAACAATATATATATATATATATATATATATATATATATATATATATATACATATATAAGAAATGGGGGATAATAATAATAATAATTTATATTGATGTTATTACAAAGATGGACTAATTGAATAGCAAGTTGAGCCGTTTTGCTTACCTCGCTGCTGTCGGCAAAAGTCGAGCGACTGTGCCCAGAGAGAACGTGACACGGGTTTTTATTGCTTTCCGAGATCGGCGGTGGTGGTCGGAGGTCTGTTTAGTGTTCTCTTGGAAATGTCTTAGGAGGCGGAGTCAGTTAGGGACGTCGGGTGTGTAAAATTATTAGCAGAGGGACAGAGGGAAATTAGTTTGTTCATTGAGAAGGGCCTCAGATTTCTGTTTGGCTGAAATATATGAAAGATTTCTAAAGCACTTCTGTTCCAGAATTTATTTTCTATTTCAAGAATTTTGATGTCTGAGTCTGGGTGGAAAGTATGGCCTGCGTTTATAAGATGTGACAAAGTGCGATTTGTTTGTAGTTGTGCTTCCATGCATGTAAATGTTCTTTAATTCTGGTATTAAAGCTTCTACCAGTTTGTCCGATGTATTTAGCCTCGCAATTGTGGCAGTGTAGTTCATAAACTCCTGATTTCGCCATGAGTGGGGTGGTGTTGAGGTGAAAGTAGTTGTTTGAGGGATTTGTGTGTGGTAAAGGAAACGTGAAAATTGTATTTGTGAAGAATATGGGCTACCTTCTGATATTTTTCCAAAGAACGGATTAGAAATAAATTTTGATGGTTTCTGGGTGAATGGGGTGAGGCTTGTATACGTTTTTAGTTTCTTCTTATTTAATTTGGCGTAATATGTTGTCAATGAGAGTGGTACTGTATCCATTGGCGGTAGCTATGTATTTAATGGTGCGTGTTTCTTTAAAATTGTCTTGTGATAAGGGAAGGCTAACAAGTCTGTGAATCATGGCATGGAAAGCTGCGTGTTGTGAGCAGATGGATGTTGGGATGTGTTATGGATGACAGTGTCTGTGTGTGTGGGTTTCAAAAACATTGAAGATGTGTTTATTGTCTAACCTAGAGATGGTTAGGTCTAAGAAATTAATTGATTGGTTTTCATTTTCTAGTTCTTTAGTGAATTTTATGGATGGGTGTTATGGATGAGTTAAGGAACTCGAGGAAGATGTCGAGTTGTCTTGTTGTACCTGTCCATAGAGCTAAGATGTCATCGACGTAGCGGTACCAGTACGTTAAATTTTGAAGAAGGGATGTTGTGTCTCAAACAAGAGTGTTTCAACATTGTCCATGAACATGTCTGCAAGTAGTGGTGACAGTGGTGATCCCATCGGAAGACCAGAATTTTGTTTGTAGAAAGTGTTATTAAACATAAAGTAGTTAGTGTCCATGCAGAGTGAGATCAGATTGTACAGTTCTGTCGTATTGGTACGGGGCATGTAGCTTTGTCCAGGATATTTTGTAAAATTAATTTACAGTCTTGGGTCGGGTGCTAGGGAATAAATTTGTAAGTCAAAGGATATCAGTTTGGCATTGGCGGATGTGTGTGTTTTGAAGTTTGATCACAAGTTCCAAACTGTTCTTGATGGTATGGACGGGTTTAAAACGTACGTGTTCATGAAAGAGGTTGTTGAGTCTGTGAGCGAGTCTGTGGTAATAGTGTTGGTATAGGAAACAACAGGCCTAATAGGTATGTTTTCTTTGTGGATTTTAGGAGGCCGTAGAGGCGAGGGGGCGGATTAGAGGGAATAAAATATCTGGATCTAGTGAATAGGGCGGGGAGTCCTTGAGTTCTGTTCTCAACTAACAAGAAGTTTACTCGTAGGGTCCTTAGGAATTTGTTCAATGTTCTCGTCATTCAGGAAATCATCTATTTTGTCATTGTAGTCTTAGGGTGTTAGTATGACGACCGTGTTCCTTTATAATATATTAAAATATTAAATTACAATTGATTAATTAAATTACAATTGATGGATAGTCCTTGAGACTACTTGCAGACATGTTCATGGACAATTTTGAAACACTCTTGTTTGAGACACAACATCCCTTCTTCAAAATTTAACGTACTGGTACCGCTACGTCGATGACATCTTAGCTCTATGGACAGGTACAACAAGACAACTCGACATCTTCCTCGAGTTCCTTAACTCATCCATAACACCCATCCATAAAATTCACTAAAGAACTAGAAAATGAAAACCAATCAATTAATTTCTTAGACCTAACCATCTCTAGGTTAGACAATAAACACATCTTCAATGTTTTTAGAAAACCCACACACACAGACACTGTCATCCATAACACATCCCAACATCCATCTGCTCACAAACACGCAGCTTTCCATGCCATGATTCACAGACTTGTTAGCCTTCCTTATCACAAGACAATTTTAAAAGAGAAACACGCACCATTAAATACATAGCTACCGCCAATGGATACAGTACCACTCTATTGACAACATATTACGCGCAAATTAAATAAGAAGAAACTAAAAACGTATCAAGCCTCACCCCATTCACCCGGAAACCATGAAAATTTATTTCTATTCTGTTCTTTGAAAAATATCGCAGAAGGTAGCCCATATTCTTCACAAATACAATTTTCACGTTTCCTTTACACACACAAATCCTCAAACAACTACTTTCACCTCGCAACACCACCACTCATGGCGAAATCAGAGTTTTTGAACTACACTGCCACAATTGCGAGGCTAAATACATCGGACAAACTGGTAGAAGCTTTAATACCAGAATTAAAGAACATTTACATGCATGGAAGCACAACACAAACAAATCGCACTTTGCTACACATCTTATAAACGCAGGCCATACTTTCCACCCAGACTCAGACATCAAAATTCTTGAAATAGAAAATAAATTTGGAACAGAAGTGCTTTAGAAATCTTTCATATATTTCAAGCCAAACAGAAATCTGAGGCCCTTCTCAATGAACAAACTAATTTCCTCTGTCCTCTGCTAATAATTTTACACACCCTGACGTCCCTAACTGACTCCCCGCCTCCTAAGACATTTCCAAGAGAACACTAAACAGACCTCGACCCACCACCCCCGCCGATCTCCGGAAAGCAATAAAACCCGTGTCACGTTCTCTCTGGGCACAGTCGCTCGACTTTTGCCGACAGCAGCGAGGTAAGCAAAAACGGCTCAACTTGCTATTCAATTATTCCATCTTGTAATAACATTAATATGAATTATTATTATTATTATTATTCCCATTTCTTATATATGTATATGTATATATATATATATATATATATATATATATATATATATATATATATAGTTTGTTTTTCTTTTGAATATGAGAATGTATATTTCTCCACAAATAGTTATAATCCTGAAATTTGAACTGCTTGTATAGTATTAATTCCTCTCCGCCCCCCCCCACCGCAATTAATTTTATAATTTTATCTGCTCTATTTTCCTTAACTTTTGCAACCATACAATGTGTCTTTCTGTATTGATTTTTTGTTTAATTTGAACTGCCACTAATCCTCCTGTTGCATTCCCCCCTTACTGTTTTTGAAATTTTATCTGTAACTAAATATTTTAGAGTTATCCATCAATTGTAATTTAATTAATCAATTGTAATTAAATATTTTAGAGTTATCCATCAATTGTAATTTAATTAATCAATTGTAATTAAATATTTTAGAGTTATCCATCAATTGTAATTTAATTAAAATTTTTTTCTATCTTATTGTGTATATATTTATAAAAATTTTTGTATCTTTCTGTATTCTTTAGACTGACGATGATGGCAAAGCCGTCGAAAGCCGCTATCTTAATAAAGCTGATATGTTGACGAAGATGACTTCTTTTATTTCTTTTTAATTCCTTAGTAAATATTACAGTTTTCTGAAAACAACGACATAACAAATAAGTCAAAGGTATAAATAAATTCAGAAGCCACCTTTAAATTTAAAGTCTTACGTTTATAGAACGAGTAATGAGATTGCAGATAAGCGATGTACCTCTCTAAACGAAAATTGAAATTCCTGTCTCATGTAATTTGTTTCGAAGCTCATTACAAATCATAACTTCTTAAAACTACATTAAAACAACTTTCAACAAACACAAGGAAATTTTTATATTGGATTTTCTCTTAATGCGTTATCATTTAACAAAAACTGTATTGCAAGTTTAAATGCACCTTTTTCATACATAGTTAAATTTACCTTGTCTCTTTCGAACAATACGCGCAAGAAATGAAATGGATACATGGAGGTGTAAATAAGAAAGAAAAGAAGTAGAATAAAAGCGAAGCCCTATGAAGAGAATTCAATTAAAAATATAAATTACAAATAAGAATAAACGTAGCCATGCGCAAGGACAGGAGGACGTTACCCCACTTTACTACCGTCAATAAAGCTGTCATTTCACTTTCTAAGTAGTATATTTTATTTATTAATAAAATGTCATAAGAAAATAAAAAAGTTGTTGAAAAAAGGGGCCCAGAAGGCCCCAGACATGTAGCACCGTCCTGTTGCTTTAGACTGCGCACGCCTTTGTAAGAAAATAAAACAATAACAAATATTGGATTAAAAATAAATATTTGATATCATGTTTAATCTATAGAAATATCAAGAGAAACTAGTGAATAGCGAGGAATGGTGCAATGAGAGACCCGACATTTATTAGAGATTTTGTGTCCTTAGATTGCTTTCCGCCACGGTGTAGTAATAGCTGTAATATACACAGCGGCCTTGGAGTGATTGCTCGGGGGGGGGGGGCGCAGAAGACGCCTACACGTGTGATTTATGCGGCCGCACGCGAATCTGGCGTGGCCCGTCCGTCGCTGGGTCATGACCACAGCGCCCACACTCCCGAAACACTCTTCCGCAATCTGTCGTATCATCTGCATAGCTTTTGTTAACCACATGCAACACTTATTAATGTATTATTGAGAATAAATATCACGGACTAGAATTAACGTGTTGGGAGTATATCTCTATGTTTAATGAAAATTTAATTAAATTTGTTAAAGGAAATTGATACATAACTTGACGAAAATTCGTGTGATCATGGTTTTTGGTATGCAGGGTTGACAGAAAGAGTGAACATGGCTAATTTTACTTCCAGCTACCACCTACATACTTACGTATTAAAGAGAACATTCTGTAATGCAGCGTAATAAATTAATTCTTCTCATCGTTCTTGCCAAAACCGTTCTTGTCAAATATATTCTATAAGTATCATACAAATTTACGCCATTTTCATTGAAAAAAATAATTCTTTGTTTTCTAATTGTGGAAAGATGAAGTCACATTTAGCTAATGTTCTAAATTATGCGGTAGCTAGTGTCATTAATTATTCATATTTCTGTATGAAACGGAGTCTAGTTACGAACACCTCGTCAATGGAGGCCTAATCTATGGCCCTAGATCTCACGGTCTAATTACAGAAACATTATCGTAAATACAGTAGTGATAATATTTAAATAATTACCTTCAAAACGAAAAAATAATGTAAAGGTCAGAAAGCACTGACAAAGCTCTACTAAGGCGATGTCAAGATTATGATAAAACGAATGAGGGAAAATTATTGGCAGTCGCTTGATAATGCATCTCCTACGCATCGGCAGATCTTACATATAATCTTTAAAACTTATTTATTTACGGTAGATTAACTAAAGGGTTATAAGAAGAAGATACGATAAGTAACGCTTGGAGGAATTTTACGTTATTCGACAAACTATGATGAATTAGAACACGCTTCTGTATGAGATTGCCTATCTCTCCCCTAAGATTCCTGTTAAAGAATCATTATGGATAATTCCATAGACATCGTACTTGTGTGGGACAGTATGAATACGAAGTAAGACAGGAATACTCCAAATTTATCAAAACATTTACTTGATAAGATGAGGTGGATAAATTAGGGAGAAAACGGGTATGAATGGGTTCGAATGAGTGGATTAAAGTCTATGTGCGTTACCTAAGAAAATGATTAAACATCTAAAAATAAAGTTGGTAAATATGTGAATAAAAAAATAACTTCCACTCTGTTAACCCATTTTCCTTAAATTTGGGTCTGCTGTGCTTACTACTGTGAGTTTTTTGAGAAATGAATGAATTGTGGTGATAATTTTAATTATGATAGTGAGAATTTGTATTTTAAACTGCTTGTTTATGGGAAATCAAGTTGTTGCTGAATATCCCAGCTAGGGAAAAGTCATTAGGATGTGTTAATACCATTTCCATGTCTTCATATTTCAATATCCGGTTAATTTATTCTCGTTAATTCATTAAGAAAACACTGCATTCTCGAGAGTATTTTTAGATTACTCATTTTGCTCTTGGAATCTTGTGAGGTGGCAGAAGGAAGTTTCCGGCCCGCTGCAAGTAATGAGGGCATCAGTATTTATTGAATTCAATGAAGAGCATTTCTGATCTCACAGGAATCCCTACTTAATAACATATTGAAGAAGACATTTGCATGAAACACCCTCAAAAAAGTAGATGTTATGAATTCAACTGCCATTCAATCTATATATTTCCTCAAAGTGCGAAGTAGCCAATGTGATTTGCTGCGAACAGAGCGAGATGAAAAAAATACAAAGGCGAACTTTATGAGAGAGCGAATCGTTTGAGCGTTGGTCGCATGGGGCGCCACTGCTCGCACTTGTCGTCGGTTTAACCGCCGCCTGTTTTATCGACTTTCTCAAATAGTTCCCGATTTGTACTGCAGATGGCGTTGCATGCAATTGGCGCGATTTCTCCACTTTTGAAACTGGAACTTGATATTACATTTGCTTTTCAAGTAACTGTTCTTCGCAGGTGATTATTACCCCAGAATGTTAATAGTAAATATTTTTTAATGGATATAGTTGCTTTTCTAATATTTTATGTCCTTTCTTCTATTGAGAAACATTTATGTAGTATTATTGATTTCCCATAAATTCACATAACAGCGTTTTCAAAGAACATTTAATAATATGGCACCATTGAGAGTCATCCAAAACAATTTTCATAGATCTGTTTAACGTTAGGAAACAAATTAATGCAAAGAAATATGACTCGTTAACTATTCTTTTCACGCAGTTTTGCTATATACTATATACGTGCTCAGTCTATTCATGTCCTTCGTGCTGTGAAGACGTCTTTTGGAGCGCTCCGGGCTCATCTACAGGTAGTTTCGAAGCAGGTAGTCGTCGGCCGCATATTTCCCGGAGAACGGAGCCCACAGCAAGCTGTGAAGGCAGTGAAATTCCGACAGATAAGTACTCTTTCTTTTATTAACTCTCAAATTTTGACTTATCTCTTTTCATTCTACTAATTTCTCTTTCTATTTATTACTTTTGAAAACAGTAAAGTACTAGTCTTGTTAGTTTTGCTTTCCCAATTTTTCTTTAGTTATCTGTCCTCTGTTACTTATTTATCAGTTTCATAAATTTTTCTCGTTTTTTCTTTTTTCTCACGGCACTCTAGTTGCCAGTAAGAAACTTTAATTCCATTTTACTTCCGTATACTTTTTGCTTCAATTCATTTTATCATGCCTCCGAAGGTAAGCCGCAACGAGAACGACTCCGACCTGCAGGCCAAAATCAAGGCCGAGGTTGATGCGGTCTTGGAGCGGACTCTTCATTCGGAGAGCTTTTAAAATCCCTTGCCTCTACTTTAACAGATGTAGTGGCCGCAAAGCTGCAAGAATCGATGATCTTCAATGAAAATCTTATTTTGACGTTGCAGAAAAAATTGAAGACCGCGATCAAGGGATTCGCAACTTGAAAACAGAGCTGGAGCTGAAAACGGACCAACTGGAAATGTATAGCAGAAGGAATTGTCTGCATATATTTGACCTAGAAGAGAAGGATGGCAAAAACACCGACGATATAATCATTGATGTGGCCAGAAAGATAAGTGTAGACTTGTCACTTAATGATATAGATAGAAGCCATAGAGTCGGTGGCAAACTCGCTGGAAAAAATAGGCCAATTATTGTAAAGTTTGTGAGTTACAGGAAACGGCGACAGGTCTTCCAGTCGAAGAGGTTTTTGAAAGGCGCGAGGGCCTCCCGTCCCAGCGTCTGGCCGTGCTGCACGCTGCGATCTCGCGGTTCCTGCTGCGGAATGTCTGGACCGAAGACAGTCAAATAGTAATTAACGCAGGTAACAGACGTTACCGCGTCCAAACAATGTCTGAGCTTAACTCTATACAGTAGCTTCGGGGCGCTCCTTTTTTCCTTTCTCCGGAAAGCGTTTCTTCTTTGCATTCTCCTACTCTCTCTCTCTCTCTCTCTCTCTCTCTCTCTCTCTCTCTCTCTCTCTCTCTCTCTTCTCACTCGTTCTTTACACCTCTCATTAAACCACCTCTTACCCCCTCCTGAGTCATAGGCAGTCGGCGGCCGTCTAGGAAATTACCGTTGTACCGCAATGCTAAGTATCCTCCCCATCCCACAGCCGTCTCGACCTGCATTTGTCCACCCCCCTTCCCTCTCAGCCCCGGCTACTGTAGACAGCACGTCGTGTATTTCTAGGAATGTCGCGCACTTAAATGCACAATCTCTCCTTTGTCATCACTCCGAGAGTCAGGAAATTGTAACAAAACATAAATTTCACGCACTCCTCATTAGCGAAACATGGCCAAAAAATCATTAAATTCTTAAACCGTTCAAGTCCCCGGATACCGGCTTTGGAAATCTGATAGAAAGTTCAGCGTTGCTGCCCATGGCGGAGGTGTTGGTATCTATTTACGTGATGACATTAACTGCAAAGTTATTTTCTCTTCAGTAAATCATGAAGACCATTTCATCGAATTCTTAATTACTGAAGTTATTCTCGCAGGTAAAAAATGTCTCTTGGCGGTAGTATATTCTCTTCTCCTCAGTGTCTTCTAATCGGCTCCAGAAACTCCTTAAAAAATCTATCAATCTCCGCTCTCCCTGACATTTGTATAAATGGAACTCCCCTACCGTGGTGTAAAGACGTGAGAAATTTAGGTGTGTATATGGATAATACTCTAAACTGAAATGTGCAAATTGATAAATTCTGTCAAAAAGTATTCGCATCCTTGCATGTTCTGAAACGCATGCGTACATTTTTACCTATAAAAACTCGTCAGACACTTGTAACATCCCTTCTTATCCCTCATTTTGATTACTGCGATTTCCTACTAACTGACATAAATCTAAAACAGCAACGTAAGATAAAAGTATCTCAAAATGCATGTATTCGTTTTATTTTCGACCTTCAAAAATACGATCATATTTCAACCTTTTATGCCCATTCTAAAGTTCTTACCGTTGATAAAAGGCGTTTACTTCACTGCCTTCTCCTTCTTTACAAGATTTTAAACAGTACACATCATACCATCCTATCACAACGATTTCAGGTTATGAAGCTATATCGTGCCCGAGCGTCACGCCTTATTTGTACTCCGCATCACAATACCACTGCGTTTAACAAATCATTCACTGTCACTGCCATCCGTGCTTGGAACAATCTCCCCTCTAGTATAAAGAATTGCAGTACATTTCACAAGTTTAAAAAAAAATTCACTGACTGAATCCATGAAAATAATACATAACAATAGTCCTTTTGCTCCGTTGCCAAAAATTAGATCTGGGTGGACGCCGCACTTCGTCAGCACTGTGATGTATCTCATATTTATTCCTATTCCACCTCTCGTACAAAGTTCTACCCCATTTCTTAAATAAATACTTCATGTATTAACGCCTTCTCATATCTCTTTCTTTCTCTCTCACTCTCCCTTCCCTCTCTATCTCCCTCTCCTTCCCCCTCCCTATCTCTCCCTCTCTCTGTCTCTCTACGGAAAGCTAAAATCTTCGCTCTTTCTTTTTGTGTTCTTTTTTTTTCCGGTTTTTTCCCATTTTCATCTATTATCTAACTATTTAGCTTTATAAAGTAAACTAATCTTTTAGCACACAAAAATACTTCCTCCTCCTATTACTTTTACATTTATCATTATATTAAAAAATGACAAATCCATAACCTAGCTATATGTCTCTGTAATCTACTCGTACACTCTTTTAATCATTTTTAAATAACATATGAAGAACAAACTTTCATCTCATACGTCACTTTTATTGCAATACGCAGATGTATGCGTAGCTTTGTTGTGTGTTTATGCATGAGCATTTGCTCATATTTGATTAAAATATTATAATGTGCTTTTAATTTTATCTACATGTGTTTCACTTTTTTTTTTACAAACTGGCCTACATTTGTTACAATATTAAATTCAAAATATTTTGGTTTTTTTCTTTCTTAGTATTTTGTGTTCACTGAAATTGTTTACTTGCATTATGTCTTGGCCTTAAGCCGCCATCCTGATTGAGGTTTACCTGTGTTTACTCAATCCCCTAAGGTGCATGTCGGGATGGTCCCTTGCTTGCAGTCCCAGTAATGCAGGTAGAATAAGTCGTTGGCTTACGGGTGAGAGATGTTGGGTCGGGTTTTCGGGTCTTGGAAATACTCTAAACGGTAAAAAGTTCTTAAGTTCTTAAAATTTTCCAATTTGCTTGTTTGTGGAATATTTTAACTGTCAACATTTCCTTAAAATAAATTGATTATATCCACATTTTTAATTTTTTAAAACTTTATTAAGAACCAAATAGTTTTACGACACTTTATCATATAATAATAATTATTATTGTTAATATTAGGAAATATACGCAAAATCATTTACCATTATCTCTCAATGTTTTCAGTTTCTCTCAAGGCTTGAACTCTTGACTTGATGTGTCTTTGCTTGTATGCTGACGAGATTCCCTCCCTTTCTAGTTTTTCTAGGGGTAATTCAAAAATACGTACGCAATTTTAGCTTCGCCAAAACCGCAATGAACCAATTAACAGAGCTTATTAACATTTCACTGATTCTTTTTCTCCTTTCTTTTTTTCCCTTTCTCTCTACCGTTCCATTCATCCCGATTCTTTTCCTATCAAACTCGTCCTCACTCGCGTTCACTCCTGTCATCAATGTGAACATCTTCATCCAAATTGCGTGCGTATTTTTCATTGAATGACTTCCTTTATTATGTACTATTGTAATATAAATTCTGAAAGTGGTCAGGCGGAAGAGCAGGCTAAATGGCCTGAGCCTCGCCACCAATAAAGACATTTATTTATTTATTTATTTATTTATTTATTTATTTATTTATTTATTTATTTATTTACAGGAAAAATTTATTTTAGCACTTTTTCATAAACATCTTATATTTTTTAAATAATTTTAATAAGAAAGCGAATATTCTAGTAGAAGACATATCTGCAGATAATTTTCGAGATTCATTGAGAATAAAATATTAATTTGATTAGAATCTCGACGGTATCTTTAGTACCCGGTTCCCAATAATAAAAACCGAGACAAAAATATTTCAACCATGCGCATGGATAATCCATATTGCGTTAAGGTTTTATTCATTCCAAAAAGGGGTTGTATATCAAGGGGTCGCGGAACCTGAGTCAGGTATGCACAAAATCTGTGTCAGTATGCACGAAACCTGAGTCAGGTATGCACGAAACCTGGGTCAAGTATGCACGAAACCTGACTCAGATATGCACGAAACCTGACCCTATGTTGCGACGGTACACCATATCACTAATTTTCTAAAAGAAAATTGTCTTTTTGTAAATGAGTTGTTGAAATGCAAAATATTTCTTTAAATAATTCAGATAAATATCAATGTTAGAGTTTAGAAGAGACGTTTCGTGTAAAGGAAAGCATTTTGGACTCCATATGGGTATGATAATGATGATGTGGCCAGATTTAGTACATTTTCAGTCACTATCCCGTCTATTGCTTTTAGAATTGATAGGTTACTTTAGAAGAAATAAACTGCCTACTTTCAGTTCTTTCATCCGAAAACTTAGTTTACTTTAGTGTTAGACGTTATATTTACGAATAGTTGTTTCATAACTCATATCAATAGAGCTGAGTTATAAAACTGTACCTATTATACCTTTGTAACTTTGTACCTGACTTATAAAACAGAACCTTTAAGTAATTTCCGAGAAAATGTTTCTGCGTTTCCGAAAATGCGAGATTTTGAGCTCATTTTCAGAAAAATGCTGTTTGAGATATTTCATCAGATATCATCTGAAGCACTAATACTCACCAGTCCAATGAAGTACAAGAACCCCTGTAATGTGATGATAACGACGTACTGGTATTAAAAAACTGATTTATGCAATTTTTGAAAAATCAAAAGAAGTCTTCGTAATGATTTTCGTTTTATTCGTTTATTCAGCGTTTATTTATCATGGTAGTGGTAGGAAATAGCGTGGAGTTTACGACATTTGCATCATATAAATGGAATTGAGGCGTTGTCCTGTTTGGACCGAGGCCCTCAGCCGCCTCAGAATCGCATGAAGATGGCCGCAATGCGACCGAAAAAGCTTTCTGATGAAATAGTAAACAAATATGACAGACAAATACGACAAAACCATGCTTCAATTCTATTTCTATGTTTATTTATCAAGTTATTTAGTGTATTTTTATCATGGTTTTCAGTGTCACTAGCACAATTCCTACAAAAAGATTAATGAAAAAATGGAGAACCTTTATTGATAATATTTTATTTTTATATTGCCTACATTGACACAAAATTACACAAATTATAAAAAAATTCAAGAAAATGAACGACCTGTAGAGGTGGCTCAGGGCATCAACGGATGTCACTGCAGTGCATCTGACCGGGATTTCCTGAGGTTCGATTCCCGACAGTGTCCGGATTTTCGACGCTAGCCAGATAACAAGGACGAAATCTGTTGCTGTCTGGAGGAGAATACTAGAGGCTGGCTGCTCTGATCGGTATTTTTCCGTGGTTTCTCCGATCAACACCAGCCGAATGAAGGATTAGTACTATAACAAACAAGCCACGGTCCGCGCGCGATCTTTCGTTCCCATTCATTGTCCTACCCTCACTCCTTACGCACATTTACATTCATATATGCATTCACTACACTACCACATATTCGGAGAGACCGGTCGAGAATTTATGGCTTGTCCCGGCTGGGGCGGTACTCTACTGATGAGAGATATCTGGTTGGGGAAACCCCGCTATCCGATGGCAAATCGGCGCCGGGTCTCGACATCCAGCGTAGTAAGTTCACCGCCACCTCCCGGACATAAACATGTACTACACTCATGGGACTAATTACCTTAGCAGTTGACGCACCCGAAATCACTAGTAATCAATAAAAAAAATATTTTTGACATTAATTAAAAAACTAATTGAAGTGATGAGCTGACAAGGAAAAAAGATGTTAGTGCTAATTTTTCACGAGAAGCAAAAACGTGATTTTAGACTACAAAAATAGTTCATTTACTAATATTCTGCATTCATGGTACGTGTTTACAACCTTGGAAAACTTTTAATATTATGCACAAAATGTCTTGTAAAAATCGTGATACGTAGGGTCTATAAACTGCAGCATTGCAATAAAATAATTCCAATAAATCCTTTTCCTTTTCTTTGCTAATTGTAATATTTTTGTATCATTGTGAGAAGTTTCCATATTCTTGAATGGACTGAATTTTCCATTGTTGAAAACATCATGCACTTTCCGTTCTTCCACGTCGCTAAAGGACGTCTTTTATTGAGCAGTAGCAAATATACAACTATGATATGAGACGTGTTGTGTATTTGCAACGTACTTGTGTTCAAAAAGAGTTAGCTGCATGAGATCAATCTTGAAAGCTACATTTCTTCATTGCTACTTCCTTGAATAGATTTTACAGACGTTCGGTCTTAATAACATTTTGAATGTCCTTATCATGCATTTCGATACTAGTTTTCATTTTATTATGACTCCAAAATTCCTAGTGCAATGAAGATAGGAATGACTGGAGATAAATATTAGATCTATGGAATCATAGTAACCCTTCATTGCAAAATATATTAAAACAATCAAAGACATTATTTTCTTTTTGTCCAGCACAGGTCTCACACCAAACCTTCCCTTCGTTTAATTGTGATCTGAGGAGACAGTTCCGTAAGAAGACATTAGCAACTTCATTGCCTCCAGTCTTGTCGGCGGCATTACAAAGCTTTCGCTCAAGTGCGTATATTACTTTCTCGCTATTTTATTTACACTATACGTGCGTGCACGAGAAAATAAAAACATTTCATCATACTTGTTTTAGCGTAATATTTTCATACATTTCATAAATGTCTGACATCACAATCGAGTGATTATGCAATATTAATATTGTATTCATATTTTCTGAAGTTATTACACAATTGTTTTTATGCATATTATTGACCTTCGCAGAATTGTGCCACCCACTGGCCAATGAGAGAGGGAGGGAGAGAGAGAGAGAGAGAGAGAGAGAGAGAGAGAGAGAGAGAGAGAGAGAGCGCACGCCACAGGCCACGGGCCACCCAGCGTAAGAACCATAATTTACCACTAGATACATCGCGGAAAGTACTGCCGCCTATTCAGAAACCTCACACTCAAACAAAATATTGTACAACAATTGTATCAAATTCTTATTTGGGTTTTACATAAATGTCTAGAAAATAAGAGACAATCATTTAATTAATTACATACTTTAATTTTGTGATTACGAAACATGCATTCTATTTACATCTGTAACTGACTTCCTGGAATTACAAACTGAAAAACATGTTTCTCCTAACGCGCGCTCATTTCGTGTCAGTGCTTGGTAGAGAGAGGATGTATGCCATGCTGCAAATGTACTTTGTATCTTGTTGCACTCAGTTGGATCATCTTGTTGGACTCAGTTGGAATGTATCCAAACATTAATTATGACTGAATATCCCGTCGAGGTGGGTTGGTCCACGTCCTGACGGGGGATTCAGAGAGGGCTCTCAAGTATTCCTTTCCTTCAAAAGTCATTTTTCTTCTCCCCATTGTACATTCTCATTCTTCTATATCATCCTGTCTCTTTTCTTCTCCCTCTTCTATTTCACTGGCTCCCTCTGTATGCTGAACGCCTACCCATATATTCGCCGTGCATGGCGACCCGTGTCGGAGGGAATGTATGTCCTGGCGGTTGAGGGGCCTGTCTGATTCCCAATTACTCTCCTCGTGCTACTTTTTTCTTTGCATCCAGGGATACGTGCTCTTACGTATTTTCGGGAACATTCCTTGTAGGTCTCAATACACTTGCTTTGGCTACGGACTCTTCTAGACGGGCGGACGGGAGTTAACCCACTCCCGATCAACCGGCGTGGACTATGTCTTAAACTGAACTCCAGGGTGAGCGGGGGGATCCACGGCGGTGCAGCGCTGTGGTTACCCCCCACTATATCCCCGTGACAACCCTGGCACTCCGATGGAGTGTCCCCTTGTTGGGCTCCGTGGTGGGTGGGGACCACGGGGATGAATCTGATATCCTCTTTATGGATAAAAAACCTACCCCCCGCCCTCTTCCATAAGGAAAAGGAGATTTGTTGGTGAAACAGTAAATCTTGAGAGATTTTCTGTAATGAATCTGACAGATCTACTTAGGCCCGCTTTCTCGTCATGTCATGTAAAAGAGATAATGCAACTATGAAGAGTGTCAGCCCAAAGAAACTTGCCAGGGAAATCGAAAAGTTTGGCAAACTTCAGTCGGTAGTCCGTCAAAGAAACGGCACAATCCTTTTTGAATGTCGCTCTGGCGAACAGATTACCAAAATTAGTGACCTCAAAGAAATAGCCGGCTTCCAGGTGCATGTGTCCGCCCACCCGATCTTAAACCTCTGCAAGGGTGTGGTAAATCACGACGACTTCTCTACCAAATCGGAAGAAAATTTGAAAGCTTTCTTCGAACCATATGATGTGTCAGAGATTTACAGGATTCAGCGGAGAGTAAATGGGGTACTCACTCCTACCTCAACTCTGATACTGACCTTCGACCGTCAATCTCTACCAGAGAAGATATCTTATAGCTTCTATAATCTCCGTGTCAGGGAGTATGTTCCAAACCCTCTGCGCTGCTTTAAATGCCAGAGGTTTGGCCATACGCAACCTCGGTGCATGAGCGCCGCAGTCTGCGTGCACTGTGGAAGGGAGGCTTGTAGTGCCACTAACTGCTCCGCCGAGGCAAAGTGCGTAAACTGTTGTGAAAAATATCCATCAAATTCCAACCAGTGCCCTGTTTTCTTAAGTGAAAGAGAGATCCAGAAGTTCAGGGTCTCTGCGAAAGTTTCCTTTCCGGAGGCACGACGCCGTTACCAGACGCGAAACCCCGTGGACATGGCCCGAAGTTTCGCTGACACCGTGAGTCAACATAAGAAAGTAAATTCTGAAACCCAAACGCCTAAAGCCTCCACTTTGCGTGATGCTGCCTGGCAGGTGTCCTTTGATAACATCGGCGGTGATGCCTATCCCAAATATGTTGTCCAGTCTGAAACGAAAACGGCAACCAAAAGCATAAATATTTCAACAAACACTCAAACGCATCCAGAGAAGTCGAGACTGACAGGCCCTATTGCTAGATCTAGGTCGCCTGTCTCAAGGGACCGTGGTGTCCCAATACATGCGACCCTCTCTAGCAGTAGTCAAGATGACTCTGCTGGGAATGAGGAACTCCGCTTGAACCAACCCATTACTCTCTAACAGAGAAGGAAAAAGAAAAAGAAACCCGATACATAACCCACCCTAGAATAAAAAAATAATAAATAAAAAAACCTAAGAACTAGAAACAACGGCTCTCCTCTAATGAAACTTAAATGGCTTTCGTTCCCGTTTGGACGAATTAAAGTTAACAATGTCTATGCATAGACCTGTGGTTATCTGCCTGCAAGAAACACATCTCCGACCTGAGCACTCCCTCTCTCTACGCGGCTTTTGTTGCTACAAGCAAGACATAGACGATGGCCTCCGCGCCCATGGCGGAGTCACCACTTTTATCACAGACTCTCTGGTATGTAAAGAAATAGACATACGAACCACTCTCCAGATATCTTGCGTTCGTGTGAATTTCCCAACTATTTCTGTTACCATTTGCAACGTTTATATCCCGCCTGGACAAGTTGTGTCACAGAAAGAACTGGAAGATGTGCTCTCTCAGGTGCCTGCACCTTTTCTTCTTGTGAGGGACTTCAACGCCCACAACCCTGCCTGGGGTGGCTCAAGGTCGTGCACGAGAGGCAGGTTACTTGAAAATATTATAGACAGCCAAAACTGAATTCTCCTAAATTCTGGCGAAAGCACACACTTCTCAGTAGCTTCCAACACTTTCTCGTCCGTAGACCTAGGGTTCTGTAGTGACTCTTCTATAGTGACAGTCCACTCTTCGAGTGGACTGTCCTTGGCGATCTGCATGTCAGTGACAATTTTCCCGTTCGGGTCAACCTAGATATTCCCGATCTGAACGTTGCCCGCCCTCCTCGCTGGCTAATCCACCGAGCTGAGTGGGAAACCTTCAAGAAAGAATTAAGAATATCGGAAAACTGCTCTAACGACATGGATGCTATGGTTGCCCATTTTAATAACGCAGTCCTCCCTGCGGCTTCATTTGCCATCCCGAAGTCATCGGGACATGCAAGACATCCCCCTGTGCCATGGTGGAACGCTGATTGTACCACGGCGGTCTGTGATCGGAAGAGGGCATTTGCAAAACTCAGTAGGTTCCCAACCATGGAAAACCTAATAAATTATAAAAGATCCCGACCCAGAGCTAGATTAACGATACGGGAAAGTAAGGCTGCGTTCTGAAGAGCTTACATCTCGTCACTCTGTTGCCGTTCATCTCCTAAACTAGTGTGGAGAAAGGTCCGGGAGATCGGTGGAAGACTCCCTTCGCCGTTTATTTCAGGGCTTATGGTAAATGGCAATCTCCTAACCTCTCCACAAGAAATTCCTGAAGAAATGACCTCTCACTACGAACACATCTCCAGCTCCGTACACTATCCTTCTGGCTTTCAAAAAACAAAAAGAAAAATAGAAAACTGTAAATTAGACTTCTCGAGTCGCGTGGAGGAAGATTACAATGTCTTTTTCTCCATGGATGAACTCTCCTGTGCCCTCGCTTATGCGAAATATTCTGCTCCAGAACCAGACCAGATACATAACCAAATGTTGAAACATCTAACGGAAAACGCCCGTTTCTTTCTCCTCGGCATTTTCAACAAGATTTGGGCTGAACAAGCAGTACCAAGAATTTGCCGTGATACCTTTGCTCTCCCAATCCCTAAAGAAGGAAAGGACAGAACAACCCCCTCAAGTTACCGTCCAATCTCGCTCACAAGCTGTGTGTGCAAGCGTTGAGAGGGAATGGTAAATACACGTCTGGTCTGGCTCCTGGAACAAAAGAACCTATTTACACCTCTCCAATGTGGCTTCAGGAAGCACAGGTCAACCATGGCCACCTAGTCACCCTTGCTACGCAGATTTCCACTTCCGGCGAGAGATTTAGAAGGTGATGCCTGGAAAGATCGAATGAAATGGAGATTAGGCAGTGAGAAACGGCGACAGATGTAGAATACTCGCATTACTGCTTACTACTAAATGTATTATCACACTATGTGGCAACAATGCAATTGGGAACTTACTTGGCTATCCGGGAGACGCCGCGTCCAGGGCACAGATGCCGACGTTTTGGTCGCCATTCTGCGACCTTCATCAGGGCGTAGTATTGCGCGACGATGGACTGCGCACGGGGTTTATATTTGGTTTCTCTCCAGACTGCTGATTGGCCGGATGATCAGCCATTGCGGAGAGAGTGCAACGGCCAATCAGGGAGCGGGATCCCTAGGCGGGGTGGACGAACGCATACCGCGCGTGATCGGTCGGTGTGGAACAGCGGGTCTCGTGTCGGGCCCGGTCGGGCGTTCTAGTAAAATAGATGCTTCCAGGCATCATGGAGACGTAGGCCTTGATCAGCATTGAGAATTTGAGGATGTTTAATTGACTCTATTGCTTCTTTAACTCTTCTAGTTCCCCAGCGGTCTTCTCTGGTTAGGAGGCGGATGTCATCAAATAAATTTGGATAGTAAGAATTCCATCAACTTCAAGAATGTTCAATTCGGTTATTCATTAGTTAATTATTTGAGATACTAACCTTAAACAGATGCCAACACAAGCATTCTTTTGTGAGAATTATATTGATATTGAAGTCTTCTTAAGTATATTATTCGTCCACCCATTATAGGAAATACAAATCACAATCCTTGTAATTGCACTTCTTTGACTGATCAATTGCTTGGAAATGACTATGCACTCGGAGTACAGTACACAATCATTTTTAAATGTTTAATGCATGCGCAACATTAATAGACAAAAAAGCCAACCATACATAGCTATTATTGCAACAATACCCTTTCATTTCAATCTAAACGCTACAATATCCATATTCTCAATTATTAGAGAGAAAATCTGTTGTGAAACCTTTCATTTCCCCTTCCCATTTCCGCCGAAGATTACCAAGAGACGGTTGTTTTTTTCCTCCACGCCTCTCACGGCCGGCCAAACGGGAAGTGCGTGATCTCTCTGGCGTCTGATGATAGATATTATACTTCAAACATCTTCATTCCATTTAGCACTATCTGTTTTAAAAAATTTGAAAACTGGAGCCGTTTACGAGAAATTGGCACATGAGCGTTTCTGAAAATGCTGAATTTTTCACAGAAGAAGAGCTCAATACAAAATATATGTGTACAGTTTTTGAGAAGCAGAAGATTTGAAGCACATGTACTTATAAATACAGTAATAATGTACATAAGGTCAGTAATGTAAACTTCAGGACGTGAGAGAGATGTCTAATAAATTACTATTGGGTAATTTTTGAAAAACAACAAAACATGCATCAATATGGCGTTTATGATAGAGAATACTACTTAACGTAACTAGCATTGTTACAGTAAGTTTACCATCAACCTTATTAAATGTTTTAAGAAAATATTAGAGCCATTTTGAAAAGTTCGTGTTTTTAATACTGCTTAATTATGCACACATCATGCAATATTGCGCAAAAACGACGAATATTTATAAAAAATGTACAATGCTTTAATGAAAGAACTAATTCTGGAGAATAAATTTAATTTGAAGAAAAATTCTACATCTTCAATTTTGTAGGTCGACGTTGAAAAAATTAAAACTTTTGCAGTATTCGAAAATTCAGAGTTAACAGTAAAATTTGGATCTATGTCACCTGTATAAGTGTATTTCAGTCTCTCCTTGAAAAAGATGTGTGGAAAAAAATTGGAGTCGTTAGAGAAAATTTCGAAAATGTCCCAGAGGCTTCATGTAATGTACCCCCCAAAATTAAAAAAAAATGATATTGAAAGTCGCAGGGCTTCGAGTGGAGTGAAACGTGATCGACCGGGGAGTATTGAGTTCGCAAAAGATTGTTTAAATAGTTTAGGCGCTAGTGTTGCTCACAGAGGATGGATGGACGGACGGACATTTTCGGTATCAGGTGACCCAAAAACGAGTATTTCCATTGAAATCTCGAAATAGATTTTCCCCAGAATTACATAGCTTTCTCTATACCAGAAATATTACTCCGTATGTACGTAAGTGTATGAGAAAGTTCAACATTTATCAACATGTATTTGCATATTTACCGCAAGAAATGTTACTTTTTCATCATATCAAATTTTATTTTGTAGATTCTCGCGAGTATGCAAGGTTTTTGCGTCTGTGATTACCTCAGATACGAAAACTGATATTCCTTAGTTCATTTGATAAGGATCAAGTATAAATACTTTTTAAAAGATTGTGGACACTGTCAACATATAAAATACAAAAGCAATATACACGTACAAATATCGTAACTGAAATAATCACGTTCACCACGTACATCAAATGGCAAATAAAACAGAGCAAATGACGAAGGAAATACACAATGTTTGACGAGAAGATCTTAGGATCTAGCCATAAGTTGATTCTCAGAATCATATGGCCCATGCTTTCATAAATTCAGAAAACCTATTACAAACTCGGGAGATCCGGAATACTGTGACCAGCAGGTATTTCCCAAACTTTGTCTCTCGTGTTAGGATCACAAGTAGATTCTTAATTTACTGGGAGACGATGCCTCCATAGTCGCCAGCGTTTCTATCACACTGCGACCTTCCTCAGGGCGAAATGCGCGGAGGTGAACTGCGCACGAGTTTACAAAGAATGGGGTTTCTCTTTACCCAGCAGGCAGTTTTTCGGACGATCGGCCAATGCGGAGAAATTTGATAACAATCATAGGATAAGAAATCTTATGGTAATTTATCGGATGTTGGTTCCCTGTTGAAAGGAGCCCGAGTATATTATGTAATAAAACATTTTATTTTCATTAAACCTCTGATGTTCCACTTTTTTGACCTGACAGAGGGTGGCGAAATTAGGAGATGAGGCTATCTAAGCCATGTGACAATCTTGTGAATGGTTCAATACAAAATCAATTGTACTGTGCCATTAACGTTAAAATGTCATTCTTCCTGTAGTATGTTTTATTTATTTGTAAAATATATCGAGTGTAAATAAAAAATATAAAAAAGGGGGCCAAAACTGAAGTTGTCCCCACCCATCTTCATTAAAGCTACTCACGCCTATGTAAGTAATTAAAACAAATTATACATTACTTCATTTCAACCAAAAACGCTACGAAAACCGATGTTTTTTCAATGAGTACGCGTGACTGTGTTGTGAAACCTCTCATTCTTCCACTCATTTCCGCTGAAGCTTCCAAAGAGCCGGTTTTTCCTCTCCGCGCCCCCTCCAGCTACGCGAACGGCGCCACGAGTCGATTTGGCGTCCCGTGCACGTGACCCTCAAGTCAGCGACCGCATCGCGGCTGCTGCGTGCGGCTAAGAGGCCGCATTCCCCGCGAGAAAGTGAAAACGGGGCAGCAGATGCGGCGGAGGACAAAAAACCCACAGCCCTGGGGCGGGGGATGGAACAATACGGCTTTTTTGGGATCCGCGGGTCCTCCGAGCGTGACGCTGGCTGGGGCTGGTGCGTGGCGGTGGCCTTGCTTCGCCGGCGCTTCGGACGGTGCGGCTTCGATGAACACGAGTCCGTCACCGACGGTGTTGCTTTTGATGACGCTAGCGCAACGGAGCTTCGGAAGGAATGTTCTCGCCTCTCTGCCGTTGAAATAACCTCCACCACTGATGTGAACAACCACCACCGTCATCGCCTCTATCCCCAACGTCATCTCTATCACTGACATCAACTCCACCACTGACAGTGTTGCTTTTGATGACGGTAGCACTACGGAGCTTCGGACGGATTGTACTCTCCTCTCTTATACTGTTGAAATAACTTTCATCACTGATATAAACAATCACTATCGACATCGCCTCTATCCCCGACATCAATTCCACAACTGAGAGCGCGGCGACATTGCCACCATCACCGTCGACATCGAGAGTATCACAACATTGCCATTAACACCCCCGATATCGCAATTATAATCAACATCACCAATTCCGACTCGACCGCTATCGACCACAGTCATCACTAGACACCGACGTCATCACCTTTAGCATAACTGATATCTCCACCACCCCATGATATCCACGAGCACTATCGCCCAAGCTTGCACTACCGAAGTCGTCACATCCACCATCGATATCGCCCCCTCCTCACGGACATAGGCCACCACCAACACTATCTACATTCCCACCACTCCCGCCATCATACCGCTGTCACCATCATTCCGTTATCGCCCCTATCACCTCCGTCATCGTTTCCCACAACCACAGTCCCCGATAATGCCAGTCCTGTCCACATCGCCAGTGCCCACCCCAATGTCGCATTCATCACGGATAATTCATCCCAAACAACTCTTCACAATATTATGGTCACTTCATACTTCAGTTGCGACAGCGATACAAGCGCGAAATTGCTCGAGTCAATATCGCGAATTCCTCCTCAGTTGCAGCACCTTGCGACCCTGAAGGGTCTCAAACTACATTGCATTCGTATTCGTCATCACGTTTTACACGTCAATACCATTGTCATCGTACCGGGAGCGGTAGCTCAGTGCATCAACTGATATCACTGCAGCGCCTCTGACCGGGAGGTCCTAGGTTCAAGTCTTGACAGTCCTGACGACGGCAGGATTTTCGACACTAGCTTTTTTAGCTAGGTCGAATTCAGTCGCCATCTAAGTCGAATTCTGGCGGCCAGCTGATCTGATCGGTAGTTTTCTGTGGTTTCTCCGAGCAACTCCAGACGAATGCCGGAGCAGTACCCTAACATACGGGCAACAGACCACGTGCGATCTTTCCTTCCTCTTCCTTGTCCTATCCTATTCCCTTGCACACACACTTGCACTAACATGCACTACACTACCACATATGCCGAGACACCGGTCGGGGACCTAGAAGTTGTCCCGGCTGAGGGGGTGCCCCGCTAGTGGGAGATACTTGCTTGGGGAAAACCCCGTTAGCAGACGGTAGGTCGGTGCCGAATCTCTCCATACAGCGGGGAAGACCACCGCTACCTTCCGAGCAAAACACAGAGACTACACTTACTGAACTAATGACCATAGTAGTTGACGCGCTAGGAATCACTAACAATCAATCAGTCAACTATTTTCATCGTACGTAACAGTATATTACAATGTCTTCTCACAGCCCCCTCCATCACCATGTTGATCACCATTATCACACCATGATGTCATTAAGATTAGTCACAAGCTTAGTGGTTCTGGTAGCAGATATGAGCTACGGGGTCTGCGGGTTCGAATCCCGCTTTGGGCGTAGGTCGCTAATGACTTAGATGTTGATTCGACCTTAAAAATCTAATATCGGATCTAATATTTCGATGTTAAAATCATCGATAATGCAATTACAACTTGATGTTTTGAATTGATATTTTGAAAACATCATCGCTGTGTCACTCCTACCTAGGGGAAGAAAGTTCGTAATCAGTTTGAGGACCGCAAACGTGAGCGTCATTTGGCCTTCAGAAAAGATACGTCATTGTATTTGGGTTCAAGTGCCGTAATGGGCGTATGGACAAACGTCGTCATAACGCCGGCACAATCAGCAATATTAAGTTCTCGGCGGCATTGGGCTTACGATCTAAACCGGAGTTACACAGTGTAGTCTAAAGTCAAGGGAGTCTGGGATGTAAAACGGTAGTGATGTAAACTGAGGACAGAGAGCGTCATCGAATAACCGAAAGGTTAAGTTGACGTAAAATATCCAATGGTGATAAAGATGAAATTACAGTGTGAAGTCATTTTAATCTCATTTCTTCCTCAGTCATAATAGTTACCTATTCCCTTATCAACCAAATGTTGTAATTGTCATTTCTGCCAACACCCACCGTAACAGACACTATCACTATTAACATGAATGAAACTGAAGTGCCATTGCCATCGCCACTTTAATGTCTGCACATACATCATATTTATCAACCTCAAGGTGAACAATATGTGCGCCATTACAAATCGCAAGATTTATCATTGCTTGCACTTATGGAACGATTGCATTTGCCGTCATCGAGACTCTCCTACCGTTTCTACTGCGAGTCACCATTCCCGCCGCCACAAGCGGTGCCGCTATTACCGGTGTGCCCCAAGGTCGCCACGCCGGTTCCTCCGCGTGCTCTTCTTTCGCTCCTCCCCCGCCCCACGACCTCCTTCCTGCTTCGCTGCCTTCGCTGCCGCAATCGCCACTTCGTGCTGTCCACCCGGAGCGCCCATTGTTTTTGAGATCAGGTAACCATGGATTAAGTTGCAAGAGCTGGCTTCAAATTCGGAAGATCACGGATTTTCCCAGACACATAAAATAAGCTATCGGATACGATGTAATGAACTGTCTGAGATTATGTTAATTTCACGATTAGGCATGTTTATGTTTTTCTCCGTTATTTATGGACAAATATCATTCAATGTACTTCGACGTATCCAACAGTTTGTTTCCTCATTTAGTCTGACACGAAATTCAACTGATAGGATCAAAGCGTTATTAATCATGGATTTCTTTGACTAAGTGTGTATTCATTATTAATCTTACTAGTTTCCAAATGAATTAAATATGCAGATGAGTTCATTTACAGAAACTAAAAACAAAACTTGTATAATTTAGTAGCTAAAAAATTTGAGTTTTTGACTATAGAATACATAATCCGTCAAAAGATTCAAGTCACATGAAGAAGTTATTTAATGTACTATATTTTACAGTAAGCTTGCGCGTAGTAACTCATTCACAGATTCGCATAGTAATTCTCGACTTGTTGACTACAACCCTACGGGTCTTGTTTCAGCATCCCTGTTCCTGATGCACGATTCTCGTGCCGGAACTAGTGCAACCTGACGTAAACAGCGAGGGAAGGAGGCGGAGACGGTAGAGGAGGTCGCTCGTGATGTAACCGGTTTCCCGTGCCCTCTTGATTGATGAGACTGTGAGGTCATGTATTGCTTGTTTAGTACTTGCAGGTCTTCGCCTAGGTAAAACGCGCCCACAATCTCTCACTGACCTCGGCTTGGGAAACCTATGAAGAAGAGAAATCTTTAATTGGTGCCTAGTTTTAGAAGATTTAAAAAATGTAGTTATGCTTGAATATACACAATGTTCGAAGAAGGAATAGGTAATAGGAGTAGTGAAGGTTCAGAATAAAAGGTCACAAGTATATTTTTGTTAAATTTTGCTTTTTTGTCTATTGTTGAATCAAAGGGATTATTTACGTCGATACCCACTGAAAAACATTTCAAAATCATTACATGTCGTATTTAAAATAGCAAACAAAACAAGCCATTTTCATCGAAGATCAGGATCAGTTTATTTTACTAAGAAGGCTACTGTAGTAGATGGAATATTTTTCAGGCAAACACATTAAATTCAATGCTGAAGAAAACAATATTAAGGAGTTATATTCAACAACTGTTTAGTAAAATGTGCTGAAAATTAAAGAGTTGAAAGTGGAAAAGAAATGAGGAAAATTTGCTTAAAAAAAAACAAGCGCTTGATTTGCCAGAAGTTGCTGCTTGAGCTGCCAGAAGTTGATCATAGATGACGAATAGACATGGAAAAGAGTAGGGATGTTATAAACCTGGCGAAACAGTTCGAAGAACACTGGATGGAATAAAAACGTGGTTGAAAAATGCATTTGACTGTGGGAAAACGAACACTAAAATTTAAAAAAATATAATTTGAAGATTGTGATCGATTGAACCATTAGACTTTTCTGATGATGTTTTCTATAATAATGTTAAAAAAGAACAAAATGTTTTATATAACTACTTTATTTGCATATGATTTTCATGCAATTATTTTTTGTATCAAATGGACACTGATGCAGAATGGAGAGCCAAAAAAATACACACCCATTAACGTATGGCAATATTCTAGAAAACATCTATTTGCTATTACGTGAAAGTAATTCTCAAAAACCTCCTTTCAAAATATTAACACTGTAAAATTGCTTTTTCCATTAATTCAGCATAAAGTTATGTAGTTTTTCTGATACTTCCAATTTTGTTTTGATTCTCCACAATAGATGATCTAGAAGATAGAAAGAGGATAAGAAAGAAGTTCATACTAAATGTTCGGCAACTTCAAGCAGGGATGGTCGATAAAGTATTAAAAGGAAAGTAGAAGACAGGACACAATGGAGGAAGACCAAGAAGAAACCACTCAATTGGCAGACCACTTGATGACGCTCGTGAGGATGGAGATTGTGGTGCTGCAATTGATATTGCCACCCACGCACAAAGTGTGAAAATTTAAATGGATCTTATATTTATTCTTATTTTTTTGAATATAGCAAATGCTAAAATATCAATAGAAAATACCGTTACATTTGCTTTCAATAATGAAATATTTCTCAAATACTCGTTTTTATTTTTTAAACTTTGAAAAAATGTATAATCCGAAAAACTGTATTTTCGCGTTCAAATATTCATATGTTGTGATTCTATAGAACGTGTAGATTATGATCAGGTGCTTGCCGTGGTTACACCAGCCATTTGGTATTCATGCCGAGAGGTCTTGGTCAGATAATACCTGCTCTTCTGCATTCAGCTCCCGAACATCGTGGATGAGCTTTCTCAGTTACTTGTTCGCCACTGCACCATACCTGTCCGTGATCCCTTTACACGCGGATGCATCTAATAAATCATCTGCAACGACGCCGAAGAGAGCTTCGGTTTTGATACGACGCCGACCGTCGTCGCTTTCACTATTATGTTTCCTCCTCTCAGCGATGAGGTTATTCTTCCTAAAGATGCATTCACCGTGACTTGCATATTACCTCAGTTCGAGGTTACTCTTTGTGCTTGATTGAACATCTCTTTCCCTCTGACTTTTGCGTTTGGTACAAATATGACTGATGCACAAAGCACGAAGATAAGTTCGCCGTCAGAAATTTAGAGCTCCCTGCTGATGAAGTACTTTCTCTGACAAAAAGTGTTACGTAAAGCGGAAACTTATCCTGTGTGTAACATATGCTAATCGCCAAGCGCTCTCTCCTCCGGTCGATGAACGTCGTGTGTCGACGGCGGAATCGATTGTGCATTGAAGCTTCGTGACCTAGCGATTGGTCGATACTCTTGCATTGTTTTACACGGGACGCTTCCAGACAAGAAACCCGTTACGTAAAAGCAACAGCATCGTCTGAGAAAGCCGTGATGGAGTTTTTACCTCTCGCGTGCCGTGAAGGAAAAGGGATCGACGTGTTGATCTTCAGGGTCAAGAGCTATCTCCAAGTTCGACGATTAGCGTCCATTTTCATGGCGAATGCTGGAAGATAAAGGTTACGAAGGAAGTGTGTATTTTGCGGTTACGGAATTGGCTATTACAAAGCAAATGTTTATAAATATCTTAAATCTCGTGTTTTTGAAACGAAATTGGTGTATGTGATGGTTCGTTTGCGGTGAACATTCACTCATCGTCTGTATAAGGCTTATAAGGAAAGTGGATATTAGAAACATGATAGTTCATAAAATGGCTTCTCAGTGACTCAACAAAAATGTTCTCGCATAAACTCCTGTTAACGTTGAAGAACCTTTAGTCTAACTCTGTTAATAATAAAACGAATTGTATTTCAAACAAATGAAATTAAAACGCGAAAGAATATGTTTTGAGTCCAGTCCATGTTTGGATGATTTATTCGTTTAAGCGTCGTTGTTTTTGAAGAATGGTTGTGACAGGTCAATAAAGAAACATATTTTTTAAATATTTTGTGTTATATTTTATTAGCAAAATTGTAATACATTATCGATTTAAGAAAATACAGTCACACATTTGCTCATTTAAAAAAATCATTTTCTCCTCTCTCCAAAACAAAACAAAATCTTTCCATAGGAAAATACTCATCATGCGTACGGAGATCACAATCACAATACACAATGTAATATGTAATCATAGAGAAGAGCGTGGGACCCGTAAGTGCCGGCTAGCTTGCCGTGCTTCGTGGGCCTTCTCCGAGTCGCTGCGTGTGTCGTGGAGGCGCTCACTTCCTGAAGCGGGGCGGCAAGTACTCGTTGGCGGGGCCGCTTCCTCCCGGGGAGCTACCTGGGAAGCCACCTGACGGCTGGTCGGCGAACGCGCCGCCAGGTCTGCCTGGGGGCCGTAGCTGTTGGAGGGCGCTGGCCGGGCCACCGGGCCACCCGGACCACCCGGACCGCCGGGACCGCCGGGGCCGCCCGGACCACTGGGTCCACCCGGTCCGAACCCGCCGGGTCGCCCGCCTGGACCACCGGGACCACCGGGCCCGGCAGCTGGGAACTGGGCTTCGCCCTCGTACTGCACGTTGGCGACGTAGCCGTTGGCGTCCGCGTGGTACGTCACGATCTGCTTGCGGCCGTCGGGAAGCAGCACGTAGTACTTGCCGTCCACGTTACCAGCGCCGTCCCCGCTCTCCTGGTGGCCGAAGTCCTGCCCGCTCGCCGCGTCTTGCACGTCGTACTTGAAGTTGTACGGTTGCGGCTGCGAACAAAAAAGGAGAACTTTAACTCTTTCGCAGATACAGACACTTACGGCATCGACGTACTTTATCCGAAACGATTGTCGTACACCGATGAGTCTGTGTTTGTTAAATATTTCACCAGAAATTGTGTTATAAACATGAAAGTGTGAATTTTTTTTACTAGATTTTGTTGAGAAACGGATAAAATGGTTATCGACTACCTTTCTCTATTGCTGTTAGAACTTTCTGACATAGTGCTTATCAACTACCTAAAATAATATAAGTGCACATAGTCATTAAGAAATTCGAAATATTTATGGTTCACGCGTTGTTTTTTTAACTTGTACTATTTTGAAATAAATGCTAACTTTGCAGGCGTATTATTCTCCACGCTTTACACTAAGAAAGGTTACCAGAGAAAGGATTTCAACATATGTGAAATTTCTTTCTTTCCTCTTCTTGTGACCTTGTCGTGCACAAATGAATGTTCACGCAAGCACTCGGGTACCTCCATGTTAAAGATCTTGGCGGATTTGCGGTTTTGTTTTAGAATTGCACTTAATCAAGGAGTGATTTATTACATGTCTATCTAACGAGCTCTTCTCAGGACATCGTGGATAGGAAAGTGCTTGGAGCATCGTCGGAGATATTTCCTCTCTCTTCCTTCTCCTCCTCTTTTCTCTCTGCGAGCGGTCCGTCACGCCACATAAAAATCGCGATTTCTCATAGCCTTCGCCATGGTGTAAGCTATTACTGTAAGATCAATCTGAAAAGAATTTTATCAAAAACTCAAACAAAAGCAACAGAAAACGATAGATTTTGTTGACTAGAAACATTAATTTTATTACGTACTGCTTCTGGTAATTATTCATACAAAAACCAAAGAGAAATATTCTCTGCTTGAAAGTCTGACACAACAGTTTGAGATAAGCGGATCGCGTTGGACGAACGGTGGCGGCGCTTCATTTACGAACGAATCTTCTCACAACTCAGCATAAAGTATTGTGTGTGTCCCCGATAGACACCCATGTGCCCGCAACTGCTAGGGTCACTGTTTTTTTGCGAGTGTAATTTATCTGATGATGGTTAAGTTCTAAGAGACCAGCTTCTAGAGAAAGGAGGAAGAGCGAAAATTATTGCCTTGAAACGATTGATTGCTACACGCCCTATCTGAGTTCACCCAAAGTTCACAAAGAAATACTATTCCCTCATGAAAAACTTTGGACCTGGAAATGATTTCATATGGCAAAGGTATTTAAATTTAGATTGAAAACATGACCTATTTAGTACCTGGGAATATGTATTAACAATTCGAATTTGAACGCAAATATTAATGTCTGTGCGACCGAGGGCATCAATCCCAATTCAAAACCCTTTTCACTACGGGATTTGTGAAAAATTGTCATCAAAAGAGGAGTTTATCAGATCTTATAGCTGACATTTCGTAGGGTTAGTTCTCGAAGAATCATTTCCTTTTCGCGTGTTATTTTCTTTCAGATATATTTTCAGTTCACCCTATTTGTCGCAAAAAAAGAATGATTCTCAAGGTAGTCTACAGTGCATGATCGCCAACGCACGTTTTCCATTTGGTAGGCAGACAAAGCACGGAAAGTTAGACGATTACTGTTGATGTACAGGCAGGTCGAGGCGGGCGGCATGATATTAAATATATCACAAACTTTCTGAAAATGACACGGCGCCATCTAAATTTATTTTCCTTAGTATAATGTAAATTCGTTTCAGTTTAGGAATTCAATGCTGTTTGTACTTACTGTACCAAGAATTCCAGTTGAACTACACACCATCTAGCGCATTCTAAAGAAAAATGACGTTTCATACTTCGAAAGTGATAGATTTATGGCAAATGGAAGACTGAAGCATGTCTTGCAAATTACCGCAAGGCGAATGTCTCCGTTTAACGTGATGCCTCAACTCGCACGAGTAAATTAACCTTGACCTGGACTAACCCCTCAGCTCTGTCAGCCGAGAGAGAAAGTTAAAAAAAGTGTTTGTTTCTTCGAGGACTAACGATTTGCGAATCTACATATCACGCTTTACGTGTTGGAAAAATAGATGCAACAAAATAAAAGTGCGTGCAAAGAACGACGTGACATTTTCATAACACACTCACTTCCGGCGAATCAGTTGCGAAATACGAAAGTGAGCGTAGCTTCCGTTTACGGCTGGAAGAAAGTTGTAACGAGCGTTTGATGACGCTGAACAATTCGAGCCATTTACGTGGAACGCGGGAAGAAGAGAAGTTGGAAAGGTTGGGGCATCTGTATAGACAGCATGCCGCACGCCCCCTGGAGTTGGATTGTCATCAACCCTCCGCTCTCTCCAGTCACACTGTACCGAATCGCTACGTTGTTTCGTCTCAATGCCAACGATGTTTTTAAAAACAAAACCTTGAGAACACCCACGTCGCTCCTGCTCTTTCAAATGCTTGTAATAAAATGCCTCTCGGATGGCTCAGCGAGCTAGCTTCCTATGACGCGATCGCAGGTTCGATACCCGGCCGGGCAACAATGAATATGCAGCTTTATTTTACAAATTGTCTGTTTCTATAGCCGTGTGAAAGAAAAGGTTAGGGACGCGAAATAAGCTAGTTATGGCGAAAGGAATTCGTCATGCTCGCCACGTCTTCCTCCCTCCCCAGGCGTGGATAATAAAATCACAGCGCAGGCCTGGAAACACTGCTATCTGGCAAAAGTTGGATTAATCCGATCCTAAAATTCCAAAGACTTGTAGATACTCCTGCTATGAAACCACATGAATTGAAGTTGGCAACTAAAGAAATTATATTTTTAGCGGAGGAAACTAGTTAGTTACAACTTAATCGCTTAGCGAACAAACACTGAACAATGTTACACAATTTTTTAAAAAAATTGTATAAAGTTGCACAATTTAAATCATGGCCAAAACAGTGTATATCTTTCTAATTTGAAACAAGAAAACCAAAATATGCGACATTTCCTTCCTGTTAACAAAACTGTAAAGATTTCGAGTAAAAACAAATAAGAAAGAGATTTGAGTGAAAAAATAACCAAGAAAAATGTTAACATACCTTTTGAATATTAAGAGATTGCATACTCAACAACACAAATAGTAACAAGAATGAAATGAATTAAAAGCAGTGCGATTCACGAAGGAGGTAATGGAATTTCACTGAATTAAATTCAGCCAGTGCTTGTAACGGTTCCGGTTCTTCCCCGTCGGCCCACAACACGACGACGTCCACGAGTTCTTTGACGCGGGATTAGTGTCCGGCGCATTCCGCTCTCTTACGAAACATATCGCGCTCGTCTACCTAGCGGCGGCGCACGGTGCCCCCGACAAGAAAAGTCCCTCGGTGCGACAGCTCCTCGAAGCAGAGTGCGCGAAGAAAGTGCCTCGGCTGCACCGCCTCAGGGCGGGAGCCAGGGATTCGACCGGGCCCGTTACCTAACGCGCCGCTCGCGAGACGGCACGGCACGGCGCGCCGCCTGGAGCGATGACGCGACGCGACTCGACCCTGGTGGGCGCGGCGACTGTGTTGGCGGGGCGGACGAGATGGGCAGGTTGCCGCGGAAGTGGTGCCGTTTGGGGACAGGGCGCTGTGGAAGTACTCGCTGGAACGGACGGGCATCCGATGTCACTGCAGAGCCTCTGGCCGGGGGGACCCTGGGTTTCCTACTAGCTTGTTAGATAGATCGAATTCAGTTGGTGCTTCAAGGAGAATTCTAACGATCGGCTTCTCAGATCGGAATTTTCCCGTGGTTTCTCCGATCAACAGCTGGCGAATGCCTGAGCAGTGCCCTAACGAACGGGCCACGGATCGCGCGCAATATTTCCTTCTTCCTTTTCCTATCCTCACCACTTACTTACGCACACATACACTCACTATCACATAGTCGGGAGATCAGACTACAGCTTGTTCCGGCAGGGGCGATGCCATGCTCGTGGAAAATGCCTGGCTTGGAAAAATACCTACAAGCCTACGTAGATTGGCGCCGGATCTCGCCACCAAGCAAAGGAAGATTACCACCATATCTCGAAGTAAAGCATGCACTACACTTACGAGACCAATCACATTGTCGGTTGACGCGCTCGGAATCATCAATCAATCTAGCTGGAATACATGGACAAAAATTTCTTGTTGTACGTGGCATAATGTTTTGGTTAGGTTATATGCTCCTCCATAACCATCGCCTGCAGCCGTTCTGCCTCTGTGTAACTTCTCGCCCGTTGTTCAGTGTTGTATTGTCGCGCGTTCGGTATCAAGCACAGTTGATTATTTGCGAACACAATTGAACCACATGTGTAGGGTGCCATTACACAGCATTAGTCGACAGTCGCGCCTACGCACCAACTCGCCAACTTGCCGATGGTCTGTCAAGCGGAGAATTGGTGGGGGAAGATAAATTACTTTTTAAGGCGAGACCAGACGCTCCTTATAAGGTATTTTAGTGTGTGGGGCATCTTAGCAAAGCGGTCGGCAATGCCCCGTGAGATAATGTGCCAACGTTTTGGTCTAGCAGACAACCGACCACAGTCGGATGATCGGAACGTTGGCCAACTTGCCTCGCGTGCGGCATCACAGAGTAAATACTAATTCCAAGACTGATACGAACTGAAAGGAACTTCGACTGAAACAGCTGATTCAAAATGTTTGAATTGTCAAATTTCTTATGGATCAAGGTGACAAAAACTCTTACAATAATTTCTATCTCAGATTCGGACATAGCAATAGACCCAGTATAAAGGGGTCGGGGTGCCAAATTTCAGGGGAGCGGGTGTACAATCGTTTGTTCAAATCAACTTCGTGAACAGTATGAATTGGTCACATGATTTTCGCAATATTTTGCACAAAATGTTTTAATGCGACGGTACTAAAGTATTAGAGATTGAAACTTTCCTCTGATCTTTCTTTCATGACTTGACCTTCATCCTGGGATAAAAATTATTAGCGCACGAGTCCTGGATAGTAATATACAACCAGTCGCATATCCTCCTTAGGTTGGTTGTGTAGTCGGATGTTAATTCAGCTTAGGTATAATGCCTATATTAGACTCAAATGGCACAGAAGGAGGTGCATAGTTCCCTCGGTATGTGTCATCTAGGACTCGACTCAGGATTTCCTATTCTTCGTCTTCTTGTTCTTCTTCGTCTCCTTCATGCGTTTCTAGAAAGTTGTTTATTTAAAACAAAGGAAGAATTAGTAATAACTAAAAGCGTGCGCCAAGGGACGGTAGGGAGACGTGGCTCCTCTTAAAATTTTGAAAAATACCGGGCAGCCTGACGTAGTATGTAGCTACACGTATTCTTTTAAATATGTGCAATAACTAATTTCCCTCCTTTTCTGACAAGACAATTTGGTACATTCTTATATATTTGGGTAAGACACTCTCCGAGTCATCTGGAAACCATTCAAAGCGTGAATAAAATCAGTTATATTTATTAATTGTATCATTTAAGTTTTAATTCTTTAGTAATTTTAGAATATTTTATAATTTTATTAATAAATATCTCATGTAAATAAAAAAGTTCAGTGAAAAGGGAGATTCAGAAAAGTAGTTGCTCCTTCCTCCCGCCTTGTTCGAAGTTACGCACGCCTATGTAAATACCATACCAGAAGCAGTGTCTTGGGGAAAGCAAGAAGTCATGCATGTCGTACGAGAGCCTGAGAAAACGATGAGTTTAAGGTAACCGAAAAGGACGACGAAATACGACGGACGACGAAATACGAAAGGAGGACGAATAAGGAATTAGTGACAATCTCACTGTCAACGTAAGCCTTTAAGGGACAAATGAAATTTGACTTGCTCTTTACCTCAACGTTTGTTGAGGTAAGGGATTGTGGGCTTGGGGTATCTAGTGCCTTGCTGAAAGACACCAGTATCCAAGAAGTATTAAGAAAGATAGTTCGAACCAAAGATGGAAACATTCATAAAGCTGAATGTTTACGCAAACTACTGAAGGAATTCATTTCTTCAAGAACATAATCCTTAATGGTAATGTTCGAAATCCTCTTGATTAAACTTTTGCTTAAGAAAGAAGCTATTGAGGACACGTGAGAGAAGAAAACAGTAAGAAACTGTAATGGTGCTGACAGTGATGTGCATTAGTATGATAGAGACGCCCCGTGAGCCGTTTAACTGGCTCGTTACCTAACGCTCTCACCTGTACTCGGAGAGAAAGGACTCAGTGACCCGGCAAAACCTGAGATCTTAACTGATTTGATGATGATGGAACCGTTGAAGCTGTTAAAAGAGAAGGAACGCAGAAAAGATAAAAATATTCTAAAAATTACGCAGTCATGCTAGGAAAGGAACATAAAAATTAGAGAAAGAAATTATAGAATGAAACAAAGTGCGACAGGTGCAAGAGGCTAATGATGCCTACACCTAACGGCCTGATGAAGAAGGAAGAACGTTGAGAATACTGATGTCCAGCATGAGGCTGCACTAGTGGCACACATTTCTCAAGGAATTCTCGAAGGAACAAGACATCGTTTGCATAATTCTACAAGTGACGTTGGTAATGGTAAGTATAGAAATAAGTTCCATCGCATAGTACCCGTGATACAGACATTGCAGAATGAAACTATGAACAAATATCAAAAAGTCTTTGTGGTTGAAACGAATTTTCTTCAGTACCCTGAGAGAGTCTTGAGACAAAAAATAATGATTATCCAATAGACATAGAGTGTTGTTTAAGACAGCGATCTAATCGATTTCATGGATATAAAATACCCTTATACTGATCAATGATATTGTTAAAATCAATAAATATTTACAACAATGCCAGTCTTTTAAATTTAAATTTCATCACAACTTCCCCATAATTAAAAAAATCAGAAATTTAATTTTTTTATTTCATTTCGAAGGAATTAGCTTTCATTTCGCATTTGCAAAACTCGCAACCATTATTCAACACCGATGACGTCAGCAACACCCAAAGGATGTAACCAAGTCGTTAGGCGGGCAGCGGCTCCGGCGCAAAGAGAGCCTGCCCTCAGAGCCCTCGCTGACCCATTGAGGCTCGCCCCTCTGGCTCTTCCTACCCAAGGCGCGGCCGGGCGCCTCCCCCCCCCCCCCGCCACTTTCTCCGCCGCCGCCACCGGCTTTGCGCCGCTGCACACTGGGCCCAAGTGGGCACACCACGCTCAGGGCTAAACAGATCAATGAATAATTGATTTATGTTTAATTATGATTACTGATCAACTATGATTAATTGTTGACCCGAGTAGCCGAGATCACGAAGGCGGAAACGTCGGTTCGAAGGGTCGCGGGTTTGAATTCCGCCTCGGGCATGGTGGTTTGCTTGTGTTATGGTGTGCTGAGACTACCCCAAACCAAAAGTATAATCTTACTCCTCCTTCCATTCCTGGCCGACCTGGAATGGGACACAGGTTTGAAGCACTTATACCCAAGTAGGCGTTATATTCAGGCTGTGAATTCGAATCCCGCATAAGGCTCTGGCGTTGTGTAATGTGGCGTGATATGCAATCTTAGTACATAATGTACTAAGTTTTGTTGACCCTTAAATTCCTTGTCCTTCCTCGGAGAGTTGTGCGTTCAGCGGATAAGACCAGGCGACGTAGGTGTGTGCGAGTTGCAGCGTCATCTAGGAGTAGTCTGGCTCCTTTCCTTTAACACAGGACTAAGCGCGATTGGCTCCTGAGCGTCGCTTGTCTATATAGTAGATACAATGTCCGATATGGGCTTAGAAGCTACAAGGGTGCTAAGAATGTCGATGCGTAATTACCCCAGTGGCTGCACTTGGAGAAATAAATCTCAGCTGGGGGGAGGATGCCCGAAATGACCGAAAAGATATAATTCAGGAATCACAATGCCTAATAAATCAGTAAATAAATATGAAATACTTATACAAAGTTGAATAAATTTCAAACTAAAGGTTTTGAAAAATATAAAATACACAAATCAATTAACCCTATTTACTCAAAATGTCTTACTCTTTGAAGATTAGAAGTAAAAAAAGGAATTCTGTAAGAGATCCATATCTTATTTGTGAATATTAAAATTTGAATGTTTTCATCGGTACATTCATAGATCTCTGAATAATGACGTAAAGTGAAGGATTGTAGTTTTGAGAAAGGGTTACCAGGTGTTTTTTTCCCACGAAATCCCCAGAAAGAAGATACATTTCTACAGAACTTTTCATTGACAGAAGGGTCCTAGATTTGGAGACCCGTCAGTGGAGGATATTTGGTCCTAGTTTTGTACTGAACCACATTCAACCACTGTCACACCAGACGACTGTTCGGTATTTTTTTGTGATCAATGATCAAATTCCTCTGAATACTGGTACACCACAGTAATAAACGGCTGAGGAACAGACATCATTATACATTCACAATTATATGTCGAATGGTTCTTGAGTTTGGGTCACAGGACCTGTTTGGGACCAGGTATTGTGACCCAAACGCAAGAACCATTAGTCATATAATTACAACGGATGAAGAATCATTGAATATTATTCACAATTATAATCACCACACTACCACATGTCAGGAGACTAGATAGAAGTTTAGAGTTTGTCCCAATGAGAGCGGTGTCTCAATGGGAGAGGTACCTGGAAAACGTTAGTGCCATTTTTGAGAATATTTTGAAAACGCTTTTCAGTTTTGTCGCAAACTACAATCAAAAATTAAAATATCTGTTTCAAAATTTCAAATCCTCGAGTTCATTAAGATCTATTGGGGAATAGCAATTTTGAAGAAACACAGACAGACGTTTGCCGTCAGTCGACTTTTTAGTATTAAGTGTTTCGCATGGATTCTGGTGTTAGAGAAATTTTTTCTATATTTAGCAGCAGTATTTATCCACTTTTCGTTACCAGAGCCCGGCAATGGAGTTGTTCTGCCGAAAATTTGTCGTTTTCCGACGCACAATTACATAACTTTCTCTTCTTGCGACGTACCTTCGTAAGGGCGAGAAAGTAAAAAGAACTGATATGCCGTTGTTGGTGTTATTTCGGCCCACTGCGCGTCGCCCCCATCGCCGCATCTCTCCGCCCTTGGGTCAGCTCTCGCGACGGGTGATGACGGAACGCCCGCGCAGATTGGCGGGCCGTCGCCCGCGGGCGGCACAGAACAATCGCCCGCGACGCCCGGAAGCGCAGGGCGCAGATGGCGCGTCTTTTGTCAGTGGCGGCGGCGGCGCGGGGTCCGCGTCCCCGCATCGGCGTTTCCCAGCTCTCGGGAGAGAGAAGGCGATCGTATCGTGACGGCCTCGGGAGGCTAGCCATAGACATTGTAAACAACGAGATGAAATGAACCCTGAAATACTATGAGGCAGTGAAAGTCCATTCTGTAGGAAGTGCAAACTCTGCAGGAATCTCTTTCCATTCCCACGAGTGCATAGGTTTGAAAACTGAAAGCACTTCAATAGAGATCGTGAAGGCGCGACGCGTCTGCGATAAGGCAATGGATCCAATTCGGTAATGTGTGTGTTCATCTCGAGATTTTGGAGTAAAATGCAAAAGCGATTCACTTCTTCCTCTCTCCTAATATCTCAACAGTCAATATAGAGAGCTTGCTTTCGTTCTTCACTTTACGTGATCTTGTTCTCCAATATTTCATTCCATATTTTCGATGGGATAGTCCCAGATGTAATTATACTATCTGAAATTTCCAAAAATGTTCTCTTCGAAACGTAACCAAAATGTAACGTTTACACAACTTTCCGTTCTAGGTTAGATGAAGTAAGAATATCTACCGTTTTAACAGAAGTAACAAATTCAAAAATGTCTCCTTCGTTGTCAGTATCAAAAATATATTGACAAAAGTTTTCATTTCATTTCAAATTATATTTTGTAAACTTCCTTAGCGAAAGCTTTTAAACCACCATTCAAGAATACATTTTGAGAACATTGAAAAACATTTAATATATCACACTTGAGTCCTGGACAACTTTCATATGGGTTAGTAATATTGCTTTAAACGTTGCTACCGTGAGAAAGGTACTTTCCTTGAACTCACTAGCAAACTATTGATTTAGAAGAGGGAAATTGCGTCGTGGAAATAGCGTTTTACGGCGCTCCAAAATTGTACTTTAATGACTTCCTATGTGCGGTTCTTCTCGCAGTGTGAACATCTACTAGTTCCCTTTTAACTCTTCCTCTACGCGGTGTCTCTTCCTTGTCCACACTCTTTCAACTACATATGATCACTATTAAGTTTAATTACCATCATACTCTCACCAGAAAGTTCATTACGACTACTCGCAAAAAACTGTTACGTATTCTCATAAAACGTTCGCCGTGTGTAACTCCACTGATATTTGAGTATACTATAAATTTTGTTATTTGATGATGTCATTCGGGGGTGCAGCTGTACATCACGCACGAGGAAATAAGTATTACATAACGTATTGACTTAATCGACAATTGTGAATTAATGGAAAGTGTACTCTAACCTTTTTCTTTCCTGTCATTAACATGAATTACTGAGCTTTAAACATATCTTTGATGAAACAAATGTGTTATTCTCTTCTAATTATTTACTACAATTTAACTTCTGAGAGATTTATTGACGTGATTTAATTGTAAAAATATTAATGGGATTACGTATATTAGATTAAGAAAGGAAATTTTTTGATCTTGAAAGACACTTTCAACGAATCTGCTTTTAAGTTTTCTGAATAAATAAAGTATCCCTTCTACTCAAACGTCATAGTATCCCAAGTTATTTCTCCTGTGAATTCATCTTATTTGGGAATCGCAAAGTTTTATTATTATTATTATTATTATTATTATTATTATTATTATTATTATTATTATTATTATATGCGTTCAAAGGTTGTTGCGCACGTAAAATATTTCTTCTCATCTGTTGGTAATGGTAGCCTGTCAGATACATCAACCTGAAATTACAAACCTCTCGATAGAAAGTTTGATTCAAGTGTCTCTTTGCCGCGCACCAACTGGTTTCTCTGGATGTTACGTTCATGCTGTCTAGTACAAAGGATTTCGTGTAGGAATGTCTTGAACACGAAAACTGGGACAAGACTTTGAATGAAGATGTAAGCATGTTACATAACTAATACCGATTTCCCACTCTCAAAATACGTCGCTTAGGAGCTTTATTGTAAACTGCAAAGAATGGGCGTAGTAATTTAAACGTATTTCTAAGTGCTGTCTTACGTGATTCATACTGTACAAATAGAGCTCTTATGAGCTCAGACACACATGCAGATTCGCGAATATATTTTCTGCTGAGTTTTGGAAATGATGGTCTCTGGACAATTACTTGACCCACAAAATGTACATGAAAACTCATTATTGTATTTCAATTTTGAAGTAAAAACAAGTTTCATCGAGTGAATTTAAGAAACGACGATAAAAACGAAGCGATTAATTTGTGTTTTGAATGTTCCAATGAAACTAGTCGTGCTGTAAGTCAGTACTTTATTCCTGTATTTTTCATACCTCCATCAGTCAGTCCAAGAACAATCCGACCTAGATTTTATCAGAATTAACTTTGGAAATAGGAGATTGTCCATACTAAATTTGTAAAAACTACGTAAACATAGAAAAATCTATTTTTTACAACAATGAAAATTGCTGATTTTAATATCTGTGATATTCCGAATTAATTAAAATTTACTGTTACTGTGAAATTTCCTTACATTGGTTACAACAAGCGCCAATTTGTCAAAATGTGTAAAATTCGTACAAAAACTCTATTCCATAGTAAGTTTTTAAACATGTGAACATATAATTCTCCGCAAATTGCTCAGTTGAATTGCGATATTCCCGCTCGCATGACAAGTTTCCAAGACAATGACAAGACGAGTAGAAGTTTCGATCCCAGCACCCCAAACGAAACCAGCAATGGTCCCCAAACGAAGCGTCCTTACCGGGCCGCCAGCGTCGTCGGCAAAGTGTCCTCCTGGTCCTCCGGGTCGTGCGGGGCCGCCTGGTCCTCCGAAGCCTCCGGGCCCGCTGGGGCCTCCGGGCCCTCCGGGGCCGCCTCCGAAGCTGCCAGGGCCGCCGGGCGCCGTGTAGGAGCCGCCCGGATTGAAGCCGCCCGGGCCTCCGGGCGGCGGGTAGGGCGGCGCGCCGACGTCCCCGCGCACGGACTGCAGCGCCATCAGGGCCGCCAACAGCAGGAGGGAAGGTTTCTGGAAACATCGGCGAAAGGGCACGCATGCTCCTAGTTCATTAGCGTATTCGATGTAGTTATCGTTCATTAGCGAACGGTTAAGATATCGTCCGACGAAAATATGACACAAAAAGAATCCTTGTGGTACGCCATACTCGGAAAACTAGCTTTTTTAGCCTAGATTGTTCTACAATAATATTGATATTTCGTAATTAACTATCTTGTGAAATTAATTTATTATTAATCTTTTCAACTGGAAGAAACTTATCGTATAGAAAAGGGGAAATATGTGCAACCGCAAATTACGTGTTCTATTCTTATTCGAAAGTGAATCTCATTGCGCCGGCCATAAATGGATTTAATTCCAACGTGATTGCGTTCTCTATTGAAAAGCAAAAACATGTTGGTTATTGAACCTAAAGAATATTTGTTCAACGAGTACACTGCTTAGGGATGACCTAGAGAAAATGTATACCTTATATTCTAGTCGGCACAAATATACTTTGTCAGAACAGTCTCTTTGAATAACGTCTTAGTTACGATATCGATTCCTCAAATTTCTAAGTTTTCTTTTGCAAAATAGAGGTACGTTTAGAAATTGCTCATTATGAACAAAGTAATCTAGCCCAAATTTCGAACGCGCCAAAATGGGTTTAAAATTGTAAGTTTCTAAATATGAATTCATTGTACTGCATAATTGCATTGACCCTAAATATGAACAACAATCATAATTAACAAAAATCATCCTGTATGAAATATTAACGCTTACTATTTCTAGAAGCGATTGCTGTTCTTAATCGTGATTCACAAAGCGAACGGGTAAGTAATCCCGAAATCTCACGCAAACCAAACACGAATCCACGGCGACCGAAACAGCCCTTAGCAATTAGCCGGGACGCGTATCCGAGCGAGCAATTGTGCGAGGACAATGGGCTCCAAGCACCCGTTGACCAACGCGCATTGTTCTGGCGCGCTCGCACCCACCCCATCGCCCTGCCTTCCTCCATGGGGCAACCGGAGCGGCTCGACGGAGTAGTCTTCCTGCTTCCCAAAGTAGTCCCTGGGAAAAAGCGGCGCGTACGTCCACATACGCGTGCGAACATACCTTGCTCCACGCCATGTCTGAGAGTGCACTCGCCACGCGCTTCGGCGGTGGAGGAGGGAAGAGATGGTGCAGACGACTGCTGGCAGACGCCGGGCGCCCGGCAGCTTTTATACGCCGGCGCGAGCGCGCGCGCGGGTGGGCCCACGCCGCCGCCCCGGGCCGGGGGGCGGGGGGGGAGGGGGGAAACGCGCGGGGCCTTCGCGCGCGGAGCATCCCGTGGGTCCCAGGGAACAGCGCGGGTGGGGGGGGGGAAAGGTGGGATTCGGGAGTCGGGGAGGGGGCAGGAGACGGACAGGCACCGGGGACCGGCTGTCTTGAAGGATATGGTTACGGGGATGCCGATGAGTTCTAGATGGTGTTCAGGGGATAGAGAAAAATAATAATAATAATAATAATAATAATAATAATAATAATAATAATAATAATAATAATGATGATGATGATGAGAACAGTATTGAATATCACTGAGAATAAGAAACGATGGAAAAGAGGCTTATGAAGAGAGTAAAGAAGAGGGTGAAGAGACGAATGAAGCGCAAGACGAAGAGCGAGAGGAAGAAGAAAAGGAGGAAAAGAAAAGGAGGAAGAAGACGAAGACGAGGCAGACGAAGAGGAAGAAGAGAAGGAAAACGAAGAAGAAAAAATAGTTCCAAAACCAATATTTCTCAAGCCAACTGACTATAAAACGACTTTATTTCGTTCTTTTTCTTCGATCTCAAAGTAGTAAAGGATTTTACTATTCGGAATATTGCACTCCCTCATTACATATGAACCCAATGTTTATATCCTCTCGGTGTAGGGTGGCTATACACCCACTCGTATACCTAAGCACACTTTTATCCAGGTTCTGGGGTAATAGTCGCCAAGACTACCTAAGAACGCTGATATTATTATTATTATTATTATTATTATTATTATTATTATTATTATTATTATTGTTATTATTATTTTTTGAATTCGGGGACTACCTGACCACACGTAAATATTATGGATTTCGGTTACTACAAAGGAAAGATGTGGAAAAAAGCTGAATAGTAGCGTAAACGGTAAAGCGATTGGCCACTGAAGAGTTGTTATGGCATTAACTCATTTGAAATTTTAAAAAAATGAAAATTTGGTACAAACTTTCTACTGTACAATGGTCTTTTTACTTATCCCAACCGTAATTTCTGTCGGAAAATGAACATCACGTTATTAATTATTTTTTTAGTAAAAAGTGTCATGTTGTACAGTGATTGGCCACAAATTATAATGATTGGCCAACATGATGACAGTGATTGGCCACTCAATTATTTCTAATCGAAACTAGTAAAACGATATATTAAATTAGTTATTACATTACCCATGAAAACACAGTTTGTAAGATACAGATTAAATATAACTTTAATATTTTATGTAATTGCTGTTGAGGAAAATTACAATATCCTCGAGTTTCAAATCTGAGCACATTCTACTTAATTCTGATGTGTCTTCCGGCCGCCTGCAAATAGAATTGCAGAGAATTACAGGGAGCGTGATGACATTTTTTAAATAGAAATGGATGGATATGTTTCAAATACATTTGTAGAATACTTCGCTTGTCATCCATCCGTTCTCCAATATAGACTCATGTGGGTTCATTTATTTCGTCATCCAAGTTACTTCCCTCGATGTACCCTATAACTTCTTCATATCACATTCTGATGTTTTGTTCGCTGACACACGAATCAGCGGCTGTAACTGCCTCACTTGTTCATGTAGTTATGGGACGTCTTCTTAAAAAAACATCGACCCTACCTTCTCATAGACGGTTGTTGTTGGACGGATTGGGTCTTGGTTTAGCAGCTAAACATTGTTGAACTACTCTCTAGATCTTTCTTCTTCCTTGGAAAACCTTTCCTGTCCAGTTGAAGCATCCACCTAATTAGACTGACTTCTTCTTTAGATTAAATAGTATCAGGACCTAGAGATGTTTTGTGATCTAGATTATTTAAACGAAACTGGAAACTTGTTTTGGGAACACTGAATAATTTTGCAGCAAAGCACACAGATTCCTCGTTATTTTTAACACATTTGATGGCATTTGTCATGGCTTCAGCATAATACTGTTTTTTCGGCTTCTCTGGCATTGTAAGATCACTTATTTCAGGGCCACACAGGATCAACCTGTGTGCAATAATATTAAACCACGATTAAAAACAGTGTATCAACAATTATTAACAGAGTGGAAATAACACAACTCAGGCATTATTGCAGATAGTCATCGGCCACTCTCTACGCTACTAAATACGCAAAGCTAGGTTTCCCATATTTAGCTCATATCATTGTCACTCAATAGTATTTGTGCTGTCTGACATAATTGTGATGCACTGACCGCCGTAATCAACAAGCAGCACTTTTGCATGTCAGGTTTCTAAAGAAAATCTTAAAAAAACTTTACGTACAATGAACACACACCGCACTGTTAATAAGCATCCGCCAAATTGGCAACATTTGCACTCTTGCGGTCGAACTAAATAATACATAATACTCGGAATGCGTCCCTTCGCGCCATTTACAAGCAAAATATTAGAACACGGTGTTAGAACAAGTGGTAATTCCAATTATAGTTGGAGTGGCCAATCAGTGTACCGTTTACCCTATGTCTAAACAACAAAGTTACACGGATGAGCTAGTGACTGGACTGTGAGAAAGTAGGGTTATGTTGGTGATAATCCTGTTGGGAATGGAAACTGTGTGCTTTCTATGGTGTCATTTATTGTTGTTCCGATGATTTCAACATTATTATTCTTTATATTGAAGTTAAAGTGTTTTTTATGCCGCGATAATTTCAATTAGGGTGTAGGCATTGAATGCAGTGCGAACAGAAGAGGCGGTAATCTTAACTGTTACCAGTGATTGTAGTTAATGTGATGTAACTAGCATATGATCGATGTATTCGTTTGTGGTGATAAGGGAGATGCAGCCAGAGTAAGGTTCGATTAAGGTAGGGAAAGAGGTACTTGCTGTCATGGAGGCGTCTTTGATCCACAGCCAGATATCGTTATACTCGAATTCCTCGAGACGATGGAAGGGGGATCGAGACGGGACTGGTGAGCCAGCTGGACACGTCATAATACATCACATTCGGTGCGAGGAGGAGATGAAGAAATCACGAAATGAAAGTGGTTATTGGTCTTATGCAATATGTTGTTATTACCGCCTACCGTATTTGATATGTATACCAGGTTCAGTTGTGATGTTTTCAAAATATTTACTTCTAACTTGTGGTTTTTTGTTGGTTTTAAACAATTATTTTAGCAAAAATAGCTACAAATGTTTTTCTTTAAATTTTTCTTCCCCTATGTATCAGTAAACGGTAAAAATGTGCTGCTCGCCTCAGTTTCGAAGAACACTAAATTTTAAAAAATCGAAAAAAATAACATTGCAAAAGTACAATATTGAAGATAGAGATTTTTGTCGTATATGAAAATTGTTCAAACAAATCAGTCTATTAAAAAAACAGCCGTATTGGTGTACTTTCTGCTTGAAGTTAAAGCAGTTTATAAATATCATCTCAAAAACCGCTCTAAATTTCTTCTTTAATTTTTACCGGGGTATATGAAAGGACGCTTAAAAATTGCGCTGATCTCATTTTCGTTGGACTTTACGAATTTTCGTGAAATTAAAGTTCATGTGAGAAAATACTACTTGTTTTGTTGGTTTACATTATTTTCAAAAATACTTCAAATGTTTTCAATCTTTTTCCTGTTAGACGGTAAAATATTCTAAATTCTTCAGAGCCATCATTCTGTTCATTGCATGCATTGCTTTACATGAATGTTCGGAATAGGAAACATACTAGGAGAGCAGGAACATTACATGTTACTCTATTTCCTTGAGAAAAATATGTCGCAAGATGCCAGAGACAGAAGTTATGTTACGGGCAGGCCACTTAAGTGCCTTTTCTTCGTGCATTGCCTTTCGTGACTCTGCTAAGATGCTGCTTCAGTTGCGTAATAAAAGAAGAGCTTAAAACTTCAAAGAAATGTGGTGTGTCGGATGACCATATGAATACATGAAGAATGTCATTTGTTTATATAATTACCTTTATTTTAAAAAACACAAGCAAATCGATGCAATGTTTAAGCGTGGAGACGTCGAATTCGAACAAGGTTGTTTACTTTTAGATTCCAAAATTGTTTGGTTTAGGAGTCTTAAGTATCTGTTTTTATAGGAATTATGTTGAGTAATTAAATATTTAATCCACTCTTACCAAAGACATTAATTTTGTGAACACGTACCTCGTTCCTTATTCATGAATGCGACATAAACATGAATTAACTCATAAACATGAATGTAATGCACTTTCTTAGAAGCATAACTATTTATAACGTACATCTTACTGGAATATATGAGAACTTTTTTAAATACTACTTATAAATTAATGACTAGAAATTATTTGATAAATTAGTTTGTTGTAAATGATTTTGTTTAGTAATAGCAGAATGAGTATTCTGAATAATTAAATAAATTCGCGTAATTACTTTCGCAGATATGTTTTGTTTCTTGTCCATAAACAATATTAGGTATATTAAAATAGTTAAATTTAAAGAGTTTAATGGAGATAATGGAGCGTATTTCATTAAATTGAAAATACGATGTTTTTTAATCAGGAAAGTATATTTTACAATATTTGTTTTACTTTTTGGTTTTGTTCATTTTCTGCACGAGTGAAGAGGAAAGGCGATACCGAAGAGGCTGACTGGCTTGTTCCTGTTATGTATAGTAGAGAGTAGCATGTGAACTATCCTAATTTATGGCAGTTTACGTCATTTCTTTGAAACCATTAAAACGTTTGCAGAGCAGTAATACTTCCTAAAATGTTTTCATTATTTCTTTTTTTACACTACTAGAAACTACGTTCTTATAAAGTAAGAAATGAATTTCTAGATATCATTACTATTTAGAAACTACTTTCATTTTTGTAATTACTATCATTATATATTTATCTACTTTCTTCCGATTTTGCAAAACGATACCACTCTTTTGGGTAGATTGATGGATTCCACGACGATATGGAGAATGAAGAACTGCAATGCTTGTTGACATAAACTTACAAATTGATGTTATTGTATCAACACCAGAACATATTAGATTGAGTGAACATGTTATGCACAACATTCTTTTCATACAAATGTCATAAACAGTAGCAAAAAAGTGTTTGAAGACTAAAAATATTTCCTTCAAGAGTGGACCTACGAATAGCAAAGCTAATTCCTTCTATTCACACTCCGTGTCCTCTTCATATGTCAGCTAACCGACTACAAGCTCCTTCAGTGGAGGGTGAAGGAGGTTCGAATGTGAATTTGACAATGCGACGTTGCGTCACGGGGCCTTGTTGTGCTTTTGCGCCCATCCAGATCGCGTCCCGAAAGCGGGCGTGACTGAGGAAAGCGGCGGCGCGGCGTCACGCACCTCCTCCCAGCGCAGCGCGGCCGCGACCCCGTTGCGCCTGCGCAGCCCCCGCCTCCCTCGGCGGCCGCGACGCTTTTGCGCCCTCCGCCTATGCCAGGTCGCCGAGTCAACGCGAATCCATGGGAATGCCTGTTGTCCGAACGACTTGCAGCGCGAACGTCCAACACAATTGAAAATATCTCACTAGTAACTATCCAAGTGTATAACTATCCTAAAGTATAACTATTCCAATGTATAACTATCCCAATGTATCCTAATGTATAACTCTCCTAATGTATAACTATCCTAATGTATAACTCACCTAATGTATAACTCTCCTAATGTATAACTATCCAAAATAACTCGTAAGCATCCAAATTATAACTATCCGAACATGTAATTGTCTAAAAGCGTAACTACACTAACTGTAACTATTGAAGCGCTAATTATGTAAGCTGTAATTATTTAAACGCGTAATTATTTAAATGCGTAACTATTCAAATGCATTACTATCCAAACACGTAATTATCCCGCGCGGTGGCTGAGGCGGTGAAGGTGGCTAAGGTCGGGTCACAACCCTCGCTTAAACGCCTGCTCGCCGTCCCGCGTTATGCCAGGTCGCCCGGATGAACGCGAGCCCGTGCGAATGCACGATTTCCAAACATCTTGCAGCTCGAACGCCGAACTCCATCGAAAATATATATCAAACTCGTAATTATAGAAACACATAACTATCCAAAAGCGTAACGATTCAAACGCATGATAGTGCAAATGCACAACAATCCAAATGCATTAGGATTTAAAGGCGTAACTACACATACTCGTTACTATTCAAACGTCTAATTATTTGTACGCCTATCAGAACACCTAACTATTCAAATGCCAAACAATTATAACTTTAAATGCCAAACTATCCAAACGTCTAACTATCCGAACGCCTAGCAATCCGATTGTAAAAAAAAAATAAATGCCTAAACAGTCAAACACTTGAAATTCAAAACCTAACTTTCTAAACTCCATCCCGACCTAACGTCAGACATTCCAAATGACTGCCCATTGAAACACCTACATGCCCTTCCTGAAAACTACATCTAAACAGCTACCCTGGAACCGCTTGCCGCAATCGTGTACCCTAACAATCTACCATATCCGAAATGACCGTCCGCTTCGCCCGTGCTTCTTCCTTGTCTGCAGATAAAACACTTAAAGGCATCCAATGTCAGGATATTCAAGCGTTTGATTATACTACGACGCCGAAGCGCCTATATTCTCCAAATTCTTTAATAATTCTTTTTCCTGAAAGTTAAAAATGCTCAAATGTTGCACCTACCAACCGCTTAATCGTAGCAACACCGAAATTTCATCGAAATCCCTAATCCAGCTGATTAAATGACAATCCGTTTCTCTACAAAATCCTGCTAAACTTTCAAATGCACACATGTTCAAAATTCAACCCTCCCTCGTTCATTGAAAAGTTCGCCTGAGTAAACACTTCATATAACTAATTGAAACCTATTCAGTTGTCTAACTGCTCATTTGCTGCATGTGCTGAAGTTTTCCTTCGTATCATTGTTTCTTCAACCATGTCAGAACATCGAATTCAGATCTTAATCATATTCTTCATAATCATCACGTATTTAGTCGCCTCCCAGAGACTTTTCTTGAAGAAAGTCTCTTGTTCTTTACAAAACTTACAACTACATTTTCTGTTTTTTAAAACTCGTACTCCAAGCCCCCAACTAGTTTTTCGTTAGTCCATATCCTCGCGACTATCGATTCACTAGTTTTCTATAGTTATAATTCCCAGTCTGTAATCCGGCAACTCGTTTACGTTTCCTCACGTTTCATTCCTCTGTCATCTCCATTTATACCAATCTCCACAACCACAGCCAACATCAAATATTTTCATTCCTGCCCGTCCAAGATTGAGTCTAAACACACGTTATAATATTTATTTTACGTTTCAATTACAGTTGATTGAATTACTCATCCCACTATCCCTACGTCTGTATTGATTCGCATCGATTTACACCGGGAGGGGTGGTTCAAGGCATAAACTGATCTCACTGCAATGCCTCTGACCGGGAGGTCTCGGGGTTAACAGGATTTTTCACACACGTTAGAGACCCAGGTCGAATTAAGTTACCGTCTCGGAGAGAATTCCAGCGGTTGGCTACTGTAGTTTTCGGAGGTTTCTCCGATCAACACCAGACGAATGCTGGAGCAGTACCCTAACAAACGGGCCACGGTCCGCGCGCAATATATTCTTCCTCTTCTTTGTCATATCCTCATCCCTTACTTACATACCCTTACACTTACATGCATTACAATACCACACTTGCCAGGAAACGGGTCGGGAACTTAGAGCTTGGGACGGTGCTCCGCTTGTGGGTTATACCTAGTTGTGGGAAACCCTATTAGCCGACGGAAGGTCGGCGCCGCATCTCACCATCCAGCGGGGGAGATACCGCCACTTCTCGAGGGAAACACATACACTATACTTACGGGGCTAATGACTTTAGCAGTTGCCGCGTTCTAAATCACTAAGCAATGAATAAAAAGAGCTTTGCTCGCCGCGTCGATCTACTACATCTCCCAATTTGTAAATTGTGGTTCTCATCGATCATTTCATGTAATCATCTTCCCTTCCTGAACCACCTTCCTTGCATTATCCAATCCCGCACCTCAAGGGTCTTCCAACCGCGCCCCTCTGCAGCATCCTCCCACATCCTAGGCTTTCTCCACCACTCTGGCCTCCGCTTTCGCCGCTTCCACTACCCGGCGCGGCGCGGCGCGGCGTGTCTTGTCACCTGGCGTGCCACTGCGACAACGACCACCTTGACCTCCTCCGTGGGAGATGTCGGCCCCGCCCCCACCCCGCCACTCGGCTGACTCCACCGCCGCGTCGCCGGCGCATCGTTCGCTGCTTACGGCGCCCCTGGCAACCGCTCGCTACTCCCACATGTCCGGTATGAACTGCGAGAAAGCCCGGGTGGAATTAACATGCCGGAAATCGCTAATTATGCGGCTCTGGTGTGCATGAGCCAGCGTACTAGGGAAATGTGTGGATGAGATCCGGATGTCAATCTCTAGTATATGATTTTTTTTAACATATAGGTTAATAATTTGTCTGTCTTTATCGAGCGTAGTTCACAAATAGTTAAGTTATCTATAAAAATCATCTTCTTAGTTAGAAATACAATCTCAAGGGAAAAAATCATAAGCGTCGAAAAGCTAACATACACCCCTCGGAATATCCAGGTGTCAAACCGTCTAGAGATACACAAATATTTAACAGAAACATAACATATTTCATTTAGGTTAATATACCGTTTAATTTGCCCATTCAACAACACTATCTACATTATATATATATATATATATATATATATATATATATATATATATATATATATATATATAAGTCGTCTTCTTAGTTACAACTACTACTTGAAGGGAAAATATCATGAGCTTCACTATGGCTATTTTGCTCTTTGCAAGTTAATATTATTGGCCTATGATACGTATTTGGCCTTCACAACTCCAGATTGAATTGTTTAGAATACAAGAATCTAATTTGAAGGCAAGGCTGTGTCTCGATGGTTTGATCGTGTTTCTTCGTAAAAGCCCCAGACACGGAAATCCATTAGCGAAATCTAAGTGATGCATGGAAAGCAGTTATTTAGTTGCAATCTCAAGGCCTTTAAGACCTCACCTATATACATTTTCCGGAATGCTCTTGTTCTCCTCACAGAAATTGTAGCTACAATCTGTTTTTCTATGATCCCTTTTTATTTTACACAATATTTCACATTTTGTTTGTAATATTGCGTAAACTTTTGGCACATTTTGAGCAGTTATTTTCCTAAAATGACTCCAAATTGTTCTTTAAATTATTTTCTCGTATGTATGAATGATCGATTAAAAATTGATCCTGGTTCAGTTTTTAGCGAACTCTCGGATGTTTTGAGAATTAGAAAGAAATGACATCGCAAAAGTACATTTTTTCTTAAATAAAATCTGTTTTTAATGATTGAAGAGTTGCTTACAAGAACCAAACGTGTCAAAAATTCTATATTTGGAGATATATTACCAAGTTATTCCCTAAAATTTGCGCTATCTGCTGGAACATTTCTTTTCGTCAAGTGCCAAACTCATTGAAAGATATAAGTCGGCGAAAAATCGTAAATTTATTCCCATGCACGTCAACGCTGTGACGTTTTTGAAGCTTCCCGTATAATATTGATTTTGAACTACTTCTTGTAAGAAACGTTTCAATTGGAGTTTTAAATAACGTCGCGTACAACATTTTTTGAAAAATAAGTATTATTATTATTATTATTATTATTATTATTATTATTATTATCATTATTATTATTAGGCATTAAAAAAGATAGGGGTAATGAAAAGGAGTGTGATGTGTATCAAGATACCAACTTACAATCTCGCAACCTATCTCACAAAACTCAATTCTTACTTGGGGGAATCCGTTAATTCCAAAAGTAAAAAAAAATTTCGACGGGATATCTTGATGAACTGATGAAAAGTTGGTGTTTTGATGAAGCTACTAGAACAATTTAGATGTGGATCAATAAGACGTAAGCTAAGGAGTTGGGCTTATTCCCAGAGTCAAAATAATCATGTCATCGGTCAATAGCGACTTATGGGAATTCTGATTGGATGTTGTTGACGTTCTTATAAGAAGAAATAAAGAAGTCATCTTCGTCAACATATCAGCTTTATTAAGATAGCCGGCTTTCGACGGCTTTGCCGTCATCGTCAGTCTCGCTGCTGTCGGCAAAAGTCGAGCGGCTGTGTCGGCACAGTCGCTCGACTTTTGCCGACAGCAGCGAGACTGACGATGACGGCAAAGCCGTCGAAAGCCGGCTATCTAATAAAGCTGATATGTTGACGAAGATGACTTCTTTTATTTCTTCTAATAGCGACTTAACTGAAGTTAGTAAATTCAGAGCTGTCTCTCCTGCCGGACGGTGGAAAGGCAAACCTTCGTTAGTAAGATATTCACAAGACAAGAACCGTACGGCTCTATCGTCGTTCAGGTGAACAAGGACAACGTCTGATATTGAGGTCTCCGTTCATCGAACGAAAAATGGTTTAAAGGACTCAGAATGATGCTGGACTCAGCTGATTTACCAAGTTCAGAACAATGAAAGTGGAGAAGACGATGGAAGTGGAGTTCAGATGCTTTGTTCAATTACACCCATACCAATGGTAGCATGTGATACCGTCTCGGTGATCGTATCAATGTTCCGGATGAAGAGAAATCGGTTTTGAATAACACACAAAGCTCACGAACAGTGCCGGACAGAGCTAAGGAATATGGAAGGATTAGAGTATCGATGAACTGGGAATGCCCCCTCCCTTTCTACTAACACAAGTGAAAACAGTCATTTCGTACGGGAATTTGGAATCCTTAGCCTTAGTGGTCATGTACCTTTCTCCAAGCTTCGACGTCATGAGTCCAGCTCACTTGACTGCACCATTTGAAAACTTGCTATAGTTTTGTAAAACGATTGTAAATTAATAATAATAATAATAATAATAATAATAACAATAATAGAGAAGAAATAAAAGAGGTCATCTTCGTCAACATATTAGTTTTATTAAGATAGCCAGCTTTCGACGGTTTTGCAGTCATCGTCAGTCTCCCTGCTTTCGGCAAAAGTCGGCAGACTGTGTAATAATAATAATAATAATAATAATAATAATAATAATAATAATAATAATAATAATAAGGAAATCTTTTTGAGGAATACATATACCTATGATGTTTTTTTGCAATATGAAATCTATGTATTTCAATGACATTTGGCAATATTCGCTTCCGTATCAAAGTGTACTTATCTTTAATTGTTTTCAACATTCCACTCACTAATAAAGAATATTTTCAAAATTATACAACTTAGCGTACAAAAGTTACGTGCTTGAAATTTTTGAAAATACAAAATGTTTAATCAAAATTGTCACACTGTAATGTGACGTAATATTTTTGCTTTATTTTTAAGAACAGTTGAAAGAAAAAATGCAGCAGATTCCAACAAAATAAATTTTGCACATTTTTAATGTTACGATTTTTTTCAGAATTACGCAAAAACTACTCACATAAAATTCTGTAAATGTTAAAAGCGTTTTTGCTTTAATCTAATAAAAATTTCAGAAAAATCTGGTCATTTTTGAGAAAAATTTTAGGATGTTCTTAAAGATTCTTGTAAACTACATCTTAAACATATAAGATCTATTTTAAACTCTCGGGGCGTTGTTATCAGCCAGATCAACAGCGTAATATTCATTTTAGTGAAAAATCTTGTGTTTGGTTACCACTAGTGTTGTACGGAAGTTGGATGTTGTATAGAATTTTGAAACTGTGCTCAATTCGCTGCTTACCACAATACGGGTGCTTAGAAGTAACACCATATTGGAGTCTGGCGTAGGCAAGTATTCCACTCTCGGGGTTCGTCAAGTATTCATCATAGAATCACTAACAGCTCGAATACCACGCTCGCAAACACGACTGCCATAAGAGGTGTGTCCATGGAGGAGGCGAAGCACTACCTAGGCTTTCAGCAGGCCGTGAGTAACTGCCGCTACTTTGAGACATACGCCTCCTCGAAATACAAAATACGGGTGCAAGAACTTTTCAGAGAGAACTTTCAAGAACTTTCCGAGCTCAGTGGAAATCTCATACATGGTAACATCAACTCCTGGGTGGAATAGGTGGGTTGCTACACAGCTGAAATAAGAAATTGGACGTAAGCAAAGATAGGTAATGGGGATCGTCAACCCAGGAAACGAATGCCAGCTCTCCACCCACCCGTGCCGTCATGTCGACGACCTATCTCTCTCGCAGATCTGGAAGCCGTGGAATTGAGAAAAGTTCAGTGAAAAATTGTTTAAATTGAGAATCAAGCAATAGCAACGTATATCTAAAATTCAGGGAATACGTGGTTCGTTAAATTATGTATAGAAGGATTCCGCAAGCTGGGAAGCATTTACTTCATTGAAAGAGATGGGAGAAACAATGAGACGTCGAGTAAGTTGATGTGACAAACCACTCCGCGGACATTACACATGGGACCACTCTATCTCTAGGATTGGCTCTGGAATGGCCCCCTTGAAAACAATAAGGACGATATGGGCCATCTCCGGAACAGAATCTATGGACCTAGGTCAATCAAGCCAAAATAGATAAGATTATCAAGAATGGCAAGTACAAATGACGCAAAAAGGTAAAGAAACGGACAATTATTTAATCAGTGTCTAGTAAATTTGTAGAAACCGATTTCAGTCATTTTCAGGACAGAATGGTTATCATACTATTCTGGAATCTCTGGGCAGATTGTAGACAATATATCAATGGTGGAAGTACAAGCAATGGTGATTCAACGGTAGTCCTAAAGACAATTACTCTGGGATTTCATCATATCCGGATCGTATCGCCATCGGCGAGAAAGTAAGGTATGGAGATTTGGAGAGTCCCCGTAGATTCCAGAATGGCTCGGAAAACCTAAACAACGAAAAATCGTTGCCTACAGAAATATTTGTAAATACTGTAGAATCGGACGGACACAGGTGTTCCTAAAATAATTAGGATTCTACGGGTTACACGCAGAGACCTGATGAAACATCACAGCGACCTAGACCTTGATGTGGTTGTAACATAGCATCCCAACTACAACACACCGTTCGTGTTCTGCGAGGGAACCTCTGGATATTTTTGGTTTTCCTAGAATTGTCAGCCACTATTAGCGCTAAGAAATACATTAAATAGTAATAATGATAATAATAACAACAATAATAATAGTGATATTAAAGGGGTAATGATAGAATTAAATGCATATAAATCGTTTGAACCCAGAGAATATCTCATGTGAAATCACTTTGTGCACTATAAAATCCACGTGATGAAACTGGAACTTGAAACCTGGTACTAAGTGTAACATGCGTTGCTTTCTGGTCCGTCTACATTTTCATTACAAAATCTTCTTTACACGATGGCAAACACTGCATTATTATCAATATATTCCTTCGTTATTTCATAGTGTATTCCAAGCCTCAGTTACCGCCATTGCTTCTGGAAATGTCAGACACTACCAAGCGCTGTGTGTACAAATGGAAGCCTCAGAAGGCGCGTCAAACCCCCAGCGGGGGCTCCTACCTCCTGTCCTGAGCTTCTTTCAACCCACGGCGGCTACTTGAAAAATTGCGCTGTTCGTTTGTAGAAGGCGCTCCCTACATTATGCTGCTGCTTGCTGCTTGAAACTTGGTATCCGACGTGAAACATGATTTTGTGAAACAGAGACGAGTAATGTTTCGAAGACTCTTTTCTTATTACCGTCACATTTTATAAAATACTCCCTTCGATGGAGAAATATATTTTAATAAGGTAGTTAAGTGCTTTGTGTAGTTCTTTAACAGGAATATGCTTATCAAGTGGAAGTTGATTCCATGTTGCGCATAACTCTCAACGATAAGTTTTCTAAGCATTGCAAACACATTTTATTGTTTCTGCCACATATGTTATTACTTGTTACTCTTCGTTTAAAGTATTATTCTGGCACTGATGAGGTGGGCAAAGCTTTTTGAACCACATCTTCAGAAAAATAGTGAATTATTTATTATTTGATTATGATATTGATATTTCTAAACTTATGTGATTATCACGAAACATAGACGTTCATTTTCAGATGATTGTCATTCCTTACAGATCTTACCGGCTTCACTTTATTTGATCTGTTCTCAGTAGGGAATTAAATGATGAAACATTAACAAGAGATCTGTTAATGAGAGCAACCAACCCGTGTAGAGTTAAAAAAACAGTAATACAAGGCCTTCAAAACGTTATTAGGAGACGTTCGTGTGAATCGTGCCATCCGCGTTAGAAGCTATAGCAGCTTGTTCAATTGTTTCGGAGGAGTGCGCAATTGGAGCAAATCGTGCCGGTCATAACGTCACGATATTTCATTAATCGAACATCTCTTGTGACCATAAACGAGTAATATCGACCACGGCACGGAAGCTCAGAACATGTTTCATGGCACGCTATTGTATCTTTTAATGCCTCTGCTAACTTCAGTGGAGCGCGACCCTTTCCCCATCTCCTCACCTCAGCTCCCATCTTCACTTCCCCTCTCCTCCCACTTTGTCTACAACTTACCTCGCACCCGCCTGTCAACAAGCAATGTGTACAGCGTGTTCTGTTTTCCAATTGATCACGATAACTACGACGTCCCCAAGGAATCAATGCCATCTCCGTCGTCAACATTCCTCATCGAATCAGATATTTCCGAGCCTTTCTATATTCGCTAAAAATTCCTCGAAACCTCTGATATTTGCCTGCCTTTTCAATTCTCACTGTCTCCGACCTTTCCCGACTTTTTCTTACTGACTTATATTTCTGAGAAAATGTAATTAAATAAGAATTATAGAATTTTGAGAATTATCTTTGAAATTTTAATTAACAAATATTAATATTTTAAAAAATGAGGATAATAGTTCCTTTTCTTTAAATAAAAGAAAATTACATTAAATAGCGGAAAATCAAAGGATAATTTTATCTTGATTTAAGTATATACTTATTTATTTACCAAACAAATTTGTTCTTATCAGATTTCTTATATTAAGCGATTTGTTTTTCCCTTTAGTACCCTCTAAATATTTTTAAATATGTCCACATCATGCTTCGAATCTGTCCATTCTTAAATATAGTACCTGCAGCAGTACCACTCACTGGTTTACGTAAACAAAACCATTAAACCTTTTCTTTAAATCTAGTTCTTATTTTTTGACATTAAATTTCTCAAGGCTTGGACTTTTTCTGAACAAAAATTGCAGCGCACTGTTCTATAAATGTTGTAAAACCTTTTCTTTAAATCTATTTTTCATTGTGGCAATAATGTTTGTAAGAACTGTTACTGCGCAGCAAACACATAATGTTATCTCTAATGTAGTGACCGGCTATGGTGGTTCAGGACACTGCAGTGAACTGCAAGCATTGTAGTCCACTGTAAGCACTGTAGTGCACTACAGGCACTGTAGTGCACTGCAAGCACTCTAGTGCACTGCAGGCACTGCAGTGCCTCTGACCGGAGGTTCAGGGGTTCGAGTGTCAACGGTGGCAGGATATTCCGCATTAGATAGATAGCTAAGTCGCATTAAGCGGCTGTTAGGAGGAATATTCTAGCGGCTGGCTGCGTTGACCGGTAGTTTTCCGTGGTTTCTAAAATCAACAGCACGTGAATGCCGGAGCAGTACCTTAACAAATAGGCCACGGACGATCTTTCCTTCCTCTTCTTCCTTCTCTTCCTTATTCTATCCTTTTCCTTACTTTCACACACACTTACCTGCACTACACTACCACATGTGTCTGGATACCAGTGTTGTCCCGGCTGGAACGGTGCCCTGCTGCAAGATACCTAGATGGAGAAACCCCGCAAGCCATCATATGAGTAGGCGCTGGATCTCGACATACAACGGGGAAAGAATACCGCCATAACCCATAATAAGACATGCACTATGCTCACGGTACTAAAGATCAATACATATGACACAGCTAGAAACAGTAAATAATCAATTATTCAGTTGATCTAATACAGTGTTTGTAAACATGTTACATTACTTTATATATAGCATTTTGATTAAATATTTCCAAAGTAGTATTTTCTAAAGATGAATAGAAATTCATAGTCGTCGAGCAAGTTTATGAATCTTCTAGAAACCATTATACAAAAATTTTAAATATAATATATGAATTTTTCCACTGTTTATTATCAACAATGTGACAATAAAACAGTCTTATTGTCAAACGATTTCATTGGAATAGTGGCGACCATTCCCATCCTATCTCTGACAGCTCCAACGCTCCCATACGTTCCCCAGCTGCATTCGCCCGCGCGCATTCCCTCATTCGCCGGCTTGCAAACCCACCTTCCATTCATTACTTCTCTGATCGGCCGTCTCGCCCGTTTCGAAAGCCGGCAGAGGCTCAGTTTCAGCAACCGCATCTTGAGGCAGGCAGATCGTGGCTGGCGCCCGACAGCACTTTTCTAGCTCTGAGAATCGATGTCATTAATTTGGCCTGTAATTGCCCGAGGTCTCCTGCCCTCTCCCCGTCTCAGCGCGCAAAGGAGGTCTCCTGGGTTGCGACCGATTTCTATGGGGCATTTTGCCTGTCTGACTTGTCTAAACCTCAACCTTTCATCCCATTATTTAAGAGTTCTTAAATAAGTACATTTTTATTTGGTATTATTTCTAATTTATGTAATTGATAATGGAAGAAATCGTAATGAATCTTCATGGCTAGTGTATTTGTGAATTTCTTTCTCTTCCAAGAAACCATTAAGATTTCAAAATTGTATTGATCGCACACATCGGTCTAATCCCATTATTACTTAACCTTTCATCTCGTGATATTCTATTTGTACCTCCCATTCACCTGGCATTTTATTAGCCTCTTCTCAAATAACCTCCCTTAGCTTATTCGTTTTACCTGTTTTCAAAGTGAAAATTCGTGTTTGTTTCCCCGTGAATGTTCTCGATTGTGATCTCATGGTTGCATATCATTCAGTGGGGAGTCATCTTGCTTCAAGTAGTAACCAACCTTCAAACATCTTAACAATCGTAAAACAATGCCATTCCAATACCCACAGAATATCAATAAAAGGTGGACATTGGGACATAGAATAAATTCAAAACTAATTGAAGTGTGCCGTCGGAACCTTTCAGATGATGCATATCTTATAAAAACATTTTTTTTTTTTTTGCATTTAAACGAATTTCACCCTTCGACGGGAAATAGTATTTGCGAACAGGCTAGCAAGGTTGCGCCGACGGAGTATCGTAATACGCAAGGGGCGGAATGTTGACTACCATCGAGTTCGAAAACATTGACCTAATTAAATGACTACTGATTCCATAAAACAACTTTGTGTTGTCTGATAACCGACAACTTAGAGGAACGTCTATGACAAAAACGATACTAAAATGCAACATTTATCGCTGTCTCATAATTAATTGAAAAAAAAAAACATAAACCACTAAGACAAAGGCTCAAACTCTGGTCAACACACTCTCTGAATAATAACACACTTTATATTGGGTAGGCACTGCACAGTGTTTCGTTTTGGGGATTACAAAATAAGTGATCATATCACAAGTTAATAATTAACAAAATGACGTAAATGCATGTATGGTATCGCTTTCTACTGTTACCAAGTCTCTTTATAATTATTATGAATGTATCTATTGTTAGTTTTAATAAAATAAAAGGAAACTTAGGTTCGATGTGAATGGAGTAATGGATGAATGGAAACAAATTGTCTTTGTGGAAATTAATTGCAATGAGTTTCGTTCAACGGAATATGGTGTCCCAAACGAGCAAATTTCCATTACTTTTGGATAATTAACGTGTTTTAGATACACCATTCGCTCTTGTAATGTCTCGATCACTAATCAACAAATACTACAATTGGGAGGCAGGCTTTGACCTTACGTTTGCCTTGAGCGTTTCAGTATAAATTACTACCATTAAGAATAAATATTTAATGCAATCTTTTGGATAAAATTGATATTTTGTAAATTTATTTTTAATATAGACATTCTTCAAAATAAAGTGTGTTATACTTTCTAGGGGATCCTGATAATTTCCAAAGTAAAATTCGATAATTATGCGGTAAAAATATTGAATTTTCATTTGATGCTAAGATCGGAGTTACACTTCTAGAAAATCTGTTTTAATTTTTATTCTGATGAATTTTATGGAGAAACATTCCAATTTGTAAAGATTATCTTGGCTCTCCGATTGTCTTGGAAGCCTATGACTTCATTCCAACTTGTAATACATTCAAGAAAGGTTCATCATATTTTCTTACTGAATTTTTGAAAAATGGCCACACCCATCTTAACATTATTTTTCACATAATTTTAAAATAGTTTTCTTTTGTAAATTTCAGAAGGCACAAACTATCGTATTGGAAAAAAAATTAAGAGACCCTATTAAGATTGAGACGCATTCCCTGTTAAGAATGGTTGTGACTTAAATCTGAAAGACATCCTCTGGCAAACTCTGCGTTTAAAAGTTATTCAGAATGTAATAAACAAATTTAGGGTAATCATTCTGAAAACAAGAAGTTGAGATATACTTTTGCTTCTCTGACCCGTGAACTGAAGGATACTTTCTGATCCAATATTGTAGTATTATCTCAAAAAATCTGATTTTGGAGTTTCAACATTATTAATCGTATCAGAGCATATGGAATGTTTCAGTTATTTTTCTTGTTTTATTGCAATTATTCTTAAACGTTTGTTCTAGATATGACTAGTTCTTTCTCGCAATTCCCGGTTTTGTTAACTTGCATAATATTTCTAGGCGTAGTGGTGAAATTGTTTCTTCCTCATTTATTACTCATTCTGTGATCAAATTGCAGACACTCCTCCTTTTGTGTTAATAATTGTATGCAGTTTGTTTTCCATGAAGCCCAATACTGCTCGTAAATGTCTGTTGTTGCAGCATTTGGCTGATCCTCTTAAGTCTAAACGTCGATGGTGATGTAGAGCAGCCTTGGGATGTTTTGAGAGGGCTAGTATTGTAGCGCCTTTTAAATCCAAGGAAAACCGCTACATTGGACACTAACTCAACATGAACATCCGCTTTTAATTCGTAGTTATGCACTGAGTAGTTCAAAGCAAGGTGCGTTATTTATCAATGCTACTTCGAGGAATTATGATACTCGAGAATGTTATCCTTAGCCATCAAGATTCTTAGTGTATTTGAGAAAATATTTATCGTGTAGAAAATATTTAGAAGACTTAAGTACGATACTTTTACGAAAGATCGTAACTTTTCTATCACATCACTAAAACTCTAACACCATTTACTACCAATATTGATTGTTTGCGAACTAACTTATCAAACAACTAATGAACAACATTGATTGGGAAATGCTGTCTTCTTAATTCAAAGATTTGTTTTAGCGATAATAGTAATTAATTTTTCACATAATATTAATTAAATAGTACTAGACAAAAATGGCCGGTGATTCTGCTGCAAATTACAGTAATTTTTTTAGATTGATTTAGAAATGATCGATTTGTTTAGAAATTAGAATGACATTGCCATAATTGCCTGTCAATTCAGCGTTCACGAAACATTCTCACTCCTGACTTTCAATTTGTGGAACGTATAGAAGTGGATATATGCGGAAATCATGCAGTACTTGCAATACTCTAAGGTGTTAACTGGTGACGAAGTCTTAGGAACACCCCTTTGAAACTGCGAAACCGAACACGTACTTCATGAATCATACCCAAAAGGTCACTGGAAAGTCCTACAACATCTGACTACTATAGATCATCGGAATGTTAGTCAAGCAATTAGCGAAAGTTTGCGAATTAGTTTGTTGGTAAATTTCATGTCCGCTTGTTACTACTTTATTATCATATTTCCGTTTACAGAGCCATTCCCGAAGATATCCCACCGTGGCTGAAACATTTCAGGAGTATCATCAGAAAGGCAATTTTCACAAGAGCAGAATGGTAAGTGAAAATGTTTATAAAATCCATGTGTAAACTATTAATTTTCTAAATTGCTATAGCACTTCTTTTATTAAACTTTCATTTGATTTTTTTGTATGGTGGGAGTAAAATTATTGATGAATTGTTGATTTACTGATGAGGCATTATCAAAAGATATAAAAAAAACTGTCAATTTATTTCCTCTTGCGTTCTTCAAAATTGTTGCATTTTTCTTGATTTTCGTAACAATTTGAATGAACATAATATAAAACATTGTTACATAATTACATAATGTCAAACTTCAAAAGTAATTTGCCTTATATCACTCCACAATCATCCACGCACAACAAATCACTGTAATGGGAATAGCCAGTATTTAAAAATCGAAAATCAGGAGCCATTTCCTTTGCGCGTCTTCCGGAATTTCTTCACTCCGTACCTCCCGCAGCTGCATGAATCATGTGGAAGAGGTACAGCCGCACTTCTGTCAGCGAAGAAAGGTTAATGGGGAAATCCAGCTCATTAGTACCATCTATTGTGCTCTAAGTTCCCGCCCAAAGACGCGGGTCCCACGGACGTATAAAGCTAACATCCATCTGAGATCGACGGAGGGCACGCGGGAGGGGTCCACAGTTAGGCAACACCCACGCGTCTCCGCCCACACCTTTTGCTTCCACCGCTGCCGCCGCCAGCGCCACCGCCACCACAGCCACCGCCGCCGCCGCCGCCACCGCCACACGCCACCGCCGCCGCCACCGCCACCGCGCCACGCTGCCACCCCACCGCAGCTCTACCGCCGCTCCACCGCCACCGCCGCCGCCACCACCCTGGCCGCTGCCACCGCCCTCATCACCGCCTCCATCGTCTCCGCAGCCGCCACCGTCACTGCTGTCACTATCGCCACCGCCTCCGCGGCCGTCCCTGCATGCCGCCTGCATCTCAGCCGACGTGGCTGGTGAGAGCGGATGAAAGGGCCGGCGGGAGACGCGGCGGCGGAACGAACCACAAACCACCCACTCCTTGGACTTATCAGCGCTCACGACCCCGCCGTGGTCAGCGGCGGGACACCGCTCGACGGAGGTGGCCAACCGTTTCCTTTCCACGCCCGCCTTGCGTCACCCACGATGGGCCGAAATGGGTTGGAAGATGCGTATTGTAGTCATTTTATTTAATTTAAAATATTTGAGCTTTGAACGTACGGCTCCAAAATTGATCAATGAATTCGTTCGAATTTTCCTCAATCCGTAAAGCAAATAAAGATGTATTGCCGTGTTTGGTCTTCTGAACAATAGAAAGACCTTTTATTCGTCATAATCTTCACCAATAATTTTCTAACATATTTTCACTAACGAACATTTATCACATCTGTGGGAAAAAATTGAAACTTTTGTAAAATCTACAAGAAAATAACCGAATAAGGAGGTGAAAAGTGACCCCAAACAAAATCGATAAACATGATACTCATTTGAAAGAAAAGCAATATGCCGTAGATTCCCAAAAAATCAGATTTCTACGTCAATCTGTTGCAGAGATACAATAAGAAACGTATTTTTCACGCTTTATTTTTTCTCAGCTTCTATTGCATGGGTCTGGCTGAAAAAAATTGCAGTGACTGAGAAAATTAATTGAATTTGAAGATATTTTGCGAAACATCTTTGTCCCCAAATTCAAATAGAAAAAATTCATATGTTTTTGAAATTCATTTTCGACGTGTGAGACTGACGTGAGTGAAATTAATTTTCGTTGGAGTACTGTTTCAGTTTGTTTTCCTAGAATGTGTCTCATAATATTTCGTAACACTTTTTTTTAGTTTTTAAACCATTTGGACGATAGTAAAAAGTATTAAAACCAATTTATAAGTTTAAAAAGTTGAAATTCGCTTCCAAAAAGATTGGAATTTTATTTTCACTACACTATATATTATTTATATCATAAAGTATTTTTTATTATTACTTGTCTTAAGTTATGTGCTTGCTTTTATGCTTTGCTTCTTAGTTAGACTTTTGTTGCTCTAACTAATTCTAGAAATAAAATAGCCTAGTAATTTTCATTTTCAAATATTTGATCGCAAAGGAATGTTTGTAATACAAAGATCACAATAAACAATTATAATCTACAGCGCGTCGCAAAACATCATAACATATTCGTACTATATCGTATTTTATTGAATATTTAATATTAACAAATGATTCTATGTTGGTGAAATGCGAGTACCTGTATGATAGCCACATTCTCCGCGATTTCATGTATATTGAAAATGAACAAGTAATATAACATTTCATAAAATTATTTCATAACTAACATAAAAATTTTAAAATCAATATTCCAGCATAACTTAGAAGACTACTGGAACAACTGAACATTTAGCAGGACAAGGCTAAATTATGTTCGTGGACAGATATTCGTTTCCTCCTCATAACAGTAGTGTTACCTCCGCTTCAGTCGGTTGATTGTTATTCTTGAGGCGTCTCAATTTTGTCTCGCGTGAGAAACAGATAAGCGTGAGATAGCAGATGCAAATGGGCGTGAGGCAACTGATTTTAAGATCGTTAGATTATCAGAGTTAAGTGGAGGGTTTTTCCTGATGCAATGGATAAACCAATTTACAGTAGTTACGAAGAAAACAACACTGTACAAAATGTGGTGCTATAGTTCACATGAGATGTCCCCTCTGAGATCCTCTTCAACCATCCAATAGAACAGATATTTTTTTCATTTATTTGAAAATATTTATCCTATGCAAGTGTAGAAGAGTTAAGAATTATGAACCTGGTGGGATGAAGTATTCTTAATTTGTCCTTTGAAGTTCTGCAGTGTTTAATTTGATATTTTAGGTAGCATAGTTCAAGAGAGAGACAAAAAGAAAAGATAGTCATCGTATGTACGACCTGGTGTCAAAATGTGCTCTTCCTTTTTAAAACACTTCTGCTTTTGAGGGATCTTACTGACGTTTAATGACCGATACATTGTTTTTGATATGAGAGATTGATATGATAAAAGATTCTAAATTTTCTGTCTTGCATATAATTTCAAGGCAAAGACAAATTGTTACAAGCTGCGTAATTTCATTGTGAAGGGCATGGTCAAGAGAAAATAGTGAATTTGTAGCTTAAGAGTACAAATTATAATAAGTACCATTTTGGCATCAGAAGCATAGATTCCCATGAAAAGTGTTTTTGATAATTTTTCGATTTTGCCGCAGCCATTATCATCCCAACTTCTCATGCATTTCCAAGGCTCGAAGTGCAGTTGTAAGTACGGTAATTTATTAGAATCATTTACGGGTAGCGAGTGCACTGCAATTTTGACGACCAGCTTCTGCATTAATGTTTTTATCGCAGAGCGTACGCGGTACAGACAGCCGGTATTGACAAATTTTGGTTCTTCTTAATTGGTATTAAAAAAATTCGTCAGTACCAAAAACTATTCTCAGAGCTGCGATTCATTCTAGGCATAACCTTTTGAATGTTATATACATATATGTCCTGCTGACAATACATATAAGACCCTTAATCTCACAGCTCATTTTATTTTGTTTTTCTTAATACTTTTTTATGTGCACTGACTCTAAAAGTTTTTTAAATTATTGCGAAAGAAACTCGCTGCGCGTTGTCGACCAGCACGACCAACAGTGACGGCTTCTCGTGAGAGGGGCGTGCACTTCGGGAGAGCCCAGATAAAGATGAGTTGTTGTGAGCTCGTGGCGTCTTTCGCGGGAGACGTTAAAAGTCGCACTTAGCGGCGTCCTTCGCTCTCAGAACACTCTCTTCCCCCCGGCCGCTGCATTCCGCCCAGTCCGAACGCACGCTGTGTGTCGTCATCGGTGAGCGAGTTACTTCAAACTTCGCCGGTACGCGGTAATTTAGCATTTCCGGTTTCCCCACCCGCGCGCGCGCCCGCTGGCCGGGAGGCGTGAAGATGGGCGTAACAACGAGGTGTTATGGGCGTGAGAAACACGCGTGGCTGTTCGCTTTAGCAAACTGCTGCTCGCGGTTTTGCTGTGATCACACGATTACCAGATGGGTTGCACGGTTATGCAGGGGAAATGATTTGTAGTATGCTTTGTTAGCGGCCTGTGTCAAGATTCCCAGAGCGCGGAGTACCCATGAGGCGTATTGCGCTTGAGAATGAAGGTCAGTGTGTGCGTGAGGATTCTAGAAAGTGAAAGGACTACGCCCACGCGTTCATTATCTTCTGAAGCGTTGTGATCTTCTCAAACAGGACCTATTTTTAAATGTAACTCAGCATTTGTGTCGTTGCGTCAATGGAAAAGGCACACATTGTATGTACACGCACTTATTTAAATTCTCAAACATACTGAGTAAAAATAATTAATTTGTGTATTATTGGAAATATTTCAGGTCTTCACATTTAAATTAACATTAATGACACGGATATTAATGCTTTCCCCTTTGGAACGATATTCATAATCATTTATTATTTTGAGCACAAGCTTTTTTACCCTAGGGTTTTATCCAGCCGACGGTCGGTTACCCTTTACGTCTCAGTGGGATGCATTTTCGACCATACACTAGATACCAACTCGCTTGCCAGCTCCCCGATCAACAGAACGCGAGGACCTGTGTGACAACACATACATGTAGGACAAAGGACAAACAAGTATGCCCACGGCGGGACTCGAACTCGCGACCCTTCCTAACGAATGCTGAGTCGGTATGCACTCTTAGCCATCTTGGCAAACTAGGTCGGCTTGAGGGTACATTTTGGAGATAAATAGTTTTAGAATTACACATAAATAAAAATATACAAATAGGGAGGTTAGTTTCAATCCAAGAATGTCCCGTTTTTTCGGTTTTGATCCAGAGATCAACACTTATTTGACGACCTTTCCCATGTTCGACGACTTATTAGTTGCCATAATAATTTGGACGAATAAGATCACATTTCCGTTAATGGTTTTGCATTAACCCATCATAAAATCGCCGGCATAGATGGCTGACGGCATCAACTGATGTCACTACAGTGTCTGTGACTGGGAGGACCTGGGGTTCGAATTCCGAGAGTGGCAGGATTTTAGACTCTAGTTAGATAGCTAGGTCGAGTTCAATCGCTGTCTGAAGGAGGATTCTAGCGGTTGAAAGCTCTGATCGGTAGTTTTCCGTGATTTCTCCTATCAACACCAGGCGAATGCTGGCGCAGTAGCCTAACAAAAGAGTCACGAACCGTCGCTGTCACGTGATCTTTCCTCCCTTTTGTCCTATTGTCACCCCTTACTCACACTTGCATTCATATGTACTACACTGCCGCACTTGTTTTAAACGGTTTTCTTCATTAACACGCCTTTACAAGGTATATTTGTCAATCTGCTTCTCATTTGAAATTTTCTAATGTGTCCCAATTGCGTGGCATTAATAAAAGAAAGAAACATCATTATGTAATATCGTATTTTTACAACGGTAGTAAACTATGAACACACTTCTACAGAAATTGCTCTTCATTACCCTGCTGAATATAAACATTACCTAATTCTGTCAAAAAATCTAAATAAACAATGCAAGACCTGTTGAATGCTACCAGTGATATTCAATGGTTTCCAAACTTGACCTACTTGTAAAACAAAGCCCGTCATCCAATTGCTTCCAGAAGAAAACTCTACATCAACATACCACTCAACACTACGCACTAGCACAATAGAGTACGCAGCATGGTCTGAACAGCAGTGACATCAGTTTGCGCCGCCCACTTCCCCCTGTGCCCCAATCCCGATTCCTCGTTTTCCTAAAGAGGCTCGGGGTATAAAGCGAGTGCTGCATCAGCGAGTGGGATCCCGGCGTGAGAGCCCCGCCGCCTTTGCTCCCGTGCTGAAAGCCGCTCGCGACACCCACGCCTCGGGCCCTTCAGGAGGGGCACGGGCAGGCCGAGCCGCAGACGTCGCGTTTTGTTCATACATATTCCTCGCGTTGGGCAATGGGAACGCTGCCACTTGGTCTCGTGTGGCCGCCGCCACCCCCACCTGTGTCTTCGCCTCCGCAAGCCCGTGGCTGCTGTCGCCACCACCGTCACCGACGTATGCCACGGCTCAGCCGACGTGTCTGCTTCGCTGCTGCCGTTGGTTTCACCCCTGCCGCTCCCCTGCAAATTGCTCATTACTAAAAGGCGGATTTTGATGACTAAAACATTGCCAAAAATGACCAATAAAATGCTCTTAAAATGCTTTTAAAATGTCCTAAAAGCAAAGAAAAATGACGTAAGAAATGTGATCAGAACCAGTTTAGACGAACAACTAAAGCTGTTGTATATGGTACTGAGGTAATCGAAGCTTCTTCTATTCGTTTAAGTGAAATCAGCTTTCAAACTTTTGGTTTGGACGGCTCTTTGCCAGAAAATTGTCTTTCGTTATCTCGATATCAGCTGAACCGCCAATGACGCTGACAGGCGTCACAGGAACCTTAGATTACACACTCGTAAGGGCTGACATTACAACTTCTGAGCGAAGAAATCGAATAGGTACTCAGGAATTCTGTGGAGAACATTTGTTGCATTTCGTAAATATTATTATTTACGATGGTTCCGTATTACGTATATTTGAAGCAAGTATCATTAAAATGGCATTAAAATCGATTAAATGAGAGAAAAATGCATTAAAAATTACGGAAAAAGTTAAAAAATGACTTACTATCCGAAATCGATAATGCAAAAAAAGACGTATAAAAATGGATAATTTTCTTTTGTCATAACATAAAATGAATTTCTATACCGAACGGCATTGTTGTAGAGTGAAAAGAAAAAATGACATTTCATTTAAATCTGCCCCCTACTTATTACCTTCTAGAACTCCATCGTTCCAATCTCACCGCCTTCTAAAATATAATCTTCTAAGTCATAGCTCCTTGCCATTGCTGCTTCTGCGATTGTTGACTGATAAGTATCGATTGTTTTACCACAGTGAGTTCTGTTGTTAAAAGGATACCTTCAATTTAGCAAAAGTTCTCAAGTAAGTCAACTATGCCATTTTGGTCGACTCCAATTCGATGGATTCCGTTAGTTAGGTTGACTCCGTTAGTTCGGGTGATTCTGCCAGTTTGCTTGACTCCTCCAGTTCTATCGACTCCGTCAGTTCCATCGACTCCGCCAATACCGATCGACTCTGCCAATTCGTTTTACTCCCCCAGGTCATCGTATTTCACCCACTAAGCCATCTCTGCCGTTTCAACCAGCTCCATTAGTTAAAGTGACTTCGCCGGTTCGGCCGATTCTGCCAATTAAGTCAACTCCACCCCCTCAGCCGACACAGCCTTAATTTCATATTGAGCGTATTTCTCAGGTTCAGAAACGCTGCTGCATCAGTCAGACTGATCCTGCTTGGTTGCTCTCGTCGACTACCTGAGTCTCAGCTTCCCGTCCCTCAGCTTCCGCTGCCTCTAACCTATGCCCAATATATATATATATATATATATATATATATATATATATATATATATATATATATATCAGCTTCCGCTGCCGTTGCCATCATATGAGCTCCACGGGACCGGCGTAGCCGGCTCCAAACAGGATAACCCGTTTTTAACCCGTCTTCGCCTCTGCTCTGCCGCCATCGCCATCGTAGCTTCCACCTCCACCTCCGATTCCGCCTCCGTGCGTTCCGAGGAACCCGCTGGTGTCTAGTCCTCTGTGATGTCGCAGTCGTCGCTCCATCTTGCGCGCGTTCTCATAACGTAACGCAACTGTGGCGCGGGGACACGAGCTTCAATTATGCCTGTCTCACACGGTCGAATTTCCATCAAAACTCCCCAGCGGACAAAGAGCCAATTCAACCGGCCTTGCGGAACGCCTGACAGAATGATGAAAATATTCTGCCTCTGATACTGCTGAAACTTTGCATCGTGGTTCCCATATTGGAGGTAATAATAGCAATCGTACAATGGAGAGTTGGAATGCCATTTATGAAGTTCCTTTACTGTCAGGTCAGGTATATGTGAATGAAAAGAATAAAAAAAATATATTGCAAATAAATAACGAAAGAATTTGCTTTACCCAAACAATAATGGTAGTCAAGTTTAACTTTCGTTTAACACTGTACTGAATAAACACCGAGTATCTTAATAGGTAGTGAAAAGAGAATCTAGGAATGGTCTGTTGAATTTAAGCAAAAATATATGAAAAAGACTGTGTGTATGAAGAAGGAATGATGGAGAAATCGAATTTTATTAATTCATCTCAGAGAACAATAAAGGAAAGCTAAAGTATGATGAGAAATAAATTGGTGTGAAATTAACATAATTATTTAATGAATCCCTTAGGTCGAAATAAAGCTATTATATGGTTTACATAACCGAATATATTTGGATCCTCGGTTTCGTGTTCCGGGATTTCAATTTTTTGTGCCAAACATTCGAAAGTAAAAAGACCTCAAATGTGTAGAACACACATGTGTATATAATTAAAATACCTAGCTATTTTGGTAATTAAAAATCCACAACTAAATTCATAGTTTACTGGTTGATTTAAAGCTTCTAAAATGAGTAATTATGTAAGATGAGAATTGAATTAAGAAAAATTGTAAATAATATTAAGAATTATGAGCCCCTTGATAGCTAAACATTTCGTTCTCACACATAAAAAGTTTTATTTAAGAAAGAATTACTCATTTATTCTTTTTTGATCAAACGAAAATACGTTAAATATAAATATTAAGTAAAAAAATATCAGAAAAAAAATTTAATTTAATTCAATTGTTTAGAAAAAAAATTAAAATTAAAAAATATAAATATTTTTAAATATCATTATGTACTTTAACAGAAAGGACATTTGTCAGGTGCACATAACGCACGCATGTTCACACGCGTTATCTCATATCATCATGTACCTAAGGAAATTTAAGGACTAACATTTGCCACATGAACTCCCTTCTTACGCGAAGCACGCAATACCGTGCAATTCTTTTGTCTCGTCCTCGGCTTACCTTTTTATACGTTGGCACACACCTTGAGACATTGCTTGCATATGCACGTACCCATGCACCCTCATCTGTCATGCAAGACAGCGTATGCTTCGTTTGCGAGAGGGATCCTGCGTCAACCACATTGCTCTCACTGTAGCACTAAGGAAAGTGTGTGTAACAGATTTATATGTACAATTCTGATTCAGCAATCAGTTCTCGTCAATACATTTGGGATTTTACGTTTATTTTATTTATGTTTGGAATTTAAAAATTTCAGTTTCACATCTATATTATACACCAAATTAATTCCATGTCGCCATACCAAATATAACTATGCTGCAATACAACTCAAATGTTTCAGTATTCAACTTGAGCTCCGTATTTCTTGAAGTATAGCAATCTGCAAAAAATTCAATAACATGGAAATGAAATGTGCTACAAGTTATTGTGTACTGTGAGCACACGATTGGAAGTTTAATTGTTCCGTGTTTGACGATTCTTGGAAAGTTGTATTTTTCAAATAAACATTTATTGTTAATCAGATTCTTTTAGGTACATAATTACTGATGGTTTCTTATTTTGTTTATTAGGAAATATCTTACATATTTGTGAGAAATTATTTTTCTTCACAATTTTATCAGGTGAAGATCATGTTTAAATAACAGACAGTTTGCAATTATGTATTTATGGAAAACGATCAGAAATGCAAGAGGATGTGTATTGCGTATGCATATACCAAGTATGAACATTCAGGCCATCCAACTTTATTGAAACGGAGTACCTCTCTTGCATAATTCATCTTTCCATGACACTGTTGTGACTCCGAGGCTGATAACCATTTTGGTACAATGTGGTTCCGTTAAGTTATTTAGGAAGCGGTATCTTTTCTGCTTGCCCCTGAGGATGGCGTATTAAAGAAGATCGGGTGAACGGGAGAACAAACGCTCCGAATACCACATTTTACATGCGATCCCCTTCCTGGGCAGCTTAAAAAACAGGGGAGAGAGGCCAAGAATTCTGCGTGTGACCCTTCAGCATGATCAATGGCCTTCACCCTGTCCATTCACCAATACGTCTACCCAGGGCTTGATATCTGGCGATACGCAACGAAACGGCGTTCCGGTACCTGGGGAAAAATATTAAATTAGATAATAAATGCAAACCTATTTCCATTAAATTAATAATTAATTTGGGGAGCGTTCCGGGACCTCAAATTTTATAAATGAAGCACTGCGTCTACCTAAATGATAGACGCATCCGCACACTTACCTACTCATCTAAACACACTGAAAATTCAGCACATACACACACACACATACACAGATTTTCGTTGTTGCTTGTATTAAAAAATGTTATTGACCTATTTTCGAAGAGTGCTCTGAGCGATTCAAACTTTAGCTAAGCCACTGCATTCGTAAAGGTCGAAGAACTCTCTACTCGTACGAATTGAATTTCACCATTAGTAAGCTTTCACTCGCTGATAAAAATAAGACTGTTGCACCAGTTCTCCTTCGGAGCGCGATGCTTTAGGCAGATGCGAAAGGGCAGGGCAAGTGCACGCACGGGGTCAGGAACGTGTCTTCCGGTTACATAAGCGCCAGCCAGACTTCGAATGCTACCTGAAATGGATGCTGGCAGGTTTAAGAGAAGGGAGCAGTTGGCCATTCGTTACCCCGGATGAGCTAGTAGAAGTGAGAGTGAGGCTACATTATTCACTGTGTCTCGCATCCAAGCTTCCACCCTCGTCTACACAACCAAGCGTCATCTCGCATGCGTATATTTGTCATGGCTGGTCCGTGTTAAGGGTCGACGTCTTTCTGTGTTACAGGGCTTTCCAGTTCTGCATTGGTGCTCAAAATGGCAAATAAAAATAAACCCCACTAAATCACAATCCAAGACATTTACGCTACGAAGACCTAAAATGCCCAACCCACTAAAAATTAAAAATGTAGATTTAAAATGGATCAAAAAAGATCAACCAGTGAGATATTTAGGAGTACATCTAGACCAAAAACTAACGTGTAAATATCATATTAAAGAAATTGACTATAAAACATACGTAAAAATAGCAAAACTATATCCACTCATAAATAGCCACTCTAGACTAAGCATTGACTGTGGGATAAGCTTATTCAAATCACTCGTTAGACCATCGCTTACTTACTCTTGCACTGTATGGGGTGGGGCCGCAAAAAGTAACTTAGAGAAAATCCAAGTAGTGCAAAATAATTTTTTAAGACGCTAAACTAAAGCACCATGGTTTGTGTCGAATAGACAAATTCGAAACAAACTGAAAATAGAAAACTCAGATACGTACGTTAAAAGACTTTCAAAAAAAATTTTTGAACTACCGAAGGAATAATGTGTTAAACATTTTGATGGAAAAACATTAAAATTATTTCAAGATATTCCAAGGATAAATTACGCCCACCATAAACGCATCCTAGAATGCAAATGAATACAAATAATTATTAAACATACAAACAATAAAATTAAACAATAGAATGTACAATTTGAATATATATATATATATATATATATATATATATATAATAAGAGAGAGAGAGAGAGATAGAAATTTATTCTACAATTGGGCAGATGATGCCCGGTGGCAGAATGCAAAATAACAATTACAAACAACATAATAATATATAAAAAATAAATATAAACAAACAAATATACTTTGTCATTTCCTATATATGCAGATGGCATTTAAATTCCTATACTAAACATTAAAATGCATATACACTAACATATAAATGAATAAACTTACATGTTACACAAATATACATACATACAAACATATACGCATGTATACATAGACGAAGGAACCCCATCACTTCAAATGAAATCACTTCACTTCACTTCACTTCACTGCACTGCATATAACTTTATCTAAATATTATTGTTCATTACTTTTTACTGTAAACTACGCATAATCGCACCTTTTACTTCACTTCACTTCACTTCACTATACGTTTTCACCCTATTGACTAATTTCCTATATTTTTTTTCTAAAACCTCGCGCTGAGCAAGGAGCAGGCAAATCGTTCCAATCTACTATAGTTCTGTTTACAAAGGCGAATTTCCCTACGTCCGTTCTTTGTATTCTTGTTCTAAATTTATATTTGTGATCAAATCTATTTAAATAATCTGGTTTATCTAACCTTCCCCGTATTTCCTGCCATGCGGAGCAACCAACGTAAGATATATATATATATATATATATATATATATATATATATATATATATATATGGTCTGAATGGTCATGTAACCATTCAGATGTATAAAAACGATGCCAATTTGAATCGGGCGCGCAGGAAAGACAAGAGAGTCAGACGAACGGTTCCGGGGAACGAGTCGCGCGGGGCGAGAAGAGAGGCGAGTCATAAGGAGAAGAAGGGAGAGAGAGTTGAGATGGCGCGCACGGGCGAGGTGAGGTGTATCAATTACGGAAATGTAATCGGTGAGCATCAGGGAATATAGATGGGGAGAAGTAGTGACAAGGAAGTGAGTAGTAACTAAAGACAGTGAATAGTAATATTAGGTCGAGGGAATTGTGACATAAACGTTCGCAAGTGATAAATAATCGAATGAAAATGGAAACATGTGGCGAGCGAGTGCGCGTGGGCCATCAACCATGGGCAGACCATTAGACGAACGATTTTGAGAAAACGCATGGTCGTAATAATACTGAGCTCGCACAATAACACCGAAAGCGTGTGACAGGACAGCAAACACTGGAGTCGGAGCGGCAACCACGTAAACCAGCCAGCGGCAACGCGAGGGGCCCCCACGCCACGCCGTGGCGTGAAGACCTTGAACAAAAGCAGCTGTGTTCCTGCGCCAAGAGAGTGGGAAATCCAGGACGAGTAACCGAACATATAATAGCCATGTAATTCAAGTGAATTCAGCACAGCCACGTTGGCCAGAGAGTGCATTAATGGGATAGGGCGTATTAATGAACCATTACGTAGATATGGGAACGAAGTAGAGGTTATACACATACGATACTCATAATGATTGCAATAATAATTACAGAATTGATTAGTCAGAGATTCATGTATTTATCGGTTTCGGAGTAATCCAGTAATGTACTAAAAAATAGATGTTAATTTATATTAATGTAATATCATTTAAGACTGCAGACTCATGCATGACTAGTATCAGATTCTCCTTATGTTGAGTTCTCTTGGATGAATAAATGTGGATTAAAAAATGGCAAAGTAGTGATTAATGAACTGTATGAAGGTAGAGAATGCATTAAAAATCACAGCCAACATCCTCCTCATAAAGGCGCTCCCCCCTAAAGGAATCCCTTGTCCCTCCATCATTTTAGAAACAGCAGCTATTGCTATCAAAATTTAATATGTGGTCACTGCCTCATTTGATGATGGATTCCTAATTGGAAAACTGGGGTAAGTACAGTCACAATATATTGTGATGAACCCGACCTGCCGCATACGGTAACCCACGCATGTGAGCAATGCGCGTAGCTCGCGGTCTGGATACCTCACAAAAGGGGGGAAAACACCGTCACACCGGAGTGTGTCGGCAATCAGCTGACAGGTGTGCGCGTTAAATTTATAAATGAAGGGCGCCAAACGGGCACTTACCTGTCACCTGGCACCGGCATATGAGTACCTCAGGGGTGAGCACTCTTGAATGAGGGCATGCACTGGGTTTGCTACTATTACTACGTTACAATAATTACAAAGTTATGTTTCATTTTAAGTGTCAATCGCCTGAATGGCGAGAACACATTTATTGCTTTTTTTTAATACAATTTGGTCGGGAAGTCTCTTAAATTAAATCCTATATTATTTTCTTACATTAGATATCTTTTTTAATGTCTTTAGAATTAGTACAAAATGATAGCCGTTGGTTCTACCTCTTTCGATGATTGCACATCTGTGGTCGTCCTCAAAACAGACGCTGTCGCGAACCGCGTTGCAGCAAGGCGCAGCCAGCCGGAAGCAGCAATACGTGCGGTGCTAGCGTTCCTTCCCGTTCTGATCCCTCGCAAATCCGCCGCCCGTAGTCAGGAAATGGATGAAATGAGCTCCGATCGGTGGATATCGGAGGAGGCCGTCTGACGCCGCCCCACTCCTTACCAGGTCAGCCTCGATAACTCGGCTGCACAATCGATCTTTACGGATCAACGCCGGCCCGTTGAAATGGAATAAATTCCAGTTTGTGCTTTCAAACGGGGCGGCCTGCACTCCGTTGGTCGACCAACACTAATCGCTGGCTCCAACTACCTCTCCTCAACACAGCAGTCTCTTTTCTATCACGTTCTCTCGCCTTCTATCTGTCTTCTGCCAAAAATCCTCCTCTCTCGAGCTTCCTGCGTCGCATCCCCACTCTCTTTTCTAATTTCGCACATCGCTCCTTCACGTGATCGGAATTTTAAATGTTATTGGTCGAAATCTCAGTTTCTAGAATATTCGACGCGAGTCGGAAGCCGATACGGCATTTTCGAACTAACGTCAGATTCTGGGCGCCTGATTGGTGGTCTTTGTTGTGCGTGTGTTTTGGCCAGTACACCAGAGAGGAACAAAGCAGTCCTTTCTGCTGTCTCCGTGATGATTGTATGAGTCCTATGGGATTACTGAAACAGTAGCCGGGATCTCTATAATTCACTTGTTCCGGTGCCTAGTGTAACGTGAGGCAGCCGCCTGCTCTTTGGCTGAAGGGCTGTCTCCGGGAGACAATCCCACCCTAGTCGTAAATCTTTGAATAGAACGACAGGCACGTGTTCGCGCGTCTTGCGCTGAGCCGTGTCAAATCAGGGACTGTCCTAATTGGCGTGACCGAGGGGGAAGTTTTGGGTCCGGCGACCAGCAATGGCCTCATTGCAATATATATATATATATATATATATATATATATATATATATATATATATATATTGTGACGGACCGGCGATTCGGTCCTGTTCTACAGTAAATTTGTAAAAGGGGGCAGGTATTCTTCTGACTGTCGTCTGGGCTCTGAATGCATGCACCAACAATGAAACAATTACTTTTAATGAAAAAACACAGAATGCTTTATTCCCAGGAAGATAATAGATATTACAAAAACATCGTTCCATTGGATGTGTAGAAGGTAAACAAAATAATGGTTAGCATTGATAACTTTCTCACGATACTGACAAACATGAACAATTTTCTTACCAACTACGTAAATATTGCTAATGAACACTTTCTTTCTGCTTTAACTTTACACTTCATACTGTAAATGGGAGCTCCCTTTGCATGCACTGATTCACAATCACCCCGTTATTTCAATACTTAATCTATTTACAGACAATGTGTACCCTTCCAAAAACACCCTTTCTATTCTCCACATCAAATTAGATTATTTATCATTACATGGCAAATTCCCTCAGCTAATACCCCTTCTCATAATCGTCTACCCCCTTTTCCAAATCACTGGATTCTTTTACCGCCTAATAATGAGTTCCTTCTAGTAACAGTCTTACTGGTTTTGCTGCGTCTGAAATTCCTTCGAGCTCACCAACTCCGGATGCGCCGGCGCGATGTGACGAGCCGGGGCCGTCTCGCCCGCCACGTGGCCACGGCGCTTGCCCCCGCCGCTTCTACCTGGCCGCCGATGGAAATCCCACGCCACAGTCGTACTTCGCCGGGCACGGCGATGTCGACTCGCCGCCAGATCAGCAGCCGTCCTTGTTTCCAATTCTTCCAAATTCGTTTGTTAAGCCCGCCGATGCTGTATCGCTATGTTCGTTTCACTCACGCTGCCTCTGTCGCACACGGTTATACACTCATCACTTTCCTCGCCTCACGCCGTTTAATCTTTACTGTATATCACTTGACTCGAGATCAATTAATAGTTCTCACTGTTTCTCATTGTCCTATGTTTCGATTTCTGCTCGATGTCATCGAATTCCTCTCAACTATATTTCATCGCCGCCATCATTAACTTTTCCGCACTACCGTCCGTTACCTCTTCCACACCAACTCTCCCTTCCGACTGCCGCCGTTTCTCACGATCCCCTCCTCAACTGTCGAAGTCTCGTACTTCGCGTTCGTTTCGTCTCGCTTACCGCGGGACACTCTCTTGCTCGGCCGAGTCCGCCCGGACGGCCGTCTCTACCGCGCTGTTTAAACTATGTTGGCACCCGCGTCTATGTTCAGAAACGTGGTGCGTTTCAACATATATATATATATATATATATATATATATATATATATATATATACAAACACTACATTAAGAGAACACTAAGAAAGTAAGAGGGAGTTTCGTCTAAATAAACTCCCCACTTGCTTATGCCCTAACCCAGTTATCTCCCAGGCGGGGAGTTCAATTAGTCGAAACTTCCTCTTACTTTCTTTATAACTCATGCAAATCTCTGTATAATGAGTGGATTGAACAGATAGAAAATAAAGTTGTTAAAAAATATTGTATTTTCGAAGGACATTTTTCTGACAGCGCTCTCTCAAAACGTTCGTAACAATTTAGATGTGTCTCTTCCAATGTGTATCAGATGGTTTCTGATTCAGCAATTATCTCTGCAATTCTTTCACGTTACCACTTTTTCTTTTATATTGCGAGTTTTTATCATTATTTTAATATGTTGCTGTGTTTGTATTGTACTCCTATATTTTGCGTATTTAAAGAAATTTATTTTGGAATACACGATACTGTTTATTTTACTCATCCGTTTCCAATGATACGTTGTCTTACATGACTTCCTTGATTGTGACTGGGAGTATAACACACAATTTTGTCTGACACACTTATTCCGTTTCTTTACGCGTGACTTCCTAATGCAGCCTGTGTAAAATGATGAAGAAAATAATCAAATAAAATATTTTAGAAGCAATTCATTGTTCCTGGAAGCAGATCAGAACCGTTGCGTTTTAAGTATTATCTTAATCTTCTTTATATTATTATATTTTTAAGGATATTTTTCTTCGTTGATTGTATTTCCTGGAGTTCGTGGCAGGAAATTATCTTGGGGTTTTGTCGAAATGCTAGTTCCAAGCAGATATTTTGTAGCAATCTAAAAATAACATTTTATATGTTTCCGCACAAAGAAAGCAATATTATTCATGTGTCATGTATCGCCCCTGCGGTGATGTGTAAGTGAAGTGTAAATGGGGTGGAAATATATTTTCAAAAAATGCCGATGTCTATTACTATAACACTCGACGTAGAAATCACATTCATCAGGTGACATTATCAACAGCCCATTACAAAAAATTCACATACAATACATGTACATTATTTTACAACACTTTGCCAGATGACATTAAACGATTAAATTCGATAGAAAGGTTTAAATCCCTAGTGAAATGGTTTCTGCTGCATAACTGTTTCTATACAATTAGAGACTATACTGAGCATCACAAGAAAAGTAACATTAATTTTAACAATGATACATAATGCATTATTTAACATTTGAACTGTATAAATGTGTATAAACAAACTGTAACAAGTATTGCATTGCAGCCTCCGGGTCAATGATCTCCATCTCGATCAGGTTTTTCGTCCAGTTTCCCTGATCCATTGAGGAAATCCTGAGATGGCCCCTTGTTTTGCTTCTGGACATAAATGTAACTTCATTTTCTGTGCACTTCTTCTAGAATTTCAGTGGAATACAATTATTCAAATCATCGTTTCCATGTTGTCGGGCAGGAAGTATTAATCCGAAGGACAACATGGATAAGACAAAATTTATTGCCTTTTATCCTTGAAAATAGATTTTATTACATAGGAGCTTTTTTCTTTCTTCAATTTTAAGTGTATATACTTAGTGTAGGGATCACAGAATTTTGAAAATGTGCACACAATTCACTTTTCCCCCTAGCACGTCATACGCAGTTTTTAACTAAAATAAAATAAATAAAAATAAATAAAAATAAATAAAAATAAAATGTCTCAAATTTGCGAAACATCAATAATATGTTGAGTTATTGTTAAAGATGTCTCTACGACAAGATTCTTATACACTTCAATGTGATTTCTTCAGGATTCAGATATTTATTATGACTTCAATCAATGTCACTATAACAAACAAAACAATGAAGTGTGTGCGGAACCGCGAAAAAATTACATTCTCACGATTTGTTCTTTCGCTCTGTATGTTCTCTATGCAGTTTCTAAATGCAGAAGATTTTTCGCATATGAATTACAAATGTTACTGAAAATTGCGCTGATCCCCTTGCAATCAGCGCAGCATTGCAACGATCAGGGAGTGGAAGGGAGGGACGAAAACAATAGGTGAAACCTAGAGAACTAGTCAATTCTCAGTTGCTTAAACATTCCGTACACAAATACTTGCCGAAATAGTATTTGGGAAAAGGAGAGTGGGGATACAAGAACGTTTGCTCTAGCCAATTGCAAAAAAATAATATGTATTATAATAAGAAAGATTTCGTATGAATATGGTAAATCTGTTGTAAGAATTGCATACGTTTGAACTTGATTTGTTGATACTTCAATTATGGCAGAGTGAAAATGCAAGAGTTTACGCGAAGAAGATTGTCCTTTTGTGACTTAATTATCGAGAACTTCAGAAGAAACGGAAAAATGAAGGATATGTAAAGGAGTCTGCCAAAGGCAGTGATGAAAGAAGTATTCTGTGTTAATTGATCTGGAGGCGATGCGATGCACATCAGGGTAACCTCTAAGAAAGAGATGAAGTATTCGGGAATCGTAACATTAGATTATTTGGCAAATCTTGGCATTGGCGTTGATCTATATTGGAGCAAGATCTGGGCTTTGAAATAATAGTTGAGCAGACGATGAGGCAAATCTTTAGACACACGCGGAAATAAATGGGTAGGGCACTGTTAAGCCGCCATTTGTGACAGATATCAGGACAGGCCATTGAGTGAGCAGAAGGGAAGAGACTGATGTTCAGAGAGAAATTTGGATGGTAAAATCCTGAGTGAGCCTTTGGAACAAACGGTGAGGTGGATCTTGTGTCAGTCTACAAGAAAGGAAGGGGAAATATTCTCTGCAGACACCATGACCGGCGTGTGGGTCAACATGTGCCCTGAGAACAGACACCTTATCTTAAGAGCGACTATTACAATGAGATGAAGGCAGACCGCAACGAGCTCAGCAATGAGGGCAGACCACAAAGAGAACATGCCAAAATGACTTAGGGTGTCACAAGGGCAGAAACAATATTCACAGCTAGCTCAGTGGGGCTAGCTCAGTGGGTCTCCAATGCATTCAAAATTTGTTTTTTTCATTATAATTAATTTGTTGTTTTAAGTGGGTACGAAAAACAGCAAGATCAACTACAGCAGACAGAGACGTATAGTTTAACATCTCGATTGTTCACATAATATTTTCCAAATAATATTTTTCTTTTTGCCAATGTTATTTACCAAATTTTCTTCCTAATAATATTTTCTTTTCTTGTGTCACCTTCCTTGCAATTCCATGTGACCCTACCTTCTATTATTTTTTAAAATAAATATACTAACTAATACTAATGTCGAAGAATACGAAAAAAATGATAAGTTACCAGAAACTACCAGCAGAACGAGATGGACGCACAACGGCGTCCAATGGCCGCACAATGGGTCTCATGATGGCTGCATATTACGTTACTGCGCCTCCAGGGGGTACTTTCATGTGGAATGTTTTTATTTTGGCAGGTCATGTGGCATGCACAAAAAAAGGAATTTTAAAGTCAATCAAATTGGCTTGCTTGTTAAAATATCGTCAAACATATAAATCATTCCTAACAATTCACGTTATGTCAGAAAGGCATTATGATAATTACTAGCATTTCACCGCTGTTGGTGCCTTGAATCACTCGAAAACACGTTTTTCTAGAACTTCTCCTGAATATTCCTGAAGGATAACAGGAATCAAATGATCACATCTGATGGCCTCTGCACGCGCTTAAAGGTATAATTCTTCTCAACCCCAATGCGCTTTTCTAAGAATTCTCTTAGAATATACTCGAATGGTGGGCAAATCAGTGGCCACTTACCAGAGACCAAGTCCCGTCGAATGACATTTCATTTACCCGGAATGGTGGACCGGAAGGGGGTTAACCGTGAGTGACAGAAGGATAACGCAGTTATTGTATAAAGAATGTCACAACTATAATGTTACAATTACTATAAAGAATGTCACAGAATAAATGTAACAAACTTGAAGTCAGGCAGAAGAGTAAATGATTACTTTTTGCCAATGAACAAAGAATTCAAAATATACTTTAACGGAGGTACTAATACATCATATTATCCTAATTGAAAAGAAACTCCTTATTCACGGGCATACAGCAGGTCACGTTCTCTCGCAGACAATGATATTTCGTATTCCCTCCGAACATCTGGGTATTTGAAGTTTCCTAACAGCCAGGGAATATGTTGATTGATTCTGGACGCGTCAACTGCTTAGTCATTATTTCCGTAAGTGTCACGCATGCTATTTTCCCCGGGCGGTGACGGTGATCTTCCCCCGCTGGATGGTGAAATCCGGCGCCGACCTACCGTCGGCGGATTTTCCTCAAGCACGTGCCTTCCACCATCGGGGCGCCGCCCCAGCCGGGACAAGCTCTAAGCTCCCCACCGGTCTCCCGGCATGCGGTATATGCAAGTGTAAGTGTATGTAAGAAAGGGATCAGGTTAGGTCAAGGAAGAGGAAGGAAAGATCGCGCCTGTGGCCCATTTGTTATGTTACGGCACCGGCTGGCATTGCTAGCAGAAACCACAGAAAACTACAGATCAGAGTAGCCGGCCGCTAGAATTCTCCTCCAGACTGCGATTGAACTCGACCTCGCTATCTAGATAATGTCGAAAATCCTGCCACCGTCTGGACTTTTAGGACCTCCCGGTCAGAGGCCGGGCAGTGTCAATAATGACACCAGTTGATGCTCTGAGGCGTCTCTCCCGGTAGGGGAATGGTCTCATCAGTAACTCCACAACCTGAAATTTCCTACTAAACGTCCTTTGGCGAAAAATGATCACTTCACCCTCTTAGAAGTTTACAACATTTATCCCGAGACAATCTGTATAAAGATGTAGGAAGTTGATCGAAGCCGCCGCCAGAGGAGGGGCGCGCAGGCCGTGGCGCAGACAGGCGCTGACCCGCGCGCGGGGGCGGAGGCAGGCCGCCGTTGCGTAAGGAGAGGGGCGCCCGCACGCGGGGTGAAAGTGCGCGGACGAGCGCGCGTCCTCCCAGATCGGTGGCGCGCGATAATTGGCGGCGGCGGCGGCGCGCAGTGCAGGGCTAAGTGGGAACGCGCCCGCTCTCGGGGCGCCACGCCGCCCACGCCCCCGCACCGCCCCTGCCGCCGCTCTCGCGCACTTCCTGCGGATACGCGCCCGCCGCTCAGCGGGCGGCGGCGGTGGCGGTGGTTGTAGTATTGATGGTGATGGTTTCAGTGGAGATGGTGGTTGAGATGGGGGCGGTGGTTATGTTTGCGACGCCCAGTGGGCTGAAATGGGCTGGAACACGCGCATTGAGTTTCGCGAGTAATTCTGTTTGTAAGAGGATTCACCACTAGCTTGATAACAAAGCCAATACATCACAGCTTGATTATTTACAATTTATTGTTTAAATTATTAATGTTTAAGTTATTATTCAAAAGTTATTTCCAGTTATATGACTAAGAACAAAAAGAATCAGTTCTATAGTCACACATCGTATTTTCTTACAAGATTTGTTATTTTTGGCCCAGAAACATCATTATAAAAGTTTTGGTAATCAGTTTCAAGGATTACAGAACAACCACATTTTATTTCAAAACAGTTTTATTTACTAAAAAACAATAATTACACTTTAATACTTAATTATAACAATTGCTTTGTCAGCGAAGCGGGGAAAAAAAGCAAAATATTAACTATATAAAAATATCAAGTATAATTATACACATTATTAATAACAATATACCACTCTGATACACGTATTTCAAAACTTGTGAACTACAGAGTTCATAATCACAACAGGTATTTCACAGAATTGCAAATTTTACACCAGGACAGTGGAACAAATACATTCAAGGTGTAATTATGTGATATCTTGTACAATGGTGAACAAGATATATACACAAAGTGTTAAGTAAATGAACAGATTTGGGCCACATAATAATTGCTCAAATTTTCGTTTTTTCATATCAACTCTGTAATGGTGATTTAAAACATTACTTTAAATTTTTTAATTATTAATTTTTGCTAGGTTCCTCCAAAATAATTTAAATACGAATTAAATAGGTTTTTTAATGTGAAAAATTACTAATTTCCCCCTTTAAAATCAATGCAGGAATTGAAATTCCAGAAACTCTATTATTATTTTACATTTCAATTAAGAATTTCAAATTTGACCAATTGAAAGATATAAAATTTTAACTTTTAAAATTTAATGGAAAAAACTTTAAATGCCTATGTAAAGTGTAAATATTACAATTAATATCAATGAAGCACATAACACATGCTTGAAACGAATATAAATGTTATAAGTTTATTCCTTAACACATAGTAAGTAATATATAACACATCATCAAATTTTTAATTCAGTTTTTTCACTAGAAAACAATGGAACATTTATTCAAGAACTGAAGAATTTTTCCCCAAATTTTTAAATGTTAAAAAACCAAAGACATTTTTAACATGAAAGTTTTGAAATTGTAAAATGTTTTAATTTTTTTGTATACAACGTAAGTGTTTTACATTATACTACCCTCTCAATGATTATATAAGATGCATGGTTCCCATTTAATTCTAGAAATATAAATAATTAATTTAATTACTATGTTCAAATTTTTAAAAGTTTAAAAAGTATAACGTCTACCTCAATTCTTTCCTTATATTTGGAGGTGTACTAATTGTAAGGCATAAAATTTCAGACAATTGTGAGGGTTTTCAGCTCATAATTTAAAAAATGCTTTGAATAAACAAAAATATAGTAGAACATTTCATGCTTTCATCATTATAATGCAATGAAGAGAATGTTGCTATATTTTTAATAAACATTTTAGAACTTTTTTTCAATATCTAACATTGGTATAAAAAAGAACCAAACAAACAACCACTTGAGATACTAAGTGGATTGCGAAGATTAAGTTACTAAAAGAAACATTCTCCCCATCATCCACTTAGGGTAAACACAAGATTTTTCTAAAACCTCTTCGGAAAGACCAGCTGATCTTGCTCTTTTGTAACGTTGCTATACAATTCAAGAGCAACCTGCACACACACATTCAATTAAACAAGAATCATAGTAACTACTCTTAAAAAATAAACATAGCAAGTGCCAAAGTGATGCTATCATTGGTTTTGTATGATTCACAATACAATGGGGAAGAAAAGTTAACTTACATGATATTTCATTTTGTGAAATGTGAATGCATGATTTAATAAGCTCTTTTCTTGCTTTTTCTGCACACCATGGTTTATTTTCAGTTGCAAAAAGCGTTGTCTTTCAGAAACCTAGCAATGTTATTTTCAAAAAACATCACATTGCATTTCATAGGTTATGTCTTGTAATACATGCTATATTATCGAACTTAAATAATTATGTAATAACTGCAACTAAAATGCATAACATAGTGTTATTTTAATTGGTTTATTTAAGGTCGCTTCAACATCTAAGGTCATTAGCGACCACTATTGCTGTTAACGGTATGGTAACTATGTGGATGAAACGATATGGTGATTGATGATAAGGATGAAAGGACGAACACAAATACAACCATGCCCGAGGCGGAACTCGAACCAGCGACCCGTCGGTTCGAGATCACTACGATACTACTGCCTTAGTGATCTCGGCCACCGGCCGGCATAACATAGTGTTATGTTATGTTATATTGTATAACACAATATAACGAGACAATATAACCCTAAGAGTAATGTATTCTCTTACACTAGAGAAAATCCAATGAAACACTCAGCAGTTTGGTATTATTTACTTGTACTAATTCCAAAATAAACTGTTAACACTTCCCTTTTGCTCAGTAAATTGAAACAATGTAACAAATCATTACTGATGACAAACATAAGTGACACAAATTATGTACGAAATAAGTGACATATATGATTGAGACACGTGTAGGAACGTCAAGGCAAGCCGGGCACAGCAAAGTGAAAGTGTCACCAACTATAACGGACAAATAAATCTAATAATTATAATTAATATGTGCATCCTTTTCACACTATCTAGGTAATTACTGGTCGTAAGTTTTAGATTCTGTTTCTTCCAACATTGAACGTGTTGGAATCAATGTCTTGTAAATGAAATAACGTAGGTGATAAAATTGAAATGTTGGAGCGTCAATTTGGCATGGTAGCCACGCGCGCGCACGCGCATTCGCAGGTAGGCTAGTATGGCGCGAAAGTTTTCTGGTATTTTAAACATATTTTTAAATATTCATTTTTTTTGTGGTATTTTAAACATATTTTTAAATATTCATTTTTACGGATAATAAACTCAACTATTTTTCCTATAAATCCTTGTTGGGTCCTCAGGGCCCCAAAAAGTTACTGCCTTTTAAAGTGAGACATAATTTCCCATTTAAATAACATGGAAATTAATTTTGCTGACACAGATGCTTCATTTTGAATGCTTTTTTTCTTATGTATTTTGCAATCAAAATGTGACATAAAACTTCAAATTCGATTCAGGAACTCATAAATAGCATATATAGTCACATCAATTTCCATTTCTGCGAATTTCGTTTTTTTTCTGGGAGGGGAGCTGGCGGGGGAAGTTGTGGTGGCTGTGGCAATGAAAGTGGCGGTAGTGGTAGAGGTGGCGGTGGCGATGGGGGAACGGGGGGGCGGGGGGGCGGTGGTAACGGCTGGCACGGCGCGTGCGGTGGGAGGGGAGCGAACGCGGAAACGGAAGAAGATTTGCTGAAGAAATGCTGATAGTGGAATCTAGGAACATAATTTAGGTAGTGGTTGCAGTGGCGATGGCCGTGGTGGTGGTTGTGGTGGGGGGGGCGGTGGTAAGGGTGTTCGGAAATGACAGCGCTGGAAGTGATGCGAGAAGGGGGGGCAGTTGCAGGGGGGTCGCGGCGGGCGGCGTGAGTGGCGGTGGTGATGGCTATGGCACGGTGCGGTGCGGTGCACGAGAAAAGCGAACGCGCAAACAGCTTGCAAATGAGGGAAGGAGACCTGCTGAAGAAATGCTGCTAGTGAGATTTAGGAAAGTGCATTTAGGTCGAGGTAGGTAGTATGTGTTCACTGTTCTGCTTTGTCAGAAGTGGACTTTTTCTGATTAATGCGAATTTAATGTCTACGTTTTTCGTTGCTAATATTTGTTCACTTGTGTATCATTGGTCTCTCTCTCTCTCTCTCTCTCTCTCTCTCTCTCTCTCTCTCTCTCTCTCTCTCTCTCTGTCTCCATTTCACCAATACCTCTTTCATAAACGTCTGTTTTCCTTTAATCTCTTACATAGTTTCTCTACAATGTTAATTTAGTACTTTGTTCTCCATTTTCATTTTCACATTTTTTCTTACGAGAATATTCTTTATCGGTAACTTAACTTTCTCGATTAAACTTTTCATCTTTGTGGTAACACTTGTTCATCCGGATTTTATCTTCATCTCAGGAGGTACGTAAATTACCAAAAAATGTCATTTCTGTTCGTAATTTACATTCTTTTGGAAATCGTCCATTTATTCATTTCACTTTCTTATAATTCCGTCATTTTCATATTCGTTTCTCGTTGAACTCCTCTGCTCAGTCTAGACGTGCTGTAAGGTTTTGATCTGCATTTTCATTCATGACGTGACGAGTTCACCATCATTCAGGAAGCTGACGGTTCACAGCCTGCTTAAATTGAAATTCATCTCTTAAAGAAATAGTTACGTGTTCATTAATTTGTCCAATTTAAGCTTATTGTTTGTTTTTCATGAATGTTTTGTGAATCATGCCATTACATACCTCATCAAGTATTATTAAAGACTCTAAAAATCTCTTTCTTTCAATCCTCATTACAACTTACATAAACATTAACTGAAGGAATGACTTATTACACAATCAAATAAAATACAAACTCAAGAAAGGAATCCAGGCCATTGCATAAGGATGCTCATGAATGAGTCAAGGTAAAAATACAAGATAAATACATAGTGGGGAAGGTTTGTCAAGGAAAAAGTTCTTTTGACGTCGCCGTCGCGACGAAATCGAAATTAAGCGCGGAGCATCCGGTCAATGTGAAAGTGCACGCAATACATTAGTATTCTTCCGTGAAGAGCTTCACCCTCTGACATTAACACAGAAAATGAGAAGCTCAGATATTCCGTTACGATCCTCCGTGGACAAGTGGCAATTGCCTTCAGAAGGAGAGAAAAGCAAACGTACCTTTCTGTTCAGACATCCAGAGTTTACAATTGCTGTTAAGACCCCCACCCCGTCTCCCGTATGGAGAACCTATAAAGTCTTAGGCAGGGGTGTACGGTTAAAGTGTTACGGAATATTTACAGACTCTGAACAGAATTACGCCTCTAATAAGTTAAATTATTAAACTTGGCAACGTACACGAAAATATTTAGACTTGGAATGCTAATGATGAAGGTACGTAATTCTCGCATCATTGTACTAGTAGCGAAATATAAGAATGTTGCCATATTAAATGCAATAAATATAAATATACAAAAAATTAATAAAATGCCATTGAGCCCAGAATGTTTGTATTATGAGAGACATAAAAATAACTTGTAAAACTTATCAATATTTCTTAGCGTAGGTGTTAGTTTTACATTGTTAATCAAAATGGAGCTATACTTTCCAAATTGAAAAAAATGTAGAATTTAGTGTATTCATACTCGTAATACGAGCGAGAACTGCAACATTCATAACTGAAACATTAATTATAAACCACATGATTGTAAAAATTAAAATGAATTACATTGCAACTAACTAACTGATGCAATGCATTGCGATTGTCATCGACTGGTGTGGTGATCCCATCCTTTCCTAGAATGTTACGGAAGAGAGCTAGCCGACTGGAGAAACGGTATAGTTTCCGTTTTTCCCTTCGAGTTCGTAATTCCAGGAATTCAATTATAGATTTAAGTAAAATGCTTATGTTGGAATCACAAAATAAAAATACGTAACTAATTAGAAGATTTTCTCTTATATTATAAAATTTTAAATAAGAGCTAAATAAGAATTTTAGAATATTTTAATAGAATAATAGAAAAATATAAATTATTGTAGAATATTTTGTTTGAATGTGCGTTTGTGAGGCATCATGTGTCACCATTAAGTGGCCAATAATGGTATTTCTTGTAGGTGTACATACGACGGGTGACCAGTATGATCTAATATACATCACAAGAATCTCGTACCTTAGTTGAATTCTGCGAAGCTCAATAAAATGCGTAAGAAACAATTCTGTGTGTAGTAACTTGACAAAATACGAATACAGGTATAAGCACTCAATTATGATGTCAGTCATTTATAAAATGTATTAAAATATTACGCCCGAACTCCCATCCTAATGGGTTTATTGTTGTATTTTAATTTTATATAAACTTTAATTTTACACTAATTTCAAGTTACTACACACCTGGCCACCCACGTATGTGACAAGAGCTAAATCTCCAAAAATGTATCGGAATGCAATAGGTCTCAATTTTCTATTATACTGGGTAAGATGCATAATTTGTCCGTCACTTTATTTACCTTTTTGTTCACCCCACATGCTCCCTACATGTTAACATGAAAATTAAACTGGAAATTCAAAACTTTATGTGACTATTTATTACGAAATACTTTTACAAATGTTATGGTAGCAAATTATGCAGTGGCAAATAAAACTGAATGTTCTGAATAGCTACATCGAAAACTCAGTAGAGAGGAAACTACAAAGATTGTAATAGAAGGGACAAAAAGATTTTTCGCAAAATTTTGCAATGTTCGTAACACCATTCTTAATAAACATTTGATTTCAGAGTGAAAATATCTTCACTTTGGAGCCCAACTTCCAGATTTCCAGCAACCCCTGTTAAGAGGTGATGAAATCTTTCAAAAATGTAATAGAACGTTCAAATTTGTTTCAATTTGCACTTTACGTCACACGAAACAAAACCGTTGTTTCATCGTAGACCATAAAATCAATTTTAATGCTGTCAGATGCGTCGTTTCAGATTTATGGAAATGGTCAGGTGTTTCAGTGTACAAGTGACGTGATTGAATGGGCGTCTGTTTTCCCACCTATGCCATAAACTGTGAACTGTTTTTGATTCAAATTAGTTTGATGAAGCTTAGGGGATAATTTATTGTCGAGCCGGAAAACACTTGCGGGGGTTTCTGACGATAGATTTTATAAAAATACAAAAACATCAAACTAAGCGTATTGTGTTTAGAGAAGATTCTATAATGAAAAATATGTACAGCCATAAATTAAATGAAAATTATGCTACATTGCCAGTAATCGAGAGTATAACGAATTACTTGAAGTTTTGACACCTCCTGTCACAGAGAAAACTTTCTCAGATGAACCTAGGACCTTTCTCTGCCTGCACGAGCTCTTCTCATTAACATAACGCCGGAAACAAAGGTATGCTTCTCCTGAAAGTTTCCCCCTCTCCGAGCCTTACCTCTTCGCCCATTCCCGCTGCCCTGCCCATGCCCACACTCCACCCCCGCTCTGCCACGCCCCGCGCCCGCCGACGGCCTCTATCGCGTCCGCGCCCAACTCCCAGCCCCCCCCCCCTCCACCCCTCCCCCCACGTCCGCCCCCGTTTCTGCGCCCGCGCCCGCCCCTCCCTGCCCCCACGCCCGCCCCGCGCCCGCCCCCGCGCCCGCCCCGCCCCGCGCCTCGCCCCGCGCCCGCCCCGCGCCCGCCCCGCGCCCGCCCCCGCGCCCGCCCCCGCGCCCCCCCGCGCTCGCCCCCCGCCCGCCCCCGCGCCGCCCCCGCGCCCCCCCCCGCCCGCCCCCGCGCTCCGCCCCGCGCCGCCCCCGCGCCCGCCCCCGCGCTCGCCCGCCCGCCCGCGCCCGCCCGCCCGGCCCCGCCGCGCCGCCGCCCGCCCCGCGCCGCGCCCCGCCGCCCGCCCCCGCGCCCGCCCCCGCGCCCGCCCCCGCCCCCGCGCCCGCCCGCCCGCGCCCGCCCCCGCCGCCCGCGCCCGCCCCGCGCCGCCCGCGCCCGCCCCGCCGCCCCGCGCCCGCCCCCGCGCTCGCCCCCGCGCCGCCCCCGCGCCGCCCCGCGCCCGCCCCTGCGCCCCGCCCCCGCCCGCCCCGCCGCCCCGCCCGCCCGCCGCCGCCCCCGCGCCCGCCCCGCCCGCCCGCGCCGCCTCCCCGCCCCCGCCCGCCCGCGCCCGCCCACTCGTCGTCCGAACCCGCGCCAGCCGCCTACCTGCCCGCCTGCGACATGTGACGTAAGCCCCGGCTCCTCCCGCTGGGAACAGTATTCGGGAAAAACGCTCTGCTGCTTCACCGGATGAGGCCCGTTACCACTGTTGCTAAATGGAGGCATGTTATGTAATTTAACTCGTGTTACGAGCACCCATTTGTTACGGTGAGTTAAATTAGGTCGAGATACTATCTACAAACAAATGAAGTGTGAATGCTTTATTTGTAGGAATGTGTTGCTTCTAAGGACGCATAATTTAATATTGCGCAGGTAATGACTCACGTATAAGACGTAATAAAAGTAAATGCTGAAAGCCAACACTGCGTAATTGATTTACGTATATGCGTTGAAAAATGAATTAATGGCACATCTTTGTAGATAACTATTAAAATTGTGTATTTTCTAAGCACATCTAACATCTGAAAACCTTTGCTTCTTTAACGACTTCTTGAATGAGTCTTGAATAATAAACGACGTCTTACCAATACAAAACAAGATAGATTTGGGACATGATATTATTAACAAAGTGTTAATGACATCGTAACAAAAAATAACTTAATTCGGAGTTTTAAAATAACTTTAACTAGAATATGTCGCATATATACTACACCCGAGGAATTAATTCAAGGTTTTAAAATATTTTGAGTGAGTTTTATCATAGTATTTTCTGGTTCTGATTTGAGATTACATATCTAAGATGTATATATCTCTTGGAAAAAATTAAATTCTAAGCAAGTGAGGAACAAAAACACAATTTATCCAATTCCTTAGTTTTGGGGACTTTAAACCACTGAAAACAAGAATACGTTATATGCTACTTATATGACTTCAGAAACCAATCACAAAATTAGTAGGCAAAAAATTGGAGAAGAATACTTTCATAAAGCAGAAATATGAATATCAAATTGTGATTATCTTGAAGATATATGAGTCTGTAGGCAAACCTGTCTACCGATTTGTCGTTTATCGATTTGTCGAGTTTTTGCTGTGGGATCTAAGGGAGAGGCTGCTTGTGACTGAAAATGAGATTGTGTAATCAGCACAAATCGACACATGTTTTGAAATAGAAGTTAATGGGTTTATGTAGTAATTACCCCAAAATGTAATGCATGCAGGTAGACAAGGTAGGAAGTGCCTGATATTAATTTGATACATTTCAAACAATATACAATTATTAAGTATTATTACATATTTCGTAAATATTTCTCATCTCAAAAAATATAAAAACAAATCATTATCGTAATTCGTGCCTTCTGCATTGCTGTTAAAAGTATTATTATTATTATTATTATTATTATTATTATTATTATTGTTTTTATTATTATAGTGGCACACTTCATATTGCCATTTTTCAAGCAGAATTTTTAGAAAAAAAGTGTTTCAATATGAATTAGTGTCTATGAAAACTTATCTTATTGTTTATTCGAAAAAATTAGTACTTTACGCAGGCTAAGAACATAATGGATGGGATGCTTTCCGATTACTCTACATCTAGTAGCGGAGATTTCAAATTTTGCCATCGTCGAAGGCTATGATTTCTGCAGCACTTACGACAAGAAAACAGGCATGTAGAAGACGTCAGAACTAGAGCGAACATTGGTTTCTGGGCGTGCACTAGCTATGCTGCGGATCCACGCAGTTCCCTGCGCCGTAAGAAAGATATTTGCTTTACATCGTAGCCCATCTCGTGTGCAGATTGGGGAACCGTGGGGACTGGAATGATTAAGTATATAATACAAATAAAGTATGAATGATGTGTAAATCAAAAAGTCCAGTTTATGAACAAAACAAACAAAAATTTATGAACAATTATTTCCAATGTAAAAATAGTAATAACAAATCTTTCACTTCAATTAAGTATCCCGAAGAGTCAACCAGACAATTTTTCTGTTAGAGGTAGGCTTCTGCGGTCAAAGTCAGTAGCAAATAGGCTCCTGGAGACTGCTAATAGACGGTGCATCCTGTGCACAGGTGCCAACGTTTTGGTCGCCATTTAACGCCTTTCCTCGGGGCGAATAGTTTTACTGTTATACTGAAACTAGAATTTACTGGTTTGACCTAGTATTTTTATGGCAAAGCCCTCTTCCAACTGCTAAAGCTGCAAAGCAGAAGTACCAACTATACACGTTCCGCCTCCACAGGGCTACTATGAAGGGGAAATAATTTTCTTAAAAAACTGACAGCTGGCAGAAGGCGTTGGAATGGCGGTGCGCGAAAGGGGACACGCAGCGACGAGGATCAAACGGAGTGGGTATGGAGGGTAGAAGCGCTGTGGGGCGCGGAACCCCGGGCTTTGTGTTTACGTAATTCGCTCTGCCGCGTGTGCTTCCTCGTCGCCACTCTACGCAACGCCTTCCCGCTGTTCATTCTCTGAATCGCTCACCCACGCCGCCTCGTACACTCTCCGGTTCACTCACTCGAGCGGTTAGTTTGGTACTCATTTCTGCCAAATCATGTACGGGGCGTGGTTGGTGAGTAACGTGTTTCTACACGTTACTCTCATTTGTGACTCACATTTGTGACTCGAACTTTGTCAAACGTGTTAGAACTGAATATTCTCTTTTACGTGAAACATTTGTCAATCGAAAAATATTCTCGATAGGGCTACAATTCAGAAAATTCCACTTCAAAAATTTATACTTTTACGAAATGTTATTTACATGAATTATTCTTCGATTAAATGGAGGTCTTTTGCGAATTTAACTGAAGGTAGAATAAATGCGAAAAGGGCGGCCTCTTTCATATTCAATGATTTGTGATTTGTTCATTCACATTCGACGTACATCACTTCACTTCTCCAGGAGTTCATATGATTATTCTCATGTTCATCAACACGGTTTTTATTAATTTCTACAATATTATTGTTATTGCAGTTTCGGGATAAAGTAAATCACTCGTGAAAACAATAACTAGCTTTTAACTACCCCCGTGCTACTGACAACTGACATACTCGGAACATCATCAGCTTGTGTTTCAGTTCATCTGGTTGTTAGAAGAATACATTTCGCAGAGGAATGAGATCTTGTACATCCTTTCTAATTTGTACATATTTTTATATATTTTTGTTTATAATTTGTAGCTAAAATACGTTTATTAAAAATTCAAACCACTATTGCAAATTTTAAAAAATGTTAATAAGAAAATGAGAAATGTTAAATAGAGGTTCCTTCCTGGACGATCCTCAGTATGTTATTTTTAATTGTTATTTTTTCTAAAAACTATTGTAAGGAAATGATTGACGTTCAAGGAAAATAAACCAAAAAGAAATGCATTCTTCCACAAGGCTCAACTATTTCGAACATATCATCTGATTGAGGTGACGCAAGGCATCAACTGATGTTATATCAGTGACTCCGACCGGGAGGGGCTAGGGTTCGAGTCCCGGCAGTGGCAGAATTTTCGACACTAACTAGATAGCTCGAGAGAATTTAGCTGCTGTCTGGAGGAGAATTCTTGCAGTGGGCTACTCTGGTCCATAGTTTTCTCGGATCAATACCAGACGCAAGCGAGACCAGTTCCCTAACAAACGGGCCGCGCGCAATCTTTCCCTCCTCTTCCCTGCCCTAATTTCACCCCTTATTTACGTATTTAGGTACACAACACTACTCACCTATCGGGGGACCTCTTGGAAGAGGTGGAAAACGCTACGTTAATAGTCTACGAGCTGCGAGGTGTGCACCAGGTGTTCGCTATCGTACCTCCCTAAATGCGGTTAATGTTTCCAAGCGTCGCCAAGGACCTACGGACTTCACCGGCAAGTGGGCGCGGGCCGAGATGGGCCTAAGGGGCACTGCAGCGTGAAGCCCGGGAAGCTGGAGAAATTTCCCCTAGCTGTAAAATTGCTTACGCTGACGGTGTAAGCAATTGTAGACGGAATGAAGTTACACTGAGAGAAGAGAAGATCGCTGTACGTCTGTGGGATTCACCGATTTTTTCCCTTCGACTACTAACCACTTCGACTACTGACTATTTTGCACATGTCGAATACCAAGGGAGGTAACGCAGTTACCCCAGGAAAAATTCAATATAGTTTTGGTTATGTAGATTAAACAATATTTTTATAAATTAATAAAATATTTAGCGATTTTAACAATATATTTCACAGACAGGTATTTGTCCACGAATGCCAAATCATACCGCTTTTAGAACATATTGTACTTTTTGTATTGTCTCTTTCACATGATACTCTTCAACAGTTTCTGAACTGATGTGTGCGTTATCATTCACGTTTTCCTTGCCTTAAGCACAAATAATATCGTCAACTTTATCTATAACCTCTACATTGCCTTCATCACTCTCACAAAACAATCTGTACACTTCAAAATCTTCTTCACATAAAACGTCTACATTGTGAATGCTTAATAACTTTTTATATCTTTCAAGATTGTAATCCTTCGACATGTTCACACACTAACGTGCAAATACTATAATAACACTTCGCAGTTGTGTCCACAACTCCACCTTCCATCTCCCACTGATTACATAACCTCAAACCACGTTGTTAAATCCCGATCGTCCAATACCAACTGGGTAGTAACCTCAGGTGTAAATTCAAGTCGTGAATTGACTACGGGCCAGAAGAGTGTTTTTGAAAAAAAATATATTACGTAGTTAAGTAAAAAAGCAATTACATGAGTTATCAGAAATGTAAAAAAAATTGAGATGACAAAAGATAATAAAATACGCGTTGGGTAACTCATTTACCACCTCGGTACCAGAATGGTTCAAAAGCTCAGTTATGAAACCCAATGATGAAAATTAAACAAATAAAATAATTGCACGAAATGCCACTCCCTAGTTATTTCGTACGCGTCCTCCGACACGCAATAAGTATTCTACCTCAGAACCTTTTCCCTTTTCCTGCCTGTCTCCTTTCCTCCATAGTTCTCCTGCTGCTGCCGCTTCCATTATGGCGTCAGCCTTCGCTGACTGGCCATCAAACAGTTCGTGAGCGGAACTTCACGACTTTTCGCGTCTTCGCTTTTGGTGAATATCGAAATGCGATTTTAATGTCAGTAACTGCCTGCTAATCGACTCGAACTAACGCAATATTGCGTCATTTTATTAGAGAGAAGAATAGATCGTAAAAGGTAAAGAAGTTTATTCTTTGTTTGTGAAAATGGTAACGTTTTAAAACAATAAACTGCTCGTTTAAATTTTAATTTGCAGAATTGCCTCGCTGCTTTTCGTTCTACAATACATTTGAAACCTCTAAAATTGAATTTAAATTATTTTTAATAGGTTGCAACTCTTTCTGTGAGTTTGAATGTTGAAAGAACATAGTTAATGGCAATACTGATTTTACCAAAAATAAAACATTTTTGTACTTACTATTGTGACATACCGATATGTCACGTTAAAATAAATTAACATTTATTTGTAGACAATATGGTGGAACATGCATTACGAAATATCACGAGAGCTAGAGCTTAGCAACGACCGTGAATAAACAATGTAGTTTTGTTTTTCTAAATGCATTAAGAGTTTTCTGGATGCCGAAAGTAGAAAATTTGGGATTGGGCGAAGAAGTTAACACGATCAAAATGTCAGCTACACCAAAATATAACGAACGTATGGATTGGCTGGGTGAGAGAAGGACGGTCAAATGTTTTGAAAAAAATGAAGGGAGTTTAATACGAAGTCTTCGAGGGGTGAATCATGCAGGAAGATTTCATTCTGCTCTGAAACGCGCTTCTGAACTGTTCGTAGATATTTTCATGTGGAAGCAATATTGAAGTATAAATTGGAACTTTGTCGGGGGTGGTGATCAAGTTCGGACTATGTCATAGGACGTAATCGGGACTGGTAATTTTGATAGTTTGAGAACAGCTTGGATAGGGAAGAAGAGGATTTCGTTGGAACTTTGGACTACGGCAAGATCGCAAGATATTTCGACTGAGAAGTCTACGAGGGACATCAACGAAGAAAAGATAAGTTAACCGCGGTGTAAAATTGTAAATTGAAAGAGATCATGATCAAAGGCCTAACTTAAATTCATTAAATTGTTTGACAAAAAAGTAAAAATAAACTTTGTTAAATTTTGTTCTTTAGAAAAGAAAGTGATCTTTCATTTAGTCAATCCAAACAGTAATGAACTAGGAATAGAATCATTCTATTTCAGATTCCCAGCTGCGCTGTATAGTCGGCGGATCCTATAATCCTTTATAGAGGTAATAAGGATTATAATTATATCGTGACCCATTGACCCAGCAAGCCGGACGCTAAGATCTTTAGCAGATATAGATGTAGAGAGAGAGAGGAAAATTTTGGTATATCTCACTATTCATAGACTCAACTCTATTCATAGATTCAATCTCTTCATATATACTCGTATAATCTTTTAATTGAAGCTGGATTATGGTCAAAGTTATTGACAATTAGTGTGCAAAAGACAATTTTCAGTTCGCCGTAATCATCATCAACTATTTCATTCCAGTTTGTTTTTTAAGTATATTTTATTTTAAATGAATAGTTTCTTTAAGATATTTCTGGTAAATTATTTTCTTATGACGTGCATTTGGTGAAAATTTTGGAACCCTGATGAGGAAGTTCTGATAATGCTCATAGCAACCTCGGAACTAGTATTTGCAAATTTGTTGGACAAGATATTACGGTATCTGGATATATAAGTATTTCTTTTGTCTTGTAATACTATTAGTTAAGATATCAACTTTAGCGAAGATTGATTGCATTAAGAAAAGGGAGTTTTCCAAGTATTATTTCTATATCGTTAACATTATTTTGAATCTTAGGCAACACAAATATAAACTGATTTTTTTAAAACACGAGTACTAAAAAAACGTAATAAAATGCATACAAATAAATGTTTTACGTACACTTGCACTATGGTGACAGTAATAAGAGGCGATGGGTAAGATGCAAATGTGTACACCTGTCACGTAAACGTATTTTTTTGATACTTTTGTGAAATAATTGGGGAAAACCTGTTTAACATGAGAAGAGGAAGTTTGGGGGAAGGGTAAGAATTACCAGATATCTTTTGAATTGTAAGCAATGGTAATGGACTAAAGAAAAACAAAGAGAGACAAGAAGTAACTTGGAAAAGGAAGTATTGACAATGCTTTTGAAAATGGAAATTCCTGTCTCTTTTTGTGTTGAATCGTATCCTTTGAAAATACAATATTCAATTTGTTGAACTAGTTGAGAAAAGACATCCAAAAGTAGTCATACTATTTTTAAATAGCATTTTCAACTTTCTATTATATAAGATCTTGAACTATGAAAAAAAGTATGGATTTTACATGGGTAAAGAAAAAAACAAATATTATGAACAAGTGAAAATATTTATTTCCATTGTCATGCTGTACACTGTTAGCAGTTATAATAGTTAAAAGCATACTAACATTTCAATCATCCATGCAGCCGTTCTCTCTTATATACGCAGCTTTATACAAAATAACAAATTTAATATATTTAACAGATAACAGATTTAGCCTGTTCGAAAACCGCAAATTCATATCCAAGACAGGCAGAATAGTAGAAAATGTATTGCTTCAATTGAATGGAGATCATTTATAAACACGAAGAGGAAATCAACAAGAGGTGGGCGTGTTCCCAAGCACCGCGAACGTAGAAGTGCGCCGAAGAGTGCGATTGCCCAATTAAGGCCAATTTTCTGCTTACAATATCGTTAGGAGAAAGTACGTGATCTCATTGCCGTGAGTTCTAATTAGCACACCTTGGAACAATGAGGTGAAGAAAGGAAGAACATGCAGTAGTTTCTCATTGTAAACTTGTACAACGCAACCTTCCGTTCAAGACGAGCACTACGCTACGAGTTTATGGTGTGCTGTGAAATTACAAGTTAATTCGAGAAATGTTGGTACGATAATATAGTTTAATTTTTTATTTAAAAAAGCTTGTTGGCACAATGAATATATTATATTATAAGTAAGATAAAGATAAAAAAATACTAGGATGTGAAGGTGCCCACGGACTTCTTGGAAAAGACAACATTTTTCAAATGTCGAGTCTAGGAAATGGTTCCTTCTGTCCCTTTTCCCTTAATTTACCACCAAAAAATCTCCCATATAAAGACGCGTGAGCTTGAAAACCTTTCAGTTATGAATCATACGAGGTGTGGCTAAGTGAAACTCACCTCGTACGATACAGTATATTAGAAAATAAAATATTTTATGAATCATTTCGCGCTATTGGCGGAGATATGTAGAGATTTCCCAGCTAAATTCTTGCCAAGTTCCTTAGTTTCGCAGAATCGCCGAAAGAGTCACGGGCACTGGATAGCATAAATAATAAATACAAATAATAAAAATATTCGCGGTACACCGGGAGAAACGCCTAGTCCAAAATCATTGCAGTTCCAAAGCGTCGTCAGGTCGAAACTATTTGCCGGGCGGGAGGTACGTGCCTCCGGGTGCACTACCGCCGCCACCTCCGAATCCGCCGCCTCCGGGAGCGCCGTAGTTGCCTCCGGGGCGTCCGCCGCCTCCGAAGCCGCCGCCGCCGCCTCCGAAGCCACCGCCGCCGCCGCCGGAGTACTGCACGTCCGCGTTATAGCCGTTGGCTCCGGCCGTGTATGTGACGGTCTGTCGCCGGCCGTCGGGAAGTAGCACGTAGTACTTGCCCTGAACGTTGCCCGAGCCGTCGCCGCTCTCTTGCTGGCCGAAGTCGTTGCCGCTCTGGGCGTCCTGTACGTCGTACTTGAAGTTGTAGGGAATTGGCTGCAACGAGAGAGAGAGGGAAGATATGAGTTACTGCTCAGGTTGTAATGGAAGCTTCCTCATCAACGGCGATCCTAGACACACTGATACGTTGCCCGATTGTTGCAGTACAACTTGATACAGTACTGCAGACATACTACAGATGTTTAAAACCTGACGTGATTTATGGCAAGCCGATGAATCAGTTAGTAACACATTATTTCATTTAAAATGTTTTGTGATTAGTTATTTAAAAACAGAATATTCCAACAATTATTTATCTTTTTTTAAAATTTTGGAAATTTTTTTAAATACGAAGAAAAACAAAATTTTCTCATTTTTAGAATAAACCTGTGGTAATAAACTGTCAGCGATATTGCTACGGACTATTTTGCCGTTGTGGAGAGAAAATGAACAAAATATTATTATTTAAGTTTAATTCAACTGTGTAATAATATTTTGACTTATTCTTTACTCCGTTTACCCATTTTTGAGACACAGTGTCTCAGAGAAATCTCGAATTTTGGACACTTATTGGAGATTTTGTTGAATCATCAGGGAATGGACCATTTAAAGAATGGAGAATCAGCCCATCGTTCGGCCATAAGGATGGAAGTGGAGATGGAATAGGAAAAGACAGATGGCGGGTGGTGTGTGGCCAGTTGACTTATGTACTGACCCGGCGTTCACCTGGAATTGACGGAAGAAAATCGCAGAAACGATATATCAGAGCTATTGGCCTCTACAGTTCTCGTCCAAACAGTGATCGATTTGGAACCAAGTATCAGTGTATCACTTATTCAAGACCGCCTAGAAAGGGCCGCATACTGACACAGTATTCGAACGTAAAAGCTTAACTTTTTTCACCATCATCCCGGAAACGAACCGATCTAGTACTGAAAGTACAGCAATTAAAAAACAAAATATTTGCCTACTTTGAACAGAAAAATACCTAGCAAGTTCTCCCGATCATCAATTAAATTTGTACATTACAGTTGGTCATAAAAATGAGGTCTCTAATTAAATTTGAGTATTGTTCTTCACACAGAAAATGTCCTTTCCGTAATACATCGGGATTCTCAACCTCGACATATCGGCCTCGTCCGGGTACTCTCCCGGGCTGCAATACAATTTACTACTTTAACGCCCATTAAAATTATCACATCACTCCGGAGCTGATGTGTGGTACAACCCATCTCTTCGTGTTCAGTCTCCGAAGCTTGGCGTCGATCTACCCTCTTCGCTAGGATCGCATGACTCCCGCAGTCTCTTCTCCCGCTGCGAAGCGAATCGCGCGCTCCCATCGCGGCGCTACATCCGTCCCCCTCATTCCCCCCGGCCCCTCCCACCTTCCTCCGCCGCCCGACAACAATGGGTAACCGGTTCTCTCCCGCACACGCGTCTCTGCCTCCGCCGAAGAAGCGAGACCCGTCATTAACGCTCCGACGAAGCCATACGACTCCCCGGCCGGCGCGAACCGAAGAACCAGTTCTTTCTCGAACAGCACGTGTTGTTTGCTTACGATGGGGCACGGGTGATTACAATGGATGGGGTGACGACTTGTGATTAGTTGCACTTCAATGAGATCGTTTGTTGTGCGAATCCACTTTTCACTTTACATGTAGAAAGTAATGCATAAAACGTATTTAGATAAACGACGGCATGTCGAGCGATATGCGATGGATTACGTAGAGTTCAGCAGTTGAAGTCTAATCATGCATTATCACATCGTTACGTATATTCCCGATCGCCAATTACGAGTATTATATGAATGAGTTTAATAATAAAAAGGGGAATTTACTTTAGCTGTAGCTCAATATTTTTTTCTCAATATGTATGTTTGTAAAGAGAAAACATTATTCGCATTATGACAAGTTAAGAAAATATTACGAAACTGAGTGTATGAAACTTTATAAATAAATCCAAGGATGACTTCTCATTCATTGTATTTCACGTGAAAAAGTAAAGAAAATTTCTTTAGTGACAATTACACGTCGCTCGCAAGCTCTTCATTCACGTGGGGAAGATTTGTGATTGAGAATAGAAGCACAAGATATTCGCGGTATTTCCAATATCGATCGCTACAACCAGTTAGTTTCTTCTCCTGCTCCGAGAGAGCGCGCAGAGCGTTTCGGAGGAACTTAGAATCCTCTTTGCATATTTGGCGGGTTGTTCCACCGATTCAAACGTTGAGTGTTCCGGTTTGAAGAACGAGTACTACGGACAGTCAACTTTCGAGCTACATTAAAGAATATCAAATAAATATAAAATATTGAAAATTGTAATATTCTGCATTAAAATTGCAGTATCTTTATAAATAAAATTATTTGCACCTGTGCTTTTAAGATATTAAAGAATGGAAATTAAAACCTTTCATTCTTGTAATTGATACCTTATTTAAGTTTATCGTAACAGTTTTAATAAAGGCATGGTACCCTTAGTAGTCTGAAAATATATCTTTAGAGCGTAAAATAATCAATTAATGTTTCTATAAAGGAAGAGAAAGAAAAAAATAAGTCCCAACAAAAAATGGGTAAAAATAATGAATCTTCATGGATGAATCAGAATACATGGTCAATACCACATGCGTATCTATTCCCATTCCCCCTTTCAACAGACCCCGAAAGATGATTACACAACAGTTTTTTTATAGTAGTGTATGAACATTTATGGCTTAGCAACACCATCGACGAGGTTCAATGGAATTTCGTGTTAAAATTACTTCAAGCAATTTCGTGTATTAAATTGCTTGAAGTAATAAAATTGAGGCTTCTCTCTGAATTTCTTGATGTGGAGGATGCATAGACCACTGTGTTTGAACAGAGCTATGATGGAAATATTTGAAGTAAAGTACGGGCCTAGTGTTACTCATGCAAGGAATTTAGGATTGATATTCTAAAATTAGAAAGTGCATATTGCAATGTAAGGTGAGTACGAAAATGAACATGTTATGAATGTGTGCATATCCAGAATATACGATAGAATTCTAATATCAGTATTATTATTTAGTGAGAATGCGTTTATATGATTCTCCATGCTCGCGTGGAATTGTTTCATACATCTATAGTGAACACGAATGTAATTGTGTCCCGCGAATCTACAATTCATGAGCGTTTAATCATGGGCGTTTGGAGGTACCGCAGGTGGGCTCCGCGTTCATTGTCGTTTTTTTACTCCCCTCCATCGAGTCTGCTCTCCCTCTGACTCGCATTTCGAACTTCAGAACGCGATCTTCAAAAGGAGTCCTTCATCTCTTAGGTACTACCTTTAAGGCGCTTTCCAAACTACAAGGTTCCAGTCGTGAGGGTTGAAAGGAAATATACTCTAATCAGTCCGGGTTCAGAACAAGTCTCTAACCGATTACCCGTGTATGGAGACCACTAACTACGGAAACCAAATTGGAACTCAAAGGTGACCACTGGGGGATTGTGGAGATCGTGCGATCGGCGCCCGCTTTTTTTACCGCTAACGACGTGGGTACAGCCGAAAGCTCATGAAATAAGGTCCATCCCATGCGTCACCAGAACCAGAACCGTGTTCCTATCTCCCCAGAGGAGCCAGAGAGTAGAATCTTACGGGTCCGTCGCCGCCGCCGCCTCCGAATCCGCCACCGCCGCCTCCGCCGTAGCCGCCGCCGCCGCCGCCAGGGAAACCGCCGCCACCGCCGCCCCCGGCGGGTCCTCTGCCGTAGCCCAGGGCCGCCCGCGCTACGTCCAACGTCAGCAGCAGCGCCGCTACGCTCACGCCCAGTGTCTTCAACAGAATAAAAACAGTTTAGATTTATTTCACACTGGTTTTATGAAAGTGTCGCTGGTTTGAACATCGATCTTACGTGGTCGATGTTTTTACCCCTTTCCATGTTTTGTTTTTAAATTCAAAAAATGTATCAAGACACTAAAGAATCCGTTACGTTCTCATTATTTTTTCTTCGATTTGTCAGTAAATCGTAATTATAGTTTAAAGTTTTAAAAAATCTATATTTTATTTTCGTCATATTACTCGTATGTACTCTACTATGTTTAGTTTCGTCATGTTACTCGTATCCATGTTTTAATTTTTAACCGGAATGTTTTGAAACATGGATGGTTTGTTGGCAATGTCTCATTCCTAGAATAGAGTTCTGCGCGAGATTATTCTAAAATTTCGATGAAGATTACACAAAATCACTAGACGGCAATAAAATTTAATGGTTAGTCATTAGAGCAAAGTACTCGACCCAGAATGTGTGGGTATCACGTACAGTATTCGTGAGTCTACCAGTTGCGTCCCGAGTGTAAGACGGAAAATTAAAAGGCGAATGTTGAAAGTCAAAAACAATAGTGCAAATAACAAGCAAAAATGTGAAAGAAAAGTGACGTGTACCCGAGAGAGGCAAAATTAGAGAAAATGCTTTGTAATCTGGTTGCTCATACAGAAAATAAAAGAAACATAAGTGCAAATGATATTTTTTTGGAGGAAAATATGGAGCAATGGGAAAAATTAATTACATTATTCTGAATAAAGTACCGAAAAGAAATATTTGTAATCTTTATTAATAATTATATTTCCATCGCACATTAAGACCTTTTGTATGTAGAAGTATATGCAGCAATAATAAATGGAATAATAGCTCGAAATGTTCCTCATATTTATAACTTACGTAGTTTCCCAACATTATTAGCATCACTAGTCACCTATAATAAGCCCTAAAGACGATCAGGCTACCGAGAGAGCAGGATGATTGAACTTCAATCTCTCGAGGTTGAAACGCTTGATCGAATGCAAACGTATAAATGATTCTCATCGCAGAACTGTTGTGCAAACTATTTGTGATTAGTCGGTGGATTTTTCTTCAGAATTAGACGATGTGCGAGTGAGGAATGTATGGCGTCGGTTGTTTACTGCTGGAAGATAATACTACGTCGCTGTATTGAGGTTTTCAACCAAATTTGGCGACTCATATGAGGTAGATGTGGTTCTGTGCTGAGATCAATTTCTTTATTTTATACTAGAAATTTAAGCAATGTATTTGAACAAGAAAAAATCCGGACAAACAACCGCCTTCAAATGGAAACAACAGGATTACGAATAAGCGTATCGCAGAGAACATTTGGCTTTCAGTTGAAGATACCACACTTTAACATAAATTTTATGGAGGGCAGGGCAATTATTCTCGAGGTTAAATTATTTCTTCGATTTTTCATTATTGCTCCGTACTTTTTTTTACCCTATAATCTAATTGCCAAATCATGTTTTCTTTTCTTCTGAATGCGATTTTCATGCCGACAAAAATCGAATTAAATAACTTTATTCCGAGTGTAACAAAGTCTAATTTTGTTTATGTATGTAAAAGCATAATATTAATAAAATATTGGTTTCTCCGCACATCTGATCTCGCATCTGATAATTGGATGACAAATTATTTCTTTGTTTTCGTTTTGTATTATGTTTTATTACATATTTCAGTTAGTAGTTGTATAGAGTCATACTGCAAAATACATTCACAACTTCCTATGCATTAGCAATTCTCATTTACGGGTGAACAGTTCTTTCAACAAACAATAATTTTTGTCTGTGAAACCTCCTAATCTGATCGAGAGAAATTAATCCAATTGTTGCAGTTAAGCAAACAGATAACGATATCAAAATATTTTGGATTGGAAATAAATGTTAACCACATTTGTCAATTTAAAATTTTCTGACGTATTATTTCATTTAAATGTTTCATTTCTTTGCTTTAGTTGAGAAAATGGAAATTACTTGAGCTATACTAAGAGAAATAAATGTCAACTGGCTTCTCCATATAACTTCCATGGGCCAGGTATCCAGTGGTCTAACACCACTTGCTTACTTTTGAACGATGTTTACTTTTTAATCTCGCCCTTAAGAAATATCTATCTAGTTCCCACCTTTGATATGTCTTGTTTAGTTGTTTGCGATTTAGACAATAACAATTTTTGAAACCACAGCTTCAATATTTTTCGACCAACGAACACTACATCAAATTTTGCATAGCACCAGTTTCAAAACTTTGCATACATTTAAAAACCTGTAGCTATAACGGATTCATGTTTCAAAATTTCTAAAAGAACACAAACATACTGATATGCTTTTTGTAGCGTCTATTCTATTCCTGCCTTCTAACAAGTCTTTTCACCAGGATTTTTTAAAATTTAGAACTCGGTTTTGATCTGCTTAGAGCCGACATGAATGGCATTCAGTTTTTTAAGCATTATGGGTGCTACTCAAAAGGTAATGGTTACACAAATAAACCAAACTCGGTTATCGTACATAGTAGTACTTCAGATGTATTAAAATAATATAGCTCCAAAAACGAATTAGGGAAATTCAGCCCGAAAAAACATAACACTCGCTGCATTTGTTTTAGAAATAGAGTTGACAATTTTAATTGATATATTGGATACATTTCATACACTATTATGTGCTTTCATTTTTAATTTTTTTCTATAATTATTTTCAAATCATAAAATTAAACAAACACTTGATTATTGCTCAATATCTAATTGAAAAATTGGAAATTTTTAGATTTACGAATAGAAAATATGCGCCATGATAATTACGGAGGCTGTAATTAGCCTTTTATCCTCTTTTCTGAAATAAGACATTGAAACAACTCGTCTGGCACTTCAATGGCAGTAAAAACAAATTAAGGAAATTAGCGAACACGGATCCTCAACACTAAAACACCAAAAATTTCACACGCCGTGTCATGAACACATGTTCAACCGCCCGTGTCTCTTTTTACAAAACTATCGCGTGCGTCTCTATCGTCGTGTGTCCGCCAAAACAATAGAAGCTTGACCTAAACAACGGCCACCTCGTTTGGTGAATGCAGAGATGGTGTGCCTCAAGGTCCTTGCATGTGTCTACAAAATGCACCGCCCCGCAGTTCGAGCGGGCGAGCGCTGGCTATGAGAAATACACACCTTGAGCATGATGTCTCCGCTGAAGGTGCCTTGCGTGTGCTCGTGCCGTGGAAACTGAGGTTCGAACGGACCTCCAGGCTCCTTTATACTCGTCCTGCACTCTTGTGCATTCCCAGGGCATTGCATGCGCTAGTAGCGACCGGGATGCCGACGGGAGTCAACCGCCTAATGAAGAGTTTCGAAATGCCCGTCTGTGTCGATATGCGCAATATCTACTTGCATTTTGCTCGTATGCACTTGTTACCGACATTTCTGTGGGAGCGTGCGCAAAGTTATTCACTTTTATGTGTTATCTTTGCAATTGTTCTTGTACTGCGAATGAGTCTGTCAGAGATATGACTCAGAAGAGAAATTTTACGAAGATCTCTATCAAGTAAACTTACTTTAGTTTTCTATCAACATTTAAAAAATCAACAAAATTCTGTAAATTTTTAACGCTACCATAAATATTGGCTCTAAAAGTTTTTTTTACATGCATTCAATTTCAATGATTTTCGACTTCGAAAAACGTTCATAGAATTATTTTAAAATACTAAATTGTCATCACCTTCTTGAGTAGTCAAAGATAGATATGGGTGTCTAATGCTTTAAAGAATTAGAATTTTGAAATATATAATATTCCCTGTTTACTGAAATGAATAGTTTTATCATAATACTATCGTTGTAAGGATAAAATAATTGTTATAATATTCTAAGCGCAAAATGTTAAAAAACTAACATAATTTTATGTTATGTTTCTTGGCTACATACATTGTTACTTTGACCTAAAAAGAGATTGATCAAAAGTTTATTGCTAAAAGCTCGAAAACATGTTTTAAGAATGCAAGTAATGACATTCTGAATTACAGAATATACGAAGTCGTTGTTAAACAAATTAGTTTGTTAGAACAATATTTTTCTTTGATCCTGTTTGTTGTATATTTTTAAAAATTTATTCAATATTTTTTATAGTTACATCCTCCTAGGATGTTGGTCATGAAAAAAACGTTTGCCTATTTCTCACTTAGAGAATCATTAACAATACTACAAAATTTGAAAACACGATGCATGGGAGGGAATTCCTTCAAATAAATTACCGTGTCTATTTTCATGGCCATGTAACATAAGAGTCTTAAGAACACAGATTAAGGTACAAATTGCATATTTTTCTCCGTTAATTCTCTGAGAAATTCGCATTCCATTATCCCGTAAGCCTAAAAACGCTAGATCTTTGAATTTTTACCTTGAGAAAATGGAACAATCATCAATGATTTCCCATTTACTTCCGTAAAACACTTTTGACAGTGATATATTCAACCAGCATGTTATACATGATTTCTCATGATTATTTGTAACGAAGACAAGTTCATCTTTCCGTAAAGAGATTTTGCCTGGTTAAAATGTTATATTTTATAGCATACATTTAATATTCTTTATAATATCTGACGCTCTAAGCTGCTCTTCATATATACAGGTTATAAAACTTTAAATTTTGAAAGTTAATAAAAATAAATCTATGTGAATAAATTAGTCTTTGAATAACCTTATAAAAAGTATAGAATATTAGTACGTTTAGAAAATTCATTTTAAAAAAGTCCTGTTTTGGAAATTGGAAAATCCCGCGCTTTCGATACGTACCTTGATACAAGTCATGTCGCTAAGTCCCAGGAGCAGTTCCTAATCTGTTGTTGCCCAGGCAGATGAGACCTGAGCGAACTGATGCCAACCGGGAGGTAGAGCGCTCTTTTATACCATTGGGACCTCGCGGATTCGCCGGTGCCCGGGCCGCGCCATGGCGGCCGCGGGGGGCGGCGGGGGCGGCGGAGCAGAGGCGGCGGGGATGCGCCACTCCGCTTGGTTCCCGCGCGCCGCCGCCTCCACCGCCGCCTCCGCCGCCGCCAACCGAAAGATAGCCATCGCCAATAAACGAGAGGGAAGCTCTGGCGGGAATAAAAATAATCAGAGCAGGTTGCTGACAGGCGGGGAAAGGTGGCGGTCGTGTCAAGGGTCGGGGCGCCGCGTGATTCCTCTCACTGGCGCTTCGTCTTGCGTCACCTGCCCTACCGCCACCCTCGCCGCATCTCCTGCGTCTTCCGCAGCCTTGTTCACCTGTTCCGTGACATCTTCGTCGACATTCCTACACTCCTTTGAGGACAGACCTGGCCATGATCGCTGGCACGTTTTTTTGCTGTTCTTCGTGTTGTGGACCACCTGTTGCATCACTTTCATCAGCACGAACACATTGTTTTTGTACTAGGAACTGGGAACTTCTAGGGAAGAAAATATTTCGAGCGATAATTTTAGGGAACGTTTTACATACTGCATTTATTAGGCTTTATCCCAAATTTTAAGTATCTGAAATATTTTTTTGTAAACATTTTCACCGAACATTTAGAGAATTCTTCTATTATATTTATCCTCCTGTAATCTCCCGGTCTTCTTTAACTTCTCATTCATCACCATCCCATTTCCACCATTTTCTCTTGCCCTTCACTGGTTTTCGGATAAAACGAAAGTAAGATTGTGTACCACGTGCTTACTCTGAACAGTCACACTGTTTGTATCGTCTTCCACAGGCGATTACCTTACTCTTTTTTGAAGCCCCTTCCTTCCGTTCTTTTTATTCCAAATCTTCGCTTCTTTCATCACAGCCGTCTTTATCGGATTCACCTTTACCTCCACCTCGTTTCCACTTGTACGCTCTCACCCCTCCTCTTCAGCCCCTGATCTCCTGACCAGATGCCCCTCCCACTCCACTATCCCTCTCATGTGCTTGTTCGCATCTCCTCTCCTCGCGAAGATATCGGATTGCGTCACGGCGATCCGCAGACAATACAGGAACAATACGCGCTCTCGAAGGCGGTGCCGGGGGCGGGGTCCGGGCGGGGCGGCGGGGGGGGGGGCGGGGGCCGCAGCAGGTTGTTGCGGGATCCGCTGCCGCCGTTACGCGGACGAGGCCCACCGGAAGTTGGAGTGGTAACGGTGGGGGCGGGGGTGGGGCGTAGGCGGTGGCCGCCGGCCTTGCCACCCGCGGCCCCGGGCTCGCGACCCGGCGCGGCCTTGGGGCAGATGGCCGCCAGATAGACGGCGGAAGACGAGAAGCTGCGGCCCGGTTCCATTGACCCCTCTGGCCGACGGGGACAGAGTTTGACTGAGAAGCAGTGGCTCACGAAATTTTTTGATGCTCACAGATCACGTTCGAAACGAAAGATGTAGCTCTGTCATGATGTTCGTGAACAGAGAGATGGCCACACCTTACGATATTTCATCTTTTGTACGATTAATAAATCGTCACTTACATAACTATTTTGGTACTACATTGGGCCATTATCTACCACGGCACATTCACCATATAAAGATATCCATTCTTTCACGAAGGGTTTCAAAACCATCCCCTTAATTGTCTATTCTGTTAATTAAGATTGGGAGTTATTCCCTTGCATAACCCAAGAAAAAGCACAATTTTTAATTCTTTTTTTACGATTGAACTGTAAAACAGTAGTTTGCAATGTTGAGACACCGCAATAAAATATTGTCGCTTTTAGGGTGTTTTCCTGAGAGCTTTTCATAGTCGATACCTGTCACCTTATCTTCCACAATGGCATGTTTCTCTACATATCAAACTCCAGACAATCTTGCGAGTTCCTCCGATCCCAAGTCAGCAGAGAGCGTGACCTTCCGTAACACAACACCCGGAAGAGTAAATTACCTTCTCAGGGCAGAGTTCGAACCATGGACTCTCCGACCAAAGGCCTTGATTTTGTTATGTTCTAAATACCTAGATGAACGCGCTCTAACCACCTAGGACGGCTCTTTTTTCATCCATCGAATTCCTAGTTTACCGGAATATCGGCGGAGTTTCGACACTAACCAGATTGAATTCAACCACTGTCTGGAGCAGACTTGTAACTGCTGACTGTTTACTCACTAGTGTTCCGTGTTTTTTTCGAGCAACGCCGGGTCAATGACAGAGCAATAATAAACGAGCCGAGGACCGCCTGCATCTTTTATTTCTCATCCCTGTCCCGTCATCTCCTCGTACATATGCACTACACTACCACACATGTCGGACGGTCTTGAGGAAGATCCCAGGGCGGGGAAACGTCACAGGTGTGTCAGGACTAAATTTCACGATCCAGCAGCAGAGGAACTCCATCATGTCAATGAATGTATCAAAGAACTCAAGGAACTCATTACCTTAGTTGATGTAGAAATGTCCGCCACCAAATTCAGAGAATGTATACTGTTTCTCTTGGACAGTTCTGAAACAACGAATAATGATTTCGATTATAAAGGATACGAAATTGTTTTTCCTTTCAAGTTACCATCATAACCCCAAAGCATCCATGCCACATGCTTGTACCTACAAAACTAGCGGGGAACGATTTGCGGGTGAAACCCGTCCGTTTGAGTGTCTATGACAAAAGGTAAGATAAAAAAATCGAGATTTTTTACTTATTTATAAACGTTTGTTAAGATTAGATTGTTTTCACGTGTAAAGGATTTGCTTCTGTATTACGGGTTCCCAAAATTTAATAATAGCGTTAGTCCTCTTGTGTGTATCCTACCCTTCCTTTGCTTGATAAAACGTATATACGAATATAAAATATTGAAATAACAATTTCGTTGAATCCTACTGTTATTTTCATTCACAGAATAATATAAATAGTAGAAAACATAGTACTTAAAGGCATGAGTAAATTTCATACATCCTTTCTCTAAGAAACATAGTTTCATAATATTTTTTCCTAAACTTTCTATAGGACTGACTCTATGAGGACAGAAGAGATCATATCACCGTAAATGAACGGCACTGCATTATAATGGGATGGGAGTCTCAGATGAGTATTGCATAATTCGAGGAAAAATGAGAAAGTTACTCTTAGAAGTGAATTCCGCAGACAAAGAACTTACTATCAATAGGTAAAGTTAACTTATTTTTATCGCAAGAAAAAAATCTTGTTAAGAAGAAAAAGTTATAATTTTTTCCACATATTTCTTACATTGATATTCTGAATGGAATTCAGGCTCTTAATAGCACTGAAAGCTGAGTATCTCAGTAATCAGGAAAAGAGTAAATTGTGATACAGGAAACGAAGTAAAATTCATTCTTTGAGCACCACAGATTGTGTATATTGGAGTTTTGATGATGCGAGAGGAAGATGCAAATATATTTCAGAATTTTCAAACCTAGAACCTTGAAATATTCTTTAAGAATATAACTAGGTGTAATCCTGTTGCTCTTCATTATGACTTAGTCAGAAGCGTAGTGCATTACGTTTATGTTCTCATTTACGTCCCGAATTACTGAGACTATTGTATTCATGATGTGCCACTTGTTAGCACGTTTATGCTTTACCTCGTAAATTATTTACTAGTGATGAAACTTTCATTGTTCGGATCTCCATATGCACCTGCTAACCATAAATTAATCACAACGTTATGGTATACTACGACTGAAAAAACATGGCAATACTGTTACTGAAGTTGTGAAAAAACGACCTACAGATTGAACTGATTGCAGAGAAACAGTCTCTTTTACTCGACTGGCAGTAAAATCTCTTTTAGAATGAGATGAATATAGTAAGCAACATGTGTGAATAGAGCATACATTACATTTTATTGTAGGTGGTATCATCAGGCTATATGGGAGTTAAATTCTAGTGAAACAATATGTTGTGCAAATTGCATGCGTTATTTTCATTATATTACACAATGCGCACAGTACGTAAATTTCTTGCCCTGATGGGATCACTCTTTTACGAACTGTTAATTTATACATACTTTTTCTTGTTTATGTAGTAAGATACTACATGAAAAGAATAAAATTCAACGTGATTACTCATTACCCCAACAACTTCCATTAATGCAGTTTACTGTTTAAAAATTTCACTACATTGTTATTCAAGTACTAAATATATTTTATCACTCTTAAAAGTGGCACATTAAATAACCCACAATACTTCTAGATGACTAACTGAACCCTTTAGGCTGAACTAAATCAGAAGAAATAATGGAAATGTTGTTTTTCAACATGGAGAGAATAGAAGTCGTGAAGTTCGTACAGAACATTACATACCTTCTCGTTGACTAAAGTGAAAAATTACGTCGAAAATAGCTGAATAATTACTATCTTTTGCACTTTACCTTTGGAAGTAAATAACGAATTAATGAGAAATAAAATGTTAAATAGTATTACTGCAGTAAATATCAACAATTAATGATACTTTTATGTCTGTTTTCCAAGAATAATAGCTGAATGGTTACTTTCTTTTTATTACCAATTATAAATTACTATATCATGGGGAATTAATTTACTGCATTAATTCACTTCCTGAGTAATAATACGCAGAAAACTGATTTGCCGTTGAAACACGCGTCTCTGGTGTAAGAAGTAGGATGAAGTTTATGAATGCGATTATGAATATTAATTTCTATTTTAATAGGTACACATTCCGTTACGGATCGTATACGGATCTCGTATCATGAAATTACTTGCTTCATCATTTTTTCTATAATTTAACGTCTTTGTAATGCAGTTTTCTTTACATCAATTAAAAGAACCTAATATTAGTTTAATAAATGTAAAATTAATAAAATTGAAAAATATCCATCACCATACATTTTGTTTGGAGAATTGCAGGCCTCATCAGTGCTATAACGAATAAAAGGGTATTTAGAATCGAAACAAACCAAAAATATGCATAGAATGAAAAGATTTGCTAAAATAACAATTTACCTGTAAGAAACCTCAAGGAGTATGCAATCACGAAAACACTGCGAACTTTGAAGCGTGTTATACTATTTTTTCGTCGTCGATTCCTCTACCCAGTAGATGATTTATGAAATTTAAGTATTTACCCAATATTTATGCGTTCACAGCGCCAAAAAATCAAGTCATATTGACAATTTTTCACTTAACATGTGTGAAAAATACGTGTAAAGTTTTTTCGGACTATTTAATTTCAGGCAAATGTGTACACTGTTTGGAAGGTTGTAAGCTTTTTTTCACAACATTGACCTATCGATCTTTTAAATATAGTGATTTTAAATACAAAATATGTCAAAAATTACCGTAAGTGGAGTTGATTCCCTTGTGCACTGAATGACTCATATACAAAGAAAAGAAGTGAGAACCTGCAACGTGGTGTTACGGTTTCATGAGAGAAAAATCGCACGTGCTCGTTGCGCCACGGTTGTCTTCAGATACGCAAGCTATATTCCACAGCTGTGTAATAAATATTGTTTAGCATTAAGAAACAGCACTCAGGAAATTGCTGCTCAGATGTCTGCCAATCCACTCAAACATGTGGACACTTGGACACAAGTGTGCACAAGTGTACATGTGTAGTCATGCAGGAAGTTGTCTTAAAAGTGAGAACAACCGCGTAAGTACAGATCCTCCATCAGGCAACTGTCTGGCGTGTCTGTTATCACCCGTGCCTGTTTTCACCAGCGAAGCTGCGGGTATATAAGCGGAGGTGCCCTACGAGAGGGGGATACAATTAGGTGTTGGTTGTAAAAAGATATTTTTTTAAATTTATTTATTTATTGTCGCATCAACTACATGGTCATTAGCAACAGGTATAAGGTTACAATTGTTTATATTGTATTACAAGGATACACAGTTATATTCCAGAAATTTCAATGACGATACAACACCAAATTATACAATAGAAAATATACCACGAAAACAAAAAATGCAATACAAAATAGATAAATGCAATAGTAATTTCAGAAGGTGCAGTGAAAAAGGGTTTTCATTCTCTGTTATGTTATTGATTTCTTTTTGTATCATTGTACTTCCCGTAATAGACTTTTCCTGGGTTGGAATTCCTTGGGATTTGGTGCATTTAATACTTTTAATACACATACTCTTATTTGGACTCTTAGTATACTTATTTGGTAAATAGACTTGTTCACTCAGCAGATAATGTATTGAATCGCCAAGATAAAATACACATTATATTGAGCAGTTTACAAACTTCAATGTGTACATATGATTGAATCTTGATAAGTGCATTGAAGCAGATCTTTATGTACTCTTCATTTTGGAATAAACGGCTGTCAACGGGAGTTGGCGTTTGACTGTCTCTCTATCCAGAGCCAGTTGCAGCAATGCAGTGCGAAATTGGACCGCACACCGTTCTCTCACCCCAGAGAGAGAACAACCAACACAACCCGCAAACCGCAGCTCCGGGTGACCTCAGTGCTCTGTGCACCCATTCGCTCCCATCGTGGGATGCCAGCGGGAGAACAGGGGGCGGAGGTGTGGAAACCTTCCTTACAACTGGAGCGGGTAAAGCACAAGTGAAGTCTGTGCATAGAAAAAAAAATAGATGTGATGGAAGGAACGGTTTCTTATTATGTGTGTATATATATATATATATATATGTATATGTGAATGCATATATATATATATATATATATATATATATATATATATATATGCATGTATGTATGTACTATGTATGTATTTAAGATTTTAGGTTGGATTAATCCGACCTTTGCCTGTTGGGGGGTGTTCCCAGGTCTGGGCCCTGTTTTTATATACATTATCCACACCTGAAGTTAAGGATGACTTGTGGCGAGTATGGCATTTCTATCACCGTATCTTGCATACTTAGCCAGGCTGAGCTATCATTTCGTCTCACATCAATAGGGACTGAGACGATTGTAATGGAAAGCTACGGTTTTTCTGCCCTGACCAGGAATCGTTTCTTATTGGAGGGCAGAAAAGGGATATGGAAGGAGGAGAAGAGAATTCTGAAGTGAGATGTTTGGGAGTTTGTGACTTTCGTATTGCATGTTAAAGTTTATTATGATGGAATATCACTGACGCATCAAAGGGGAGGTGAGAGGCTTCAGACCTTCCTCATAGACTCCGAAGACATATTCACAAATACATTTTTTGAAATTCCCTTTCTTGAAATTCGTTCAAATTCTCAAGTTCATTATAAATAACTGCCAATAACGAAAATAAATTTTGTTTGTTTTATTTAAATTTCATAATAAGTGAAAAATTCTTTAGAAGAAGGCAATAATGTTGATTGGCCATATGGCCCAATCCGAAACAAAATCACGGTATATTATAACTGCCTCGTATTGTGAGATTTTGAATTCTTCTGAGTGTATCATGAATGTTCTTATGTAAATGTATTAACATGTGTACGGTTTTGAAACATTTATATTAATTACACATTTTTATATTCTGCCACTATTTTACATCGTTGAATCAATGAAGAAGAATATTGAAGGACACATGAGCGGCAACAGATTTTTTGTTTTTAGAGCTGTTTGGAGTAGTTAGGAGGTAAGTCCAGCAACAACGTTCTCAACGAATAATCAGTAAAGATTGTGTGAATAGAATTGTTGTTGTTAAAAAAATATTAGTCCTGTTTAGACTCCAAGAAAATGTCATGAACAAAACTTTCTAATCGAAACAAGGAGAAGAAAATTGAAAAAAATAACGAGCTTTTAAATTAGATCTCGTTTTGTTTGAGAAAAGAAAACAAAAGTTTTGTGAAAAACACCTTGCCCTTTATGTGCGAGAAATTCACGATGTGCGAAAAACATCTAGCTTAACTTGGCGCCACTTGCGGGTATTTTCGTGTTCAAAAGTTTCGTTTTTTGCTTTGTAAGTTCATAATAAATATTAATTTTAAACATATTACAGGTGTCCGGCCAGTTCATTTTCGGGCATAGAACGTTACATAAAAACGTATCGATTAAAATACTTGTTTAATTTTTTGTTTCAATACAAAATTGTGTCAATTACCGTCAATCGGATGAATCAACTATTAGCAAAACAATTCATGTAAGTGCCTTAAAGAGAGTATAGTAATTCACAGCATATAACCAACTGAAAACCAAAAGGAAGTGTTTTTCAACAAAATTTCTGGATATCCTCGAGTAAACCAGCTTAGAATTATTCTAATCGATTTGGCATATCGACAGGAATCGAGTGAGCTCTTGATCACCTCTGTCGATGCCGAAAGTCACCGAAATCGGGTTTTCGTTGCTTAAAAACATTTTGAAATAGATTTTTAGAGAAATGTCTTAGAATCTTCTGAATGGATTCGTAAAAACCTGATCAGTTGCCCATCAGCAGACCGAGATGCGTCTAATGACACTTCATTAGCCTCGATCGGTGGAGTGGAAATGGTCTAGCCGTGGCGACGGACGGCGGGACGGACGGCGGGACGGACGGCGGCGGACGGCGGGGGGGGGGGGGGGGGGGGGGGGGACGGACGGGGGACGGACGGCGGGACGGACGGCGGGACGGACGGCGGGACGGACGGCGGGACGGACGGCGGGACGGACGGCGGGACGGACGGCGGGACGGACGGCGGGACGGACGGCGGGACGGACGGCGGGACGGACGGCGGGACGGACGGCGGGACGGACGGCGAGACGGACGGCGGGACCGAGGAAGGTTACTCGATTATTATAAAAGGAAATCTGTGAAAATCAGTTAAAACTATTATTCCTTTCTATTTAATATTAGGTTTTCTTAATTTTAACAACAAATAAATCTTGAAATTATTATGATTGTCACATGAAATTAACAATAAAAAACAAATATCCTTTTTTAATGGACCATCAGTGAGATTAATCGTCACACAATTTTTATGATTCAAATTATGTTTCGCGTGTTGTTTTCACGCATCACATAACATGTTTAAGTAACCAAGAATCTTAATTGTATATTTCTACATTTAACAAAAAGAATAATTATAATGTGACGGACCGGAGTTCCGATCCAGTGCATCAGTGAATTTATTAAAGGGATCAGGTTTTCATTTTTGCGAATGGGCTCCGGGGTGGGGTAAACATTGATACAACGACTTCCGAATATAATTATCATACACAACTTTATTTCAATGATCATACAATAACCTTGTATCTCTTTTAGCTTAAGTCCTTATATCACGAATCACTGCCTTGCTTTAGTACATTGTGGCTAAAATATTCGAATATGATACTAAATGCAACCTGTTGGTCGTGTTGCGGCGTTGTTCTTCATGTCCTGTTCCTGCCCACCATTTCGGCGCCCCTCGGCTTTGGTCGGCTGATGCTTCGGCGTGTCCGTGGAGCGACCGTTACGCCGCTACCTCCGCGTGTCCAACCGCCCTCGGTTCGGTGTTGCTCGTCTCCGGATTACACCCACTGCCTCGTCTAGTCACCTCAAATATGGATTTCTCTCACCATGCCCAAAATTACGATGTTACTTCTCACTTCGTGTTACTATTACGCCACACGATTCTCCCACCGGCTCTCACCATTAACAGTCTTGGGCGTGCAAGCACTGATCACGTTACATATCCCGTCCTTGCCACAATTATTCTCGTCGAACCTCTCACGAATGTATCGCCCACACTTTACTAATATCTTTACTATTACGTTGTTCACTCACGAGTCTCTGATATCACATCTTAGGCATCCGGCATTAAATATTCGGCCACATTCCGCGCGATACGTGCGCTCCCCTACACTACCTGGTTCTCACTACTCTGCTCGCGCCTCCCCGTCCGTTAACTCTCGCGCGTCGCGGGAACCAGGCGGGAGCCGCCAACTGACGCGCCATCCGAATCGTAGCAACCGCTTTGCGTTTCGTCTGGAAACGCGGCGCGTTTCAATAAATTCCCATTATAAGATTCCCATTTTATAAAAACGTACATCCTCATTGTATAGAATGGGAGGAAAGTTGATACTTGCCTCTCTGCGTACAGTGAGGATGCATGTTTTTGAAATTAAAAACTTCTCCCGTTTTATTATTATTGTTTATATCATTTTCATTCAAAACATTCTTTTATTTAAATTATCGTTTATAAACATATTTTATAAAAATAAAGTTTTACAATTAAGATATGTGCTCATTTTAATATTTTTTTATAAAAACACATGGATATCTTTGTATACTCCTGATGTGTGTAACAAACATGCGAATTATCAATTGAAAAATAAAGACTTTTTTCACGAATAATCTATTGATTGTCAAAAATGGAAGGATATTTGTTATTTATTGTTAATTGTTTAATTTTATTTCATTTCTGGTAATGTTATATCGTGCTTGTTCAATGTAATCTTCGGACCGCATAATTGTTTCTTACAAACTGCGTATTACTTTTCTTGGTCAATGGGAAACTAATTCACAAATGCAGTAACATCCACGAAACTGTGATTATCATGAACTTCACACATTCCATAAATAACAAAGTCAGACCTCCGTACCACTCGTCAGTTTGAAAGAGTCAACACCTTTACTAGTGACATTTTCTTTAACGATTTACACCAGATTCTTGTTCTACTCATCCTTCGAATCAAACATACTTTCACGTGTACTTGGCAAAGATACACTCAAATGCATAAACCCAACCTCGGTGGAGATCTACAATGATGCTAATCGTGTCGAACATCGTGACTGAGATTTTCACAATAGGTTTTGTTGCGAGTGACAGGTGCGACGTAGAGGTCACGCCGTGCTCAGGGACACACGGAATGTTGCGACAAAAAAGCAGAAGGAAGCTGCCAACAGTGGGCCAATATGACGCTGAAACATTGATTAATATTTTTCTGCGATTTTCAAGTCACACCCACCTACATGTAAGCGAAATTAGAATGTTTAATTTATTACATATTTTGGGAGTTTCTGTTCTAGGTTTATTTCAATTTCCGAAAATCTCCGGAATTTCCCCAAGTGCAGTGGAATGAAAGGTTAAATTCCGTTCGATGCTTTCGTAGTTCTAGTTGATAACTGATTTTAATTTTGATTAATTTTGAAGTTCTCAACGAAATCCATCGAAATTTCTTGACACAACGTCAATTTTGCACAAATTCGAGATAATCATGATCATAGTGCCTTTATTCTATCCCTATAGAGTTCTGGATTGTAATTTCTGTTCACTAATAGCGTTGTCCATTCGTTGCACTGAAACCCACCATAGTGCAGGGCCAAAACGTCATCGCTCCGCAATAGTGCTGCCCCACACGCGTGAAGGGCAGCTACGAATGAAACGGATTCTGGAACTGAGTCAGTGTGTGTGCGCTACGCAGTGAGATTATAGATAGCTGTTCTTGGTCTGTCACTCTGATGGAACTCTAAAAATAATAATTTTGAATTCTGATTATTGTTATAATTTTTATGAAGTCTTTGGGTAATTCTTACATCTAAATTCATAAATTATTAACGTGTGATTTCTTTATTTAAAAAATACGAAAACTTCAAATGCGTTTGTGTCGAAATTTCATTTTTCGTGATTTCCCAGTGATCGATATAGTACACAAGATATTGAACCGAAAGGCTTTTGCAGAAATGTTTGGTTATTTAAAACCATAAAAATATTAACATGAGCATTTCCGCTGGTATATCTATGGGCGTGCGAGAAACATTTCTTGGCACACATATTTGAATGATATTGTAAGGGTCACTATTTTTACTTTCACTTCATTAGCGTTTAGAAATTGAGACATATCTACACTTTGGTTTCTAAATAGCACTGGATTTGTTAACATGAAGTTATTCAAGGTTAAATTTTAGGAAAAAACAAACTGATTTTCCGAACTTCGCGAGTCACAAAAATTATTTTAAGACATTTCTTGCAAAACATAATATACTTCATCATTGGAAGTGTCCCTGCGTGACAGATCCTCAATTTCCTTAACAATTTCACCACAAATCCAAACCAGCATGGATAACTTCCGTACTTAACGTCACAATGGCCCGATGCACTGACGAGATCGTCAGTGTGCCCCGAGTGCGCCCTGGTTCAGTGTGCGAATGGAACATGAGCTTGTTTGCACTGGTGCGCCCTAGCAGTCGAATGGAACACGAAAGCTGCTCTGAGTGCGCACTGGGTGCGCACCAGTGCGACGAAAGGAAAACGCTATAAGTATCCAATAAATTATTCAATTTAATGATTATAAAATCAGTAAAGATTGTATGTGGAGTTTGAAGGAAAAGTGCAATCTATTGAATGTAAGTAAAAGGAGCAGGAGGTTTCGGGCTTCTTCAAAGTCTCATTATTACTGCAGTCTCATTCAGTATCACCTTCTCTTCAAGGCGTTAGCATAAGCTGAAATTCGTGAATTGGGATTGACAACACACACGAAATGAACTACTCGTTCATGTATATTTGTTATGATATTCTCTCCCACGAAATTTTAAATTACAAGTTTTGTACCAGCCAGAAATTAGACATTTTTAATTTTTAGAAGTCATTTAGAAATAGAAATGTTTTACTGACCACTGTCTGCCCTTTTCACTATAATAGCAATAAATCATCATTTTATTAAGATAATTCTTATGACTTTTTTGCGCAAAATTAAATATTGGATTTCTGCACTTTTTGACGATTTGCGATCACATCATTATTTGTTTATCTCAAAATTAAATACTGAAACTCCACATCTTTTCACCATTTGGACTCTTTATTTTTAGCGCAACATTAAACTACGGAGCTCTACACCTTTTGGCTATTTGGGCTTAGGGCAATTATTTCTTTGCGGAAAATCGAACTCTGGAGCCTTACATATTTTGCCCATTTAGACTCAGTGTCATTATTTTTCGGGACAACATTAAATTCTGGAGCTCTCCAACTTTGGCCATTAGGTCTCAGTGTGTGAGGCTGGCTTCGTTGCGAGATCTTCTTGAGAGACGCGGCGGGGGAGGGTCGGAGGCGAGCGCCGGGGCGTCGCGGGGCGGTGTAGCGGCCGCTCCCGTTCTCTGCCGCAAGGCTGCAGTATGCAAACGCCGGCCGTTTGCCAGACGAGCATGGGAACAGATCCGGCTGGCGGAGACATAAAGGAAGGCGGACCGCCTCCCGGCCGCGCAGCCAGGCGCTCGTCTCCGCAGGAATTCAGGCTGAGTGGGGGCGAGGGTGAGGGGGAAGGGCAGCTAGATTGCGCGGTTACGGGTTCGAGGGCGCCGTGGCAAGTCGTCGGGGTTTGGAAGTGGGGGCGGAAACCCGTGGAAACGGGGGCGACAGGGATTGTGAATGGAGAGGACAACGAATACTTGATGAAATCGCAGGTTGAAGCGCGATGGTTTGGCAGAATGTCAGGGGGTTCTAAGAACGATTGGTTTGTGAAGACGTTGAAAACTTGGCAAAGTAATTACGAATGTCCAGAGGATGAAGTGTGAAGGAGGGAGTCAAGGAAACAGCCGGAGCAACGAGGATGGTTGGAGTGGAACCACCAGGACAAATGTTGTAGCTGATGATGATAGCGATTAATGAGGCGATTACTGAGGGGCATAGGTTAGGAGGACAATGTGTGACGAAGGTGAATAAAAGGTACAATGAGTGGCGTGGGAGTGGAGGCACGAGGGAAACGGGTGACGAGGGAAGGTAGTGATAAGGACGATGAATGATAATGACGAAGGATAATGAAGACGATGGATGAGGATGATGAGAGAAGACGAGGGAGACTGGTAACTTTTTAACTTTGTTTTGTCAGTTAAATCTTAAACTTATAGTATATTACTAAGCAATGATGTAATGATTAGTATTATCCACACGAGTATGAAGTGATATAACGACACGAGCGAATAACGCACAAATATTGTAACTTCATATGAATGTATTAATACTCATTGCATCGAGTTTCATACAATATATTTTCTACAACTTCTATTGTAAGTCAACATAAGTATTGAAAGGTTTTGTAGCATCTGGCATTCAGTATTCAGCCAACGCTATCTAGCGGTCTGTCTCCAAGGAGTCCCAGGTAGCATTTTTCTGGCACAAATACAATCAGGATTCAAATATGTAATACAGAAACTAAGTTAGGATTCAATTTATTATTGGTTTAGCGTTGAGTTGTCGTTGGTGTTCAAAATGAAATAATTAAAGGCATTGTAAAAGAAGTAATTATAGACATAGCATTGTTATTGAAAACAATACTATTTACTAAAGAGCATGTTTCGTTGGCTTAGCCATCATCATCAGTTTCTTGATACAAGAAATATAAATAGATTTAAACATTAGTAATAAAACATTTCTAATAACACATGGTTAATTAAAAGTTTATAATATTGTGATGGGTTATTCTGGTTTATGTGGGGACTATCACGAAGATTTTAAAGGAAATACGCGAAAAAGGACAAAAAATCAAGATAGACGCGAGAAAGAAAATATAAATAAAAGGAGCGAGAATAGGAAGTGAGCGGCGCGAGAATCAGTGAAAAATGAAGTGAACAAGTTTTATATTGGAACACGTGAGAAATTTCAGTTCTTTAAAGTGTATAATAATAAATAGAAAAATGCAAATGTCAAATAACAACCAATATAAAAAGAGTATAAAGTGACAGCCAATGGAAATAATTGTGTATACTTGGTAACTGGAAATAAAGCGCAGTAGTTCGCAAAGAGACTATAATTGAGGGTCTATTGGTCAGGAGGAGACAGCTGAAAGGCGAGAATTATGATTTGCGCAGGGAAAACGTGCTTGACGATGAGTTCGGATGTAAGTCGGCAGCGCAATTCATTTGATAAATAATTTGTGGTCGTTGTGGTTTAACTAATGGAAAGAGGATTGGAAAGTTTGATGAAGTAATCATTCATTAGTTGAGTGAATGTATTTTTAGACGACGGAAGTTTTTTGCGGATTTAAATTATAAATTGGAACGCGTCGAAGCAACAAGACGGCTTGAAATGGATGGATGCGCAAGGCGTTTACAATGTGTTTCGTCAGCCAAGAATGCAATGTCCGACCAAAAAGAAAGTGTACAAACATTTAAATAATTCTAACAGTAAGACCAAGTTATGTTATATTTAGATAGAAGGAGTATTCATAAGAGAGAATCGGAGGTATCATGGCTATGGGAAAGCAATAGATATCGGGTGAATGATGAATTGTACGAATGTTGTAGATATGGTATGAAAGTCATGATCTTTATTGTATTATGATATTCGTGTTTATTCGTAGCGGCACCAGGGAGTTAGGAGATTGGATAAGGTGAATTTATTAAAGCAAAATTATAATATTTCGGAACGATGAACGTGTTTTTCATTCAAGGAGTTAAAATTTATATCAGAAAAATCCTACGTACATTTTCATAACTTAAAATCTCGTATGGGCAAGTTTGTGCTCCCATAATATATATTTTTCCTAGACTGTTGGACGATTCCACTTTGAAATTTAATGGAATTTAGAATAAACTGCGAGTAATAGCAAGGAACATTGAGTTCGGGGTAACGGCTGTCAGTAGGGCTATGCGCAGGTGGCGGCAGGGTCGGTGTGGAGCCAGGACGTGCCACACCGCCGGCAGAGGTCGCGCGGGTCGAGATCGCTTTCCTTTCGGGCGCCCGAAATTGAGTCATCGTAGGTCCGGATTGCAGGTCACATAACTCACCGCAGATGCTTCTAGAAGCGAAACGAACGCAGAGGCCGCTATCGAATTCGGGTCGGAGCACCTCACGACCTAATCAAATGTCTTGAATTCTTCTGGGCACTTAATGGGTCTGGTATTTATTGGCCTGTTCTATTGGCCTATCTGTAGGTTCGTAAATTGATAACGAAAACGTTGTTGAGAGTGCGGTATTTGAGAAAATACTTATTTCTTTGGTAGATTCATTTTTTCGCGCACGTCAACTGCTAAGATCATGAATCCCGTTAATGTAGTGAATGATTCATCACTGGAGGTAGCGGTATTCCTCCTCCTCTGGTTGGTGAGATCCAGCGCCGACCAACATGTTACCATGCGCGGAATTTCTGCATTCAATTATTTCCCTCCCTTCGCGGAGCACGTCCCAGCCGGGTCAAGTTTTAAGTTCCTGATTGGTCTCCGGACACATGCAGTAGTGTAGTACATGCAAATATGAGCGTGTAAGTGTAATGTGTATTGTAAGTTTAAGTAGGGGTAGATGATAGGGAAAGGAAGATGAAGGAAATATCGCACGTGGTCCGTTTGTTAGGATATTGCTACGGGATTCAATCAAAATTGATCGTAGAAACCGAGGAAAACTAGCGATCACAGCAAACGGCCGCTAGAATTCTCCTCCAGACAAAGGCTGAATTAGCTATATAGCTAGTGTCGCAAGTCCGCTGCCGTCGGCACTCGAACCCTAGGACCGTCGGTCCTTGCAGATTCAGCGGCGGTGCTCCGAGTTAAATTCATCCCGTCTTTCTTTGATAGGTAATAATTAAATGGATATATAATTCATAATATATAAATTACTTGTGTTTCATAATTTAATAGTGTTGGTTAGTATGATATCAAAACCACTCGCGACAAGCTTTAAAGTAACGCCTTACCGGTCGCACATTCTGGTGATGGGGTGATCGGCTTCTGGCGTTCGCGTTAGATACCGAAAACTTACATGATGCTTCAGGGAGTTTGTGGTGCCAGTCAATTTTGCAGACCAAGTGCTCTCTTATCACTTCCAGGCGAATGCTTAAGCATCACCTTACAATACGAACCACACATTGCGCTCGATTCCTCTTTCCTTATCCTTTCCCATATTTTCTCCCTGCCATTAAGGCCGAACTGTGAGCTACTAATTTTTCTTCAAATGGTCCATTAATATAGAGACAAATATTTCGGCTAAACCGCAGATATTTCGGCCAAATTTCAGATGTTTCGAACAAGCCAAAGAAAACTGTAAATGCTTTTGAATCATGTAAAAAAGAGGCATTGATGGTAAAGAAAATATTTTCTGGTAAGAAATTTGAATTTGTACACATTATTATTACAGAACTACTTTTGAAATATTGTGAGCAACAAATTAAGGTATATAATTTTTTAAAATGTTATCGAATTATTTATTCTATGTAGTTGTTCATCGAGGGATGAATTTTGCTTGCTCTGAAAGATTTGTTGGCCGATTCTAGGAATGGATAATAAGCATAACTTTGAAATCAAAACTGAGAATAGCCAGAATTGTTTCTTTTATTTTTAAGAGTACTTTTCTTCCGTCCACGAAGAAGAATTTTGATTCATTTCGCTAACAGTATGATATTATTAAGGAATGGACCATCAAAACTAGTGTCATTCCTCTGGGTCATTCGTGGTCGTGTCAGGTGATCAACAGTTAATGATGGTCATATGTATCTCCCTAAATTATATCATCCAGAGAAAACATAAATCTTGAGAATCAGTTTTATTGGGCTTTGAAAAGCTTGTTTGTCAGAAGGAAACGTTATTTACTTCTATAGATAAACATAATTGTAAACTCGTACCCACCAATATCAACATTAAAATGTAAATCTCAAATTGAGTTTGAAAAAAAAGCCATTTACTGCGTTATCGAAGACAACATTAAAACCCTGAGTAAGACCTGTCGCTCGTCAGAAAAGTTTCAGCTGATCTACTGAGAAAGTGGTCATCTTTTCGTTTGAGGCTTGTTAATACTCGTTATTACAAAACGCAAGTATATTACTACATCGGATAATTTTGAGAAAATTAAGAAGTCCCACTGACCGATGACCTCAGACAGACCCCCAAAGAACTAATGTCCAGGCGTTACCCAGAATTGTAGGTAGGACGACCCTTGATGTACGATTATACCAAATCACTATGCCTCACAGGTCGAGACCCAGATACAAATATCACATTTGCCCCCTGCAATTCTGACTACTTGTTGAAGGCAATGAAATGAACTTGTATGAACAATGGTTCATAATGCTGGACATTAGAAATTTCGCAAAGGTTTGAGGGTGAGGTGAAGATCGTGAGTTTGTAGCCCATTCATAATAGGTGATATTAAAGTGTCATTTACCGCTGCATTGTTTCTGATTAGATTCATTTTCGTCAAAAAATGTTTTGGCGTAGGTTCAGTGTTTTCAAAAACAGACTCTCTAGTATTCCTCATCATCATTTCGTTTGCAAATCATTGACTTAGTATTACAACATTAAATGGTATTTATTTCCCGTTAAACATGTTTCTTAAACATAAAATGTATTCCCAAACATTTCTCTCTATGTCCTTTGGTTTTACGTTTACGCGTTTCTCTTTACACACACGCGTGAGTGCGAGTGCGTGCAAGTCTGGACTTTTACTATCTTTAATAGCCCTATCTCGCTTAATAAATATGTCTTATTTTCTTCTTCCGGGCTTGTGAGACATCAGAGTTATCTGATTTGTCTAGGTCAGAGGTCGGCAACCTTTCTGGAGTTAAGAGCCAATTTTTTCCCGATGTGATAAATTATTTTTTTAAAGAGCCAATTATAAGTAGATGCATGGGTAATATCTGTTAGAAAAAATAATACAACCATTATCTGCTATGTAACATGTATTTGTTGTGAAATCCAAACATTCTGTTTTCCGTAGTCAGTGTATTGAAGTCAGTCAATGTATCACAGTCAATCTATTAAAGAAAACGGAAACACTTTTTATAACTTAAAAAAACTAGCAGTAAAAACCTAATTTCAGTAGATTCTATTGTAATCTCTCCTCAGGTTGTCTATTAAATAGTCATGGATTCGGGGCTCTTTATCAATGAAGATTTTGAAGAAAAGAAAAAAGAAAAACAGAAAAAAAAACACGCCAAGTCATAGTCACAGAACATTTATAATTGGACGTTTTCTTTAACATTTACCAAAATACAGAATGTCAATCCACTAACAATACACAGTATAAAAAAACACGTACCCCAAAACAACACAAACAAGTTTCACTCAAATTTAAACAAAGCTTTGTTTGCTTCTGGACACAATCATTTGTCCATTTTCTAGTTTCTTTACGACCAAAGCAAGAATTAGACACTAGCACTAATCAGATTTTAAAAGAAAATAAATAATGATATGATAATAAAGTAATATTCACTCAATATTATCACATTCCTAATTAGGAATTCCTAATTACATTCCTAATCAAACTGGTGTATAAGTATAAAAACACTAACTGAATTATTATTTTCTTTAGGTGCAGAATTGATTGCAGGTTATTTTTCTTAATGACTTAAAATACATCCCACCTTGAAGACCTAAATGGATCAAGTGAATGCCTGTTCAGAATACTGTTCTGTTCCAATGTTAACACCACAAAGACTTTTAAATCAGGAAATAAACTCCACATGACAAACACATGTAATCCCCTCTGAGATCAACATGAACACATTCTTGAAAATTTACAAGTGTGTAAATGTTTGGCTGAAATACATATAGAAATGTAACCCATTATGACCTTTCTGTCATATTAAACTTTTACATAATCAGTATAATAGGATAAATTATCTAGTCTTGCACTCTTTAAGAGAATTATACAAGCAAAAAGAAGTCTTATTTCATAATACTCTGAATTTTACTCAATGCCAATTTGCAATAATTAATATAGTAAATAAAATAACTTTCTGTAATACTCTCGTTTTGTTCAGAAGGAACTGTGATTCGTTACGCACACTATTATAGACTACATGTTCTACGTGCCATTGCACAAGCGGAAACAGTTTGTAAATGTTAGCCTCTATTTACAAAACTTCTTGCAATCTGTCTTCTTGGTAGAACTTGTCTATTGAATGTTTATGATTCAATTTAACAGAAACTATTTTTCTAACACAATGCATTCTATCAACCGAAACACTGATCACAATCTATACTGTGTTAACAAAATGTAGAGTACTAATACCTTTTTTTCTTAAGATAACCTCATTCTACGCCGTCTAGAATACAACAAGAACGTTTTCCTCTCGCCCTCTTGCCTAGTGCCGTCTCAACGGACGGATGCAGAGAACCCCCTCCCTACCTCTGATACACCCCTCCTTCTTGGAATAAACTGGTGTCATCATAGCGGCAGCGGCGGCGCCAAATTCGTTTGTTGATCATTCGAATGGTCACACTATAGCTTTGTTTAAAATACAAATTAAATGTAAAAAATAATATAAACGCAAATATTGTAATGATCCATATTCCCTCGAAACAGTTTTGAGTTTGAAGTGCATAAACTTGGCAGGAAAATATCAAGATTTAGATTTGAGAAGACAAAAGACGGCGACATCGCGCATAAATATTTTTATTAAATTAAACAAATGCGTGATAGAAAATGGAAATAGACATAAACACTCAATTATACATAGTTTTCGGAACTAGTAGAAGGTGGAATCATGAAAATCGAGTCAGAACTTCAGGGAGATTTGGAAGAATTGAATTGTATTTTTGGTGATTAAACTAGAATACGAGAACCATTGTTGCTATTGCAAAGCTTAAGGCAAAAGAGTAATTTTATTAAATATCAAGAAGACGCGTGAAGGCATCAAGATGAGACTTTCGGAAATGATAGGGCAAAATTTATGTAAAATTATGGGAACACTCCCAGTTTCGAGAAGTACTGAGGCAGCGCGTTACAATTAAAATTAATATTGTATAATTGAAATAAACACTAACAAATAACATGATCGCGCTGACGTCACAGTTTGTCACGATGCAAGAGGATAGAAATTAATAGAATTTAATGAAATGAGACTAAGGAAGAAAAGGGAAATAGTATAATAATTAGCGAAGAAACAAGAAATAATAGTGGGAAGCGATGACGAAGCATAATAACGCTGACGAGCACGAATTAAAGAAAAGTTTTATGTCATTTGTGGCTACGGGTGAGCGATCGGCGGATGTTCGCCAGAAGTAAATAAAATATCTGGGCAACAATGGACAAAATAAAAGAGGAGTAGAAGCGCTGGGGGCTCGGATGTGCAGTGTTGTGGTCGGTCGGAGGCGAAGTTCGCGTAATTTTTTTTTTTTTTTTAATAGAATTGCGCAACGAGCACATAGCATTTTATTGGTGTTTCAACCGGACAAAGAAGTAATTTAACACTAATTTCGTGTGTCGCGGACGGTAGCTGGAGATGCAATCGCGATATTATTCGCGTAACTAGTAACGTTCGTTCGTCGCGGGAGTTGACGAAATACGACTAAATAATTTTCGCTAAGCGATTGGTGGAATTTCTCGGTAGTGCAACGCGGTGGAAAGGTATCTAACAAGTGTAACAAATCTAACAAGTGTAACACTAAATGGTTGGAACGGTGTAAAATTCAACTCGTGCACCTTTACCACTAGCGGCTTTGTTAAAAGTGATAATGTAGGATTTTCGGATATAAAATCATTGAACGGATCGGATCTAAAATCACTAGTGTTAAAAAAAAACTTGCAATTTTTCCAACGGCTGTATCAAAAAATCATTGTTAATATTATAACCTGAATTGTTTCTAATCGAATTTATTTTCTTTTTCTTTTGGTTTCAGTTAATTTTTCCGCATAAAATGTAAAGATACAAGAGAGAAAATGATTAGATTGAAGGTAACTGAAATTAATTTGTTACAAATAAGCAATTTTATTAAGAAATTTCAAATGAAAAGGCGTTTATTTAGCTCTGTTCGGTCCGATTTGTACGGATTCAATTATAAAGCTCAAAGTTTTTAACATTACACTCATGCAACATAGTGGAAGTGGTAGTAAACAAATATTTCGCTGAAATTCCTCGCATTGGATGATGATATTTTCAGAAAGTTTATAAGGATCACTACTAAAAGGCGCTGAATTCGGAAATTAAATTCTCCCAGTGAGCTGATAACGCATCTGTTTCAGTTCGCTTTGGCTTTGAGTGTGGCGTCGGCGAATGTGGAGACCAAGGGGAGCTAATGTTAGGTTTACATGCATGCAATCTGCATGCAATTTTGATGTGTGCGCAAGATTATTATATTTGTTTGTAAATCGCCATATTGCAGTTAATTTTTCAATACGTATCTATATATTTAAAAAAATAAGGTATTTTGCCATGGCTTCGTTTAGAGCTTCTACTGAACCGATTGTAGTATTTTTCCTTTAAATGAAAGAATGTGATCCCTAGATGTGTTATCAGATATTGTTTGTGTTGATTCACCAACATTTACGGTGTAAATTAATTAAATATTCTTTAATAGTACGCTTATCAATAGTCAATTGTTTTCTTCCAAAGGGTGGCTGTTTCAAATATATATATATATATATATATATATATATATATATATTGTAACCGTCACGTATCTACCTAACTATTTCGTAGTACGCCGAATTACAGAAGTAAATCTGTTATTTACTTGTTTCGTGACGTGTGATTACACCATCACACAAACCTGGGAATACCTCAAATTATGGATAATTCCCTATCGGTGGTGGGTTCGTCTTTGCTAACTAATATTCATTTAACAAACAAACACAATTTCATAGTTTTAAAGAACAAGTAACATATATTCTTTCCAATATGATCCTTCGTACACTCACGTTCACATATTCTCCTACGTGATTACTTTTCCTTTTGATTACACAACAGTAGCTAACTCCCTACCTAAACTGCAGTTTTCTGTAGTTTAATAGTGATTCTGATCTACATTTACACGAAACAAACAGTAAATACATATGTACACTTCTCAAAACAAATTATCTCTTAATGAAACCCACAATTCACAATTTAAATAACCATCCTGTAAAAAAAATACATACAAACAATATACCAAAATTCACTAATACCTTTTCAATCTTAAATAATACTACACTCAATATTTACACTTAATATTCAGCTTCTGCGTGACCTCGCAGTGCAAAATTCTGTTTTACAAGTTCTTGCTGTTCATGAAATAACGTTTTACCAGAAACAATTTAACAGCTTTCATTCATGTTCAAAACCTTTTTTACATAGACAATTCCTCTTAAATGATTTCAAATAACATCAAGTCAATTATGTATGAATTTAGATAAAGAATTATACACAAGGACGACTTTGATCAATAAACATAAAAATTATTTAGATCTGATTTCTCTTACGACTGCAAAAATAAATTTACTGGTTATCAAGACTAATATTTAGTAAAACTTGTCCGATCAATGTCTGTTACTGAGGGAAGCTCATATTACAACGTTTTAATTTGTGCAATCATAATTCTATCTTGAAAGTTTTCCAAGCTGCAATTTAGTAAATATTCTTTCTGCTTTTCTGTGACTCACGACCGGCGAATTCTCCAAGCTGGTCCCGCGCTGAGTAGACGGCTGTCGAGCGACGTTCACGCCCCAAGGTCGTCGTTGTCCTGCGACGGTTCGTGCGCTGCCTACCGCGATGGAATCGGAGTATTTCCGTACGCCTTCTCCTCGTTGTACAGCCCAGTTAAACCACAGCTTACACGAAGGTGATGGTCGCGTTAGAATGCGAGTCCAAAACTCCAAATTATAACTTTGTTTTAGTGAAAGTTGAGCCAGTTGTTGAATAAACTATGCTTTTCGGAATATCAAAATTCTCCAATAGAATTTTCGAAATGAAATCCCATAAATAAAAATTAAATAGAATAAAAGTAGAATAAGTAACTGCTCAAAACTAAAACTGAAAAAGCTGTAACAAAGAAACAGAAACACGTCCTATGTTACAAAAAATCTCTTCTATATTCCAGCAACGAGAATGTAGCAACGTGGTTTTATAAATTCATTTTAGTCCACTACCACTGTTATTCTTACATTCGTTGCATTACTTGTTTAATATTCCCATCGAATTTTACGTAATCTTGACATATCACAGTGATTAATCCATGAAAATACTTAGACAATTACCTTTTAATAAAGCTTCATTTCTGGTATTTTCCACGTGTCCCTCGTCGGTTGTGTGGTGGAATGGTACCCATCTAATCACTTCAGCGTCTCGATCCGGAAAGAAAGACAATCTCGTCCGAGTCAAGCCTCATGCCACATTCGCATTTCTACAAAAGTTCTGATTGGCTAGGGCGAAAGCACGTTCAGAAATTTGTTTCTAGGTAACGCCATCTCTTCGCTACTCTAGGAACTATTTGTAGGGCAAGATGTCGGGTATTGTCACTTCAATATTTCTTTTGTCATGAGTGTAGCCGATGACAAGCGGTTACAATATATATATATATATATATATATATATATATATATATATATATATATATATATGAGTCGATAGATGTCCACGCTGCTTCATGGTGGCGCTGCTTGATGTTTTGTTTTGATTGTTGAGATTTGTTTACGATTCATCAAGGTTTTGTTTCAGTGTAATTATTGCATTGTGGCGTTGACAGTTTGCATGTATTTGCTTTTGTGGTGTATTTTGTAGAGAATATTCGGACTGTGGGATTTGCTCGGTTGTACTGAAGTAGTGAAGTTGTTCACAGGTTATGTCGAATTCCGAATCGTTGCCCACGCGCCCCAAAAGACGCAAATGTACATTAACTGGACGCAGGGAAAGAGAAATTCAGCGAAAATGTCGTGACAGTGAGGTCATTTCGTTTTCTGCTGGGTCGTTGTCTATGAAATGTCAGTTTTGTTCTGCTTTGTACTTCACACGTGAGAGAAATTCTGCAAACTAGTTTACTCTGTGTTGCTTAAATGGGAAAATCAGTTTACCTTCGAGCAATATGCCAAAAGAAATCAAAATTGTTTATAGGACATGATGACACATCAAAAAACTTTAGAAATAATACCCGTCAGTATAATAGTGCTCTTTATTTTGTCATTTGGGGCCAATATTGCATTGCCACCTGGTCATGGGCCATACGTGTTCAAAATTTTGGGAACTCACATCACAGAATATCTTCGTTATACCCTGAAGATCCAAACAATGGAACGTATTGTGAACATTAGTCTGGGCATTGTATTTTACATTTATCTCAGATCTCACCGTCAAATTTTGACGGGTTTTCACTAGAGTACTATTAAACTTCTCAAGAGCACAAGTATGACTCTACCGAGCCGCATATGGCTGACGAGCCGCAGGTTGCCGACCCCTGATCTAGGTCATCAGATGTATCAACCCTAAGACATGTTTACTTTCCCCAATTTTCCTAGCCTGTAAAAATATCATTTTTGATCAAATTATTCTCTTTGAAGGACTTCACTTAACAACAAAATTCATTTCTCTTATGGTTTTATTTCTACTCACCGAAAAAGTGTATCAATCTGTTGTGTTGTAAGGGCAACTTACGGCAGTAGCTAATTCAGGTAATTACCGAGATCATTGGAAGCAAATATTTGGTTAGTTAACTTTCAGGTAGGTTCAAAATATTTTAACCAAGAAAGTACTAAGAACAAAATATATTTATTTCTAAAAATATATGACGCTAACAAGTGACTACCAGTGACTACAGAAACTATACGAATGAGAATGCAGTTAGGTTGCAGGAATAAATATATGTTTTAATTCTATGTATCTCAGATATCTTCTAAACCTCTCCTTGATATTCAAAGACTCAATAGCTTTAAGGATTAATTGTCTGAATCCTACTTCCAATCTCAGGAACGACTGATCTTCAGAGCTATATAGAAGTGTTTAAATTTATTTTCTAGTAAGTGCTCACATTATTTTAGCACACATAGCCAGACGTTTATTTCTTATGTCTATCAATATTACTACATCGTATATATTTCCTAATTTTTTTTATTGTGATTCAACATTGTTAAACCAATTTATTCTGAACAAATTTTCCCAAATTTTCGTTGACAATCGGAGTAGAATAAATCAAAAGATTGGAATATCGAAAACCAATCCAGCAAAAGCAGTTACCCTTACTTTCAAGAACGCAGAACCATGGATTCTTGGTTTGAGAAAAGTAAAAGATACAGCTTACCATATATAAGAAGGCAGTGACAAACGATCACATGTTAAAATCGACCTCTAATAATGTGATTGAAATTCTTGTAGCGTAACAAGCAAAAAAAAAGAACAATCCAAAACCTAAATAAATTTAAAACCATTTGGCCTGAAAACAACAGACAAAAATGCGATCCAGGCACGACTCCGGAGAATGGGGGTGAGGCCCCAGAGGCGTCCTGCCACTAACTGGCCGCCCTCCGCCCTCTGCCCCGCCGGCGAAACGCAAACGAGCGGTTACCGCGCGGCTAAACGCTCACGTCCACGCGTCGCCGCTGCCGGCGCGGTGCCACGGACGCGACGCGCACGTATTCATCATGGGCGCCCCGGGCGCGCGCACGTGGGTGCACGTGAGGGGCGCACGTGAAGCTACGCGCGAGACGGTCGCCCTCCTGTTGCGTAACTACGGCGGGGGAGGGGGAGGGGGAGGGTGCCCTCGTCGCAGCTCCCCGGGCGGGAGAGCTGAGAAAGCGCCGCCACGCCGCGGGATACGAGCGACGAAGCCCGGCGCGTCGTCATCGCTGCTCTGACGTGAGAACGCGCGGTCGCGGGACGCCAGGGGTCGGCAAATACTGGAAGCGGCGTCGGAACATATTGTTATGGCCCCAAAACACACCAGACGTTAAACCGGGAGAGGTGGCTCAGGGCATCAACTGATGTCACTGCAGTGCCTCTGACCGTGAGGTCCTAGGTTCGAGTCCGACGGTGCCGTGACGAATTCTCCGATACACCGCGTAGACTGCCGGTATACCTAGTAAACATTTCAACGTGAACAGCCAGCGAAAGCATCCAACGCCTCCTACAACATCAACAACTAACTTTATTTATCACAATTCAATCATTGGGTCAAACACAATTACAACTTCAAAAATTTGTTTGCCCTAACATGTGACGTAATCTAATTTTCATATATAATGAAGGTTATCATTTCTTGCCAATCGCCTGAAATGAGGAAAAAACCTACATTAATATTTGTATAATTTTTCAAGAATTCTTCTATAGTTTTCTAAATGTATTTTCTAAGTTTTCTAAGTGTTTCTTTTTCTTTTTTGATTTATTTTCCCTTTCTTTTTTTTTACTTATTCTTAATTATTTTTATATTTTTACTTTTATTATTTATTGTCCTTTTTATTCTTTCTTCTAAGTTTCTTTTCTCAGTTAATTTCAGGTTAATTTCGGCGTGGTTCGTATTCAACCACGTGGTGATGCAGTGTCAGAATTGTTACAAATTGCTTTTGGTTTGAAGTTTTCACTGCCCTGACCCGCGATATTGCACACATTTAAAGTTGAATATTCACTACTTGTGCAAAGGGAAGGGTACTAATGAAATATGTTGAGTTCGATCTCTGTAAAATCCGTTAGGAAAAGTAACGGTATGTGCTCAAAAAACATTTCAATATCAGCAGACAGTAATATCGAAATAACTCGTGTATATTTAAGTCATATGTCAATAACAATCCAGTACCCAGAGAACGTCAAGGGAAGGAGGGTCAACAGTAAACTTCAGAATGAATTGCAATATAATTTGAGAACAATTTTACATTTTGAAGAATTACTCATATATATATATATATATATATATTATATATATATATATATTTCAATATATTACCATCATTTTCTGCGTCTTTGTATTAAAGGTATTTTCAATTTTTGAGGAATGGCAGTGGCACACGTATTTTGAACTTTTTTTATAGTTCCGAAACTTTCCTTAGTGGCACAGATGACCATTCCTTATTTTTCACCATTCACGTTGCTTCGACACGTTGCACAACCGTTCTCTATCTGTTACTATACACTGATACTGAAATAATATTTCAACATGACGAGCATGTCGCACTGTAAGAAAATGCTCGTGTTGCCATGAAGCGATGGTTACGAATTTTTTTGTAACATTCATAAGCTTTGAAAGACTATGCTATATCTAAGGATTCAGAAAGTTTGAAATAACAAAAGTCCTAATTGATGAAACAGTAACATGTAAACTCGAGGAAGATAGATAAGTTCGGTTTCATGGTGACTCGAGATGCAAAGGCAGTAGGTTGTGATCTCGACCGAAGAGGATCGTGATTCAAGTCTTCCTCGCGCATGGTTCTATTTGTATTCGTCCTTTCACCCTCTATCGTCACCATTACGTTTCATCTTCATAGTTATCATAATGTTAACGCCAATAGTGTTCGCTAATGACCTAGATGTTTAAGCGACCTTAAATAACAAGAAAAAAGATAGACCAAAAACATTGTTATCGACCGTTTTCCCCGCCCCTAATTTGTATGCGACGTTGAAATGATAAAATAACTTGTCTGAAGGGAATTCTAATGAATATTACACATAATGTGCTTAAAACTTTTGATTTGTGTTGTTATTAATTTGTCATTTAGTTTCGGTTTCAATGTTTCATAGTGTGAACTTTCGTGGAAGGACTGGGAACGTGTGGCCAGCTAAGGTTTGTAGATCCCTGTCTCCTATGAAGAGGAAGATGACATTATTCTTTTTTTCTCGGCTCGTATTCCTGATATTGGGTGTGGTTTGTTGCCTACTGTCTCATATTCCTGAGACAGTTCGAGGTTCAGGCATCTAGGTGGGTTTAAAGATAAGTTTACAAACTTGTTTTCATGAATGAAGGGTAGAGAGGAAAGTACGACTCTTAATTTGACATTTCCTTTACGCTTGTTGTCGTGTGCAAAACCATTGTCTCAAATAAGTAATTCTTGGATAATCAAAATCCGCGTCAAATTAAAAAATGTCAAAACATAGACTGAGTTTGTCACACTTTCGATTTAGATAGTCCGCGCATATTTTACAATGAACCTAGATCCAATGCCCCATTAATATCGCAAACACAATTCATTAAGATAAATAATACTATTACCTCAATGTTAGACAGTAATATATTTTCCAAGGCACATTATAATTGCTGAAATAAGATCAAATAATTAGTTGAGTCAACATTTTATATAATTTCCTTTTTTGCATTATTACTCGTGTCGGTATACTAAATGCTATTGTTTGGAATCTTACCTTTTGAGATTTTTTAGAGTTGCTATATTCGTACTAGTAACTTCCAGTAATGTTTGTTTATTCTCTTTCCTCTATCCATCCCCACTTGTTTCCTCCCTCCTTTCTCCCTTCCCCCCTTTCTCTTGGTTTCCTTCCCTACCTCTCCCTTTGCTGATATCTCTTCTCCTTCAACTGGAAACCCATCATACTGACTCCAACCTCGGCACTGTATCTTAGCCGCTAGTGAGAGACAGGCCGGAGTTGACTGGGACCTTTGGTTCTCTATTTTAAAAAAGCTGAGACAATGGGCCACTTCGGCTCGTGTAAGTTCTCTGCACATAACATGAGAATAATATTTTATTAACTATCATTAACTTTTTAAAAAGGACTTTTTGTGGCAATGGAGCAAGGTGAGTCTCAAAACTTTGCTGTATTTGCACTTATATGTATTTGTTATAAATGTTTTTACGTTTGCTTCTATATTTAATATTTTATCAAGTTCAAAATTCTTGTTTCACACTGCCTGAAGAAGCAACCCAAAAAGTTCGCGAAATGTTGTACCATAGTTTCAAGAATGAAACTTTTTATTACACTTTTTATTACAACATGCTTTGTGAGCCTTTTATTAATTCTTGTTTTTATTTATGATTGTCTATAATTCCATGGTACACTTATCATGGTCTTATCTATTTTGCTGGAGAAGTGAATGAGTCCGTTAATGATGCTTATATGTGAGAGAGTAGTAAAGACAAAGCAAATGGTTACTCATGTTTTTCTAATACAATAGTTCATGATCTAGTGTAATATTATTTACACTTTCGGATATTATTTACCGGGAGAGGTGGTTCAGGGCATCAAGTGATGTCACTGCAGTGCCTATGACCGGGAGGTCCTAGGTTCGAATCCTGACAGAAATATGATTTTGGACACTAGGATCAACTTGGTCGAATTCAGTCGTTGTCTGGAGGAGAATTCTAGCGGCCGGCTACTCTGATCGATAGTTTTCCGTGGTTTCTCCGATCAACACCAGGCAAATGCCGGACCAGTACCCTAACAAACGGGCTACGGACCGCGCGTGATATTTCCTTCCTCTTCCTTGTCCTACCCTCACCCCTTAAACATACTTACACTGACATGCACTACACTACCACACATCCCCGGAGACCGGTCGCGAGCTTAGAACTTGTCTCCGCTGGGGCGGTAGCCAGCTGGAGGGAGATACCTGGTTGTTGAACCCCGCGAGCTGAGGGTAAGTCGGCGCCGGATCTCACCATCCAGCGGAGGAAGAACACTATCACCTCGCAATGAAAAACATGCACTACAGTCACGGGAATAATGACATCAGTAGTTGACGTGCCCGGAATCACTACCAATCAACCAATCGAATGTCATTTACCTACATTTTTGACATTGTCAGTAACAAAACGGGACGAAAAAGAATGTATGCAAAATGCATTGAATATCAGTTGGCATTAGATGATACAATGCTGTCTTCTTCAGAGGAGATCATAGGATATTGCTTAATTTTCTCAATTGAAATGGTGAAATAACTCACTCATGATCATGTTCTCACGAAAAACGACTATTATACATGTAAGTCCAGTTTCTTGGTGTTTTTTTAATTTTCATTTTCTAAAGTAAGGATTTAAATAAAGTAGAACTCAAATAATTATTGATGTTTCCGGGCACGTCAAATGCTATGGTCAGTAGTTCCGCCAGTGTATTGAATGTTGTATCAGGTGAGACAGGGAGCGGTGGCTCAGTGCATTAACTGATGTCACTGCAGTGCCTCTGACCGGGAGGTCCTAGGTTCCCACTCCCCACGGCGGCAGGATTTTCGACACTAGCTTGTGAGCTAGGTCAAATGCAGTCGCTGTCTGGGGGTGAATTCTAGCGGCCGGCTGCTCTGATCGGTGGTTTTCCGTGGTGTCTCCGATCAACATTAGGCGAATGCTGGAGCAGTAACCAAACAAACGGGCCACGGAACGCGAGCGATCTTTCCTTCCTCTCCCTTGTCCTATCCTCAGTCCTTGCACATACACATACACTTACACTAACGTGCACCACACTCCCACACTTGCCGGGAGATCGGCCGGGGACTTGTAACTAGTCCCAGTTGCGGCGGTGCCTAGCTGGTGGGAGATATCTGGTTAAGGAAAACATTACTAGTGGACAGTAGTTCGCCGCCGGATCTCGCCATCCAGTGGAGGAAGATCACCGCAACGTCCAGATGAAAAACATGCAATACACTTACGGGAGTAATGACGTCAATAGTTGACGCGCCAGGAATCGCAAATCAATCAATCAATTTATCACGTGGGGAAGCAGCGCTCCTGCTCTACTGAATATTGAGATCCGGTGCCAACCTACACGTCGGCTTTCTAGGATTTCTCTCTCCATAGGGAATAGCTGCCGCCAGGGCAAGCTCTAATCTCTCGACTGGTTTTCCTACATGTGTGGTAGTGTAGTTGCTTTTAAGTATCAACTGAAAGGAATGTACGAAGAGGAAGGGAAAGAAAAAAATTGCACGTTGCGGGTTCCGTTTGTTAGCGTGCTGATCGACAAAATGACGAAAAACTACCGATCTGGGCAGTCGGCCACAAGAATTTTCCTCCAAAAACGAACGTGGAAAGATCATATTAAAGAAATTGCCAATAAAACATACGTAAAAAGAGAAAAACTATATCCACTCATAAATAGTCACTCTAGATTAAGCATAGAATAAGGGATAAGCTTATTCAAATCAATTGTTAGGCCATCGCTTATTTATGCTTGCCTATGCCTGTATGAGGTGGGGCCGCAAAAAGTAACTTAGAGAGAATCCAAGTAGTGCAAAATAAATTGTAAGACGCATAATTAAAACACCATGATTTGTGTCAAATAGACAAATTTGAAACGAACTGAAAATAGAAAACCTAAATACATATATTAGAAGACTTTCAGAACATTTTTTTGATGAACTACCGAAAGCAACATGTGTTAGAAATTTTGATCTAGGACTGTCAGTAAAGGACATTAAAATTATTTCAAGATACTCAAAGGATAAATTACGTCCACCATAAACGCTCATAGAATAAATAAAAATTAAAAAAAAATTTAAAAAATGTATATAAGTAAATCCAAACATTAAATTAGGAGAACAGTAGGAAAGTAAGAGGTCACTTCGACTAAATGAACTCCCCGCCTGCCTATGCCCTATCCTAGTTATAGTTTTAAGTAAAGCAAATCTGTATAGTCGGTGGATTGAACAGATAGAAAATAAAGTTGTTAAAAAAAATTCCTCCAGCTTCATTTGACTTAGCTATGTATATATAGTCGAAAGTCCGCCACCGTCGGGACTGGAACCCTAAGACCACCCGGTCAGAGAGGCTGCAGAGTAAGCAACAATGCTGGCTCCGGGGTACACTCAGCTGGTGACACCAAATAAAGCAGTTTTGTTACTACATAAACTAAAAGTATTTATTCTTTCTCGGTCACATTTTCAATTTTAACGCAAATATTTTCATATATATAAATTATAATCTAATAAACAATTAGTATTTCAACTGGTTACCCGCATCTATAGCTGTACGCCCATTTTCTCGAAGGTCTGAAAAATATTCCTGAAACCTCAAAGTTGCGTCCTGATTAATGTGTCCTTCATCTCGGGAATTCGTGTTAGCACGAAAACAAGCCACTCCCTTCGCGTGAGTGACCACATGAAAATGCGGGGGATATTTTGGGAAGCAGTACATTTTTATGGATTAGAAAAAATATTTACTACCATTTTGCAATGAAAATGCCTACATCTGCGTATTGTTCGTTCAGATGTTTGTCCCGGTTGCATGGTTTTCTCCTGCACACAAGTGAAGGCCGTATGATTTTACGACTGCAGAACAGTAATGAAGCGTTGTCTTGACCGTGACTCTCACTTCGAGCGTTGTCAAGGTGTCGCATTTGTAAGACGACATGGGTGGTGTTTGCCTCTTTAGTGCCCGCCCGAACTGAGCATTAACAATACAAATGACCGTATTCGCATAATTCATTGCCTTGAACTCTGTTTATCATGCATAACGCACACTTGCAGACATCTGTACTCTGGGATTATTTATTTTTGATTGTGAGGCATTCCAAATGATATGTTGTGACTTTAGAAACATGACGAACACATGGGATTTAACATTCATGGGACTTGTTTTTATGTATGAGGCTTATGATTTCTGGTATTCTTGGCGATGTGTGATCGAAATGTAAAGAAAGAACCAAGAAAGATGCACAATCCTCTGTGATTATTTCTTGGAATGGGTTACGTTTTACACAAATTTGCTGAAAAAACTGAATTAAGTAAGAATATTCACAATAGATTTTTGGAATACATACAAAAATGGATGCATTTTGGAAATCATCTGGACTTGATTTGTCATTTCCTATGATATCTTCAATATGATAGGAATCATATGTTTAAGGAATCATATCTTTGATATGAATCATTGGTCAACCAACATGTTTTGTCCCAAGCATATTATTTTCTGAGTGAAGAATTCCGATGATACTATCTTTATTTTGACACTACCGTATGTTTGACCATACTTTTGGAACCCTTTCACAAATTACTTTTATATTTCCATTCTTGAGAGATAATATTTAAGATATACGATTTTCCGAAACGAATCACTAACTTTAATTCTAGTGTGAAATATTTCAATATGTCCCTTGGAATTTTAAACTAATTGGCAATAATTAAGCATCGTCAAATAAAATCAACGAGGTACCTGGACAGTTAACACAAACATAATTAATGAAAATAATAAATTAACAGTTACATCATCTTTCTCAACCTCGTCGGAAAGTTTCGGGCTGTTAAAGAAAATATAAAGGAAGCAGGCAGAGCGAATAAAATGGTTAACAGGTTTATGAGTCCTAATTCCGAGACTAAGCGTACGCCTGCCTCCGGAAGTAAGTCATTGCAATCCGTTTTCGGCCATAATAAACATAGCGTCAGCTCTACATCTCACTTATTACTACAGTTAATGAGCTAAGTGCCAGAAATTGTAAGCCGTGTCTGTGGGAAAATATGAATTTTCGGAGTTCTCAATCAATTTCTCTCTAGACTGAAATAAGGTATTATCTATTAAAATTTTACCTAGTACACCTTTATAACATTAATTGCAAAACAAGTACTATGCAAACGTTTTCCCCGTAAATGTTTAGTTAAAAATTTAAATTTTTAAAATTATGTAGATTGGAACACTGTGAGAAACTTATCCTGGGTAAATAAAGATTAAATTAACTCAAGATATCGGAAAAAGAAGTTTAATCTGAATTAATTTGAATCAAATTCCATTTGAAATGTTGTAATAATCTGTTTAGCGTTTCCAGGAATACTAATTCTCCTATCTAATATTAATAATAATAATAATAATAATAATAATAATAATAATAATAATAATAATAATAATAATAATAATAATAATAATCTGTTGGCTGTGCAGAGTTGCGTGCTCCATTCGGAAATCGAAGCAACATCTCCCATTTTTCTATTTCCTTCTTTTCAACTCCTCACTCTTTGTTCATTTTCCCCCCTTTTCATCATCTGTATTGTCTGCCATATTCTCCTTTCTTTCATTCTCCTCCCTTTCCGCCATTTTCTCTTCGCTATTATGTATTTCGACTTCTCTCCTCCTAACCTCCCTCTTCGTAATTTTCCCATTCCTTTCTCTCCTTCCTTTTCTTCCTTCTCTCACTCTTTCATGATTTCTCCGTCTTGCCTCCCGGACACGTTTCCCTTCATTTATTTGCTTCATCTATCCTTTCGTATTTTCCGCCATTTCCATTTTATCTCTCCATATCTCTCTTTTATCCCCTCTCACTCTTCATCCCCATCATTGCTCCATGTTGCATCCCGTCCACGTCTCCCTTCCAAAGCATTCCATAGCTTTCCCTCCCGTCCCCACGGGGAGAAGGTCGCTAGGAGCGGCGGCGCGTAAACTCCCAAGCGGAACGCTCTGCTCGGAAGGGCGGGCGAGAGCCGCTGCCCAGCGGAGGATTTTCCCAAGGAGGTGCGCTCTTTCGCCTCCGTTTGCGAAACGGCTCCCCGCAACGCGTGCTCTCCATCCCGCAGCCGCGGTGCTTCTTCATCTCCGAGGGGCGGACGGCACGCTTGATTTACTCCGCCTGCCTTGGGCAACCGCCGCCGCCGCCGCCGCCGCCGCACGCCGCCATGCCGCCACGCCCGCGCTCCGCCCACGCCACCGCTTACGGTGACGTCTCTGACAGCGACACGGCTGCTGCCGGCGCAGCCCCCGGCGCGGGAGGCTCCGACATGGTCTTAGCCGGTGTTGCGCTTGTCAGTGCAGCCTTCGCCTCTCGTGGTGTTTTAATCCCTTCGGCTGGATGCGGTCCAGTAACGGTTTATTTGACCACCTTTTGGGATTTTATTGAGAACTGATTCTCAGTTTAATACAGGCCTAACTATACCTTTTTGTTATACTTATATTTTAATTATTCAAAACTGAATATTAACTCTCAAAAATCTTGTTTGGCCCTCGTGGATGGAACACCAACATTTCATTTAAATAATCACAGTTGCAACATAAGAGTACGCAAATCAGGGTAATTCGTGATAATTGTATTTGACTTCATTCCCTCTAAATTTATAATTTATGTGGGTCATTTCTTTATATACTTCTTTCGTTTTATGAATTCATGAGATAATATTGTATTTTGCAATTTTATCATCATTTCTACATCAATCGCTGTTGTCAATGTGTATTGTAATGTATATATGCATTATTTATGCACGGCTAAGATTGACGAAACGAATGGACCCACGGACGCGTATTTTTGGTTCATATTTAATGACCCGTGCCTCCGTAGCTCGTGGGATCCTACTGCAGGCCAGTCGGTATTGGCGGCCCCTATGTGTCGTTTTGGGACTTTGAGTCTTGTCCAATAATTCTACTCTGTCATACAGTCCTTGGATGCAGACAGTAGTGCATTCTTTTACGCCGCCGATTCTGCAACTTTATATCCAGTTGATGGATTAACTGGTTTTTCCGGGCACGTCAACTTTTGTGGTTATTAGTTCCATTTATATACTGAATGTTTTGACCCCGGAAGTGCAATTCCTTGTTCTGTGTATAATGAAATTCGGTTCCCCCAGCGGGACAACGCTTCAGCCATGACAAGCTGTAAGCTCCAAAGTCGTCTCCCGAAATGTTTCGTAATGTAGAGCATGTAAGAGTATGCGTGTGCAAGAAGATAGAAGAATAAAACGCGTGCGGTCTGTGGGTCGTTTGTATGGCACTGTTGTAGCATTCGTGTGGTATTGATGGGAGAAATAATAGAAAACTAGTGATTAAAACAGCCAGCTACTAGAATTCTAGTCCAGACATCGGTCGAATTCAAACTATCTAGTTAGTATCGAAAATCCGCCATCGTTGACCGTGATTCAAACCCTATAACGTCCAGTCGCTGCAGTGTTTGCGGCAACGCTGACTCTGAGCTAAACTTAGCAGGTATATTTCCAATTGAACAGTGTGGTCTTTTGGGGGATTTAGGAGCTTCCTATCTACGGTAATCCAATGTTAATATACTCGAATATCTACATAATATCTTCAGTTGTTATCAATTCACTTCAACTCCCGAATGTTGCCTGGTGGAGCCAGTGGGCGAAAAGCTACTCATATTAAGCGGCGACGGCCGTTGATTTTGCGCTACACGCTGTATCTAGAGATATCATCTGTCCCGTGAACGTACGAAACACTAAGTAATGTCCAGACCTCTTACCGGCTAGGGCAGGTACTAGGGAATGGCCCCCCTTGCTCGATTAACTGATTAATTACTGCTTCAGGGAGCGTCAACTGATAAGGGCTTTGGTCCCGTAATTATAGTGCATGTTTTTGCTGGATGTGGCGGTGATCGTTCCCCGCTTGATGGCGAGATCTCGCGCGTACCGTCACGTAGGCTAGCGCTGTTTTCCCCAACAACATAATTTCCCCAACCACGTAATACTCTATCTCCTACCAACAGGGCACCGCCCAGCCGGGACAAGATCCAAGCTTATGACTGGTCCCCCGGCATGTGTGATAGTGTAGTAAGGAGTGAGGATAGGACGAGGAAGGAAAATGAAAGATCGTCGCCCGTTTGGTAGGACGTTGTTCAGACCGTCTCCTGATATTGAACGGAACACCACGGAAAACTACCGATCAGACCAGCCGGCTCCTAGAATTCTTCTACAGCAAGCAGGTGAACTCGACCTAGCTCTCCACTTAGCGTAGAAATTTCTGCCACCGTCGGACTCGACCCTTTCGGTCAGAGCCCCTGCAGTGACATCAGTTGATGCCCAGAGCCACCTCAGCCGGTGGGTAGTGCGCACATTTCCTCTACCACGAGCTCCACCGCCATCCGAACGAGCTAGGAACGGAAGTTTATGGGATGGGTGGGACGGTCCGACAGGCCACAGCACATTCAGGTAAACAACCATGCCTACGTGAAACTCGAAGCCGAACCGGGCTCGCCACCGCGCATTAGTAATCATCCTACACACACGTGCCTTAGCAATCTCGGACTCGGGTCGGCTCACTTATGCTATTAAAAGACATTACTTTTTATCACTCTCAAGTATCTTAATAGTAGATGGCGTGCCTTTCACACCTAACCTTCTGTAGTTATCGTGATGCTCATCGCCTCTTTTTGTTCTTAATCGTTTAGACTACTGTAATAAAAGTGGAACTTTTTATTCATTCTTCCTTTAATGCTATTCTTGCACAGTCATCACTACTACCTTCAATGTCTGTCTTCTCCACCTTCGTCTCGCAATATGTGTAAAGTGTAATGTAGCTTGATGAAGGATAAGCTAAGAAACATTCAAGTCTTAGTGAAGATGTAGTCTAGCAGTGCGTCTAGCAGTGTCACTAATTTTGTTATTATCTTATTAATACTTTTATAATATTTTGTTAGAATTGTTATTGTATTTTTATTCTATATTGGGTTTTTGTTTTATATTTTTATATGTAATTAACGGCCACGAATCATATCCGCAATACCGTACCACATTTTTCAAATCAAATGCATTTCTTTGCTTTCACTTTTAACGCAAATTGCTATATCCCACACAGTAGATACGAATCAAATCATTAGCTTAAAATTCGTATGTTTGGAGTTGAGCCTATATTGTATTCCAAGAGATGTATATTCATATATAAATACATTGACCATGTTCTTGGAATTATCTGCAATCTTTCCTCTCCAATATTCTTCTACGCTACCCTGCTCCGGGTTTAAATCCACATACCTACTCCTTTATCTCCTCATCTGTAAGCATTCTCATCCCCCCTTTCGTGCCGTTTGCGTAGGCGGGCAGCGGCGAGCGGCGGGGCGCCGCGGGTGCGATGAAGTGTAGCGCCTGCGGTTAATGAAGCGCCCATTGTGCTGCGAGCGCTCTCCGGCGGGCGGTTGCACCAGCGCAGCGCCGCCGCCCACGACCTCCGCTTCGGCCTCTGCCCGGCACCTCGCCTTCCTGGTGCCGGCCGCTCGGTTATCTTCCCACCCCGGCGCGCTGCCCGTCGGCTGTCTGTGGTGTCGGTGATCGTTGTTACATTTACCGCATTCGCCTTCACTCATTGTCCTCCGATTCCGTTGTTTGATTGGTTGGCTAATTATTGTTTCCGCACGCGTCAATTGCTATCCTAGCCGAGGTAGTGTTGTGAATTTCATATGCCTCTAGAAAAAGGTGTTCCATCCGCGTTAGATGCAAAGCGCACCATTGCAAACTACACAAATGTACACCCAGAGGTGCCGGTCGGCTCTCTGCGGTGCCCAGGTGTGATCGTCTTCAAAACCCGGAGTTCGTCTTCGTCAGTGTCCTCCCATCCCGTCGTTTGATTGATCGGTTGATTAGTGTTTCCGATCGTGCCTATTGCGATGCTCAGACTTGTTACTCTGCAGCGGTGCTGGGTGAATATTGGTGTGGTCTGCAGTGCACCTTCTCCTTCCTGGTGCCGGTCGTCCGGTAATCTTCCTACCCCGCTGCGCTGTGGGTCTGCTTCTTGGGGTGCCCATGTTTGATCTTCTTCCACTTACGGATATCGTCTTCGTTCGTTGCCTCCCATCATCCTATTTGAATGATAGTTTGATTAGTGTTTTCGGATGCGTCAATTGCTTTAGTCAGCCTCGTTAGTGCTGTGAATTTTATATACCGCTCGGTAGTGGTCCTTCTGCGCTAATTAGTGTGTTCGGGTGTCGAACTACAGGTGGATTTTTCTCCTGCATATTTATTACCCATCGTTGCTGTGTGTATGTCGGTGTAGTTGGCAGAGCATCCTTCCGTCCTGGTGCCGGCCGTTCGGTAATCTTCCCACCCCGGCGCGCTGCCGGTCGGCCGTCTGTGGTGTCGATGTTCGTGGTACTCTTTACTACTCTGGTGGGGTCCTGGGGTCCACCGGCCGAAGTATCTGTCATTATAATTTGGAAATCAATTACTAGCTAGCGCTCATGTTGCCAGTATTCCTCAGTGGCATTGTGGTATTTGTTTTGACTGGTTGTGCGAAGTGATTTACGGTTTACTTTTGGAATTAGAGGAGAAGAGGTCTCAAAATACCCCACCGTAGTGTTAAGATGAGTTCTTTTTCATTCCCTCGATTCATGTTTTGTGTATATTTTGACTTAACGATTGTATTACAGTAAAATCACAAAGAAATTTTATTAACCTTCAACATCCTTTGTGTCAAAATCAACAAGAAAGCAATATGCTACATGTGTGCGAGAAATGCGGACAGAAAGACAAAGATAGTTTGCGAAAAGTGCTGTACACATGTCCAGATCACAGATATTCAGTGTGTCAAAATTGCTTGTAATCTACGTTTTTCTTATTATTATCAACACTGTAAATTGATTCAAAGAACAAAATTTGAAAAAAAAAATTTAATTGAGGAAAATTTGTAATATACCTTCTGGGGCACCTGAGGACCCCACCAGAGCTTAGGCGCAAGTAAATTTCGGCAGAGTAGTTAAGGGTTACACTTCTCGCATTCACCTTCCCTCATTGTCCTCCCATTCCGTAGTTTGATTGATTGGTTGATCATTGTTTCCAGACGCATCAATTGCAATGCTAGCCTTGTTAGTATTGTAAATTTCATGCCTCTAGGTACAGGGGTGCCTCCCGCGCTAGATGCAAACTACATCAATGCAAACTACGCAAATTACACCCAGCGGTGCCTATGTATGATCGTCTTCCCGACCCGGAGTTTGCCTTTGTCATTGTCCTCCCATCCCGTCGTTTGATTGATAGGTTGATTAATGTTTCCGGTCGTGGCAATTACTATGCTCAGCCGTGTTACCCTGCAGCGGTACTGGGTGTGCGATGTATGTTGGTGTGTGGTTTGCAGTGAACCCGCGCCTTCCTGCTGCCGGTCGTCCGGTAATCTTCCCACCGCAGCGCACTGCCGGTCGGCTGTCTGTGATGTCGATAGCATAGTTGAGTTTATCGATAGTAACAGTGGTGCTGGGAGTATTGGTGTAGTGTGCAGTGCACCCTTGCCTTCCTGTTGTCAGTGGTTCTGTTATCTTCCCACCCCGTGGCACTGCCGGTCGGATCAATGCGGTACCGATGTTCGTCGTCTTCCAGTCCGCACGTTCACCGTCGTTCACTGTCCTCCCATCCTGTCGATAAGTGTTTCCAGGCACATTAACTGCTTTGCCCGTCCTGTTAGCAAAGTGATATTTTATCCTGCGGGGGCAGAGATCCTCTTCCAAGGAGCGTGAGATCCCGCGCAGATTTATACGTCGGATTGTGGGACTTCTCTCTCCACGTGTCCTTTGAACTCCCTTTAGAACATCATCTCCCCATCCGGAGGAACCTCTAAGCTCGCTACTGCTTTCCCCATGTATAGTAGAGTAGTCGATGTGTCCGAACTTTCTGTAACGGGAGAGAAGGGCTCATGGAAAATGAAGAAAGGGACGCGAACAGCCCATGGCCCGTTATTTGCCTACTATTGATCGGAGAAGCCACGGAAAAATATCGATCAGAGCAGCCGTCCGCAAGAATTTTCCTTCAGACATTGTGTGAATTCTACCTAGCCACGGTTGGGACTTGAATCATAGGATCTCCTAGGACCTTAGTCCTCGGAGACCTTAGAGTCAGCGGTAATCAGCGGTAGAGTCAGCATGTCTCCGATCCAATTCAGAAGGTCCATCTCGTCATTCTTCAACTTACCGTCATTCTGACTCAACGTTCTCCTGTGGCGTCAACTGGCTAGAAAGGCACCTTGACGATTCCATTGCCTGGGCATTATCACTACCTGAATAGTTGAGTCGCATTCAATCCTTGCCTGGAGGAAAATTCATGCGGTCTACTCCTCGGATTCATCGTTTTCTGTGGTTTCTCCGATCAATTCCATGCGAATGCCGGATCACTTCCCTAACAAACAGCCCAACGACCGCGCGCTATCTCCTCTTCATCTAGTTCCCTTCTCTCTCCTCACACACGCACGCACTACCACACATGTCGGGAGACTAGTCAGAAACGTAGATGATTTTTGTTACAAAATGGACGCTATCCTCCTAGGAAAGCTATCTGATGGGGAAAAAATGAAGCCGACGTGAGGTCTGCACTTGATCTCATGTCCCAGCAGTGAACGAAACTGCTTCCTCGCGGGATGCTTATGAGTCTAAAGATCGGAGGAGATGGCGCGTTCTAAAACAATATTCCCTCCACTCATTCATTCACTTACTTCCCTGAGCCCTTGGTCAGTGACTTGTCCTTTGGCATCATCGTTCTTTCTTCTGCCTATCCTTAAACCCCACCTTCTTTGCAAACGGATTATCGTTCTGCAGTTCTGACGTAATAGCAATTTATGACCCACCATATCTCTACGAGTACACGAACGACATGAAGGCGACATGTAGGGTCCTCATCTTCGTAGTACTACAAGTCGATCTTTAAGACCTTCTCTCACCATAACAACAACATTCACTGCCCTCTCCTCTCTCCATCTCTTTTACCACTTACTCCTACTCGACTTCTCACGTCTTAAGATCTCGATGTAAGCCCACCCATTTCACAAAGATAACTCTTCAGTTCAATACAACCTCATCTCACAATCAGTCCTGCAGTGTACACGTTTGAAAACTTGAACAGTGCGAAACCCATGCCTAACGTGTGCTCGACCCGTCTCTGACCCGTTTCCTAAGCACGGCTGATCTGTGCCCGACTCCTGCCCGACTTCGAGGCTCACACACCCCTTGTCATTTTTCCGCCCGATTCAATATCTATCCAACCTGACAACTCGCCTATGTACTGAATTTCTCACATCTCAGAAACATTACTTTCTCGCCTATTTATTGTAATGCCGAATACTTATACCTAATATTACCCGTTAGGCGAGCTCATCGAAACGCTCTGTAAATGCAGTTGACGTCACATTTACAAAACCCTCGTCGCGACTCCTGACATCATCGCCACCTCCACCATCATTCCATGCTGGCTGGGAATCTAGCGTGCTCGGTTGGCAACGCCCCTTCCTGCTTGCTGATACCATCCATTAAGCACGACGCCAAAATTCCTCCTAAAACAAAGCGACGGATTTTTCACCCAGTCGGCACGAAGCAATCTTCAACGCATCATCGATATCGATCCTACTATCCGATGAAACAATGAATCGCTAATGACAGGTGTGGAGCTATTGTTTGAAGAAGAGATTTCAATTAACATATTCGAGATCCATTGTTTGTTTTTCAAGGCTAATGTTATCTCTGCTTGTGAAACACGCTAATCTACAAGAAACGAATCAGGTACTAAGCAAGGACACATGAGAAATTGGCCAATACGTAAACAGTTTTCAATAAAAATGGAAACAATATGTTTCTGTTATGTTGCAAATCCTAATTTTGTTTCACGAACTCCTGAATTATTATTTTTATGATGGGCACCGAATAGTATTTTTACTGTGACCTTTTTCAGGAGCAGTCACACTCTGAACCCTACACGAATAATTGTGCAACCACAAAGTGAACACAAGAACGTAAACGGGATCCTTGGCTCCGAGGACAACGCCATGAAAGACCTTACACGAAAAAAGGACCAAATCACGCACTTCATGGCAGGATTCGAACGATCTGTTCGAGATGAGTCGAGATGTTGAGTCAGTACTCGCTCAATATACTTTGATAATTCTATCGTCACTGACTCTCTCTCTCTCTCTCTCTCTCTCTCTCTCTCTATATATATATATATATATATATATATATATATATATATATATATATATATATATATATGCAATGGAAATGGAGAGGAAGCAATGGTGAGAATAGATAAAGTAAGAGAGGAAGCTGGAGGTTATTACAGGGATAGGAGACGTTAGGTAGAACGAAGTATGGTAGGTAGAAACATGAAACCAGTTTATAGGGAAATGTGGGGAGCAAGCGAACCGAGGTGAAAATTAGTTAAATAATTTACATGCATTAAAATAGAGAAAGGTATGGGAAGAAGAAGAAGAAGAAGAAGAAGAAGAAGAAGAAGAAGAAGAAGAAGAAAGGGAAACAGAGAAAGAGACATTCAGGAGAGTGAAACATTCCGGGAAAACTTTCCGAAGATATGTGCGAGAAAAATGGCAAGGCTGAGGTGGTTTTGCAGAAATGTACCTGGAGGAAGAAGATGGGAAAAGGGGAGAATGAGTAAAAGGAAGAAAAACGAGGAAATGGGCTCTTGGGAATGGGAAATAGTTTTAAACGTGTATCTGTTTGTATGTGTCAAATGTTTTTCACAAATAAACTGAATAAATCCGTTAGAGAGGAATCCTCAATTTTTTAAAGCAAAATAGTTCTTAAATATGGAAACTTTTTAAAACTATTTATAATCAAACAAAAATATAAGACACGTTTGTAATTCTAGCTAAAAATTAAATATTTTGTGCGTTTAAAATGTTAAAAATGATTGAGTTGGCCACATATTCTTACATTTGCCGTTATATGACGTGTTAGTGAGGTTAATGGAGTGGATTTTGAACTTGATTCACCAGACTTGAAATATTTAATATTCAACCTTTAAACGAATTCAAAATATGCGGTATTTAAAATTTTTAATTTTTAATGAGACCTCATAAATGTTAAAACTCACGGCCGCTTCAAGTTTTAATCCACTGCCATTTATATCCTCTATCAGATACAATAGGATATGATAGGATAGGATAGAGAAGATAGAAAAGCCAGCGTGTACCTGCAAAATATTTATTCAGGCTTACAAATGCTAATAAATAACATGAACAACAAGTCGGTGTAGAGTACAGTAGATTACAAACAGAGCAGATTAAAATGAAGGTACATTAGAGCGTACATGGCACTGGCATGGTTAGTGGAGCTGCTGAGGTGGCGGCGAGCGCGGGGCTTCACTTGCCGTTGGGGGGCAGGTACACCGGTGAGGTGGCGCCGCCCCCGTTGCCGGGGCCCCCGGGGCGCGGGTCGCCGCCGCCGCCGCCCCCGGGGCGGCTGGGCGCTGCGCCCGCGCTGGGCCCGCCGGGCGCCGCCTCCCCGTCGTACTTGACCACCGCGTTGAAGCCGTTGGCGTCGTCCGCGGTGTATTCCACGGTCTGTCGCCGGCCGTCCGGCAGCAGCACGTAGTACTCGCCCTGCACGTTGCCTGCGCCGTCGCCAGACTCCCGCTGGCCGTAGTCGTTGCCCGATTCCGCGTCTTGCACTTTGTACTCGAAGCTGTACGGTTCGGGCTGTCGACAGAAGAAATTCAAGCCTCGTCAAATCGTTTCTCTTCCAAAAATTACCTACATATGTATATTGAGCTAGTAAGTGTACACTTGCTAAAAATACAATGCAATTCGTAACACGAAAAATTTGAACTTTTGAATGCAGGCATGGGGTAGTCAGTCTACAGAAACAGGGGCCAACTACAATTCTGAGCCTTCTTTTGATTTAAACTTTTTGTATTACTTATGGCATGGTTTTCTACAAAACGAGTAAAACATAATACAAGGAGGATGAAATCGCATCTTTAATGTTACAGTTAATAAAAACATTTAATTTTGTATAATTGCCAGATGGCTTGAAGATTCTCTTTCCCAAATGTCATATAACAATTTCCCAATTTGTTAGGTGAAGGAAAGGGGAAAATCATGCATTGATTATATTTTCGTTAAGTTTATAGTGCCCCTTTCAAAGTTTGCAGAGCTTCCACATGTCTCCTGAACTCCCCTGGGGGCATGTCTATAGATGCATGCAAATGCAGTTTATAACAAGTAAAATTCCATTCGTACTGAAAGCTGTGACATAATTGGCTTGAATATTGGCAAAAATTGAAAGAAATGCGAATTTGGGGTAAGGTTGTCATTATTATTATTATTATTATTATTATTATTATTATTATTATTATTATTATTATTATTAGCATAACTTTTATCCATGAATTATTAAACGTGTGATTGCTCCAATTAAAAAAAATAACACCAAATATATTCATTCATTCTTTCTTCAAAAGTTTAGTTTTCGAGTCGAACCATTCTTGCAGACCATGGATGTATTTTCGAAGTCTTCCTCCGAGTAGTAAAAATAAAGTTTGCAAATCCGTGAAACCTTCTCTTTAGAACTTGCTTTTATTCTTTTGAGCCGTACGCTACAGCGTACCTATCCAAACAGTGAGGGTTGTTAACTAGGTACTCAAACAAAATATAATGCAATCATTAAAGAATGTGTTTTTAGAGTCCAAAGAATATAGAAAAAAAGATAATGATAATTAAGTTTCTATGTGTTGCAATTATACTTTTTCGTTCCCATTTCATTCCAGTATTAAATATTTTTCTTTGGCAATTGATTTTGCCATGAAGTAAGTTCTTGATATACAAAACATCATCAAGAAATTAATAGATACAAAGACGACAACAAGATAAAAGAGAGAGATAGTTAAATAATATTGAATTTTGAAATCGTATTTTGCTAATATTAGGAACAATATTAGGTCTCTGTATAAAACTTTTTCTCAAAGGCAGAAATGATTACCCAACTGCCGTTTCTGGTTACTTTATGGATCATCATAAATACCTCACTCGTTTTGCAGCATTTTCTGATAATATCCGAGAATACTAGACAGTAATGTAAAAGAATGTGCTTCACGTAATAGCGAATTCTTCCTAAGACATAAATTTCTCTTGCACCTTATCGCACCTCAGCATTCATTTCGCTTTTTTAAGTACTTTCCTTGCCCTAAATGGCTCGGCCTGTCTGATACACCAATCTACTGGTATTGGATTACCACAACATACAAACGCCGGAGGGCAACGAGCGAGTTCATCGCCAACACATCGCTAAGTCGTGCGTGAAAAAATAATTTCATTAAACCCTCTACAGAGTAAACTGACTGTGGGATCAGGCTCCTGCACAACAGGTCTCATTTGCTTTGTGCGAGCTAATGGACGTCGGCACGAAAGTTCGGAAAGTTTTCCACGTAACCATGATGAGCATTTCTTTCATCAAGGTCGCGTCCCGTCAACGATCCGACGGGAGAGGAAGCCCCAAAGAAAGGAGACAGGCACACAAGGAAAATCATACCCGCTCGAGAACCCTCAATTGCCCCACACTTTGGCCTCTTTAATTATAACTGTCGGAAGGTCACGGCTTTCGACCACGTGTTTATTCCGTCGGTTCTCATCCATCTGCTCTTTGATTCGTTCTCCGTTGCGCAACGCGGTAAGGGAGGGGGCATGTTGCTCTGAGGTAATCCTCCGAGACGAACGATTCCTAATGGATCGACCGAATCATGCGGGCATTCCCCGCGAGTTTGGGGGACTGTTTACTTTTTTTACAATGAAACGTGTCTGAATATCACTTAAGAGTAGACTCCATTACTAATACTGGTTTAATAATTTTAACCGACTTCATTGCAATATAGCATGAACCATTAGATTAATCTGGATTAACTTTCTTTAAAGGGTTTATTTACGACATTATACAACTGAATTTTTGAGTAAACTCCGTGAGCAGAAAATTTGCAAACATTCCGTTCAGTAACTGAGGATTAACAGTTCTTAAAAAGTTTTGTGTTTTGTTGAAAAAGTTTTCACCACGAAGTACACATGGAGGGAAAACGTAGAAAACACAAATCGACCAAAACTGCTTTTGTTCTAAGTAGCCTTACTCTTGATTACGACCTTGCCTCCGTTCCCTTTTCAAAACGTATGTTTTGACCCAATTTGGCGCATTAGCGCCCAATTTGGCGTTTTGACCCAGTTTGGGAGTGTTGCGGCACAGATGACGTCCTATCTTGGGCGGACTACCGTTTCAGCGCATTACGGAGCGCGAAACAGGGAAGATGGCTGTTTTCTTGCGCGGAGAGATGGCGGCGATGGCGGAGGCGGGATGTCGAAGGCACTTTCCCTGTGGCGCGTGACGGCGACCGCGCTAATCGGGGTTGCCATCGCCTCCGTCTAGACGCCTCCGCCTCACCGTTCCCTCCGCACCCCGCTCCACCCCACACCTCAACGCGTCGTCTGGAAACAGTCCAGACACCTGCATTTTTTTGTGACATGCAGCTGAAGTTTATCTATTATGTAATCTATGTGAAGTCTACGTAGCATGTAATTCATAGAAATACTTGTGTGGTAGTGACGCCAGGGAAGTGAGTGGAAGAAAGCCATCTATGTATTATGGTGTGAAATGCTTTGGAACGTTTTGGGGTTCGTTGTGCTCAAGAGTGTTTCAAGTTAACCGCGGATGTCGAAGATCGGAGCCTCCCTGACTATTTGCACGAACGGAGTTCAATTGACTCTATAATGTTCTCGTATTTTGCTTACCTAATTTATTTCATTTAAAGACGTAGAATTTTTTAAATCACCACCTATTCCCCATAGTTTTCCACACGTGTTCGTTTTATACGCTTTCTGCAGCCGTGTATCACGTTTTGTCCAATATTTAATGACGTTTGACCACTAGCCTGCAAATTTTCTGTAAAAACGAAGAACGAAGATGAAACAGTATGATGGTGGAAAGCGTTCAACATATGCTGCGGCAGAACTGCATTGCAACGGACACATCTATTTCTTGATCGCATCCTCCCATATGAAGTTGTATTTTAGTAATAATATTGACGCTTAATTTCAAATTTGTCAATTTTGATAACATAATGACATTATTTCGTATTGATAAATTATTTTGCATTGTGTTTGGATTAATATTTATAAAGAATTTTTTAAAATGTTTCTAGACAAACCTAGTTGGTATATATTTACATAAACACTTTGAGCCGAGTGTATCGTCTTCGGGAATACTACCAATGCATTTCCCTCTTTTCCGTCCAGCTAGTCCACTGTCCCCCGTTTATCAGTTTTTTGTTCCTGGGGTCTCTAAGCCTGAACCAAAAAAGTTGGGATGTACAGCGCGTCAACCCACGCTACTGCGAAGAGAAGAGTGTTTGAACATTGGGTCATTAGGTCAGAGAACAAAAAAGGCTTCTTTTCGGTGGCCCTGAACAGCAGGAGACATGCACCTGACAGAAAAAATTGATCTAGGCAAATACACTACTAATTAGAACAAACTTACCGCGAGGGTTTTGTAACTACAGGTAATTACTATTTCGCAATGTATATTAGGACATGCATACAACGGTACTCGCAGAGTTTTCTTTACAATTTCTTTTCTTCATTTCACTAAAAAACACTAATTTTTTTTTACAGTTGAAATTAGGTTTTTCTTATTGCGTAGTGCTAGTTTGAAATCGGAGCTCACGTAATGCCTTTCTAGAAACTCAACGATTGACTCAGTTTATATCAGACGAGCTCCACACGGACTCTGTCCGGGGGGTCCTAGGGTTCTATTGCCCAGTCTGTGACCGGTTTTTGGCACTGGCTACAGAGCCACTTTCTGGAGCAGAATTTTATCGGCCGGCTGCTCTGATAGGTAGTTTTCTGTGGTTTCTCGTATCAATATCAGGATATTGACGGAGAAGAACCCTAGTAAACGGACCACCAACCACACGCGAACTTTCCTTCCTCTTCTTTGTCCTATAACCTCACCTGATACACACACACACACACGCACTACACTACACCATATGTCGGGAGACTAGTCGGGAGCTTAGATCAGGTCCCGACTGGGCCACGGTATCGCTGGGGGTGATACGTAGAGAGGGAAATTCCCGTCTCGTAGTTAGACGTCGGATTTCACCATCGAACCAGGATGGAATACCACCACCTCTCGAGAAAAAAGCATTCACTACACTAACGGCATTAATGATCACAGTTGACGTGCCCGAAAACAATTAATCAAACTGAAAAAATGATCATGTTGGGGGAACTCCTTTGAATTTTGGAAATATAGAAGATTTAAGGGTCCATGTCAAAATTTCACTGTCCCCGGAGAGCCGATTGAGAGACACACCTGCATCCAAACACGTTGTCCACCTGTTTCGCTTCGGGGGTCGGCAACGAGAGGGAACTCGTTCATGACGTCGGTGGCCGGTTCGAAGACGAGGCATGACACGGGATCTCCTCCAACGGTACGTGCCCTCGGAATCTTTCGAAATATGTGCTACTCTTGGGAGAGATCACGAAAAGTGAACGTAAACGTTCATAAGATTATTGGGGTGACTCAGGTATTGAAACGATTTGAATGTGCTTCAAATTGCCAAGTCCGATTTTTCAGTCGATAGTATTTTGGCTACTATAGAAAAAAATCTTACTTCTCTGGTTACGGAATTTTCATTTTAAGGGTGCTTATAACTCGACTCACTCGATAAAGAAATGCACAGATATGTGAATGGCTGCGCGTGTATTCTCACTCTTTTTCTTGCGCTCATAATTGAAAACCAAAACGTGTCCACTCAGTTTCTCTGGCTGAGGAGGCTCAAGGCATCAACGGATGTCACAGCAGACATTTGACCAGGATGTTTCGAATTGAACCGCCGTCTGAAGGAGAATTCTGCCGGCTGCTCTGAACTGTAGTTTTTCGTGATTTCTCCGATCTACAGAAAAAGCAAATGCGAAGTATTTCCCTAACGAATGAGCCACGGACAGCGCGATCTTTCCGTCCCCTTCCTTGCAGCTTTTAGTGCTAACGAATTGTTGTGTTGCTAAATAATTGCAACTAGAGCGTTCCAAAGCGCAATCCGTTGGTTAGAAAATGCAAAACCGTTGTATCTTAGTTGCATATGCCTCGTCAACTTCGATGCCGGCCAACGTCTGCTTGACACCGGTCTCTCCCACCCACTTAACTATTTTTTATTTAATAGGTAATTATTACATACAAATTAGAAAACTTGATGCTTAGTGGCTAGGCCGAAGGCCTTTGAGCCATTACAATACCTACATTCTACCGCGTTCTAACCTTTCGTATTCTGGTATTCACCCCAAATGGTCTCTCCACCGCATCAATGCCGCGGAAAAGAGACCATAAGGTACGGCTGAGGAAAAAACCCTGAAGGGGGAAAACCTGCCGTCAGAAGCCGAGTACATGCTAATCTATCCAATTTTTGTTTTTAAACTATTTATTTATTTGGCGCGGGCGTCAGGCATTCTCCTTCAAGTGTTTGGCCTCCTCAGCACTTGGAAACAAACAGTACCACAGAAGATCGTCCGCACCAACGCCTCTGCCCTTATATTTCCGATTCCCATTTCCTTTCACCCCCTAATGTGCCTATTACTTTAACCGTTTCCTTTTATTTTATATTTATTTTAATTTAATTTATTTAATTTATTTTAATTATGTTAAGTTAATTTATTTTTATTGACTTATTTATGTATTTATACTTAACAATTGACTCCGACATGACTTTTTTTACTGTTTACTAACTTAACATAACTTACTGATTAACTTAATTATTGTTAGTTTATTGACTTATTTATTTCTCTTCAGACTAGGCTCCGCTCGTACTAATCAATCAGTTTTCCCACTCCCTAATTTCAGTTTCCTAATGGTCCCACTTAACTATCGACAAATAACAGCTTAGCATGGTTTAAATGAAGATTTGAACTGATACAAGTCAGGAATACACCCAGGGCAGGAGTGACCTTGCTTTTGCAATCACGGCTAAGTCGACATCTGGCAATCAGAAATGAAAAAAATCATGCTTACATGTTTTGAATAGGATGTCTAGATCTACTAAAGAAATAAAATCCACAAAGTATTTCAAAAGAAGCAAATTTGAGTTAACCAGAAGTATACGTCCTCAAAGGACGCTGGGCATTAATGGGATAAGTTTATTCCCTTGATAAAGCGTATTGTATTCGTATTGTAGTTGGTTTCTTTGTATCAACCATATACCAAGCTATTGACTGAGCTAATAGTATATGATTACCTGTGGTATCTGCAGTCGAAAACGGTTAGAGAAGGGAGAGTACGCCGTGACCTACGCTGTAATCTATAGTATTATCGGCCAACGTTTTCCCTCAGAACTTGAGGTCTCCGCTTGCGTAGTCAAGAGCGTAACCTGCAGCCTATCGGTGAATGCCTAGAGTTGCTACAGATACGAAGACAGTGATTGCATCCCGGGGGATGATCATCTTTGGAGATATCTTACCACATTGCCTGATACTATTTGTATTCTTGGATTTTCACACATTATTTACAGAGTTAACAATTGCTCTTTGGAATCCCAACCGGTAAGACTTAAAAGTCCGTCTAACTAAACAGATGTTTTTGAAACTGTTGTCACTCATCCTTGTAACTTCACATAGTCTGTATGAAAAGTTTTTAACAAAATACCGAGTAAAATGGGTAAATTAAAATAATTTTATGAAATATAAAAGTTATGAATTTTGAAGCTAGGTGAAGATGAAATCCAGTGCTCGGAAGAAAGAAAGAAAGAAAGATAGAAAGAAAGAAAGAAAGAAAAGAAAGAAAGAAGAAAGGGGGAAAAGACTGTAGATAAAAAAAAGAAAGAAATAGAGAAAAAATAAATAAAGAAAGAAAGAAGCTGCAATACCCTATGCGGAAACATTAAATTTTAGTAATTACTAACAAATTCATCGTAAGTGTTGTTTTATTATATTTTCTGCATATGGAATAGATGGTGGATCCAAAAAGTATTTCAGGGAGAAATTCCAATTTGGAACCCCTACAAATATTTAAATAACTAAAAAGTGCATTTATAGTTGTAATATTACTTTTGATGTTATTCCATTATTACCCGATAAATACGTAGAATAAATTGTGTAAAGTGACCAAACAAGCTTTGCAGCTAGCCTGATCCTCATCATATCCCTTGTATCAATTATCGACAGAAAAACAATTAATTCTGTAGTTACGTTCAGTTCTTCCATTAAACCTTCTTTGAAGTCGGTGCATGTCTCCGTAGGTTCGGGATACGATCTATGGTTGATCCATTTTACATTTTCGTACAACCACATCTGGACAGCGGATCGTAGACGTTCAGTAAACGCTGGTCACTCAGACTCAGTTTTGAACAGGTAATAACCAAAAGGAGCTCTGTCTAGAGAGTATGGCGAGTGTAATAGCATTGGAAACAACCTGTATCTATCGCCGAAAATTTCTGGATAGCACCATCGCTCAGCAAGCTGATGGCCACAGCACCGGCGTTCCTATTAATGGACACCTCCAACTCCATCCCATCCATGAGAATAATGCTTAAGCATTAGAATATTAGATGGAAATGGGTCTACCTACAAAGTTATAACTTGTTTTTGTGAGCTAAAAAAAGTTGTATATGTATCATTCGGACCTATAAATGTGTATGAATATATCCGTATATACACGTAATTTTTACGAGTAAATGTGTAAATTAATTTATAAATAAATAATCACAAACCTCTGTGTTAAAATAGACTATAATAAACTATACTATTGCGCTTTCAACAAACACGAACTTTTCTAATGCTTGCAAGAGAGTTCATTCACTCTACTGGAAGCGCAGTGCTCACGGCCAACTTCTTCTCGGCGTTTTTGTTGCCACCAGGAAACAAAAATGTCGCCGGGAATCTTGTTTGGTGGAAGAACCGTCTTTTATTTACTGCTGGCTTCGTCTTCCCTTGTTTGGGATTCATTTGTTGGTGATATTTATCCTCAACTTAAGCAAGACAATCTTCTTGGCCATTAAGAAAGAGATACGAAATGATTGGAAGATGAGAATGACAGAATGAGTGAGTTAAACTGTTTGACAATATCTAGAATGACCCTCAGTTTGTCGATGTTTTCACTATTAAGAACTAATGAACTTGGGAAAAAACATCTAGCTAGCGTATTGTGCGTAAATGTTTTCCAAAAACTAGCACACTCACTACTCAAGAAAAACAAAGAGAATTTTCTCATATAACACCGCAATAAGTTAAATATTGTAACAAAAACGGTCTTCACAGTACAACACTTACATTCCAAGAATATCAAACTAGTAGTGCTATGAGAGCAAATGGTACTTTCTCGCAATACTTGTAACTTCTGAAATTTTCGAAAAGTCAGAGATTTTAGCAAAAATGGGATCATCATTTGAAGTCGTTCTAGACGCTATCTGAGGACAAATTTAATACAAAAAATGTGAAGCCTTTTCGTACTTTTTTTTAAATGGTAGCGCTTTATGTACTAGTAAAGCGCTACATAAAAGTACCAACAAAAATCGAAATATCCGTTTCAAACTCGCAGATCCTTTAGTTCGTATACATCAATGGGGAATACCAATTTTGGAAATAATCTTCAGAGCAACTTAGGCGCTAACGATGACCACAGATGAACGGTCATACACACAGGCAGAGAGACATTTTATCGTCAATCGATTTTTAGGTAGAGAGGACACATAAGAGGTGGTTTCCGACTGCACAAGTATTGAAGGGAGTAATTTTCTACATATTAGAACAAGATTTATCCATTTTGTCGTTAGCGGGCCCGACAATACGAGTTTTTCTATGCAAAAATCGCCGATTTCCCTTGCAGCTGTACAGTACTTTCTCATTACTACGTATACGTAGTGAGGTGATAAAGTAACAAATAACGAAACACGTGAATATCCAGTTTCGCGGGGTCTCTTGCTTGGAGCTTTGCTGTCGCATGACATCAGCTGTGTCATTAGCAGTGACGCACTAAGTAAGAGAATTCAGTCGGTACATGCAATACGAATATACGGATTAAGACTATCAAATATTCGCCTATGTTAGTCAAAATTTTATCTGTATCATTCATTTTGGATTTTCTCCTCGTTTCTGGGCTCTAACATAGCCATAGACACCTTTTGCATGGTCGGCTGGTGCACAGTTTTCCTTCAATTTCTGTGTACATTGGATATTAGTAGTAGAGACATTAGGGGTAATATTTTCTTTAAAATAGTTGATGTAGGAAGAAATTTAACATAGAAGTTGTGAAAGTGTAAATGAGTTTGGATATTTTACACATACCAACATGCAGTTGAATAATAAACAAATTGTAAAGAAATAAAGAGCGAACGATACTACCAATATCGTCTTATGTTTGTTCCACATTTCAGAATAATTAACTGGATTCAAATATCAAATAATTCATTTTTACTGATATTCAAATTTTACTTCTTCAAAATCATCACATTTCACTGTCTGCCATGCATAAGTATCCGTAAACCTGAAATACAGGGATATCCAAACTGATTTATCGTTTGTAATGAAGAAAGTTTTATCTAATTTGCTTATGTCACCTTTGTGTGCCTGCGAATGAAAAATGATCTCATTGTTCGACTATCTCTCACTTACTAATAAATCTCACTTACTTCTGGTGTTCTAAAACCGGTTGGCGCTGGCCGTGAGATTGCAATTGACTTTACACTACCTCAACTTGATCACGTGTGAATAGCGTACACGCTGCAGTGGTCAGGCGGAATAAAGGAATAAATAGACACGACCTCCTTGGGAACTGGTCAGAGATTCTCTCTGTGAATGAACTGAGAGAAAACAAGGTTTTACTTCTTTTCTGGAGTGTAACCGATGCCTGAATTTATGAATAGTGAATGTGACACTGAGACGGAGAAATGATATAATACTGTTTTCTTATCTTCATAGCTTCATTTGAGAGAATAGAAAGATAGTATCCAAAATTGTTTAGTAAACTTTCATTAAGTTCCAGCCTTCTAAATTCACTTTTGTGTTACAACAACCAAACATCGAGTACTAGATGCCAACTATATTTTTGGAAGCATTGCAATAAGCAAATTGAATTTCTCTACATTGTTTTTCTGTAGAAAATCAATACATTCGAAATTGATGCATGATGTGCCAATATTCTTTTAAATTATTATTTTAAAGGTGAAAATGTTTTTATTCCAAGCTAGAATGAATTTTAGTCTAAGAAGCATAACATCCACGAAAACCTCTAAGGGTTAATTGTAAAGTTTAGACGCCAACATATTCCATTTATGCACGATAACAACGTGAGTTGTATGGGCGTCTACAGTTTCCCTCGTATCATAATCTGCGAAATTTTTAATGTTTGTCTTACATCTGTTTGATGCATGTTTGAGAAGTAATTCCTATCTAACAGAGTAGCCCACCGTCAGAGTTTTGTTTCGATGGTTTCTTGAAACGTAAAAAATGTTTATCTTTTCATAGCTAAAGAAATTCAAATATTATTTTCAAAGCATGTAAAGAAAGGATTATATTTGTTAGTGGTATATTAATGTTAGAAACACCCAATTGTGTGATGCAGCGGAAAGACGGAATAAAGGCACACAACCTCCTTGGGAACTGGTCAGAGATTCTCTTTGTGAATGGACTGAGCCGGTTTAGGCTAGCGACAGCTCCTAAGCGCCTCGATCTCCTCGCTAGTTAGTAGGGATGCAACATCTCCAACAAAACACCCATGTTTCTAAACATCAATACTAAAAATCAAAACTTCGATATTAATAAAACATCAATCCATAACCATCCGGGTTATTAAACATAGATGTTCTTAAAAGTGGATTAGTAAACATTGAATTTCACGCAAGGGGATTTAATTTGAAAGTGGTATAGTTTATTAACTTTTAATTAAGATTTATATGACAAAAAGTGAAAAATAACATCAGGACAATTAATAAAACTTGAGTTGTCTGATTCAAGAATTCAAAAATAATACATGATTCTTTATTTACAATAATTCAACTATATTTAATTTTAATTCTTGGACACTTTGGTCTGAAAAATATTCAATTTTAGGACATCTGGATATTATTACCGAACTATGTTACGATGACCTTTTTCATTTAAAAAAATACGGACCCCATAAAAAACTCGAACACAAAGCATCGTGTTAAATGGGCTTAAAAATGATGTTAAATACATCATTTAATAATGTTAATTACATCGATGATTTTATAAAAATATCGATGTTTTGAAAACATGGACATCGATGTTGCTTCCTTACTTGTCAGAAAGTCCGTGGGTGAAGGACGTGGGACTCACCTGCCCATCACCGCCGCTTTGGCCAGGGCTGCCTCCAAAGCCGCCGGTCGTTCCCCGGCTGTACGACCCTTGGGCTACCCCCTCGATGACGGCAGTCCTCACAATATCCCCGCACATCACCACAGCCACGAGGGCCACGCCCAGGATCTGCTGAGGGACATAAACGAAAAACATTACGTTATTATAACAATGAAATTTGCATTGTTCTGCAATGTTCTGTTGGTGTCCTCCCTAAAGAGTAAATTTTGCTACATCCGGTTTCCAGTTATGATCGCAAACACGCTGCTCATCCTCACGAAGTCTCATCTTGTGGATCTCCCGATTGTATGGAAACGTGTTAAGTGCTCATTCTTCTCTCTAATATCGAAAATGTCAAGAAAAGCCTGGCTATTCTTCTGAAAGAGTTTGTAATAGGTATCTGTTGCGTCAGAACCGGGTGCACAAAAATTATCAGGATATCCTGTTAGAGACGAGATTCATCTTTTTGTCTTCGGAAAACCCCTGAACGTCTGAATGTAAAATAAGTGATGGCTTTTTATTGTTCCTGTTCAAGTTCAAGAGAAATTGAACAAAAAGTTCGCCATTAATATATAATTTTAGATAAACGTATATTATTAAGGCGCAATTTAATATAAACGATGAGTGCGTTTCCAAAAATTGGAATTAATTTATTTCTTTTAATATGACCAAATAAGTAAAATGAAATATGTTTAATACTTAAAGAAACATTTTTACATTTAAATAAAAGACAAATGATCTCCATTCAAAACTTCCAATTTTGTATTTTGGAGCCTATTTTTCTTAGTTTCTAATTTTATTTTTTTAAATTTAAAATATGTTTTTTCAAATACATTTTTAAGTTAGTTCCTATTCTATATTTCCATGTTTGTTCACTGTCTGGCGAGTTTCTGTTCAAGTAAAGTATTCTACATTCGTTTCCATTAAACGAAAATGAATTCTCTTGTAGCACAAACATCTTTATTTCTGAAGAAAGATCATCCTTTCTGATTTTATGGAAAAAAATCATTTAAATTACATTAAATTTGAGGTTCAGATAGGGAAAAAATAATAAATTATTATTCAAAACTTTAAATTTGTAAATAATTTCAAACAGCGTTAAAATATTAAAAAAAAAATTTTTTTTTTTAAAAATTGTTACAGACTAACAAAACACGTATTTGACAGTAAATAAAAATATAGCATTTGAAAATAACTTTTACAAATAATCCAGTGAACTCGTCGTGAAATAGACTTTGTAAGAGGCAAAACGTTGTCGACGAATCTTATTTTTGATCCTAGCAATGATCTATTTTTCGATTAATAATATTTCCACATTTATATTCTGTAGATAGATTTCTTCAGAATTTGAGTTCAAGGGACTTAACTAGAAAAAGAATTCCTGTTAAATTCATTTAATGATGAAAATCTATCCAACATTAGGCTATCTATCAAATCTAGCTAACATTAGTCGTTGTTGTCTTGGATAGAAAATACAATTTTCGATTCGTTTTTCCATGCTGGTAAGTTTCTGTAATTGACTTATTTCGCGACTGGAACTCGTCTCAAGTTCCCGATCTGCAGCAATTGTACAATTTCAAAAGTCAAAACAAAAAGTAGCTGAATAAAAAATATTAAATTTCCGAAAGCTCTAACTGATGTTCTTTGGCGTGTGATTTTAAATTGCAATTCTTTTACCGAAGCAAAAATCCAAGAAATACACGTTCCGTTAAGACCTTCAGTTTCCCGAGTGGCACAGAATTTAGTTTTGTAATATTAATATCAACTTTATTTAAATGAAAAAGAGACTAAATTTCTGGAAAACGATCTCCTGTTTTTAAATTCAAGTTGTTTTGTTTTCGCGAAGTAAGTTCATATTATAGTTTTCACATAATGGTATCAGTGGCCACTAAGTTTTCCAAACAACTTAAAAAGGGACTACTCTGAAAACTAATAGAAAAGAAGAAAAAATTCACCAAATATTAAATGTTTTCTAAATATTGGAAATGTTTTTTTCATTTTCTTTTTTTACCTCGCGTTTCGAACATATCACCAGTGAAAATTAAAAAAATAGAATTAAAATAACGTATTCCTTGAACTGACTAGTCCGTTTTAGTTTGAATGAATTGTACGATGAGTTCATACAGTTCTCCACATTTCATAACTGTAAATGTGTAGTAGTTTAAAAGCTCAATATGGAAATGGTAACATTTAAATTACCATTTTTGTAGAATCTAATAACATTGTGAAGATAGTGCCTTTTCCAACAGCAATTTTTATAAATTCTTTAACTGATCTGACCTTCAGTTTGAAGGTCTTACTTTCGATTTATATTTGTTTCTATTCTCTAATAATTTCTCTCTTGTGAATGTAGCTTCCCAATTTACAAAAAGGTTCAACTTTAAAGTGGTCCTAGCATTAAAACGCCGGTTTAGTTGTGGCTAGAAATGTTGCAATGATGCTGTTCACTCTTTTTTGTACGGCACTTTGCTACCCTTGTTTCCAAAACTGAACTCAACGTCATCGGTTAGGGAATCTCACGGACCATTGCTTTTCTCCTCTCCTGCCGCGTTATCCCCAATCGCGGCTGCAGTTTCCCGGCCGTCGGAAAGCTCACCTTGGCAGTCGTCATGTCGTCGGGGGCTGGCGATGCAGGTGTAACTGGAGGCGGTGGTCGGAGCTTCTCTGGCTGGGGATGTTGGCTCCCCACTTTATATAGCGTGGTCGTGCGAGGCGAGGCGAGGCGAGGCGATGCGCCGCGGGGTCACGGGTGGCGCGACTCCGCTCGTCGCGACGACGACGCCTCTCACCCGCCGCGGGCGGCACGCGACGCCACGCGACGCCTCACAACGCCTCGCGACGCCCTGCTGCCAGATAGCGGGGCGTAAAGCCGGGGGCGGGGACGGGAAAGGGGCATAGCGAAGCGAAAAGTTGGTGCTGGGAGCAGGGGGACGGCAAAATGGGGAGGAGGAGGTGGGCGGGGGAGGGGGGGGGGGAAGGTGAGGTTGATAGCAAGACAGCGGGGACGGTGAAGGAAGAAGGCGAGTTGAGATCGGGGTTGGGGATGGGGAGGGCAGGATGGCGCGAGGCGGGACGGGGGGGCATTCACGGGACAGGTTCATTGGCATGGAATCGAAGTCAGGGGCGGGGCAGGATGAGGACGGGGGGGGGGGGTTGGGGATGACAGCAATGGAAAGGGGAGGGGTTGGGGGGGAGATCGGGCGGTCGGATCCGGGAACGGGAGCAGAGTGGGATAGGGGGGAGGGGGAGGGAGACGGAGGAGGGAAGGAAGCAGGGAAGACGCGGACGGAGGTAGGGCGACACGAGCCGCCCCCGGCAACGGGGACAGTGAAGAAAGACGGATGGGTTAAAATCGAGGTTGGGATAGAGCAAGGACGGGAGCAGTACGAATGGAGGAGGAGGAAGGGTGGGAAGGAACAGGAAGGCAGGGGAGGATGTCGCACGGGGAGGAGACCAGATCGAAATCGGGTCGGGAACCGGGAGTGGAGGTTCAGGGCATCAATTGATATAACTGCAGTACCTCTGACCGAGGAGGCCCCAGGCTCGAGTCCCGACGGAGGCAGGATTTTCTACACTATCTTGTCAGCCAGGTCGAAATCAGTCGCTGTCTGGAGGAGAATTCTAGCGGCCGGCTGCTCTGATCGGTAGTTTTCCGTGGTTTTTACTATCAACACCAGACGAATTCCGGAACAGTACCCAAACAAACGGGTCAGGGACTGCGTGCGATGTTTCCTACCTCTTCTTTGTCCTCTCCTCTCCCCTTACAAACACTATCTTGAACTTCACTACCACACATGCCGGGAGACCGGTCGGGAGCTTAGGGTTTGTTCCGACTTGGGCGGTGCCCCGCTAGAGGGAGGGCTAGGCGGAAAACCTCGCTAGCTTATGGCAGGTCACCGCCCGATCTTGCCATTTGAAAGGTCGGCTCCGGATCTCGATAACAAATGTTTATTGTGCTCGATAAAAATTTCCACGTTCCAACTCGTATCAATTACAATGCAGTTTGTAGTTTATCCTAAACGAGCAGCGACTCGCCTCGGGGTCACGTTACGGAGGCGGTTTTTTCTCCACTTGCGAGTTCCCAAAACGCGCGCTACCCAACACTGGCGCCGGATCTCGCCATCCCAGAGGGGAAGAGCATCGCCACCTCCCGAGAAAAAATGCACTGCATTTTACGAGATAATGACCTAGTAATTGACGCACTCGAAATTTTTAACAATCAATCTATCAATCAATTAATCGGGACGACGACGGACCAGATGCAGCGCTTGACAAGGCTGATGAGTTTTATTTACATTATATGCCTCGTAACGGCGTAGGTGTCTCAGAACAACAACCGATGTCATTGCAGTGCCGTCGACCGGGAGGTTCTAGGTTTTGAGTCCCAACAGTAACAGCATTTTCGACACTCGCTATATAGCTAGGTCAAAATCAGCCGTTGTCTGGAGGAGAATTTTGGTGTCGAGCTGCTCTGATCAGTAGTTTTACGTGGTTTCTTTTATCAACGCCTGACGAATGCTGGAGAAGTACCCTAACAAACGGGCACGCGCACAATCTATTCTTCTCCTTCCCTGCCCTATCCTCACCCCTTACTCTCACACACACTAACATACACTACACTACCAAACATACCGGGAGATTTGACGGGAGCTTAGAGCTTGTCCCGGCTCGGGTAGTGCTCCACTGGCTGCAGATGTCTAGTTGAGGGAAACCCCGCATGTCGACGTGTAAGTCGGAGCCGGATCGCACCATCCACCTGGAGCAATACACCGCCACCTCCCACGATAAAATCATTCCCTACGTGTGCGGAACATATGGGACCAATGACCTTAGCAGATGATGCGCCCGGAATTACTAATCAATCAATTAAGCATCAAACGATTTTTCGGAGAAGCGGGAAGGGACAACACGCAAATATATGATGCAGAAGGTTGCTGGTTTGTGGCCTGCTTAAGGTAAGAGTGATTTCACCAATGTGGATGATATTCAGATCAGATATGTGCATGGATACTTCCAACATTCACGTTTCGAATTTGAAGAAAATGCTAATCGTAATCATTATCCTACTATCAAATATTCTCATAATATCCTCACAACGTTTCATTCAGTGGAAAATAAATGATGTCCACTGCCATGGAAAGAGGAAGAGATTGAAATACGATCCACCTGCTTTTTAGCTAATTACGACGATTTTTATATGAAAAATAGCCAAAGAACTAGGAACTACGGCAAAGATATATTGCTATTGAAAATCAAGGCAGAGTAACTGATGTCAATTGTCAAAGGAATAGGTAAGAGAATGGAGCGAAATCGTTGCGCCAACGTTTTCGTAATGATTTTTTAGTTTATTGAGACATAAGAATGCATCATAAGACTAAATTGTCATAAGGTCTAGTCACAGAAGGGTGGTTTAGTCCCGATTTAGGCTTATGTCGGTTTGTAGAAGTGTATCGACAAATATGTTTTTATGCGTGAATGCTGCATTCAGTTTTCATATCAATTTGGTGTCGCTTTCTTAGTTTCTTCTTTTTTATGAAATAGAAAAGTCAAAGACAAGTGTGTCATACTAAACATATCTCTGGGAAGCACTGTGTGAATGGATTTGCACTTCCCCCTTCAGAGAAATATTCTGTGAAATGAAGAATTGTGAGATGAACCATGCAAGTATTCTTTGTCGACCGGAAAAAGATATTGATGATTTTATTAAAAGGATGTTAATTTTGTTTTCGAAGCAATAAGAAGTTGGGGAGATTTTGGGCGTCGAACTTCCTTTCGCGAGGTAGTGGACAGTTCTTTGGCTATGAATTTAATGAGGAAGTCCTTTTATTGTAAATGGAGTTAAATGTGCAGTAAAATGAGTATTTATGAAGTACAATATTACTTTCGAGGATGCGTACATTAATGCTGAATTATATTATTCGGAAACGAGACTTGGTACAGCATCTAGGAAGATCGAAAAATGGAACGAACATCGATCAGGTGGGCAGATCATGATTAATGTAGACGAAATTTTAACATTATTTTTAAAATTCATAACGTTTTCAAAGATCAAGTTTGTGACTTATCTGAAAAACGATCAAGTATGATCAACTGATCAAATGATAAAGTAGTAATGATCAAAGAGCTCGTAGAATCAGGCAGGATGTGCGTACAACAGAAGCAATTTTTGTTTGGTTATGTAAATTTATAAATATTAGGAGTATGTTTGACTTTAATGTTCTTACCATCGTTTGTTATGTTTTCCCAAGGGATTTTATGGTATGTATTGTGTTTAGCGTGATAAAGTGCATTGTAAGAATAAATAAAGAATGAAATTACCATATTTGGAAGGAAAGTAATCGATTTTTAATGATTTCCTCAGTGTTCTGTTAAGCAATTGAAGTAATCTGATAATAATTTACCCAAACCGGTTTCCATATGAAGCAAGTCATGACTCATGGCCAAATATAAAAAAATCTGAATCCAGCGGGACTGAAGAAAGTTAGTAGTGCAATGAATAGTATATTGGAATAAAATGTCAAATATTATAAATTTAAAGAAAAGTCACGGTTTCAGTGCAGAGGTAATATAAAGTGTGGGGATCATCAAAAGCAGCAAAATATAAATAAATGTAATGAACAACCTGAGCAGTTCAGGATTTTCGTTCTTACTGAGAAAGTGCTGAACAACTTCACGAATCGTAAAGTGTTCTTTCGTTCTGTTTGTGGTTTAGCTGTTTTGTATATGCTTTTTCACTTTTCGATATTCATTTGTGTTTTTAATATTAATGATATTGAAATGAAATTGAGGAAAATGTCTTTCACAATGAGAAATTGATGGAAATTCCTGGTGTATTTTACTTGGAAAGCGAATAGAGTGTGAACTAAAGAGACCGAGTAAAGTTCAAGCGTTGATGTAAAGGGTAAATAATATCTCACAATCCAGCACATAGCCTGCTCATGACGAATATTAAAGAGAGATTGGGTTGTGGTTTCATGAAGATATTCTGTTAGATTTTTCTAATTCAGCATCGACATTATTTTCGCGGTGTTCTGAATTTGTGATAGGTCGTAAAGCACGATTTCCCCGTTTCTTCGAAGGAGTAAATTAAAAAGTTCAGCAGAAGATATAAGAGGAGAAGGGCGAATGACACGTTGCAGTCACGGTACATTGCACAGACACTGCAGAAGAATGAGTCATTTTCTGAGGGTCTCGGAGATTCAGAACTATGCGAAAACTAAATAATATTTCGTAACAACCAATCCAATCATTTATTCTCATGTTCAGTGAGTACATTGTTTAATTGACATATGTGTTTACCAACCGAAGTTCATACTTTCTATATTATTTTATTTTGAACTTTTTGAAGTTATTGGATATTGAAACGGAAGTTTACTTGCCATATGAAATTGACTTATCAGTCTTAAAAGTTTTAGTCTAAGAAGATCGTAGGTTAGTGTGAAACTACGATTTGTAGCCTCTCGTAGCTAGGTCGTCAGCGAAAGGCTTACTATATTGCCTCGAGTATTATTGATATAGCATTAAAATGTCAAAGAAAATTAGGCCATTGTGGTGATTTGCTTAGAAAGACAGTAGTGACATAGAAAAAAAATGATTATAATGTCGGAAGAATTAGCAGGCTATCTTCTTAACATACACTTTCTCTATAGAAAAAACGACATCATGATGTAAAGTTAATTGTGGCAATAACAATGATTACGAAAAATGTTGGGACAATCATGCATTGACATTTATAGTAACATTGCTAAATAACCTGCAATGTAAATAATATAAGTAAAACATGATGAATGAGGTCAATGACCATTCTGTGACTGGGTTTGATGAGGGGCTCGCTGACGAACGACATAATTCAGAAAAGTCATGGTGGCAAAATGGCTTGTTGTTTCAATGGATTGAGGAAAATCGCTGAACCCAATCGGTGGTGGTAAATCGGTCAAAGAGTAATATTTTTTATTCAATTCATAATATTGTAGAAATGCGCCGCTGGTAGGCCTTAGCTCGTAAAGATCTGTCGTGCTAAAGTACATACATACATTGTAGAAATGATTTTTATCTAGAGAGATCACTAGTGATGCACAATTTGTTTGATTATTGACACGTATTGATGCATGACGGGTAAGAAATCAGAAAAGAATGATATAACTGGATAATATTCGTGATTCAAGTAAAAGGTCAACACAAAAGTCAAATAGCGGTAGATTCCAAAGTACTATTGATTAGACGGTCTTTACTGTTCTTTTGACAGGCGTATCTACAGGAGACCAGGAGGAGACCTTAATATTTCAAAAGGGCCCTACATCTCTGGGCAATAAACTATTTTATTATCGTAAATATGATGAATTTCTTATGTCACCATTTTTTAAGCTGACAAATATGGAATTGATACACGAATATTCGCGAAGTGGCTCTCCAAACCATCTGACAACCCTGCACATGGCTGAGCATAAAATCAGTTTAATTTATTTCAAGTATATCATTAAAGATATGTCATTCTCCTAGCAGTACGCTTTATTTATTTTCTAGTAAAATATATTATAAACACATAAACTGTTTCATGGAAAAGGAAGCCAGAAGAGCCCAGAAATTTGGTTGTCTCCCTCTTGGTTTAGTCTGCGCACGCGTATAGCTCTTCTGTTACTTTCAGAAGTGCTTCCACTTTCGTGAATGGTGTTGCACATCTCGCCAGGAGGATAACCCACTGACATGATGACATTCACGATATTCCCGTGTTGACAATTTACTTTCAACGGCCGATGTGAGGCGGTATCGATTGTTCTCAAGGCGTCCGCGACGTTCGCTTGTTGAGAACGCGTGTGGCGACGACTCTAACAGCGGGGGAGGTGACGATTTGAATCGTGAGCGACGACATCTCCGTGACGACTCCTCCGATCGATCGTTGAATGCAAAATCAGAACTTGGGCCTTCGACTTTCCCGAATAGCGCACGGACCCGTCACTTTTTCTTCTGGATTTTCGAGGAACAACGTTTACGCAACGTCTGAATACCTGAATGACGTTTTCGTGCAGCTCGCAGTGTGGAAGCCCTTTTGAATATTTATGCCGCCGGAAACTATAATGCGAACTAAATTGCACCATAAGAAATAAATGAGGTAAATGGAGTATAGGTGTAATTTCAACGTAAGTTAAGAATGATTGATGGTTCCCTTGTTAAGAATGTAAAGTGATCTATTCGTCGCGTGGTTTGTAATGACAACTAGCATTTGCCGGTAATGATATTGTTTCACGCAACGCAACATTGCAGTTAATGAGGTGTGTCTTGATGTTGCAAGATGAAGACATTGCCATTGTTTATAGTAGGAGATAGTGTGTGTTTAAATCCATTTTTTAATTTGAGAGGATTTACGCCAAGGGGCAAGAGCTTTGACGGTTTATGCGGGAACCGGATTTGAGAAACAAGTTTCGTTAAACTCGAAGACTTACATTTTTCCTATAACAAAAATAGTAAATGGAATTTTTCCTATGATTTTGATGGGTTTTCACCGCAAATCAAAATTCATTTTGTTTTTTGTTCTTATTAAATAAGAAACATCTTCGTTGGTTTCCATTCCATAGAATAATAGACAAAAAATCTCAGTTTAACTTAGAAGAGTCAGTGGACATTTTGTTTGGGAAATGTACGAGCTTGTCAACCGTTTCGGTTACCTGAAAGACTTCGGGATGTTTATTTTCTTGAGCATTCTGACACAACGACATCCTAATGGAGAAAACAGGTTTCTGATAGATGGGTTCTATATTTTTTCTAAAAGAAGTTTGTGATGAAACTTGATAATTATTTTCGTTGTACTAATGAAGCTGTGTTTTCAAAATACAAACGTAAGCTTTCAAATAAAACCTAGTTAATGGTATTATCCAATGAACAATGCAACATATTAGAACAGAACAGAAGGCAATCACATTTTAAGAATTGCCAAATAATTCTGAATATTTTAAGAAAAAGAAAATGCATCTTACATATTTTCCATTTCAAGATATCATCATTTTGCTCACTTTGAGTTATATTCTTGAAACTAAAGCTTTTATGACGTATTAATAATAATAGTAATACTACTACTACTAATAATAGTAATAGTAATAATAATTGTAATAATAATATAAATAATAATAGTAATAATAGTATCAATAAGCCGGCAGCGTGGCGCAGACTGTTGCGGCAGTCGTCGTCTGCGCCGAGGAGGCTGCAGACCCAATTCCTGCGTACGCATGGTTGTATTTATAATTGTTCCCTTCATTCCTCATCTTCATCTTATCATCTCATAATTCATAATTCAAGGCTTACAACCTTGTCTTACAAAGGGATACGGCCGAAAAGCTGATCCCCAGAATTATGCACGTTAATCTGCCTCCAGAGTAGAATATGACTCGGCCTCAGAAGAGACACAAATAATAACAAAAACAATAATAATAATAATAATAATAATAATAATAATGATAATAAAAGTATATATAAATTACCATTGTTTTTAATATATTCTACATCTCACTATCGTAACGGTAAGCTAATCACTATGAGTAAAACCTCTATTATTTCTGAGAATGGGTTTGATAATTTATTTTCTTTTTTTCTTTTTCTTCAAAACATTGATGTTCATTAGGCCAGTAATTTTTAAGCCACTGAGTGTTACTTAAAATATTGATTCAAATGTACTAGTATATTGCTATCCGTCAGCTAATTATCTCTCGTTAAAAGGTGTCACATCTATAAAAAAAAGTGAGTGACGACAAACCTGCACACAATATAAAAATGTAATTGGGACAAAAATGCGGACAAAAGTAAAGACTTCGTGCATTTAGGTACAACACGTTGCTATCAGGTAAGCCACTCTCCATTCAAATAAAAATCTCCAGTCAAACTATCCAAATCAAACCGCCAGCGAAGCAAGAGACGAGCTTCGGGTCGCAACTAGGCAACCAGGCGAGAAGGCCGGGAATAGGGAACGGAATTAATTGAACTCTGCAGATCCTTGGAATGGCCGTGTGCGTCGTAACTCCAGACCTAAATGCCAGCGCGCAACGCGCACTCTGCTCTTCTGTAATGAGGATGCGGAGGCGGCGGTGGAGGAGGAGGAGAAGCACGCGTCGCGGCCAGGTCGTCCCGGGATCGCTGCCCGGTCGATACCATCTGAGAAAGCGCCGCTGCCGCCACCGCCGCGGGCGTGCACGGCCGCTGAGTGCTGAGCTGTGAGCTGAGTCGGAGCGGCGGCGTGCGGCCGCCGAGGCGACCTCGCTCTTGATTTATCCGCCTCGACCTCCGCCTGCCGCGGTAGAGGAGGAGGGCGAGGAGCCGCTCCCTGCCCCACGTGGGTTGCACCAGACCCTCCGGCGCCCCTGGTGGGAGAATTCTTCTTCCTTGTTGGCGTTGCTGACACTGTGGGACCGGGAAGTTCACTAGATGACCGGTAATTACTGTAAAATCTGTCAGGTTAGATATCGCAAATCGGATGCGAAAGTTCAATGGCAACAGACCGTGAGCGGTGGTTAAGTGCTTCAACTGATGTCACCTCAGTGCCTCTGACCGGGAGGTCCTAGGTTCGAATCCCGACTGCGGCAGGATTTTCGACACTAGCGTTTCAGCTAGGTCGAATTCAGTCGCTGTCTGGAGAATAATTCTACCGGCTGAATGTTCTGCTCGGTAGTTTTCCGAGGTTTGTCCGATCAACACCGGGCGAATGCCGGAGCAGTACCCTATCAAATGGGCCACGGACCGCGCGCGATCTTGCCTTCCTCTTCCTTTTCCCTGTCCTCACCCCTCCCACAAACACTTACACTAACGTACACTACACTACCACACGTGCCGGAAGACTGGTTGGGGACTTAGAACCTGTCCCCGCTGGGGCGGTGTTCTACTGGGGGGAGATACCTGGTTGGGGATACCCAGATAATCGACGGTAGGTCGGCGCCGGATCTCGCAATCCAATGGTGGTAGATCACCGCCACCTCCAGATGAAAAACATGCACTTCACCTACAGGACTAATGACCACAATAGTTGACGCGCCCGGAATCACTAACAATCAATCAATCAATGGCAACGGCGTGGCCACTGCAGTGGAGTTCACCGGGAAGTCTCTGGGTTCCAGTTCCCACAACACTCTAGTATTTATCGACATATTTTGTTTATTTAATAGGTAATTTTTACACAGATAAATTAAATAACTTGATACTCTGCGGCTAGGTCGAATCTAGGTCCTTTAAGCCATTGTGATATCTACGGCAACATGTTACTGTGGTCAAATATTTGGAATTTTGGTATTCATCCCGAATGGTCTCTTCATCGCATCAAAGTCGAGGAAAAGAGTCCATAAAGTACGGCTAAGGAAAAATAAATCTGAAGAGGGAAAGATCGTCAGAAGCCGAGTACATGCTAATCCACCAGCATTTTTTCCCCTCCAATATCTCCCAAACCCAAATATTTCCAAGCAATATTCGTAATTATTTCATAAAGTGAAACCTTTTATTACCTGTTCTGGGCAAGCTTTATGTTTCTATCTTGGAACTAGTATTATCCTCATTCCCATCCATTTTACTCTTCATGTTTTTATTTATTTATTTATTTATTTTATTTTATGTCGCATCAACTGCAAAGGTTATTAGACATCTACACATCACATTAATATCTTGTACAATCACATTAATATTTTGTACATGGGAAGTTATGACATTTATAGGAACACTACATCACATTATTAAAGTTTATACACTTGTCTTATATGTCCCGTACAATTTTATGGTCTTCAAAACATTGAGAAACCGATTACATTTTCTCTGTCCTTCAGCACACTTGGCATGTCGTTCTCAACACCATGTCTCGTCCGGGCAGTCTCAAACCTGGGGCACATAAATAGGTGATTAACATACATAGAAACATTACACAAATTACACATAACAGCTGTTTTTTCCCGTGATCAGATGGGCATGTGAGCTTGTGTGACCTATTCTGCATCTAGTTAACACAACCTGGTCAGCTCTGCAGAAGAATGTTGCTGGATAATAATCATCGTATTCACATATACTTCTTAATTTACATCGGGCGTTGTTATTCCATTCCTGCCTGTCCAATTCTTGTAATTTCTCTTGATATTGGCATGATAGTCCTGTGGTATTATGGGAGGTTACTTCTTTCATCAAGTTGTGACGCCTCTTTTGCGGATCTGTCTGCCAGCTCATTCTCCTTGATACCCACTGAGCCGGATCCATCCAAAACTATATCTTTACCTTTAAAGTTCAAGTTCTTATCTTACTAACAATGTCTAAAGCTAGCGAGTTTCCCGAATAAAAGACATTTCCAATAGTCGACAGAGCCAATTTGGAGTCTGTTACTATCAAAATTTACGTTCACTGTCTTCGAGAATGTAGTCTAGTGCTGTGATGATGGCATATAATTCGCTGGAAAGGACTGAGTACTTGTCGGGCAGTTTGGTTGATATTACTCTTTTTTTATTTTGTTTATTTAAGGTCGTTTTTTAACATCAAAGGTCATCAACGACCGCAATTAAGTATACATCAATGCGTTAAGTATCACAATTTAGTATACACACATTAGGCGTCCACAATTCATTAGTATACCAATCAATGTCAATCAAATTAAGTATACATCACATTATAGTTTAAATTACATAACAATTTACAACATTATAGCCCTATATTTTCTTAATTATTGCATTACATCAGATTGTTACTTAAAATTAATAACATTCAATTTTATATTATATTACCTTACTTAAGTTAATCAATGTCTAGTAACTTTAGTACTTTAGCACACCGTCTTCAGAGCTGAACAATTTATGTAGGTTAGTTTCTAGTTTCAGTGGTTTCTTTCCTTTGCTATACCGGGGCATTCTAAGATAAGGTGTTGTGTAGATATTATTTCACCACATTTAGGGCATGGTTCTGGGTCGCATTTTTTAAATATATAACAATATTTCAGATTAAAATGACCGATCCGTAATCTAGTGATGATAACTTTGCTCTCTTCTTTTAAGGCAGATTTTCGGCAGGGCTGGTTCCAGTACTGAGTTCCTAACTAGATGTAATTTTGATGATTTTAATTTCCATTGTGAGTCCCAATATTTGAAGCAAGATGTCCAGAAGAGCTTTTAATGTCTTTTATAGTGCCAGGAATTTGTGAATCAAAACTTAGAAATGATGTTGCCATTTTTGCATATTTATCAGCTTTCTCATTACCAGCGATTGCCTATGGGATGGGATCCAAATAAATTCGATTTCTGTCCTTTTTCACCTTGACTAAATACAAATTCTTGGATTTTTGTATGATTGGTTACCTGTGTGTTTATTTTCTATGGCTCTAAGGGTCGTCATTGAGTCAGTGAATATTGCAATGGGCAAGTAATTTGTTTGCTTGAGACTGAATTCGATGGTTTATGGACTGCCATGCTTCGCATGAACAAATGGAAAAATAATCTGGGAGACGTTGCGATTCCACTATATTGGGAGACTGAACATAGAATGCACAACCAGCTTTACCATCACTTTTAGAACCATCTGTATATACTGGTAATAATTGACATACTCTCGTTGTAAACTTGTTATTAAATTCTGAAATTAGCATTGGGACCAGAAGTAAGGTGAGGACTGTTTGCTAAGGTCATGTTTGTTACTACATTGATGATCTCGCCAGGGTGGGATGGGAGGCATACATCTGGGTAAGGTAACTGGATCAATAATATTAAGTTCCTTCAGGTACTTAGGAATCCTCTCTCTTAGTGGTAGTGGGAATTGAGGTTGGCCTCATAAAGATATGTTTTAGGTTATTGAAAATATTTGTGTATGCAGGATTTGGAGGGACACTTAAAGTTGAGTAAGCATAATTTAGACAGAGAACTTTACGTCGCAGGACTAATGGTATTTGCCCTGTTTCCACTAATAGGCTATTAGCAGGACTGGTTCTAAAGGCGCCAAGGCTTAAGCGACATGCGCTTGTGATTATTGGGTTTAACATTTTCAGTGTTCTCTTGGATGCTGAGTTATATACTACTGCACCGTAATCCAAGTTGGCCTGAATGAATGCTTGTTATATTTTGACTAGACATTCAGATTGTACACCCATTTGATAGACGACAACATTTTTATTACGTTTAGTCTCTTTTTACATTCCAACTTGAGAGCAGCTACATGTTGTTTCCATGAGTGAGTAGAATCAAAAAGCATACCAAGAATTTTACAGACACTTGTTCTTTTGAGTTGAAAAGTTCCAAGTCTAAGTTGAATGCCTTCATTCCCATCCTTGCGTCTTCTTGAAAACACTATGAATTCCGATTTTGTTTTCGAAATTGTGAATCCCGAGTTAATTGACCAATTATTGATTTTATTTAATGTTTCTTGGATTATATTTCCAGTTGTCTGAAGGTTTTTTCCACTGCAGAGCAGGGTGATATCGTCGGCAAAAAGGTATATTTTTACAGGGTGTTGGACTACCAGGTTTACTTCATTGATGGCAATTATGAAGAGTAATACGCTAAGAACTGATCCCTGTGGGAGACCATTTGTCAACTCTGTGGGTTGCGATGTTGTGTCTTGAATTCTGACTCTAATATACCTGTGTTTTAGAAAGTTTATGATAAATGCTAAGATGTTACCTTTAATTTGCAAGTTTGACAGAATGTTAATCAGCCTGTCTTTATATACCATTTCATACGCCTTTTCGATATCCAGTGAGACAGCCATCACATGTTGCTTCAAAACCAGAGCATCACAAATTTCGGTATCAATATTGACTAGGTGGTCATTGGTAGATCTAAATGCTCTGAAGGCACTTTGTTGCGGTGATATCTGTTTATTGCTTTCTAATATCCATCTCAGCCGGTTGCAGACCATTTTTTCTAGTAATTTGCATATATTGCAAGTTAGGGAGATTGGGCGAAAGTTAGTTGGTTGGGTGTGATCTTTGTTTGGTTTGGGTATTGGTACAACAATTGCTTCTCCCTTGGCTAATATCCATCTCAGCCGGTTGCAGACCATTTTTTCTAGTAATTTTTCGCTCTCCATTGGTTGGAAAGGATTGAGTGTTCCAAATAAAATTATACAATTGGAGTAGGTATTCATGTGCAACTTTAGGCAGGTTTTTAGGAAACTATTCGGAATTCTATCAGGGCCTGGGGCTGAATTTTTACTTTTGTCTAGTACTACTGTAAGTTCGCTCATTAGGAACTCTTGGTTATGCTGTTCTTCATTATCTCGTAGAGTCAGTCTGATATGTTCTTGATTTGAGTTGATATTTGGAGCTATTACAGACAGGAAGTTTGAGTCATAGTTTTTATTACTTGAGTTGTCAACAAAGTTGTTAGCAGAATATTACTAATAGCTTGAGGTCCAGAGTGTTGATTTCCATTTCTTATCCATGAAGGTATTGGGTGTACTAGGTCAACTTTTTCCACTGATTGACTTAACTTTTGCCAAAGTTCAGTTGTTGAGGTTTGATGGGTGATATTGATGTGTATTTATGCCAGGATTGTATCATAGTAGATTTTAAGGTGAGTCTTGCTAAGGCTCTTGCTTTTCTATATGCTATTCCATTTTCTAATGTGTTGTTTTTCTTGAATTTTCTAAAGGTTCTCTTTTTATTTTTAATAACTGTAGTGCATTCTGCATTCCACCATGGCACTTGGTGCTTTTTTATTTTTCCTGTTGTTTGGGGGATAGAGACATTAGCTGCTGTTATAATTAAATTGGTAAAGTCACTTAATAAATTATTTATATCTTGTGGGTTTAGATTGTCAGGTTTAATGAGATTGTCAACATTGGAACTAATAATCTCTTGAAACTTTTGCCAATTTCTTCATGTAAAATCCATTTAGGCCAGCACCTAAGTTCTGAAACTGGTTCATTAGATGGAATATGAATGTTAATGGGGTAATGATCACTGTCATATAGGTTTGAGTTTGTAGACCATAGAATTCTTACTGCAATATCATTAGAGGCAAGGCTTAGATCAATAGCACTATCTGTACCATTACTTATATTAAAATGTGTAGGCAAGCCAGTGTTTAATAAGATTAGGTTGTTGTGGTTATCCAGCCACTCTTCAATTACTTTCCCTCTTCTGTCCAATTTGGTAGAACCCCACAATTTGCTATGACTATTGAAATCACCCACTATTACATACGGTTTAGGTAGCTGCGTAAGAATATTATCCAGTTCATAGATGTCAAAATGTTGACTGTTGGGGATATAAATATTACAAACAGTTATATGAATATTAATTTTTACCTTGACCGCAATGGCTTCTAGGGCAGTTTGTAGAGGAATTTCCTCATAAAACAATCGTTCTTTACATAAATTGCTACTCCTCCACTGGCAATTTGCTCTATTTCTATTTCGAATAGATGACTTATAGCCAGATATTTTTCCAAAGTGATTTTCTTTGAAGTTGGTTTCCTGAAGGCACAAAATCTCTGGTTTAGTGTTTTTTATTAACAATTTCAAGTAGGGTAATCTTGCATAAAAACCATTACAGTTCCATGTGTAATTTTCATTGAGAGGGTTTATTCAGACATTTCTGTGTCAGTTTCTTCTTCCTGTAGTTGTGAACTTTTAATTTATTTATTATTCTTGTGAATCTATTTTTTTTAGATCTTTCAGTAAGTAGGATAGGTAACTGTCATCATTTTAATGATAGATTGAATGTCATTTGTAGAATCTTTAGCTATTAAGGTTGGATTATTGGATCCAGATGCCATATCTATAAAATTTTTCAGTTGGTTGTAGGTAAGGGGAAAATCATCACTGTTAGTCTCAATTTTTTCCTTCAATGGGTAAATAAGATCTTCTAGTGATTTAGTTGTAGACTTTTCTTTAATTATGCTTTCTTCAATTACTTCTTGCATCTTCTTTTCTTCTTAGGATGTTTTCCTGATTCCATGTTAGGATAAACCAATTTTTATTTTCTTGTTCAATCTGTGATGAAGAGTCTGATGAAAGAGTTCTTTTGGTATAGTAGAGACCATAATACCATTCTCTTCCTTGGTTTCAAGCTCAGTTGTGGCATTTTTTCATGGGCTCATGGTGAAATTGTATGTCTGCTACTTCAGTGTCTTTCCATTGGTTGCTAGATCTGGCATGTCACAGGCTTTTTTCACTAATGTGTTCAGATTCCATGGGAGCATTACTTAAATTGGTAGTCTTATGGTGATTAGAAGTGTTGGGTGAGGGGCATTGTCCAGCTAAATGCCCTGTTTGGTGGCAATTAAAGCATGCCATTTCATCAGTTGTGAAAAATATCCTATATGTTGAGCCATCATAATATACAGTAGTGGATTCAGTTAGTAGACTTACATCTTCAGGAGAGACATATACTTGTCTCCGAAAACTCATAATATGGGAGAACCCTGTCCTGGAATACCAGCTTTAACAAATGAAATTTTGGATGCCAATTTGATGTTCTTTGTGATGAGTACATTCTATTACTGAGTGAGGGATGATGGGGCAGACGTTTGAAATAATTATTCTTTGGCTTTTTTAAGTGGTCTCAGCTTCAATTCATGGTCTTTTATTTAAATGACTTTATGGTTGTTTGTAAGGGTGTCAGCTATTGTTTGAGAGCTTAGGAAAATACATACTCTGTTGTTTGCAATTTTGAAATAAATCTATTTCATTAGGGTCAATAATGTTGAGAGACTGTTTATGTAATCTTTAATGGTGAGACCTTCTAGTGAGTCAATGATTATGGCTTGGTCCTTGGTGGGAAACACTTCAGTTGACATGGCATTTGCGTAGGTTTTCAGCTTTGGTTGAGTAGATACCTGAGGTGGTGCTGTTGAGGTTATGGGAGCCCCGATGCCCGTGGGCTCCATCCTTCAGCAGGGTAGCCGCTGCAGCGGCTGCCCGTATAGTTGATTTCAGACACTCACAACTCGTGGAACTAGAGTATTACCACTATTGAAATGTCACTAAGTTCACTGTCTGAATGACAATATGAAACAACGTTTCACTGGCGCGATCGGAGCACGATGTGTCTCGGTCGGCTGCCGAGATGGAACTTGATATTACTCTGTTGATGTTACAGCGCACATCCACCAAGTTGCTACTTTTCGAGCCGTCTGTGTATATTTTGTTGTAGTTCTCATATTTGACTATTTCTTGTCCTATTCTGGCTCTTATCTCTTGGTTGTTAATTTTTGACTTCTTAGGATTGTTTATCAGCTCCTCAGCTTTAATGTCCTGCATGGTCCACGGTGCATAGTCAGTGATACTAATAGGTTTAAGAGGGAATTTTTCTGACATTGTGCTTAGTATTTGTATAGCCCGTACAGTGATTGGTTTTGGTAGTTTCTTTTTGAAACATAATTGCTTCCTATTTCTGTATGTAGCTGGTAAATTTGGTTCTACAGGGTTGCTGCAGTTAGCTGTAACTTTGATTATATATCCTACAATTAGATTTCTTCTTCTTTTATCCAGGGTGGTAAATTAGCTTCCTGTAACATGCTTATCACCGGACTTGTTCTATATGCACCGCATCTAAGCCTGGCACCAGTGTTATTGATAGTGTCGAGTATTCTTTTAATATTCTTCTTTGCAGCATCGTAGAATATGCTGCCATAATCCATTTAGCCCTGATCAATGCCTGGTATGTTCTTCTAAGCACTGTATAATCGGCCCCCACGCCGAATGACTTATGATTTTCATCAAGTTTAGTCTTTTAGTGCACTCCACTTTCAGGTTTTTAATATGAGGTATCCAGGATAATCTTTCGTCAAGTATCAGGCCTAAGACTTTTAAGGTTTTACATTGTTTTATCTTGTGTTCACCGATATTCAGGGATAGAGTCTTCTCAGTGGATCCTTCCCGGAGAAAATAATGAATGTGGATTTCGTCTTGAGAATTTTAGACCAACTTCATTGGAGAATTCGAGGATGGTGTCTAAGATGTTTTGCGCTATAACTGCTATGGAGGACAGATGTTTTCCAGTAATGCATATATTACAGTCATCCGCATACATGCTTACTAGCGCGGAGGTTTGATTTTGGTCTGCAGTTCATTTATTATCAACAGAAACAAGGTCACACTAAGCACTGAGCCCTGCGGTACTCCATTTGCCAGCATATATCTCTCTGATAAAGCTCCTCTTACTCTGACATTAATATAACGTTCTTTAATAAAGTTATGCACGAACTTAGTTATGTTGCCTTTAATTCCATGTTTCGTTATTATGTCCATAACACGCCGTCGCCAAACCATTTCATATGCCTTTTCAATGTCGAGGCTTAGTACCACTGTGAACATGTTATTGGCAATCCATTGTAGATACCGTTCCTCAATTGCAATGCTGTCTAAGGTAGATCGGTTCTTGCAGAAACCACTTTGGTGAGGCGATATTAGCTGATGTTTTCTAGGTACCATTAAGTCTGTGGTTCACCCCCTTTCCCTCAAGAATTTACACAGACAACACGTTAGGGCAATAGGCCTGTAGCTGTCTACTAAAAATTTGTCCTTACCAGGCTTGTGAATTGGAAAAATAACTGCTTCTGACCATTTTTGGGGGAAGACATTGTTTAAATATAGATAATTGTAAATGTCTAAAAGAACCTGATAGCTTCTTCAGGAGCATCCGGATAAATATGTTAGGTATTCCGTCGGGCCCTGGCGCGGGTGTCTTTAGTTGAGGGTTTGACCTTAATTTCTCGGAGCGTAATGGGTACATTCAGTTTTTTGGGAATCATCTATTTCATCTTCTTCTCTTCCAGATTTAGGGAAATCTCTCAGTTCTTCTTTATGTTTCGTGAAGCTATCCCAAGGTTCGATCACTAAAATTTGGGAGGCGAAAAATTTTCCCAAAGCTACTTGCAATATCGCACGGGTCCTAAAATGAATTGTCCGTCTGGCGTATACATAGACTTCGTAATTTGTTCTGAATTTTCCATCGATAGCATTTATTTTCTTCCAAGCCTCTGTGTAGTTCAGTTTACTGTTTAGGATGATATATTTTCCCTTCCAGCAGCTCCTCTTAGATTTTTTTATGATTCTTTTCCCTGGTCGTGCTGATTTAAATGTGAATTGATTTTCATTTGTGTTATGTTTCTAAAAACTAAACCAGTGCTTGTAATTCATAATCGCTTCTTCACATTCCTTTGTCCACCAAGGTAGTTTCTTCTTACTTTTAGTTTTTTTTGTTTTGGGTATAGTCAATCCGCTGTCGACAGTATAAGGTCTGTAAGTTGCTCACAATATCGTTTATTTGCACTGAGTCGTCGATGTTAATTTTTAAGGTTCTGAACTTTGCTCGCAATGTTGTCTTGTAGACTTCCAGTTGGCCTTTTAAATCCATCTGGGCATATGATGTCCTCAGGAATAATCAATTCTCATATGACAATGCTATGGATAATGATCATGTGTGAAGGTCCTCCATTACGTTCCTTTTTAGATACCCGCCAAGTTGGAGTGCAGATGCTTAGTCGATGCAAGATGATTTCCGCTACCCGCATTGAAGTATGTGTTTTTCTGCAATCGTTCAAGACTATAAGATCTTCATTGTTCGAAATTCACCAACAATTTTCCCTCTCGATATGTTCTTCTTGATCCCCAAATCAAGTTGTGACTTTAAAGTCACCGACTATCAGTCCCGGCCAGATATTTGTGCATATAAGTTGTCAAGGTGGTGATATTCCAAGCTGAAACGCATTAGGAATGTATAGTTACGATTAAAACTACTACCTTCAATATGCACCCGTATTACACATACCTTAGGTCACTTATAATAGCGCATTCACTACACTTGATCGACGTACGAACATAGATCGCAATTTCCACTGGCATTTCCACATATCACTCTGTTTTTATAAAAAAATTGATAACCTTTTATACTAAAATGGTATTTATTTTGAAATTGGTTTCTTGGGTGCACAGTATATCATAATTTTCGTCTTTTAGGATCTTCTGAAGAAATTCATATCTAGTAAGAAAACCGTTCCATTCCATTGTAAAATTCTAATCTTCATATTTGAAGATCTTCGCTTTTAATTGTCGTTGTCAGACGATTCTTGGAATCTGAGAGGACTGGGTCCCTTCAGCTTCTTCATATCTCGTAAATCTTGATTTTATTCTCTATCAGACAGTAATGGGTAGATTTCTTTAAGCATTTAATTAGCCGCCTGTCTCTTTGGTGTAACAAAGAGATATTTGAAGGTTACTTGCATAAAGTATTTTCCAGAAAGTCTTTTAGTGCTCATACGTTAGTACATTGTTGGATCTCTATTCTTTCTTTCGCTGGGCTAGGTCCACTATGCTTTCTTATTGCAGACGCATAATGGTGTTCTCCTTGGATACCTTCCTTTTTTTTTTTCTTAGTTTGTTTTGCCGCACCGTTAATTTTTTCCCTTTGGGGGCGAGTTGAATTGTTCTTCCCGAATTTCCTTGAATTGTTGCTGGGGAAAACTTGTGATCTGAGATAAAAGCCCTCTTAACAGGCTTGCCTGGGCAAGTGGGGAATTCTTGGTAACTAGGAACCTTATCTCTTTGTTCGTTATCCCGCAACATTGTTATCAATTATGTCTTTCCCGTTGGTTGAGGTTAATGTCTCCTACATTTTACGGTTTTGGCAATATGACCTTCTTCCTTGCGTGAAAGCACAATGATACCACTTGACATGTAAATCCAGTTTCTTTCTCCTTGTATGTGATATGAGGCTTCAGGTATCAAATTTACTGATCTTCGGGAAAGAACACCTTCTCCGAAAACTTAAGATATGAGTGAACTGTTCTTTACCAAAACCAGCTCTGAGAAACGACACTTGAGAGCTGCGTATCACTTTAAAATTTTCTAGTTCATCTTCATACTGCATTAGGAATCATAGGGGAAACATTTGAAATAACGATCGTTTCTGTCTACTCAAAGACCGAAATTTTGGGGGAGCCCCCAATATAATAGTTTTGTGCTTTCTGTTAATTGTCCACTAACTGCTTACTGCTCAAAAATAAAACACCCCGTTATTTGAAATTTTAAGCATACGTGATGTGACTATGGAACAATCAATGCTAACTTACGTACCTTTTGAGGGGTGTGTGTGGTCTTTGCCTTCAATTATAATACCTTGTTCCTTTCCGGTACATGGCATTGAGAAGACTCTGTTGTACTTGGGCGGCCGTGTGGTTTCTTCAACGGGGTGGCTCCTGAGTCAGAGGCCTGCCCCCCGGGTAGCGGCTTCGGCATCCGCCATTTATTTTCTGTTCCCATTCACAATGAAGGGAAACAGGTCGATCGAAATCAGAACAATTATGCACTGAAGTGAACTGCTTACTTTACTGACACTTTAACTTTTTGAGTTCGATGAAACACGTAAACAAGTCACAGACCGGGGCTCACTGAGCGGGCACACGATGTTGCCTCGACCACTGCTGCCGAGCTAATACTCTTCATGTTGTTTTGGTACCAAATCAATTTAAAAGAATGTGGATCCAATCTTCCCTATCACCGCAAAGCACTCAGATGCCATTGCCATTTGAGTCTTTTAATCTAGGTTGCATCCACCCCTGACCCTGAACCAAGGGTATTCCCCTCTTGCGTTCCTTCTAAGTTTGTAAACCTGTATCTATGTAGACTTATAGTCTCACACGAAGAAGAAAATACAACACTCACTTGTTCATCCAACATTTGTTCAACATATGAAGTAATCTAAGATTTTGAGGTGTCAAGTACGTGCAAGTGAGTATAGATCTCAGGCGCGTCCAGTTCATTGGTACACAATGTACTCCCGGCACATCTAAAGTTATAGATCATGTGGGATATCATTTATATCAGTTATAGATCATGTGTGTGTGGGGGGGTGGGCGACCGGCTTAATAGGCTCAAGGCATCAAATAATGTCACTGCTGTCATTCTGAACTAGCATTCTGTTGTCATTTCGACACTAGCTATATAGTTAGGTCGAGTTCAGTTGGTGTCTGGATAAGAATGTCCGCTGCTATAATCGGAAGTTTTCTGTTCTCCAATCGATACCAGGCAAATGCCAGAGAGGCACAATTTTTGTTTCCCCATTCTTGTCCTATCCCTACCTCTATTTATACACACACACACACACGTAAATGGACTGCACAACCACACATGTCGAGAGCTTAAAGCTTGTTCCGAGTGGGACACTGCCCGGCTGGCGGGAGATACCTGGTTGGGGAAAACACCGCTAGTCGATGGTTCTGGGTCGGCGATGGACCTTGCCATCCAGCGGGGGAAATCACGATCAACTGCAGAGATAAACAAGCACTACACTTACAAAACCAATGGCATTAGCAATTGAGACACACGGAAACACAAATCAATCAACATATTAATATTTCTCTTGGTTTTCAATATTATGTTCTTTAATGTAATTCCTGTCATTCTCTATATATTTCTTTAAGTCTTTTCTTTCTTCGTCTTTTGCGACTAAAATGTCTCAGTTCCACTTCTATATAAAATATTGCAACACAAGTGTACTATGTTGTAGAGATGATTGCCAATCTCAATAAATATCTTGCATTACTAATATTTTTTTAATCAAACTACATTGATTGATTCATTATTCCGTGTGTCCGGGCTCATCAACTGCACTCACCATTAGTCATGAAAGTGTAATACGTGTTATAGTCCCCACGGAGGTAGCCGTTATCCTTTCCCCGGTGGCTGGTGAGATTTGGCGCCGACCTACATGGGTTAATGCGTTTTCCTCAAACAATTTCCTCAAATAATGGGGCACCGCCTCTGTCGTGGGACAAACTGTAAGGTCTCGGTGTGATAGTGTAGTGTATGTAAGTGCAAGTAAGGAGTGAGATTAGGGAACAGCTTCGGCATTCATCTGGTATTCATTTACATTTGGGGACTGCTTCGGCATCCGCCTGGTGTTGATCGGAGAAACCACGAAAAACTACTGGTCAGAGCAATTAGCCGCTAGAAGTTTCCTTTAGACAGAAGCTGAATTTGACCCATGTAGTGTCGAAAAATCCTGTCACTGTTGTGACTCGAACTCTAGGATCTCCCGGCAGAAGCATGCAGTGACATCTATTACCCTCAGCCACCTAAGCCGGTCCAAGGCAAATATACAATTCCGGCATTACATTAAAAAACACAAAAAGATGGCTTAATATGGCATAATAAATGAGGCACCTTGCTGTGGATCACCTGACGGTGATCTCTTTTAAGGTCTGGATGTTATGGTCGTACCTATCTCATGATGAACAGCTCCAAATGATCTGCTATGTCATCACTCTAGGGAGCTCAAGTGTGTTTATTGAAGAGAAGAAGAAATATTCTGATGTTTAATAAATTATTGACGGCCCAATATTCGAGGAATCTGTTATTTGCATACTATTTTCTTGCAGTTATGATTGATAACTGGTTTTCATAATATCGAAAAAAACTATATTTCATTCCACATACTGCTTTCTGTTCAATTACTTTTCTGCAAAAGTAAGTTAATCCTTAAGCAAGTTTATAACAAAGAAGTCGACATTACAAAAATTAAACATACGATCTGATAATTGTTAAGTATTTCACATCTATTTTTAAATTAGAATTTAAAATGCATCTCTGTAACGAGTTACTGAAGATTCGTGATATCTAGCAACTGTGTTTTTAAGATGCAAGAAAGCTGCAATGGCGTGTTAAGCTAACTTACATAATAAATGAGGCACCTTGCTGTGGATCACCTGACGTGATCTCTTTTAAGGTTGGATGTTATAAGGTCGTAACTTTCTCATGATGAATAGCTCAAATGCTTGACCTGCAAATGATCTGCTATGTCATCACTCCAGGGAGCTCAACGAAGCTTCAAACAAATCTTACACAATTGATATCTGTATTGCGTGAGCGAAGTCTTCCGACTTTTAACATTTAGGCAGTGACTAATCAGTTCACCTGCCGTCTCAGCTGAAGTATTAGTTATAGTAACATGCTTTGCCGTACAAATGGTGCCGGCTGAACTGTGAAAAGAAAGGTCGGTGCCATGACATGAGCTTGATATACAAGTTGTTGGCAAACTACCCCATCCTGTTCATATATTATGAACTTTGTATCCTTTCATTCTGTTCCTTTTATTAAGAAATCAGTCAATCAATCTTCGTTGATAACGTAGACTATAAAACCATCCCACCTTTTGTGTTAGCATTTTTGTATACAGTTCTCTTTATATTCACTTGCCGGGTTAGGTGGCTCAGAGCATTCACTGATGTCACTGTAATAGCTCTAACCGGGAGGTTCTAGGGTTCGAGTCCCGACGGTCGCAGGATTTTCGACACTGGCTACATAGATTGATCGAATTCAGCCGCCATCTGGAGGATACGACCAGCGGCCGGCTGTTCTGATTGGTAATTAGCCGTGGTTTCTGCAAACAGCATCAGACGAATGCTGGAGAAGTACCCTAACAAAAGGGGCTCGGACCGCGTGCGATCGTTCCTTTCTCTTCCTTGTCCTATCCTCACACTTTACTGACACACACTTACAATGACATGCCCTGCACTACTACACATGCCGGGAGACCGGCGAACCGAGAGCGGTGCATCAACTGATGTCACTGCAGTCACTCTGACGGGGAGGTCATAGGTTCCCACTCCCCACAGCGGCAGGATTTTCGACACTAGTTTTTCAGCCAGGTCGAATTCAGGCTTGTCTGGAGTATAATTCTAGCGGCCGACTGTTCTGATCGGTAGTTTTCCGTGGTTTCTCTGATCAACACCTCACACACTGGTTTTAACTATTCACCTTTTTATCGTTGTTTAAACATTTTTTTCATATTTTGTTATTATTATATATATTTTTAACATTTGTTCTAGATATGCTCAATATCTTAGTTTTGAATACATTAATTCTTACATAAAAAACATAAAATCACAGCAAATAAATGATCCATAAATGGTGAAAATTTTATAGAGTTTTGTGCAATAGTTTCTGAAGAAAAGGTACATGAAAAAAAAATATTTTCGAAAATGCAAGTTTTGTGACATCTCTTAACACAATCCTGGTACATATTCTGGCTCTTCAGCGTCTTCATTATTCTTGAACATTTTCGCTTTGTTCCTACAATCTTATTTGTTTTCAACATGTTTTCTATCCCTGCCTTGTTTACCCTGCGACTAAACATCACTGTAGTAGTGTTTTGTATTACTAAGATACTTCAAAACCACTCACAATAAACAAATTATAACAAAGTATATTAACGTCAACAATGCCGTCAAAATGTCAAGAAACAAATGACTATCGCGAGGCAGTTTTGTTATACCACTTTAAATACAACCATGAAAGAAATTCCCTCCCCCTCAAAAGAAAGCTTTGAAAACTTAAAAAATAAGTTTAAAGTGGGTGGGAACGAAAAATGAGAATAGTACTCTGCGTGACGAGACATTTAAATTAATTTAAAAGCCCTAAACATAATATCTCGAAAATGTATACTGCACAATGTTAAGTGAATATTAAAAATTCAAAATAACAGAAAAAAATAAAATTGAAACTTTTGATCCCATGATATGTTCAACCTCCCTTTAAATGATGCGGCAGAGCATGCTGCACAGCCCCTGCATGCCTTGTTCGGTGCCATTGGATCTGTTCGACCATGAAGGTCCTTCCAATTCATGGTGCGTAACGGCCGTCCAGATCGTGCATGTGGTGTATGCGTGTCTTCCTCTACCCACTACCGTAGATTGGAGCCTCCTGGGTTTGGCGGTTTCTTTGTTCCTAAATAAACACCAGATGCCTCGATTTGAGCAATGTGGGCTTTCTAGATGTTCTGCTTTACTTTTGCGGGATACCTCCACCCTGAAATCTAAAGTTGTTCCAAATTAGGTTCCTGTAAAAAGCAACTTTTATGTTTAACTTGCAGGTGCGTCCTGCACTGCCCAGAGGTTTATTTATAACTATTAAATTTGACAAGAAAAGTCCGGGAGAGGTGGCTTAGGGCATCAACTGATGTCACTCAGTACCTCTGACCAGGAGGTCCCGGAGTTCGGAGTGCCGACGGTGTAAGGATTTTCGACACTAGCTAGATAACTAGATCGAGTTCTGTCGGTGACTGAAGTGGCATTCTAGTGACCTACTCTGGTCGGTAGATTTCCATGGTTTATCCGATCAATATCAGACAAATGCCGGAGAAGTACCCTGCCAGACGAGCGCAATCTTTTCTTCCCATTCCGTCTTATTCTACCCTCACACACGCCCAGAGACCGGTCGAAAGTTTAGAGCTTATCCCAGTTTGAGCATTGACCCGTTAGTGGGAGATACCGGGTAAGGGAAAACCCCACTAGCTGACGGTAGGTTGACGTCTGATCTCGCCATCCAGCAGGGAAAGATCATCGCCGCCTTCCGAGCAAAAAGCATGTACTACACATACGGATCTAATTACCTTAGCAGTTATGTCGTCCGGAAACACTAGTAATCAATCGGGCAATCAATCTTGACAGTAAAGGGATTAATTTCTATCTACAGTGAATTCCTCCCTTCCACCCGTGGTGCCGCCCCTGCCGACCTAACCGTGCCATTTTTGCTCCGATCACCGGCACTGTCACCATCGTTGCCAGGGGCAGGGGTAAAGAATTGTATTAGAATCAGTTCAGCCGTTACACGGATTACACCAGACAAAGTGATAAAAAAGTGAAAACAATAAAATGGTTTTTATATAATGTAAGTGAGCTATTGTCATTTTAAAGATCGGAATAGTTTGAAATCAGAGACTGACAGGCCAATTGATTTATAGAAATTATAACTTAAAAAGAGAAATCTTGTGGTGATATTATCATCATCCTTTTGGAGATTACAAGAATTTTGCGAAAAATGATATAAGTTTGAGGTTTTTATTAATTTCTATGGAATTCGGTCATTTGAATACCGTGAACATCTAACATTATCATGTTCATTCCCCGGAAAATTCATTGAAATGTTCCCTACCATTAAAATCAAAAACGTATTTAATAATAAAAATATTATAAAAATGTATATCAATTTCCAGTTTATTTTCCTGTTAAACTAGTAAGGATCTTTCAGAAAGCAAGCAAAAAACATGTTAGAGAACATAGGGAATTTTCAACAAAATAGATATTCCGATCGGCGTAGCTGATGTTGGGATTCCAGGAATTTGAGACAAATAATTTCATTTCTGCTGGTGTGAATAATTTCAAGTAAAGCCTCTACGACATTACCAAACTTTTCTTAAAAGGGATTCACATTTTTTCTTTAAATTATTTGCCACAATAGAGTAAAATATACTCAAATGACATAAGTCGTGGGATAGCAATATGTAAATATACAGATGACAGTAGTATCGCGTACAAAACATTTAAAATGGCAATGCATTGGCAAAATTTCATTTGTACTCGAGTGATCATGTGAAAATGTTTCTGACGTGATTATGGCCATACGACGGAAATTAGCAGACTTTGATCGCGGAATGATAGTTGGAGCCAGACTCATGGGACATTTCATTTCGGAAATAGTTAGGGGATCAATATTCCGAGATCCACAGTGTCAAGAGTGTGCCGAGAATACCTGATTTCAGGCATAATCTCTCACCGCCGACAACGCTGTGATCGCGCCCTGCTCTTAATTAGCGAAGCAGAAGCGTTCACTTTGGGTTCCCAGTGCTCACAGACAAGAAGCACTGCGTGAAATAACGGCAGAAATCAATGTGGGACGTAGGAAGCATGTAGCCGTTCGCGCAGTGCAGCGGAATTTGGTTTTAATGGGTGACGGCAACAGAAGATCGAATCGAATGCCTTGCGCGACATTGTTTGCAACGCCTCTCCTGAGTTCGTGACCATTTCGACTGGGCCCTGGGAAACTGAAAAACTTGGTTTTGTTACACATTACAATTTCAGTTGTAAGAACTGATAGTAGGGTTCGACTGTTGCGCAGACCCCACGAATCCATGGACCGAAGTTCTCAACAAGGCATCCGTGCTAGCTGGTAGTGGCCACATAATGGTGTGCGCTGTTTTTACATGGAATGGAATGGAATGGGTCTTCTTCTCCAACAGAACCGATCAGGGGCAAAAAATGATTGTGTTCAGAACGTAGAGACAATTTGGATCATCTTGGACTTCATGTTCCCAAAAAAACGATGTAATTTATATAGACGAAAATGTGCCATGTCACCAGGCCACAATTGATCGCCTATTGGTTTGAAGAACATTCTGAACCGTTCGAGCGAATGACTTGTCCGACTAGTTCGCTCGACATGAATCCCGTCGAACATTTATGGTACTTAAACTCGTGATCAGTCCATGCATAAAATCCTGCACCGCCAACATTCTCACAATTATGAACGGCTGAAGAGGCTTCATAGTTCTATATTTTTGCAGGGGTCTTGCAATGAGTTATAGGGGAATTGCACGTCGAGTTCCTGCACTTGGCCGGGCAAAAAGAGGTCCGGCATAATATTAGGTGGTATCTCATAACTTCTGGCAATTCAGTGTACGCTCATAAAGATGAGAAAGATACGATGTTCACTGCCTCCTCCGAATTTTCAAAATTTGGAAGGTTTATAAATCCCTTCCTTACACAACGATATTGAAGAGATAGAGTTTCTTCTTATTCAAATATAATAATCATAAAATGATATTGAAATAATGTCATGACTTTTTATGAAAATATGAGAAGTTTTTGCGGAATTGTGAGCGAAAACGGAGAATTAAAAAAAACAACGTTATCCAAGTTTTCTCAAAATTATTACTAATCCATATTTTGTGGACCTTGATACCAAAAAGTCGATTTAAGGCAAAACATCTGGCTGTCCGTTTATAATCCACGCTAGCGCTTAAACTGTTTAGCCAATTTTCTCCAAAATTGATGTTCCCCAATCGATCTGGCAGACTTTTAGGCGCCTTCAATTTGAAACCGATGGTTTAATTTGGGGGGGTACTTTACATGAAGTCCCTAGGACATTTTAAAAATATTATAAAACCAAGGGCGGTAAAAAATATTGCGCTAGTCCCATTTTTGGCGAACCGTATTTTGGAAAATTTTCTGAAGTTAAGAGTTCAAAACTACAGAATTGTCGATTGAGATTTTTGTCTTCAATAAAATATGGTTTTCAAAATTAGATCTTTAAAAAATGTCATATTCAATATTTGTACGTGAAATATATACAATTTCATTAAAAAAATAAAAAACCGATCCAATTTTTTTTCTTCAAATTTTCCCATGGATGAAACAAAGAACGCTTAATATAATGGCTTGAAATGATGTCATTTACGATGAACTTTCCTTATTTTCCAAAATGGCAAAATTTTAACATGTCACAGTTTCAAAATTGAAGATAGAGATGTTTGCCTGAAACTAAATCTGTTCTAAAAAATCAGCGTATTACAAAACGTTTTGCACATTTTTTTGACGTTATACGTAATTTCTGTGAGATATTAATGTAATATGCAGGTGTTCCACCATCTAAGTGCCACGAGAAAAGTTCTCGGAGAACAGGAATGGATCAAAAGTGCAATAAAAAACTGATATTTTTTAAATTATAATTTACAGTTGAAAATTCCAATTAGTTCAATTTTTACTTTATTCTACAATTTGTATTCTCAAAGTATTGATGCAGTATCTTTCAACCAATCCGAAATAGCCAGTTGCATTTTCTTTCTAAAAAAATTATTTAAATTTAACATGAAAGAAAAATCGAAAAAATTCGAATGATATAATTTGCGAATGATATAATATATATATATATATATATATATATATATATATATATATATAATTTATCTGTTCTTCTATTATAAATAATAACACGAAAAAAAAAAAACAACATTCAATGTTATTATTTATTTGTAGTTTCTTGATCAAGTTTATAATCTTTGCGACATTGTGTCGTCTCTGAATCAATTACTCTTTCTAGCATCCACGTGTGCGTCTCGTTAGAGATCTGCCTTATCGATCCGCATCATTCGATTTAAGCGCCAAATTTAATTAGGTTAGGGATACCTCCCTTACATCTTCCACCTCAAAATAAAGGTTTTGATACAAAATGTTTGGTGCGAAATTGTATAAAGATAGGGCTAAGTGTTCTCCATATTTTCTTCATCTGGTACAGGGGTTGGAATGAGTTTAGCGATGTGAAATAAATTTGATTCTGATTTTTTGTGCCCTGTGTCAATTTCACATATTGATTTTAATATTTTCTTCTGAATCTTGTAGGGTTCAATTCTCAATTCAACCAATTTTTTTCGGTTCATTCGGTTCCCATTTTCGATGAATACCAGGTCTCCGGCATTTTGTAAATTTTTTTTGTATCATGGTGTTTAATATGTTCTGTTGGGCAATTGTTCTATCATTCTCTAGATTATTAGCATTTTTATTTTTTCAGTTGTTTTTTTAAATTTTTTTTGAAGTCTTTCCTGTTTCAGTTCATTTGGTAATATTGAGGTATCATCATCCATTAGCAAGTATTTTGGGCTGAATCCAGTTACTGTGTGTTCAGTTTCATTGTATTTTTACAAAATTATGTCCATGCATACTTTTCTTCTTCATTTATTGTACATGTAATTTTATTCACTAAGGTTTGATTAAGTCTTTCATTTAAACCATTGGAGAATGGTGCGTTAACCGCTGTAAAAATCATAGTAATATTCTTCTTTACTAGAAAATCTTTGAAATCTTTGGAGTTTATGCCTGGGTATTGATCAGTCAAAGTATTTTTATACTTCTGTTTTCTGATCCTCAATAATCTCTAATTTTTATTAAATTCACATTTTTAAATTACCATCTTCATCTTCATGAGGTTCTAGTACTGAGTTTCTGCTCAAACAGTCTGCTTCAAAGTTATTTTACCTGGATGGTATATTATTTCGAAGTCATATTGTGATAAATAGTACGTGAGATCACCTAATTCTTCATCTGTTCTAGATTTGATGTTCATTTTGTTTAATGGTTTATGATCTGAAAATACTTTGAAATGTCTGCCTATAAGCCAGTGTTGCCAATACTTTAGTGATTCTTTTATTGCTAGGGCTCCCAAGTAAATGACTTTTTTCTTTTTGTATTCGTTCAGTTTCTTTGAAAAATATGCTACTGGTTTTCATTTTTTGGATCATCATGTATTTGTGGTTGTTCTAATACGGCTCCCATGCCCTGTAGACTTGCATCTGTGTATATATGTATGGGTAGGTCTGCATCAAAATAGTTAAGACTGGTTGGGTGCAGAGGAAATTTTCATATATTCAAGGTTTTTGACTTTCCCTCAGACCATATGATTTTTGTCCTTTCTCAATAGATTATGTAGTGGTTCTTGAATTAATGAAATCTTGGGTATGTATTCATGGTAGAAATTGATTTTTCCCAAGAATTGTCTCAAATTTTTCTGATTTTTTGGTACAGGAAAATTTTGTATTGATATCAAGTTATCTTTTTGGAGACATTGAGTTGTGTTTTATTGTGTGTCCTAAATATCGCACGGAATCAATGCAAATGTGCATTTAGAAAGATTTAATCGGAATCCTTCTTTCATTATTGCTTCCAGTAATTGTGATAGATGGCCAATATGTTCTTCGAAGGTTTTAGAAAAAATAATATGTCATCTATGTCACTGTAAAGTTGATAATTTATGTTTCCTTATTATATTGGTGAGGGTTCTTTGAAAGATAGCTGGTGCTGTTTTTAATCCAAATGGCAGACATGTCCATTGAAAATGACCTTCTTGGGTTACAAATCCTGTTTTTCTTCTATCTTCGATTCGTAGGGGAATGGACCAAAATGCTGAGTTTATATCAAGTTTTGAAAAATATTTGCAATTTCTTGTTTTTATTACTAAGTCTTCGATTAGTGGGAATGGTTGTTATTGAGGAACTATGATTTCATTTAAATCACTAAAGTCTATGCATAGTCTTGATTTTTTGTGTTCATCTCTTTTGTATGCTAGTGTCACCGGAGCAACAAAGGGACTATATGATTCTTGGATTAACTTTCTCTCAAGTAACTGTGAAATTGGTTCCTCTATTTCATTTTGTCTTCAATTGTCATCTGTAAGGTCTTTTGCAACAGTATTTATCTATTTTAAGATCTATTCTAGCTTCATAATCTTTTAGTGTGCCTATGTCATATTTATCTTTTGCAAATATCATTTTATATTTATCTGTGAGATATTTTATAATAGTTTCTTCATCATGATTCAAGTGATTTGTTAAGATTCAAAATCGTTTAAGTTAACATGTTCATTAAAATTGATTCGATATTCTTGTTTTTTTAATATTATCTCTTTTCGACTTCACATGTATTAATTTTGAATTTATTAGTGTAACATTTGAGACTGGGTCGTAAATGGCAGAGACATCTAAAGTGTTATTTAATGTTACCTTGAGTCTAATTAATGGTGGAACTACCAGTTTTTTGGATCATTGTTGTTCAATTCCACCTCCAATATTGAATTGTTGACATGTTTTATTTTGTCTGTATCTTTGAACCAGCATTCGGCTTCAGGATGGAAGCGTGTGCCTTTGCCTTAAACTTTACAAATTTCACAAGGTGTCTTTTCAATTTTGTCTTTGTTAGCTGATATATTCTTTTTTGTTTCTCATTTTCTTTTGTAAACTAAGTGTTCTAATTTACCTATTTCATTATATAGGTCTTCGGTTCCTTCCAATATTTCTCTATCAATTCTATCGGCTACAAAATTTGGTAAGCCAGTACAATTAGGACTATAGTGTTCCATTATCAATGGATCTTCTCACTTCCAGTAAGAGTTTTCTTTTTTTAGTGCATAATCTAGTAATGAACCTGTTTGATATTTAAGTGACCGTGCATATCTTATTGGAGACCAACCTTTACTGGCGAATGTATCCCAAATTTTTTTTCCATTCTGTCCATTCTGCTTCAATAGTGATTTTTAATCATGTACAACCATACCAATCTATGGCACCTTTATCCATAAATGATTTTAGAATTTCAATTCTCTTTTCATCTTCAGTTATATTAAATCGTTCACATTCTTTTTCAAAGCTAATGATGTATTGATTGGCATTTGAATTTTTTCCATTAAATTTTTCGATTGTAAATTCTTTGGCAATTTTACCAAGATTTTTTTACCGCGGATTGTTCTAGATTTATTTCAAGTAATTTTTCTATTCTTTTTATTAGTGGTTGTTCTGAGACGTCAGACTGAACCTTAGTACTTTTGATGTATCAATTATTTCCTCTAAGTAGATATCAGCGAATTGTAAATTTTCTCTTGTCCAAGTATGTTTCAGACAACTGTTAATTTAAATTAATCCATACCTTTCTTATTTGATGTCTTTTTACAAGTGTTTTTGATACTTTAGCATATGCTGAGGTCTTCATAATTGCTGTGTGGTTACCTATTGCTTGATAATTGTCTGGAATAGAGTACTCACGGCCATCCGGTGTGCCAATTGAGGTTATGCATATTAGATTTGTTTTTCCGTCTTCTTTGCTGCCAACTATGAAGTCGAAGCGGAGTTTGTCCATTGTGAGCTCTTGTGAATTCCAACGAGAATGTTGTTTCGTTATGTATCTGTTCTTCTATTAGTTAGAAATAATAACACGAATTGTTGCTATGTAATAACAATTTTTTTTATTGTTTCATACAAAAAGGTATAACATAATCACTTATTCTAATTATTAATCCTACCTGTAATAACAAAGAAACAACATTCAATGTTATTATTTACTTTGTAGTTTCTTGATCAAGTTTATAATCTTTGCGACATTGTGTCGTCTCTGAATCAATTACTCTTTCTAACATCCACGTGTGCGTCTCGTTAGAGATCTGCCTTATCGATCCTCATCATTCGATTTAAGCGCCAAATTTAATTAGGTTAGGGATACCTCCCTAATATATATATATATATATATATATATATATATATATATATATGTATATATGTGTGTGTGTGTGTGTGTGTGTGTGTAGCCGTACGATAAATACACATGTGGTGGCGGAAGTGAAGGCAAAATTGCAATATTATTATATTACGTAGCCATTCCCAATACTGAGAGAAAATATATGCTGTTGTAGCATCTCTAGTTTCTGTAAACTGAATCTAAACTCATACATTAAAAAGCATTGAATTGCATGACAGAGTACTATTTCGATTAAACTTTCTGGTTCTTAAACATTTTTTTTCAAAAAATTAAACAAAAACATTTTTGAATGCGTTTCACGACGTTAATATTTACTTTTGAGGTGGATTCTACAGTTTAATGGATTTCCGAACTCGTCTACTTCGTATGATCTCTAATTATATTTACTATAATTTCAAATATGTTTGCGGGTGGGTTCTGTTCAAAAATGTGTGTTTGCAGAAGTGCTTTAAGTCAGTTTTGCATAATGGCTCCAATTTTTCTAATGAAAATTTTCTAAGCTACGCTCATAGGTTCGAAACCCGCGTAAGGCATGCATATTCTAAGATGCGTTCAGGGTGGGAAGGAGGGCGTTCAAAACTCGTGTGTATTACCTACACTGTAATCCTCTCAGAATCTTTCGGCTCGACTGGCACCTGTGGGTGTAATTAAGACCATACACCCGGAACAATGATACAAGCACTGATATGGGGCTAATGGCTACCAAAAGGAAATATGTAATGGAACAAGACTGTGAAAGGCTTAAAGGCAATCTTTACAACATATGAGGAAGGCGAGGGATCTTATCGCTTAGCAATGAAAATACAGACTGGTAGGTATCGCTTAAGACATTGCAGGTATTGTAGGCGCCGATAAATGATAGTTGGGAAGGGGGTTTTGGAATGCGGAAAAACCAACCCCGACTCAAAAGAATAGAAAATTAACTTGTACGAAATATATTTGCCATTTTGTAGCACCAGAAATTTGATTTAGTAAAATATTAGCAGCGCTGAAATTTCAGTTGAGAATATTGTGGCCCATTTCTAATGGACTGTTCACATGACCGAAACTTTTTGAAATGTGTGAATCAGGAAAACACCATGCTTTTTGGATAAGGTGACTTGGGAAGTATTAAGGAAAACTCAGAAAAAACTATAAAATAATTGCATACTTCTCTTTATTTTCAGTACTTAACATTACGTATGTATAAAGAGAATATAGTAGTACATAAATATTTATATAACAACTACATGCTCTTATTTTGTACGCTGTCTTCACAACTTGTAACACTGAATATATTTTACAATTACATTGTGAATGATGTATTTCACATAACAATTTTAGAGCTTTAGTTAACAAAATATACAAAAGTCTTTAAATTTTCTGTGATTCAGTGACGCTCTTTTCATTGCTGCAATAAGAAAAATTGTAAGTTATTACAGCTCAGATGAGGCAATTCAGCTTACATGCCCTGATTTCAAATGCGACAATCTTCATTTTATAATAAAAATAAATATATGGCATTAAATAAAAAAGCTTGTAATAATGAAATATATAGAAAACATTAACGCGCGCGTGCATGTGCGGGACGGGGTCGTGCGGAGTGCCGGCGAGGGGGTGGCTTCACTTGCCGTGGGGGGGCAGGTACGTGCCAGACAGACCGCCTCCGAAGGCGCCGCCCGCGCCGCCGCCGTAGCCGCCCCCGAAGCCGCCCCCAGCGCCCCCGCGGTAGCCGCCGCCCACCGGCCCCGACGGGTAGTGCGGTGTTCCCTGTAAAGCATCGCCGTTGCAATCAATAAATCTTCGTGGGGTGTTCCTGCCACTGGTGTACATGGGTACGTCTACGCCAGCGACTGTTACTCAAGGGACATTTTTTTTTGTGAAACTCTAATGAGTAGCATTTATTATTAATAGAAACATAATGTTTTTAACTTACTTGTATACATCACAAAATACAAGTATGTCATAATTATATTACACTAAAGGGATTAATTAACATTTTATTATTATAGTAATTATTATTATTATTATTATTATTATTATTATTAATTGAATTTTGACCAATTCACAATTGTTGTAGGTTGAGTATGGGTAAGATAATAAATAAAGGGAAAAATAAAGGTAAGAAATAAAATTAAATATCAAGCCATACTGTAGTACGAGCATAATTTAAAATTTATGTTAATTCTGAGATTTATTTAATCTATAAAAAAACAAATTAGTAATTTACTGTTCAAAACAAAGATACCCAATAAATGAGAATGCTGCAAAGGAGACAATTGGAACAGACCTTCTCAAGAAAAATTTGTTTGAATTACAGAACTTGTTTGCAAGTCAACAGTTTTCTATATTCCGCATAAAATCTAGTATTCAGCTTCATCGTGGACGTTTATTACGTAATTGCACACTCGATTCACTTAATCTCGAAAACTTTTGATATTCTAATATTTTATATTCAAATAATTATTAATTCAATGTAATATACTCTTCATTCTAATATTTCAACCCCAAAAGACAATAAACACGTTCATCCATATTATATTTACTTTGTTGGGAGTTTAGGATAGACTATTCCACTCCTGAAATTAAAACCAATAGTGTTTATCTGTACATATGAAATGCCCCAATCAGGGCGGTGTATCTCGAAAAGTGTATCGCTTTTTCTATCCCATTTTTCTTACCGCTTCTCCCTACTGACTAACCACAAACTGTGACTCATCTATCTTAGGAGGTAGTATACTCGATCGCTATGTCGATGTCCAATAAACCGCGTATGCACTATGACATAACCTTTAATTTTAATGTAGCTTTCAGTTATTTTTAATATTTTGCACATTTTAGAACTTTCTTGTACATAACTTCACTCAGGGAATAGTCCTATTAAATACCACTCGTGCTTTGGATATTCTCCCCTCGTCGACGAGGTAAATCCCCTCGTCTCTTCGCGAGTCGGAATTTATCGAAATTTTTCAAAGCATTAATATTATTACCTATGATATTTTTTCTTGATATGTGCTTGATCGCTGTACCCAAAAACAGATCATATGACTCAGTTGCATAATCAAAGTAAAATAACTGAGCACAGTCGCGTTTAGTTGAGTGGTTGGGAGAAAAGAAATGGGCGGGGCGATACGCACTGCAGCGTCTCTGACCGGGAGGTCCTAGGTTCGAGTCCTGACGGCGGCAGGATTTTCGACACTAGCTCTTCAGCTAGGTCGAATTCAGTCGCTGTCTGGAGGAGAATTCTAGCGGCCGGCTGCTCTGGTCGGTAGTTTTCCGTGGTTTTTCCGATCAACACCAGGCGAATGCCGGAGCAGTACCCTACCAAACGGGCCACGGACCGCGCGCGATCTTTCCTTCCTCTTCCTTGTCCTATCCCCTCCCCTTACACACGCACTTACACTAACATGCACTATTCCGGGATATCGGTCGGGAGCTTAGAGCGTGTCCCGGCTGGGGCGGTGCCCCGATGGTGGGAGAGTCCTGGTTAGGGGGAAACCCCACTAGCCGACTTTAGGTCGGCGCGTGATCTCGTCATTCAGCGGGGGAAGAGCATCGCCATCTCCCGCGAAAAAACATGCACTACACTTACGAGACTAATGACCAAAGCCGTTGACGCGCCCGGAAACACGAAAAAATCAATCAATCAAGCGATACGCACCTGGTACTGGACGTTGGCGACGTAGCCGGTGGCATCGCTGGCCGTGTACGTCACCAGCTGGTTGCGTCCGTCGGGCAGGCGCACCTGATACTCGCCCTTGACGTTGCCGGCTCCGTCGCCACTCTCGTGCTGGCCGAAGTCGTTGCCGCTGTAGGCGTCCCGCACGGCGTACTGGAAGTTGTACGGGATGGCCTGCAACAGCACACACGGGCCCACTCGACCAACGACTCTCGATGACACGCTCGCGATGACAGCGTTAACGGAGTGCGCCAAGGGTTCGTAAATTATACTTGCCGTTGAACATCAGTGCAGCATCGAGATGTCGAAAAAGCTTGCGTAACACCTTGCATTTCTCTTGTTAGAGCCGTTCTATGGGAATGGCGCTGCGTGAGAATTCACTACAGACGGTCATAGACCGTTATGAGTGTAGCGTAAGATAATATTGATATAAACGTATACCAAAGACGCGTTTGCTCCTCACCGTCAGAATGATGATATACACATATGTACGCCGTAAACGGAGCACAGTGCCTGCGTGAAGTCCGCTTTTGAAATTCAATATATTTCGTTATATTTTAATATAGGACACTTTTTGCGTGGAATTTTTGTTTGTAATCATCTCATCGATAAACAAATTTTTTCATAAAAGATATTGAATACTTACTAAATTTACGATTTAGTAAATCAGGTCACTCAAATCTTTAACAATAAGGCACGCTCAAATGCATCAAAATCGTCTCTAATTACCATTGACTCGTTCAGGTTTCAGACATTTCAGTTGAATGACTGACATTTGAATTGAATTACTGTTCCAACAAAAATGAGTGGTGAATATCTTGCCTAGAGAGCATAGAATATCTAACTCGAAGTTAAAATATTTAAAAAGTTATCACCACTAGCCCCTGGAAGGGAAAACCCATAGGCCGACATGTTCGCACCTTCCAGCAGGGGAGTATTATTACGGGTATAATGAGTAAATAGTTGACGCGTCCGGAATCGATAGGAACTCGTGTACACTTACCGGGCCTCCACCGAATCCTCCGCCGAAGCCGCCTCCAAATCCACCGCCTCCAGCGTAGCCGCCGCCTCCGTATCCGCCCCCGAAGGCGCCTCCATGGCCGCCCCCGAGCAGGCCGCCCGCGCCAACCCGCACCGTCGCCAGCGCCACCAGCGCCAAGCTCAGCACCTGCGCAGGGCGTCACGCGTCAGACGGCGGCGGCGGCGCCGTGACCGAGATGGCGGCGGATAGCGTCGCGGCGCCCGGCGTCGCGAAGGCCGAAAGGGCGGCACGCCACGATGGCGTCAGCGAACATCGCCCTGACAGCGGCGCGCTCGGCTCCCCACCCCTCTGCGCCGGGCTGTGCACCGTGGCGCCACGCGGGTCTGGAGCGACTCCAGGGTAGGAATGTGTGTGAAGATGGTGAGTTGCAGCACGGACAGACTGCTAGGTCGAGTTCTGTTGCTGTTTGGATGGGAATTCTAGCGACCGGCTGCTCTTATCGGTAGATTTTCGTGGTTTCTCCGATCAAAACCAGGCGAATACCGGAGTAGTATTCTACCAAACTGGCCACAAAATTCGTAGGGTCTTTCCTTTCTTTCCCATTCATTGTTCTATCCTACCCCTTTCACATACTTGCGCTCATATTCACTACACTATCGCACATGCCGGTTGGTACCATGCGCTACACTACCACTCATGCCAGTTGGTACCGGACCAGCTTAGATCTTGTCCCGGTTGGGGTGGTGACTCTAAGGTGGAAGATACTTGTTTGGGGAAAACCCCGTTAGACGATGGTAGGTCGGCGAGCGATCTTGTCATCCACTGGGGGAAGATCGACCGTCAACTCCTATGAGAAAACATGCACTACATTTACGGCGCGCGACCTGGATGCCTGACGCGCCTGGAACCACTAAAAGGCAATCAATCAATCCAGGATAGAATGTGTAGTGTTTCAGCACGGCGAAGCGTCTTGTAATTGACTGCAATAAGACGTTTTTGCACGGCCAACTGTTAGAGCAATCGACAGCATTATCGATCATCTGCGCATGCCCAGTTCGAGTTTCGCATCAATTTCGTGCCTTTGTGCATTCCCTTAAGATCGAAATTGTAGGCGATTACTGTACGCAATGCCATGCCTGTTATCTCGACCACTGAATACCACTTTTGTGCATCTGAGCATGCGCAACTTAAACGGCCCATGCGCAGAATGTCGAGATTACCTTCGGTTTCTGTACGCTACTCTGTGCTACAAGTCGCTAATGAAACGTTCGATTTTTTGTGTTCACATCAGAACTCTTACAACGGTTGTGTTAACTCAGTAGCAAAGCTCTTGCCTCTGCAACATCCTTGACTGCACTTTTTGCACAGCGAAAAGCTCCTTGACGTTTAATACTTTTGAGTCTATGCACATATGCCATCTCGATCTCGAACTTGAAATGATAGCGAAGCCCGCTAATTCTCCGGATTTATCGGGCGACTTACAACGCAATCTAATAGATTACTCGGTCACACTGTATGGAATTTGTTCCCATATATGTGATGACGGAGTACATTGCAAATTCTATTTCCATGAGAGAGTCGGTGGCATTAACTTATATTTTAAATTATCTATAGTAATATCGATAAGTTTATCTAATAATATAAAAAGTATACAGTAATATGAAAATGTCTACTAGTCAGTGATTCATGGGCATCTCTAGTCTAATAAATGTAAATCTAGAGGAGATGTCATTACGATAATATAGCGCACTCTCTGTTGCCACAGAACGGAACGTCTTTCATTTCGAATTGTCGAAAAAATCATTCCCAACTTCACTACCTATTGAACATGTGATTGCTGTATGCTGTGCTGAGCAAATCTGACCACTACCTACCTAGCTGGCTCGAATTCAGCCACCAGAATTCAGCTGAATTCTAGTGGCTGGCTGCTCTCATTTGTAGTTTTCTATGGCTTCTCTGGTCAACACTAAGCGAATTGCAGAACAGTACTCCCAAAAAAACGGGCAAAAGACAACGCGCGATATTTTCTTCCTATTCCTTGTATCTTCTTTCCATACTCATACACACTTACGAGTATACTTACATCATTACCACACATCTCGGGAGACCAATCGGGAATTGACTTTTCCCGCCTGAGATGGTTCCCGGCTATGATGGGAGATATTCAGAGGAGAAAACCCGCAAATCGTCGTATGGGTCTGCGCTGAATCTCACGCTCACAGAGGGAATAACACCGCCACCTCCCATAAAATAACATCGCACTCGCGAAACTCTTGATCTCAGCTGACGATCCCGAAATACATTCTCATCCACTCCACATTTCTAAATATATATTGCCATGGCAAATTGAAATTGAGAGTAAGGATATTGTGAGTCTTTAAACGATTAAAACTGCCTTTTGGGAAAACTAAACACGAATGTTATCACAACACAACTTCCATTTCTTAAATCTCGAATGTTTGTAACTTAACTTAGAATATCATATAATTTGTCGTGTTTAGTCAGTCCCATCGGAAGATGATGTGATGGCAGATGATTGTAATAATGCGAAAATTATTCTATTCGTGCGTATTCAGTCGAGATAAAATAATAGTCCCAAAATGTCAACTGCTTACTGGTTCTTGACGAGAATTATGGTGACCGGTATAAAAAGAACCTTATAATAACAGCCCAAAAACAAAGTCCCTGTCTTTTGGTATTCGAAAGACTACATATAGTAATGAAGGTACAGAATTGTTAACATTTAGATCACGGAATAAGATTGATATATCTAGAAATGTGTGCACGGCGAGTGGTCTGATACTAGATACGTCGGGCATAATATTACCGCAATGTCGCAAGTAATGCTCACGCAACCTTAACATTTAAACCAATTCGAGTCATCTATTATTAATAATGCAAACACGAAACCTTCTTGACACTAATAGTTATTTCGACCACTCACCTCCTAATGGCATGGACCTAAGATCGCAACTGCAATATAGCAACCTACTGTGTATCTCTCACATTTTCTAGTTATAGTTTGTTTTTACTGAACATAACATACTTTCACATCTTATCTAAAAGGTTAGTCAGGTTCTTGAAGATTTTTGAAACTCGCTATGACTATCCACATACACATCTCATGTCTTGGAAACAATCAACTGCAAAGGAGATGAACTCAGAAATATTTGGTCTGCAATATTAGGGAAAATTGACAACTATTCCAAATGACTTAATTAGACATTATATTATCCTCTTTCTTTATCCAATTAACCATTATACATTTCATTGCGAATGAGCACATAGTGGTATGATTATACAAACTATTATTTTACTATATATTATCATTCATACCACATATTTCATGAGTGACACTCTGTCCTCATTCGTAATAGCCAGGAATCTTGAAAACCTTCAATTACGTGAGTTCCTTTCAGAGACTTGTCGAATTGTAATTTCGTTATCTCTAGTGGATGAATTTCGAAATGCAAATACACACCCTCTTGTCGTTGCCGAAATCAAAGGAATTTCAGTTGCGTCGTGTTTTGTCGCCCGCCCCAACCCTCCACCTCCGCCTCCGCCGCCGTCTGAGTCTAGCGCGATGGCGTCACCGCCTATCGACTCATCGCTCGCCGCGATCACGATTCGATTTCGGGAGGGGGCCTCGGCACTAGGTGCTACACGGCACGTTGCTCTTTGTGCCGGAACAATGGCATCAGACTTGTTGCGTAGATTTACGATGTGTTGCTAAATACGACCCAACTGATTTGTTTTGGAGTTAAAGAGAAGTAGAAATGAAACCCTTGTAAACATTAAATTTTGCGGTGCTCGAACATAGCCAGATAGATAAGAATAAATTAAACCCGATTTAATGGCTTTCTGACGTTGAAGTTGTTTCAATCAGGTTAGAAACGATACATAATGACATGGGATCGCATGCAAAAGTTGATATCGTTATCGTGAAAAAGATTTTCGCAAATCAACTAATAGGTACATGAAACAACTCCAAACAAATGTTGCAAGAGAGGTGGTCACAAAATATGTGGAGAAAGCGAACGAAAAGGAAAAAATTGTCGAGGCAGAATATTTTTGGATATAGGTGCAAGACAGGTAGAGTGAATTATTGCTCTGCAGAATCAAGATTGAGGGTAACCGGCAGAATATATGTAGGGTGTATTTGATAATAGTTGAATTGATTAATAATAAATTTTCATAAACATTTGTAAATTCGCGATATGACAATTTGATATCGTGTTAAATTTTCAGGTATTACTAAACGCAATTTCTTGAAACAAAAATGAATTTGAGATTTTTTTTCAATCAGGCAATCATGCCTCTTGAACTCTTTCTGAAGTTTTGTCTCTCTAAAGCAGCTTTACTGCTGCTCCTTCAAAAATCCTTATAAAGGATTTCTATTTTTATTATTAAATAAAATTACCAAGTATAATAAGGACCTAGTACTGAGAAAATTTCGCTTTTGGGTTATAAATTGCAAGTTTTGATTTTATATTGGATCTGGTAGTAAATGAGTGGATTATTTACTCAAATTTAAATAACAATCACTTCATATTTTTGCCATGCTTATCGAAACTTGCACAAAGGGTGCACAAAAATTATATTACTAGAGAACTTGCACAAAAATGATATTAGTAGAGAAATGAGAGGTACTATCCCATTCGCAGATTTGAGAAAATAAGAGCTACACGTACTGTCTTGTTTCATCATAAATGCAAGAGTTCAACGTACAGTAGAGAATTTTAATTGTCCTATGAAGGATTGAAAGCAATACCATTCAGTTTTTATTAGAGTTCTCAGCAATAAATAGCGAAAAACACAATGCAATTTTGCATCAATACGAGTGCTTCAATTTCAGTTAGCGTAATTGGGAAAGCTTCACGACTTTCTCAGTCGTAACGTTTGATCGAACAAAGAGACCGCCAATGATCCGGGAGAAACAGCGTTTTACTAAATTGTGAAATAAACATCACCAAATTGCCTATAATTTAATACAATTTTCTAATTTGGAATACAGAATCGGTTCTCTGAAACTATTTTTGTGTATTTTTTGTTTAAAGGTTGGGAGAAAATTTAATAAGAAAATAACATAACGTCTTGACTTGCTTGTGTGTATTGCTTTTTTTAGTAGTACGTATTAAAATTACAATTGTTCTCATCGACACGTATATTGTATAAAATTAAGAATGTTACGTCATGTTTTAATAATTTAATTCATCTGAAACCGATGCATGAAATTCAGTTTTATTCACCACTCCGTCTACTACACGTAAGCGCACAATTCATGTATTTTTAGTAAGTAGCTGGTATTACTAGATGATGTGCTGTAGCTACAAAGAAAATTAAATATCTGATTTGATATATATATATATATATATATATATATATAATATATATATATATTATATATATAATAGTTTGTTCTCGTTGTTAGAATTAATATTGAATATAGAATTCATTTATGTCAAAAGAGTCAATTTTTTTAATCAAAGAAAAGCGAAGATGATGGCTATGCCAATTGTTCAAGAAGAATGAGATACACTACGAGATTCAACATTATTCTACTCTAAATAAATTTAACCCTATAATCAATTTTTTTCGCTATTTGCTTGAAAATATTCTGCTACATTTGACTTTACTTAAGTTTGTATTCACTTTTAATCTTGCCTATAGAAATTTAAACTCATGTCAATTCTGTTCTTGTATTACTTTCGATATTCGTCAGTCTCTGATGTATCAAAATTTATTTAATTTAAACTTTGTATTTTTATAGAAAATGAATTATTTTATTAATGATAGTGAAATTAGATGTGAATAATTTAAAATTTGAATTTTACTAAGGATTTAATGACCGAGAATACTGAATTAAATTCTGGAATTTTGAAAGAGCTAACTTTGTTCATAAAATAAGGGTAAACAAATATCAACATTTTCTTCATAACATAGGCCAAACAAACATCATAAAACTACTTCTCTTTCCATAGAATAATCAAATTTCTGTATTTTGCTATATTTTGTGAGAAACATATGTATACGGGAGAAATGTAGAAATAAGGTAAAATAGTACTTGTAATAAATAAGGTAAAATAGTGAAATAGTACTTTAATTGAATGTAATAAAAAAGATGTTTACTTCAGACGGAGATAAATATTGTTTCAAAAGTATAATCAAAAAATTTAAATCATTAAATGACATTCCTCATTCAACTCTTACTATTCACAGGCTTGAGTGGAAATTTGAAAGTTTTGTAGAAAAATATTTATAAATTCATTAATATTATCTAATATAAATGGATGTTATTAAACTTTTAAGTAAATTGATTAAGTGATGAAGAGAAATGTAATAATATTTCTGAAACTTGATTTTACCAGTTTATGGAGAAAGATGCGTTACCTTCACGAAGCTCATGTCGATGTAGTTCTGCTCGTGTGGTCTCTGGTCACAACAGCGCTGCTCTTGTTCCTGTGTTGCTGGAGCACTGAAGTGGACTGATGCCCAGCCTCCGGTCGGCTCGGTTTATATTCACCTCCGCGAACTACCGGTCTTCGGAAAAGCCGTGGTGGGTGTTAGTCAACAGACGGTTCCGCCCATGGCGACCAATGGTGGAGGGAGTAAGAGCGAGGAAAAAAATAATATCTCCTGCAGCGGAAAAAAATCAGAGCAAGATGGCCGGCGGTCAGAGGTCGGGAATGAATCCAGAGCGTTCTGCCGCGTGATTCCTCTCACTTAGGGCTTGGCGCCGCAAAGAGGCGTTGCGACAGGGAGGTCAGGCGGTACCGGACACTCCTTTGATGGGACGGGCTCGTCCGGAGAGCAGGGCGATTGGTGGGCGATGCGGGGCGAGGCGGGGCGAGACGACCCCAGATGCCCCCTGCGGCGGAGGCCGCCGCCCCCGGCACCGCCCCCGGAATGCACGCGGCCCCGCCCTGCCTCGCCCAGACCCGCCCCGCGCCGCCCCGGCCGAAAAGGTCGATGTGAGGTGTAGAATGCAAGGGTGCAAGGCACCCTCTGATGAAGATAAGCCCGAATCGATAAAGATTCCAAGCATTGTTCTCTTACATTCTCTCCCGATTGCTTACTGCCTTAATTAAGACAAATCTTCATCAACGGCTTTTTAACAAATCCATGTGCGTCATGAAAGAAATATTTGATACAAACATCAGCCACAACTTCCATCTAACAATAAAAATCCAAAAACGTCATACAGTAAGTATTTTCTGTATTATACAATTATTACTACCAATTGTGGATATCATGCTTTTTATTAGATATTTTTCAAATTTTGATAATACATCTATAAATAATTGTTTCCGTTATTTCTTTGGTTAAGGGGATGTACAGAAGAGACCTGTATGTCTTCTTAAAACCTTTAAAATGACGTGTCGAGTTTGTGTTCATGTAACAATACATAACATTTGAAGAAATGTGAAATCACATCAGAAGTGTTAATGATTCCACTAAACAAACCTGTTATTATACGTTCATGTACATAAAGATGGAGAAAAGAAATCCCTTACCTGTGTATCAGTAAAACTCTTTACGGATAGACGGCCATAAGGATAACAATGGAATTCAGAACATCCAAACGAAATTTCAGAGCAAATTGTTTATTTTATACAACGGTAAATCATATAACAATATATTACATAAAAAATCATACAACAAATCACAAAATAACAATAACAATAAATCATGTAACAAATAATTAGTATATCAAGTAAACATCTCAAAGTATATCAAAATAAATTACATTGCTCACTTTCAAGAAGCACTCTTTTTCTAGGACGAATTTCCCTGATTTTTTTAAGGTTATTCAGGATATTTCCTTATTTTTCCAACGCAAAATTTGTGAAGCATTTCTAGGTATTTAAATAAAATATTAAATGAAGCATGACTTTGGTCGATATTTAAACACTGTTATTGGCTGATCCCTTTCTTCCTTTGGATTCCAGATTCTCTTACATTAACACATTGTCGGTGAAACAGATGCCATTCTATTCAAAACACACAGAACCTTTCATTATCTCTTTTTCAGCTCCCAGATTATACCGAAAAATACACAAATAACAATATTTTCTTAACAAAAACATTATCCGCTTGCGTTCTCTTATGTAGAGCATACTTCGGTGATGCAGTTCACAAGTTGTCCCAAAATAGTTCTTTTAGAACTGTGTAGAATATAAAAATTCTGGACATTTACCAGAAACACAGAAAAATCTGTCGGTACACTTGTCGATATTTAGGATATTTCCCCTTTCTTCCGACGTACGGATTGGACAAGTCACGTTTTCTTTTAAACACCATTTTCTCAAAACTGATATTTATTTACATTCTAGGGGACCCGGCAATGCTTCGCTACCGCTGTATATTACAGATCACACACTACAGGACTCGTGATTGTTATCAAGTTTTACGCTATGCTGGTTAAAATTTCTAATAAATGAAGGACTTTCTCGCAAGTATGGGTTTGTTCTATGGCCTGGTTTGAACATGATTGTCAAGTATCCTATTGCTGAAACGCTCTCCTCCAAATTTGGGCATGCATTCGCTATGATATTATCTTCGAGAAATTTGATTAATTGCCGGAGATTCAAGTAATAATTCCAGCCGATATTTCACAATCGTAGGGGCAGAATACTACAGTGAAGACGCGCTTAATCCTTGACTGTGCGGCGGGTTGTGTGGAGTTCAGGGACCCTTAAATCGTTCTAACGAATAAATCATCATCAACAACGCCCAGATGTCCGATTTAATTCAAACCACTATTTAAACACTTTCATTACTAATAAGAAGAAAGTGTAAAAAATTCAGTGAAATCGGTCTAATAGTTTTTACGTCTATGTGCGGTATATCTATGTACATTCCCTTTAATTTATTTATAGATTGATATCAACGAACCTTTTTAAAGTAGTGTTTAGATTTGTAATTTTCTGAAAATAATAAACTGATCAATATCTTTATTACTTAAAATGAATGGTTTATCTCTTTTAGATTCATTCTTATGATTTCTTAATGTTGAAAAAGTTATTTATTTATGGTATCTAAGCAATTACGTAGGATTAAAACTACTAGACTTGCTTGTATAATCCTAATTCAGGCTGTTCCTACAATTTTAGCGTTGTTAAAAATATAATAATGAGGTTTTATTTGGTTAATAGCAACATTTTTGCTATTAACTATTTCTAGAGACGTCCTGTTCAAACAAATATTGGAATTAGAGTTCAAACAAATAGTGGAAATAGAGATGAAAGTTTTCAAAATTTAATAAGCTCTATATACTCCCTTAATCTTATTTCACTCGTGGCTCTTCAAGATAGCACTTTTGTATGTATCATGTTAGCGACACATTTTCAGTATTTAGAATTTATAGAATTGATTATGTGTCTATCACGAAGTGTACAATAATAAAGGAAAGAATATGAAATCTAAAATCCAGACAGTAGTTTGTCTACTTGTTCATCTCACATTGTTTTCTTCATAATTTTTCGTTTCAACAAGCAATAATATAGTTTGGTGTATTTTTTACGTGATGGGAGAAGCAGATTTGTGTCAGAATTTTGTCTAATTTATTGCAATTTTTCTCAAAGGTGTATTATTTTAGCCTTGCCTTGGAAAGATTTTACAAGAATCGAAAAGTATTGTATTTTATGAATTAATTTGGAATAACTTAACTTTTATTATTACTTTTGAGATGGGTATTTTTAAAGTTATCAAATACGTTTTACGAATTTCTACTGCTCTGTAATATACAAGCAGAATAATCAGATCTAATATGACAAAGAGAGAATTTTGTTTTTGTATATTCAGAACGATAATGTCGAGGATAATAAACCTTATGCCTCTATACGACTGCTTAATTTAATCATTCGATACATTTCACTGTTCTAAATTTTGATTTTAGGTACTTAAACATTACTTCTATGAGGTCTACATTTTAATCCAAATTTATTTTCAATTATAAAAATAAATATCTGTTTTCCGCTCAAACTTGGTTTGCATAATTTACACATCCAAATTATCATAGCCAACATTCTAAAACAAATTGAAGTAACCTGACCATGCTTAATTCCTTCTAAGACTCTATCCAAGGACTCTCTCATTTGCAAAGTTTGCAATAAAACGCGTATCAGAATTCATGATTACTATTAAATTACTTATTCACTTTTGTATGTTCGCGCATGTAAATGAATTCACATAATCGTGAGTAATCTGAAGTTCGATTGCATGAAGATTGATGAGAACTCAGATGAGGATTGAAAGTTATAGTCATGAACTTCATGCATCCTTAAAAAGTCGAAGGTACGCCATTATCAAAAAAGACTTTTATTTGAAAAGAAAAGGAGGTTAGTAGTGATGCAATTTCTTTGTATACTGCATAAGCGTGACCGCCGAGACATTCGCTCCTTCAGAATGTACTTCCATGTCACGATGTGTCCTTTCTTCTCGTTTTGAATTCAAGAACACTTCTTTTAACGTCATCAGATGCGGAAACACGAAACAGACAACTGCAACTTTCTCGAAGGTCCACTCGATCGCATCATCTCCGAAATATTTTATTCCCCGGATGCGAATATTTTGAATTGATTGATTGATTTTTTCGTATTTCCGGGTGCGTCAACTGCTTTGGTCATTAGTCCCGTAAGTGTAGTGCTTTCTGGAGATGGTCTTCGGGAGATGGTCGGTGATCTTCCCCCGTTGGATGGCGAGATCCGGCGCCGACCTACCGTCAGCTAGTGTGGTTTCCCCCTAACCAGGACTCTCCCACCAGCTGGGGCACCGCCCCAGCCGGAACAAGCTCTAAGCTCCCGGCCGGTCTCCCGGAATATGTGGTAGTGTAGTGCATGTTAGTGTGTGTGTGTGTGTGTGTGTGTGTGTGTGTGTGTGTGCGTGTGCGCGCGCGCGCGTGCGTGTAAGGGGAGAGTATAGGACAAGGAAGATAAAGGAAAGATTGCGCGCGGTCCATGGCCCGTGGTACTGCTTCGGCATTCGCCTGGTATTGATCGGAGGAACCTCGGAATACTACCAATCAGACCAGCTGGCGGCTAGAATTCTCCTTCAGACATAGACTGAATTCGACCTAGCTGAAAAGCTAGTGTCGAAAATCCTGCCGCCGCCAGGACCCGGTCAGATGCGATGAGCTACCGCTCCTGGTACGAATATTTTGAATGGATGAATGAATGAAAGATTATTGATTCTAGGCGCGCCAAGTACTTTCTCCCGTATGTGTAGTGCGTATTATATTCCGAAATGTGGCACTACATCTCTCCCACTGGGGATCAAATGCCGACCCACATGTCCTCTTGCAGGGTTTTTACTATTCTTCAGATAATTTCCACAGAGCACATGTATAGCCTAGATCAGTACGAAGATTCTGACCGGTTCTCCGATCTATGTAACAGTGCATATTCATTTAAGTATATGTGTTTGTATAAAGGGAGCCGAGGGGCAAAGATGAAGAAAATATTATGGGCGTTCCGTAGCCCGCTTCTTAGGATACTTTTCCGGCATTTACGTAGTACTGATTCGACAGTGCTTGAATTCGGGCCACTTATATAGTTAGTCTTTGTAATAATAATAATAATAATAATAATAATAATAATAATAATAATAATAATAATAATAATAATAATAATAATAATAATGTATTTGGCGTTATTGGTTCGGTAGTCCGACTTCGCCGGCTAGTCACCAGTGTTCCCCTTGCCTTAGCCTAAGTAAGTTCCCATGCTTGGGAGTAAGAGCGACGTGAGGCGAACATGACGTATTCTCTTCACAGTAACTGGCAAGATGTGCCTGCTTGAGCTTTTCTCCATCACACAGCTACAGAAACTGGGACGCCTTTAAAGGAAAGCTACAACTCTATTTTTATGTCTTTATTTCTGGCGAGACTCAGACCTGATCTTCCGCCTTACCACTTAAATATCTTTACATTTACATAATTACAATTGAGGAGTTCGAGGCAAATAATATTACCAGACGTTTCACGATACATAGAATGATCCCATTACGTAACCGCTGTGAGCTGCATATAGAGTATGAATATATTTTCATTGCCATTTTTATGAACTCGAAAGATAATGTGATGAACCTTAGTATCTCGTTCATAAGAAAGGTGTAATAAGTCAATAGTCCTAATTTCTCAAAATGTCAGAAGTGATCTCATACCCTCAAATGCCTCAAATGTGAACAAACTGCAAAACGGGAAGGCTGATTTTTACATTAGTTAGTGCCAACTGTGTTACAGAAAGTAATGTTGTATTCACTGGCATGGAGGGGAGGTCGTGTAGTAGAGTAGATAGAGATAAAAGATTTCGCATATTTCACATTATACATTGTCTCTCAACATATGCGGAAGCATAGGGTGGGGGCAGGTAGGCCACCCCCTGAAAATTTGAAAAATTGGCCCTGTAGGTTTACGTAATAAATTATTTCATTTTCGTAAATATGTGCAATATCTTATTTACTCCTCCTCTCTATGCTACATAAGACAGAGAGAGGAAAAGTAAGGGAATCTCCTCAAAAATACGATTTCGAATTTTCGGTCGCGAAATCCCTATATAATAGTGTTTTGATTTGTAGCTTCGCACTCACGTCCGGTATATTAGTGCTACTCTAAAGGTTGTCAATATTGGCGCACGGCGATGCACGCGTTCCCGAAAATCGGGATGTCTATGTAAATGAATGAGTGAATAGTACGGATCACACAAATTCTGTCAGTTTAAAAGTTTTGTGCTGAAACTTAGTAAATTTGTCAGGATTAAATCTAGATTAGCTGTTCTGAAATAATTTAGATATTTTAGTTTTCGAGAATACTTTGTGCGAAGTTCTTTAACTTGTTCATTTCATGATATTTTAATTTTTTAAATGGCTACACTTTTTTCTATTTCTAAAGAGGAATTAAATTCATACAAAATGTGATTGATCCGGTTTTCATTACAACATATGATTTTTTAAAAATTGTTATATTCAAATTTTTATTGAATATGTTCTATTCCTCAAACTTTAGACCCAGAGATTTCATTTTCTCAATTCAATATATCTCCAATGTTAGATCTGTAAATTATGCCGTACAATTAAAAAAACAATATTCTGTAATAACTAGACATCGGATGTTTAGGCACTAAAAAATCGTCTTTTAGGCGCCTAACAAGGCACTGAAAAAGTTAAGAATAAGGAGGGGAAAGGCACTGTTATAAGTTACATACACAATAAAATGGAAAATTGTAATTTTTGAATATATTATTTTGTAAACTTAAATGCTTAAAACCAGTGCGTATATTTTAATGTAAAACTAGATATTACATATGTACAACTCTTCTACATTTTATTTTTAATAGTTTCCATTAATCAGTAATATTTACATACTACCAGTAACTTTTCAAGGATCACAATTTCAAATTTGCGACGACTGGGAGACAAAATCAGTTTGAATGTGGAGAAGGATATCTGAACGATGTGACTGGCCTATATTTTAGTAGTCCAACACTAGCAACACTGAAACCTTCTGGAAATTTATATTTATTTTCACTTAAAATTTTGCTGCCCTCGGCGTAGTGTCAATCGTCCATGTTCTCAGATCATGTCTAGTATTTGTGAAATAGGGAAATGGAGAAAAATCAGTTGGTATTCTTTCAGAAATTCACTCGTAATTGTAAATTTTAAGACGTGAATTGAAGGTTTCGTAATGAATGGTCACGTTGGACCATCGCCGATTTTCCGATATCTTAGCATTGATATAAATATAATAAATAAAAGGCAAAAAAAGTTCCGAAAAGGTATTTATGCAAAAAAGGTATTTATGCTAAAATCAGCAAAAATAAGCATTATAAAATTCTGTCAAATGTCATCATTTGTCATGATTCGTGGACATATATTATCAGCCTTTAAATAAGTTCTCTAGAAAAAATAGGCACATCCCTAAACATCCGAGATCTAGTAATAACATAACTAGGATTTACGTGTCATACACATTTGTTTGTTCATTAATTACATATAGTTTTGTCATAAGTTTACAGTTTTAAATGAAATGATTGAAGGCGTTGTCATTATCAAGAATACTATAGTATAATAGTATTGTTGACAATGACAACGCCTTCAATCATTTCAATTATGTAAATGTCAACTACAGCTTACCACTAAACCAATATTACAGTTTTAGGGTTAGGGTTTTTGAAGTGATTTGAATCATCTGTATTTAACTTGGTTCATATTTACAGGTATACTTGCATACATATTTAAGAAATATTTACATATCTTTGGAATTTCACCATTTTATTTACATTGTGTTTCATAATACTTTTCTTCGAAATCACAAGACGCTGCATGGTTCTAGATGATGATGTTTCCTGAGGTAGAGCGAAATTTTATACAGTACAAAGCAAATTTAAGAGGCAAAGGCCGCTTTCGTATTTCAAAATTTAAAAGAGAGGTAGTAACCCATTTCTTGAAACATTCTTGAGAAAAGAATTAAGGTCTCACTTTCTGCATCACAGAAACGTCTAGTCTGTTTCAATACAAGAAATGATTAATTTTTTTTCAATGGCTAATATTAAAAATAAGTTTTTTGGCCATTTAAATAATCCAATATTTACGTATATTTGTTTCTCTATTTTGATATTTTTATTAATTATTTAGTCCATAAATTCAAGTATTTAATATTTTATGTATATAATTTTCCTGACCATTTAATTAATCAATTAAGATAGCTGAATAAATATGAACAGAATGATGGTAAATGACATTTGGCATTCATTGATTATTTAACGTTCGTTCAAGAATTGAGAAACGAAATACAATCAAATAACAATCTACCACCTTTCTTTTTCATTTTCTTTTCATTTCTGTTGTATTTTAGATATGAGAAAAATGTCACTAATTATCTTACTGAGTGTCCGAATGTTGTTATAATATCAAAAACTGAAAAAATAGTAATACAGCACAATTTAATTCCTTGATAACACCAAAAGAAATTGAAAAGAGGGGAATTGATTTATTATAGAAATTATATGCACAAATAAATCGCCTATAATTATTCCTTCTTGATCTTCACGTCATCAGGGTTATTGTCGGGAAAACTCTTCCTGGTCGTAAAAGTGGATATAAGTGAATACTGCTTTCACCACCAATACCGTACCAGGACAAAGGACGATCGGAAAAAGAAAAGATATCTCCATGACCAAGTCATTTGGCGAAACACATTATGTCCATGCCCATGTCTGCTGCCACTTCTAATGAATCATTGAAATTCTTAATCCAAAATTGGATCCTTTTTATTCGGAGCCTTCCGGCTGAATTCTCAGTGCCCATTTCGCAATATGAATCCGTGATGCACAAAGACCGAATCGTTCTAACGAGCGAGAGGTTCAGTGTTCTTGAATGCAATACGGACGCTGCGGCGTACTTCAGGTCGCGCGCTCCAATGAACTCAGTGAATGCATTCTGAACATCTCCTCTCCAATGAAACAGTAATTAGAAGAATGAGAATATCGAAATGCTGCAAGAGTTATGCAATAAGCGAGTCATCTTCTACAACGGTAGATTGCACTCTTACGTTTCGTCATATTCAGACGGTCAGTTCTTCTTTGAGGCAAACCTTCCCAAACTGACCATCTCCTGAAGTTTACTAACGTGAAATACTTTCTAAATAAAACCATAATTGAATTATGATTTGTTAAAAGCACGTAAGGCTATTAACATTAGTTCTGTAAAATAAAAGAAAAACTATTTATTTGCATGAATTCAATCAAAACAATTGTTGCTAATTTATGTTCTATTCTCTGAAATGCAAATAACAAAAGATTTAATTAAATACTTTAAATGCTTTTAAGATGTTTAAAGTGCATTGGATTAAGATCATATTGAAATTCACTAGAAAAAGATGCTTAAAAATTATACATTCATTTTTTTTAAAAAATCTTTTTTCAATATGAAATCAATGTGTCACTCCGTAAAAGAAGTGCTGACATTTAATTTCAGTGATTTAATATCAATAAGCTCAAATAAAATGATTTATCTCTTAACAATAATTCTGCAAATGAAAAAGTTTGTTAGAAAGATAGAAAATGAAAGTTACCTCACTAACTGTATAAAAGAAATTGGAGAGTTTGTCTGACATTGCAAAATTACTTTCTTTTTATATTCTCATATGCTTAATTAGATAATACAAAAAATCAATTGTTATTACTATTTATATTTGTCGGTCCGGGCTAATTTCTGAAACGTCTGAATCGAAACGATTTTGTTTTCTCATTTTCACTTAAAGGAAGAGTTTTGTGAGGTGTAACTTACGTCACTATTTTCAAATTATTATTTTCTCCTACGTACAGAAGAATATTGTTTTATGCTACAAATTTACAGTTTTATTCAGATATTAATGAAATTTTGTTTGCGTGATCTACAAATAGTGAAACAAGAAACTAACCGTATGAGATTACGTCAAAATAACCCGCGCTCCCAACCAAAAGTTGAGTGCGCTTTTTTGAAAAAGGGGGGGGGACATTTTCAACGAGAATTAAACGTCTTTTACAGCTCCTGTTACGTTGTACAAAATGCTTTTTAATTAATTCCAATGTCGCCCTACGCTTTTAATAAATTCAGGCCATTTGGTTCCTAAATTTGGCGGGAAGAATGAAACAAAGCACCTGCTTCTAGTTGCCAAAACACGAAGACTGTAAGGAAGAGACTTAACTTGAGGCGTGGTTGTACGAAAAACGTTACCAACTAATCGGCTAAACCGAATTTCAGTGGCAACATGCCGTAAATGAAGGAACTAACGTACCTCGCCTTTTTTCTACCAATAAGATCGCGATATGAACGTACTTGTCGACTGCTATCTACCCTTCAGTGAATGTAAGAAAGTGTACATGGAGTTGACATTACACATGAGCTTGGCAGCCATAGGCCAAAAACTACCGTGCAAGGTTTCTTCACCCATCGCGTGCTGTTGCTGAAGTTTAATTGAGCATATTAGCTGTCGACGATTTTCATACATACCCCCACCATCCACATCTCGTTCATACAGACTTCATGTGCCTGTGGCGACGTTTATCACAGCAAACATGGGTGGAGGGAGGGGCGGTGTGAGTCAGGACGGTGACGGGGGCAGGACGGGGCAGGACGGGGCAGAGCAGGAGAGGCCGGGGAAACACTACAGGTAAAATTCATTCCTTTTATTGTCTAATGGGTGAATGGTCTAATGGATTGTGATAAATAAATACCGTGGTAACACAGGGCACGTCAGCTAATTATTATTATAAAGTAGACGCCAAGACGCAGTGCTTAGAAAATAAACTATAATTCAAAGCATTCAATACAAACGCTATAACCTTCTTTCAATCAAGGTAATTGACAGGAAGTCATTGTACTATTACATATCGTCAATGTAACCATCTGGCCCTACTATATAGTTCCATTTCTTGGTAGTTCTTCTCCATGGAGAATGTACGGCAGTAGCTGTTAAATATGAGCTAATTTCTTCGTGTTAATTGGAAGATTACCTTGCGGATGTGTTGAAGTGTCTGGAGAACGAGTTCCATCCACATTTCACTGTTCAAGTCTAACCTAATCACTTACGAAATTAAAGATCTTGAATACTGGACATCCGCCCTTTTAATAAGCCGCGATTCAATAATTCTGCGGAACCACTATCTTGAAAATATTTTAATTTTCAATTAATTGTTTAGTTAAATTTATGAAGATCGAAGGGAGATGTTCCAATCAGACTGGACGCCAAAGGTTTTCAAATCGTGAAAAGAAACTGAAAAAATATTTGATATAACTAATCGTCTTTCAACATTACGTAAAGCAAAAATTAAAAATATTGGATTCATTAGGATAAAATTTTCCAAGGCAATAGTATTCGAAAAGAACCTCTTTAACATCTGCTATTAAAAAAAGCTTCTTCCCGGTCTCTGGGCAATGTAACGTAATAGTTGTTCATCAATATTCATAATTCCTCATTCATGAGCACGGTCTGCGCATTGCAATCTTTGGGTGATCTCCTTCGAGAGGGATACTCTGGAAATAATTACTACGTTTATGTCGTAAATGGAGCAAGATCCGCTTCGGCTTGTCTGCCTTGAAGCGACCCATCCGCCAGGTAACAATAGGCGAGGAATGCACTTAAAATCCGCCTCCGTTTTTGCACGCCGACCGTATAGGAGCCATAAAACCGTGTGCTTTCGCTGGTGCTGGATGCCTTCGCACTTGATGTAGGCGACCATTAATCTCCGGGTTGTCGGCGGCTGAGCGCGGGTCACAGTAGAGCGTGTAGGCGAGTAGGTGAGTGGGCGGGGCGATATGGGTCAAGGTGGCTCCTGAGAAGCGCACGATGAGTTGCTTTGTGGAGCGACAGTAAATGCCCATGCGGCGCGGGCGGTGGCCCTTACGCTTCTGCAATGGACGGCCCCGCCCCCAACGGCCCGCCCCGCCCCCGCCCATGCTGTCGCCATAACACTCAGCCCGGCCGTCTTCGCCGCCCTCCCCCATCCCCCCCGCCCCCGTCCCTGCTCTCGCCATAACCCTCGCCCCAGTCCCTTATCACCCCCGTCGCTACAACTGCCCCGCCCTGCCCCGCCCCGCTCCCCCCCAACCCCTCGCTCAGGCCGTCTTCGCCGCACCCACTGCCACATCCCTCCTACCCCCAATCCTACTCTCACCATAACTATCGCCCGGGTCGTCTTCGCCGTCACCGTCGCTCCAACCCGCTCCGTCCCCGCTCACGCCAGCCATAACCCTCGCCCCAGTCGTCTTTTTCGCCCCCAGCCGCCCTCCACGCCGCCGCCGCAGAAGATTCGTGGACGTCCTTGATCCTCGGTTCAAAGGAAAAGAATGTAGTCCATTGAGTGCCTGTCTGTCTTCTGCGCTTTTCTGTTCTTTTCTCTGTTTCTTTTCTCATCACATGTTCGCAGAAAAATAATACAAATCGACGGTCATCGCCTAACTGGTACCTCTTTTCTTTATTTCTATTCTTTCTCCTTTCGTATTTTTCACACCTATTGTCTTTCCATGATTGTTGCCAACGCTGTACTTTTGCTTGTTTTTTAGATTTTTTACGTAGCCAACATACTCTGCAAGTGATCCCTGCATCTCCGATTTTTCTTTTTATTTACCATTCACTTCCGTAGTTTTATTATAATTTCCGCAATTCCTTTACCATGTTTTACTTGAAATGTAATTTATCTAGAATTTTGATTTTTACATCAAACGATATTTTCATGTGTGTCATGTAGGTGTGGTACATCCTTCAGACATGTTATATTTAAAGTTGAAGCATAATTCCATGAAAATTTCAATTCTTGCACAACATTGCATCTTGCATGCTTAGAAGTCTAGAACTAATGATATTTATGTGTGTACATTTCTATTTAATTTCCTCGATTTTCTGAAACGCGTTAGTTTCAAATTGTAGCATCGTTGTATAGTTTAAATTATGGAAGATTTTGGCCACACTTCTTTAAAATTATCATACACCCGCAGTTTTCCTGAGATACCAACTTTTCACAACTATTGTCAACATTAAATGCAATTCGTTGGCTTTGATTTTAACACACATAATTATTCTTTAACAAATTTCAATGAAGTCAAAATTCTGTGATCATAATCTGTATTCGTAATCGTTCGAACGTCGTTTACGAATTTTCAGATAAATGTGGCTGAATTAATCTGTTAGATACTTGTACGAATTGCGTATTACAACAGACTTAAGTAAACTCATTATGCCTCTTAGCGCACATAATGCCTTCTTGTCGTTGATTCAATTCCAAGAAAAGTCGCACAAAGGAGGTTAAAACCTATTGAATAAAACCAATTACTTTCTCTGAGGATTAAGCCGTTCTCGGAACAGAAGTTAAATCGCCGCCATTAACTTAGAATTCAATTCCGATTTAATTGAGCTCCTTTTACCTTCCTCTGCGTCGCAAACGGCCCTCTAAATCCACTCGGCAATTGCAGCGTGACTCAACAATGGCGTTTAGCTGTAACTGTTCGACGGGAGGATGCAAACGGGACGTTACGGGCAATCAGCGATATGAGATAAGTAAATAAACGCGAGGTAAAAGACCAGCTATCGCCGCGGAGGCGTCCATCAGGAAGCGCTACGAGTGGGATCGGCTCGGCACACGGATCATCCCCCTGCGACGCCGCAGCCCAACGACGCGACGGCCGGATCGGCGCCTACCGCCCGGCGGGTGTGGAGCAATAATGAAAAGCGCGCAAATGGTCTATGAATCCGCCGGTCGTGCGCTGCGGTGTGGGAACCGCCTGCGGCTACGTCGAGGAAAGAGGCGGGTCTCGCGGGGAGGAGGAAGGGGCGGGCTGAGGCAGGGTGCAAAGCGCTCAGCGTTTGGATGGCAAGGAGAACAGAGGAGTGGATTGATGTCTCATTGAGAATATCAATTTTCAGAAAATCACATGTCGTTCTCATCGAGAGAGAAACGACATGCACAGTGATAAAGAAAGTTGGATGACTATGCTTTTTGAAATAATGATGAGTGCGAAAACATTGTGGTCTTCAATTTGTTGACTTCTATACGACAGAAGTTTCTCTGCCTTCTCTCTCTCTCTCTCTCTCTCTTTATATATATATATATATATATATATATATATATATATATATTTAAATATTTATCAAATTAAAATAAATAAGAAGTCCTAAGACAGAAAGTATATTTAAATATGCAATAAATCTTACCAATGAGAGATAAAATAATCCTCCATGTAATCTACCTCGCAGAAACTTAAGAGACAAAAATGAACAAACTGGATTGGAAAATTGTACTCAAAGTACAAAGGGAAAGGAAATGCAGCGAGAAGGCAGTACGAGGCTCTGCCTAACACTATCGACTGTTGAATCGGCGCCTCAGGCCAAGTAAGCGATGCCTCTGTTTCCCCCTCCACGCTCTTCCCTCTCCCCTGGCCATCCGCATCGATGCAGTGGATATATAAGGACGGCTGAGCGGCGACTAGCCGCTCATTAGTGTTGGCGAGGTACTGCTTCACAGTACGCCAAAGTAACAGCAGTTTATGAGGTTCTTCAAGAATTTGTTCGTGATCACTAGATTCATAAAAATTGCGGGTATCGTCTGCAAGTTACAAATAGGGATAGGCGTCTCGGACACGTTAAATGTGGGGGAGGAGGGCATCAAAGGTTGTGATTTCAATGCTATTAACTAAGCGAATTTTAAGGTTAACACGAACTTTTTCAATTATTAATTAATTATTAACTAATAATTATATATTAATAGAAGTTAACAAGTTGCATACGGAGAGTTAGGAAGGGCAAAGTTAAGTGTCATCTATTTATGATTTAATAATAAACCTTACAACATAAAAGGTGCTCAGCACGAAATAAGTGTGTCATAGTTGTACTATAAGTAAATATGAATTATTTTAACACTTGTCTGATTTAACCTTTTTAATAATGCTCAAAGATGCTGGTCACTGGCTTCAGTAAATTAGCTGCTAATTCGTGCAGGTGGAGAACGTTCAGGGATCTTCATGTGCGAGCACGTGGGAACATTATGTAATATAATTTCGGTCCTACGCTGTTCCTTAAGTTCGTTTTTATTTATCGTATACGTACGTAAATACAGAGTAACATACGTAGTTCAGAGAAAGTTTTGAAGTGTTGTGTAAAATCAATTTCAAGATTTCAGCGCAAAATCGATGTCATTTTTTTCATCCATCCCCCGTTTGTGAACAACATTGGCACCTAAACGTTTCGCAGGATATTTTTGCAAAATCAATTTTCCCTGGTTGACCTGAACCAACTCGAATCTCTACGATTTTTAAATTTTATGGGTATGTTACATGAAGGCCAAGGATCATATTCAAAATTTTCTCAAAAATGGCTCCAAATGCATTTTTTAAATTTCTGTGACTAGAAAAAGTGAAAAGGTAGAGTAAAAACGGAGGGTGAAATACACTTATAAGCTTGGCATAGGTCCAATTTACCTACGAACTTGCGAAAAACAAAAGAAAAATTTGATAGAAACAATCTGAAAGCATTTTTAAAAATTTTGAATCTGAACTCGAAGCTTTATGTTAAGTACCCCGAAAAATAAAAATTTCCTTTTTTAAAATTCAAAGAGAAGCAACATCAGCCAAATCGTTCGGAAAATATAAATTATGGTAAAATTCCTTCTTACAAATTGAATGGTGGAGTGGTGGGAGCAGATATCGTACGATAAGCTATGATATTATTTAATAACTAATCAAACTACAAAAAAATTTTATTATTTAGTAACACATTAGTACCATTTCTGAAAAAATTTCCCTTTTTCACTGGGTATATAAAATCCGAAAGGAAATAAACACGAACATTAAAGCAAGGAAGGACAAAAAAATATTTATATGAAAAATCAATCAGAAAAAATTACTTAATAAAATTACTTCCGGCTTTTTGGTATCATGAACACACAAAACCTGAACTTTGAAAACCTGAAACAGCGTGTTAGAGGAAGAAAACTACCCCACATAGCTAAAAGAGTTATCCACGTTTTCGTTATCATGGAAGCACAAAACGAGTTTTTTGTTGAAAAATTGACACCTTTTTGCTGTTTTGCAATACTTTCTCTATATTAGGTAAGTAATATGTTAGAAAATAAAAATGAAATTACAACTAATGGTGCACAAACAGCACGTACTTTCTCGCTCCTGTTTTCACGCAAAATTACAGAAAATGTATGTTCTAATATTCTTTGAAAAATTTTACATGACCTTATTTCAAAGGCTATCTTTAAGGAACAGATTTCATTAGGGTAAAAAATCTCTATCTTTAATATTTATGTTGTAGGAAGGCGCCAAAAATCTTGAACTTTCGCAATTTGCGAAAAACAGAGGTTTCAAGAAATGAGACCTGCACCAATCTCTTAAACGTTCTTCACACTATCCAAAAAATTTAATCAAAAACAAGAGCCATTTTTTTGAAAAATTTGAAAATATCTCAGGGGCTTCATGTAAAGTTCCCCTCAAAATTAAAATATCGGTTTTAAAATTCAAAGGGTCCCGACATCAGCCAGATCGATTGGGGAATATAAATTTTAGAGAAAATCGGCTGAAAGGTTTAGCCGCTAGCGTTGTTCACAGACGGACAGACTGACAGACACACGGACGGACAGACAGACGCTTTAGCGTCATTCGATTTTACGGTATCAAGGACCCACAAAACGTGGATTCTGGCTCAGTACGTGTTAGAGGATTTTTTAAAAATGTAGCAGCTTGTTTATCCACTTTTTCATAACCAAGGCCCTGGAATAATAATTTTTTCTTCCAGAATTCGGCCTTTTTCTCTAGCAGGCTTTACATAACTGTACCGTAGCGAGAAAGTAAGAACAACTCTTTGTCCTTGAAAATATTGGGTGAGGGCCTTGTTCGTCTGTCCCCTCACGCTCGTGCAAATAGATAGGAAGTATATTTTCAAAACTTTTACGCTGAAATTTGTGTCCTGCCTTGACAGTATTTACTTACGTAGCTTCCACCATACACCGCACCTACGTGACTCGCGAGTCCATACTGCCATTGAGGATCGATCCCAAATACCTAACAATTCGACCAACGTCGTCGGTAAGAGAGTGTGTTCTTGTAATAAATAATCTTAATTCCGTTTTTTTAATAAATCTTTTAAATTTATAAGGCTTGGATAGTTGCAGGAACACTAACTGTATAGTAAAAGTCTGGGTTGAAATAAATATCCAAAAGAAATTCGTTGTAAGATAATCCTTTTCAGAGAATGATTATCATGTATTCATTAGCATTGCAGATTAAAAATCTTTTCTGATTATTAAACGTATTAACAAATCTCTAATCGCCAACTTTACATTTTCAAAACAATCAGTATTTTCTTTCCCCGGTCAAATTAGTCAAATACTTGAGATTTCTTAGCATTTTCTTTCTCATTTTATAATTAATAAAATTTATGACTCTTTAAAATACTCTTGCAAAAATCTTTTCTTTTGAATTCATGTATAATTTTCTCTGTAACATGTAATGAAATTTCATCTCGTCTGTTACCATGGTAATATTTTCTGTTTGCATGATCTATGTTATAATCATCATTTCTTTGCCAATAAAATGCCTATTCATACACAGATGCACAACTCAAACATCAGTATTGTGAACAATAAAATGACGACACATTAAAAGATGAAACAACAAAGAAATATCATGAAACTAGAATTTATTTTTTCTCGTAATTTCTTGAATTCTCATGAGCTACTGAACGCTGCATCTGAAATAAGAGAAATGAACTATAGGTTCTGTGACGCTTCATCTATTTTGTCTTGTACTACGATCTTGGACTCGTGCTCAATTCCAAGTAGATCCATATTACGTATTCGTAATAACACGTGGTGTAGCCTATAACATGTGGTGTACCTAGAATCCCTGTTTTTGTGGGTACTTGAGGCTGAAAACCCAATTGAAAGCAAAACGTCCGTCCGTCCGTCTGTCTGTCTGTGAAGACTACTAGTGCCTAAACCATACGTAGGATATTTTCCAAATTGAAGAAACCCCGCTAAATCTGGCTGTAGTTGGAGCTTTGAAATTATGAGAAATGTTCTTTAAAACTTGGGAGTACTTTACATGAATCCCCCGGACATTTTCAAACTTTTCTCAAAAACGGCTCCAATTTTTTGTTTAAACTTCTTAGAAGAATAGAATAAAATACATTTATAAATGTAGCATAGTTCTGTTTTCACGGTTAACTCTAAATTTTCAAAAACTGCAAAAGTATGATTTTTTTCGGCGTCTTCCTACAACTACAAAATTGAAATAGAGATTTTTCCTTCAAAGAATTTGTTGTCCATTAGTTCTTTCATTTAGGTTATGGACATTTTTTGAAAATTTAGTAGTTTTCTTGCAATACGACGTGCAATATTGGCAATTAAAAAATACAAAAACTGATTTAAAAAATCGCAATTTTTAGAACAAAATTCGGCATTTTCTGAAACGCTCAAATACCATTTTCTCAAAATTGGTTATATATTTTTTCTTCAAACTTTTCTAATGCATGGTGCTAATTGCACTGTTTAATATGACGTATTTCGGTGTATTATTTTGTTCTTTGAAATATTACAAAAAAATATTTTTTTAAAATATCTCTCACGCCGTTAATATATAATTTCCATGTTTACATAAATTATTGCATTTGTGGGTGGAAGTGCTTCTAATGACTTTCAATGAAGCTTTTCGAAAACTCAATAGATTCCTTTCTAAAATTCATTAAGAGCTTCCAAATTCTACGTCATTTCAATGAGTAAATCGCTGAATATCGCCTATGCTAAAGGCCTTCAAATTTTCAATTCTACTAGCGTTGCTTTACTCTTTCATGTTCTTGAGTGACTTTCAAGGTTCTGCATTTCAAAGCCGGAAAAGAGACCATAAGGTATGGCTGAGGAAAAAACCCCTGAAGGGGGAAAAACCTGCCGTCAGAAACCGAGTACATGCTAATCTATCCGGTCAATGAAAGTTTCTATTTAGGACGAGGCTTTACTCTTATTTAATGTTCTTGAAGTGACTTTTCAGTTCTAGTATTTGGAATCCAAAAGTTAAAAAAAGTCCAAAAAATGTACTTTGGGCAACGATAGATGTCAGGTGGTAAGAGAATGTGGCAAGGACTTAAAGACAGTCCACACCAAAGGAAAAAATACAGAAACCTTTTACATTAGTTTTTCAAGAAAGTCCTGTCTCTTCTTCTATCTTCTTCTTCTCATTCTCGCTTCTCTCCAAGCTTCATAATTTTCCCTTTTACTCCATTTTTTCTCCCTCCCTTTCCATTTGTGGGGTCAGATTGTCCAGGTATATGCCCATCTCTGTTGATCTTGTCATGAGACAAGGTTTAACATGTAGTACCAGGGCTCAAGGCCTTGGTACATGTGGTGTCTTCCTCAGCCTATTCCTTCCTTCCGCCTATTCTCGAATTTCCAATTTGTCCTTCATTTCTTAAATGATGATGATGATACCGAGACGTCGCTTTACGGGTCCATTAGTTCCAAACACTAAATAAGCACACTATAAACTTAAATAAATAGAGATCAAACATGTACAAGCGTTCCTATTCTTTCCTACCGTTGCCTGCACCCATCCACTATCTCGCCTCGCAACACATGCTAATTGTTACTCCTACTCCGTTTCGTAATAAATTCCTCTCAATTAATGCATATTTATGAGAAATATATTTACTTCCTTTCATCTGAAGTGGTGAGTTTCGCTTTTCGGAACATAGAGTCGACCATGTGGCGTAGGATTATTACATAACGTCTCGTAGCTTGTCCATCCACTCAAATCTCCTGCCTTCGCTGAAAAGACTGTTCCGTTTGTCGAGGAGCAACTTATACCGGCGCCTGACCGTAGCCAACCGCTGCCAAATCCCTTACTGTCTCTACCAGCGTAGAGCGCACATTCCAAATTGAGTTGACGCTCTCGTAGCAGTAAAATTTGATTCGCTTTTTACACTTGGGAAAACTACTGGTAATTGTCATTTGGAACCATATTCATCCTAATTTAACCCTCTAGCAGTGTTTGCAGGCCTGTGGACTATTTTACATCTTGAAACTATAAATGTAATTATAATAAATCACTGGAAATATTTGTCGCTTTGTTTTCTTCTTATTTTTCTTTCTTGAACACATTAATAACACAACCTTGACGCACTCCACAGCAGTGAAAATGAACTGACGCGCAGAAATATCTTTCTTCTGCAAGAAAAAAATTGCTTTTAACCTTTTTGTTTTAAAAAATCAAAATTCAACCAGTTTTTCATGCACTGACTAAGCGTTTCTCTGATAACTCAAATAATTTTGAAGATTTTTATAAATTTCTTCTTTTAATTTGTTGGCAATACTCACAGGTACAAAACCATGCCATGTACAAAACCATTTAGATCTATACATAAATAATATTTTTTAATTTTAATACAAAATTAATATATTGGTTATTAATTTTTTTCAGTTTTGTAAGTTTTTATCACAAAAACTCTTGATCTAGTATTATTTAGCATGGTTTTGTAGATAAGACTTGATAATGCATTCTAAAAATTTCATAGTTTAAGATGATAGTTTTTAAGTTATAAGGGAAACGGTTCTTAAAAACGTAATTCTGGAAGCAAGGAAGAAGTTAGATTCATTAGTTTTGCTTACCTTATTACTCTAGTATTGCATGATGTTGCGACATACCTTTTAAATCATAACTCGAAAAATATTGCAGATGTCGAAATATTTTTTTTCACCAAAAAAAAAATTTTTATGGTTTTAAGGTGTATTTTCCCCCTTAATCGGCCATGAAGGCCATATTTACATATTCGGCACATAGTAAGATATAAAGAGATATTTCTATTTATAGCTCTGTGAAAGTATGTTAATGGTCATTGTCTATTGCTTTTGGCATGTGCTTGAGGATCTAGCAGACACTGCAGCAAAACAGCACGTACACATTTGTATTGTATTTAATTTATCAGAATCAACTCGGCGTCCCACTTTGAGACTTACCAACGTATGTAAAACTATTTAGAGATTACAATGTTTTGTTTTTTTTAAATTTTAAACTGTCCAGTTTTGGCAAAAATTAAAAATAAAAATAAAATAAGTCAAAAAGCGCATTTTAAAACATTTAGTGAATTAATACATACAAAAAATAAAATAACATTTTTGTTCTTTAATGTCGCAAAATACTACATTTCTCCCACAGTTACAACACGAATTAAGAAAGATTAACTTTAGCAATGCGAGCATTTTTTCAAAAATTTTGAAACTTGATATCTTTTCGAAAAATAATATTTGACAAAATTAACAACACGTATTTCATATTTGCTTATACTCTTCACAGAAAAAAGTTCAAAAATCTGGAACATCAAGGTCAAATTTTTCTTAAATTTGTGAGATTTGTCTTGAAATGACCCACCTTAAGTCAAACCGGTGCCATATACCGAAAAAAATTAATAATTTTCCAATAAAATTTGTAAAATATGTTAAAATGATTTGGAACCCGTTTAATAAGTGTACGAAGACATATCTGGAAGACTAAAATTATCCTGCAAATATTCAGGCGAATGTTAACAAAATAAAGATCGTGGGGTCCAAAAAGGCCCAGATATGATTCCAGGGTTAAACGTAAATTCACTTTTTTCAAAATTTATGTATTTACCAAAATAGTTTAGGCACTTTAGGCAAGGAGAAGGCTTCGCGGGCTGCATGCGGCCCACGGGTTATTGACCCCTTTTCTAGGTGATCGCGCCTTTGGTGTCACTTTCTTTTGCATGATTTTTCATTCTCTTTTTTCTATACGTATATAAACAACTTAAAAAATATTCACATTGAATGTGCACACTACAACTTGTCAGAGTATTACGAAATCTAAGCGTTTCGTGACAATGGTCTGTTACTATAAGTCACAGAAGTAATTCATATACTATAACTGCATTTTACCCACATAACATTGCGTAGAAGCAAACGTTTTCTCCATTTACAGCTCGGTCTTTGCGAAGAAAAACATTGTATTTAAACTGCAAAAGGATAAATATTTAGCACTTCGACGGAATGTTCATGCGAAATTATTTTTTCTTGCTATAATTTAAGACTGGTGATTTTCGTGCACTGTTTTTCAGGATTGAAGAATTGATTAATTCTGGTTCATTAGGAATACCAAATGCCCATGCGATATTTAACACATATCATCGTATTTGAAAGTAATTAATGCCAAAGTGTATTTTTAATTCCAGTTGTAAATATAATTCCAGCGTGTATAATAAGTGTATTTATGAAAGGGTTGAGGATATGACAAGGAAAGAGACGGAAATATCGCGTTTTGTTCGTCCCTATTTGTTATGGTACTGCCCCTGTATTTACCTGGTGTTGATCGGAAAAAACACAGAAACTACCGATCAGAACAGGTCGCTATAATTCTTCTCCAGACAAAGACAGAAATGGACCTATCTGTATAGCTAGAGTCGTAAATCCTGCCACCGTCGAGACTACAACACTAGGACCTCCCGGTCACAGGCATTACAATATTGTTGTTTCATGTCGTTTAGTACTTATTATCCAAAACAGATTCAATAAGGAAGGTTAACCAATTCATTCTAATTTGCAGACGAGTTCATAAAAAATATGTAGGTATTATATTTGAGATACGCTGTTAGTAGGTCTATCGCAATTTAGGCTATTTGCTGGAGAAATTCAAACAATGGTTTTTGGGACCATTTTCAGTATGCTGAGTCCTGTTTCTTAAAACATAAACAATACATCGTGTATGAATAGTGATATTATTTTGGGGTCCTTCAAATACACTTTTGGAAGTTTGGTTTTGGGGGTACCCCAAGGAAAATATTTACAATTAAAAAAGAAAGTGGAAAATAGTGCTTAATGGTATTGAGAACTAACTGTTGAGAACTGAGAAGAATATTTGTTTATACGTTGATAAAAAAGTGTGACAAGATACAATTATTATTTACATCAGATATCTAAAACGCCATATAATTGTAGAAGCAAAAACCAGAAGAACATAATAGCTGGGCTAAACTGTGAAAACAATGAAAATTCATCCTCTAATTTAACTTTTAATACCTCACTGGCACCGGAAAAGTGGGTTGCTAAATAAAATTACTACCAGTAGTCGAAAACTACGTTGAGAATAGAAGAATTGGTATGTATGTGGTGGATGACGTGAATGAATTGGCGTATATTATTGAGGATAGCTTGTAGAGCCGGGAGGAGAAAGAGAAAAGAAGGAAGAGAAGGTGAAAGAAGAGAAAGAAGGAAGGAATGATAAAGGAAGAGCAGGCATAGAACGATAGAATGGAGAAGTGAAGAAGATGAAGGACGGGGAAGGAGGAAGAGAGGAACAAAATAGGAAAGGAAGAGCAGAATAGGAAGAGGAGCAGCAAAATAGCAACCAGAGGAGAGGAAAAGGAAAAAGGGAGAGGAGGAAAAAGGGTAAAGATAAGGGCGAAAGAGATGAGAAAGATGAAAAAGTAAAGGCGAGGCGCAGGATGAAGTATATTAAGAGAATAAAATGTAGAAGAAAAGGATGTAGAGAAGAACAACAATAACAACTACGTAGAGAAGTGATTTTTCCTTTATAATTTATTTAAAATAAGCCATACAACACAATGATCATTTGTCACACACATTCACAGCTTGGGGCCCTGGGCGCGGGGGGGGGGAGGCCTACTTGCGGTAGCCGGGGTGGCTACCCGCACCGAAGCCGCCCGACGGCCTGCGCGCGCCACCCGCGCCGCCGCCGTAGCCGCCACCCGCGCCGAAGCCGCCCGAGGGGAAGCGCGGCGTCCCCTCGTACTGCACGTCCGCGTTGTAGCCCTGCGCACAGTCATACATCATACTTGGATGCATCGATACTGGGATGCATCGGTACTTCGAAGCATCGATTCTTCGAAGCATCGATACTTCGGAGCATCGATACTTCGATGCATTGATACTACGATGCATCGATATTTGATGCATCAATACTTGGATGCATCGATACTAGGATACATCGATACTTCGAAGCATCGATCGATACTGGATCATCGATACTTCGAAGCATCGGTACTTCGAAGCATCGATTCTTCGAAGCATCGATACTTCGAAGCATCGATACTTCGATGCATTGATACTACGATGCATCGATACTTTGATGCATCAATACTTGGATGCATCGATATTGGGATGCATCGATACTTCGAGAATTTATACTTTGTTGCATCGATACTTCGATGTATCGATACTTCATACATCAGCAAAAGGGTTTGATGAGAAAATCGATTGTTTGATTCGTATTCTGGGCGCGTCTATGCTAAGGTCATTAGTCCCGTAACTATAGAGCATGGTTCTCTCCGGAGGTGGCAGTAATCTTCCCCCGCTGGATGGTGAGATCCGGTGCTAACCTATCGTCGGGTAGCGGGATTTTCCACAACCGGGTATCGGGTCCCGGGTATTTGTTAGGGTACTTCAGTTTTCGCATGATGTTGATCGTAGGAACCACGGAAAACTACTTATCAGAGCAGTCAGCTGCTAGAATTCTTCCCCAGACAGCAAAAACTCGACCTAACTGACCAGCTAGTATCGAAAATCCTGTCACCATCGGCAGTGGAATCTGCGAACTCCCGATCAGAGACACTACAGTTATATCAGTTGATGCCATAAGCCACCACTGCTGGTGAAAATATCGAGAAAAAACATAGGTCTTTAAAATATCGATATTTTAAGCAGGATGAAACATTTCAAAGTAGACCTGATTCTAACATTTCAAAGTAAACCTGATTCTAATGTAATACATAACACGTCAATATTACTTGAAAGTGTATACTGCTTTAAATTTTAACTGTAATCTTCATTTTCTGTAAGGGAATGACTGTAATGAGAGAGGGGTGTGAAGGTTGGGATGCGAGAGACGGCCGCAAGAGCTATAAAATACTCGCAAGAAGAAGAAATACTCTCTTATAGTACTCCGAGGGGCAAAAATAACTTTCTAGTCCTTCCTTCCTATAATATTAGGACCGCTTACCCCGTGGCTTGTGCGTACCCACCTGTGCGTCGTTGGCCGTGTAGGTCACCACCTGCTTGCGCCCGTCCGGGAGCAGCACCCGGTACTCGCCACGCACATTGCCCGACGCGTCGCCGCTCTCGTGCTGGCCGAAGTCGTTGCCCGACGGCGGGCCCCGGAACTGTACGGCTGAGGCTGCAACACACGCCACGCTCAGGCTGCGAGCTCCACGCCCCTCGCCACGACTTGCCTCCCCCCAATCCACCCCACGTTACGCCACCCACACCCCTCTACCCCCCACGTCACACCACCACCCACACATCATTTCACCCCACCTCATCCCACCCCATCGCTCACCACCCCACACCTTACATTATCACACCAAACCAAACATTGCACCACGCCACGCTACGCCACCCTCCAACACCCCACCTCACACCACCTTAACCCACACTTTACCTTACCTCACCCCACACACCCCGCCCTCCACCATACAACAGCACGTCACACCAAACCTTATTACACCCCCACCACACCACATCGCATCAAACCTCACTAAATCACCGGTCACGGGTCAGTTTTCTGTGGGAAAACACTTGAAAATTTGTTGAGGCGGAGTTTTTGCTGGCTGGTCGCGTTCTAGGAATGAATATGATTGTTTCGGTCGTCGTTCTGCATCCTTTTTGAATGCGTCTTAGTACTTTCGCTAATGAGAGTAATAAGGTTTCAGATTGACTCTTGTAACGTTGGTAATAATGACTAGAATTCGACGTTACCAAAATTGTCAATACTGAAATCAGCCGCAAAAACGGCTGAAAGAATGTAAGTGTGTCTTTGTGAACGCCATTTTTCATATTGGCTTCTTGTTTTAAAAATCTATCCCGAAACAAATTTTCAAATGCTTGCATTATCATAGCATTTCTTAAAGTCAATCTTCGTTGACCTTATTCTCGGGAAAATAACAAGACACTGAGTTTAACCTGTGTGATCATCCGTATGTATTTCAGTAGATATGAGTTGTAATGTGCCCGGGCTCTGTGCAGTAACCAACTCCCACATTACGACTCTGCTGTATTCTTTGAGAGAAGTAAGTTCTCATGCAATTCTATGTTTCATTCGTAGAGTATTGACTCGAGTGACCGTGCCGTAACATGCAATTAGTGTTGTTGCACGCGCGTGCAAAACATATGCCAGAGAAAGGCTCATTACAATACGAAAGGTTTGCTTCGAAACAAACAGGAGCAGTTTTGTCGAGCAAACATATTTCCCACCTACTGCTGAAATACACACATGGTTATTGCACATAACTTTGCGGGTAGGTTTCATTTGTTTCATTTAACGAAACATTGCTTCAATAATACTAATGGGTATAAGCAAGTATTTTTGTAGGTTAAGGGAAGGTAATCTATGGAATAATATTTCATTTTGAGTTTTATGATAATTTGACTTATTTTCATTAGAAAAGAATTGAAAGGAAATAAAAATAGCACTTTATATAACTATTAACTAATTTAAATGACAATTATTATTTTGAAAAAGCCAATGAGGAAGGTGCAATTATAACATAATAAAGTAATTAAAATAACATCATTATCTAGAAGCATTTAAAAATTCAATGATGCTAAATCAATCATAAATGGAACAAAAGAAACATTAATTTTAGTGAAATATTTATTTATTTAACTCGTAAAATGTGTTTGAAACATAGCGTGCGATCCAATGCAGACGTTAAATTGAGGCAAAAGTAAGTACACATGTTATCACCGATGATGAAGTAATGAACAGATGTAATGCATATAATAAGTAATGCACAGATTGTAAATAAAATTTAACAATTTAAAACGTAATGGCGAATACGGGCTATCATAACAGGATGGTATTCACGATGACGTCGCGTCACATACCCAATTATATTATCATTTAGACAATACTGTGAAGTGCAATATTGTCTAGATATCTTGCTGGTCTATCCGTTTGCTGAAGTCCTGCACAAGCCATTTTCAGCGGTTTGCCCTGTGGTTCGCAACGAGCGTCCAGACTTGGGTAAGAAAGTCCGTCCTGTTATTCAACCGCATCCGTCGCGTGAAGTGACCCATTTTCTGCGGTGATATGCTTTGGAACTTTTCAGTTGCAGCCAATTCTGTTATTGATACATGTGCTCCGTTTGAAACGCTGAATAATTAACGATGTTAAAAAGAATCGGAAAAAGTATAACAAATGGGTCTGTAATACGTTTCCAACATTCAGAGAAAAGAGTATGTTCTTCAATAACGTACAATGAAATCAAAAGTGTCGCGTGAGGAAAATGATTGTCTTGGGACTTCGTTGTAGTTATTTAATATTTTCGAAAGAATTGTTTGTGAAGGTGCAAAATGGTGTCGTGGGATGCCATCGACAACGATACAAGAAATATGACGCAATCCAACCGAAATTTCTTTGGATGAAGTTATCGTGGGTGTGTTTCAGCTCTGCACGAAATACATTCATCTCTAGTCGACACGCGACGCCGGACAGAGGGCAACATTGTGATTAATAACGTAAAGGTGTTATCCGATGGAAGAAGAGGTCTCACTTAAGAGGCATGGACCGACAATATTTAAGAATATTGTTTATTTCGAATTTATTTCAATCAATGTTTGTAATTTATTTTAATTTTTTTAATTTTCTCATTGAATTATTTATTTTTCTTCGTTTGTCAATTTTATTTTTAGGTCATAGTTCTTTATGTTAATCTTTCATTTTTTTCCTTTTTATTAGAGACCCACTGAACATGGGAATTGTTGTTCCCGAAAGTTAACTCTGGGCTCGAAATAAACATATATATTGTTGTTGTTGTGGATGATTATCCCTACATCAATAATGGATTACCACAAGCTCTCAGCTGCCACTTCGGCATTTATATTTAAGTTCGTTTTAAAATATTGATTTGTAACGAAATAATATCTGCGAAAATATTACATACTTTGATAAACAGATATATTGAATTTAAAAGTAACCTGTTCAGAAATTGTCGTTTTGGAAATTGCACTTTAATCTTAAAAAAAGTACTGAAATGAACAGAACATTTAAACGATTTGAGATACATACTACAGGCAACCCAACATAATTTTAAGTAGCATATTTTCAATGACTAAGATATGTAAAAGACTTTAAAACATTATTAACAAATAAACGTATGCGGACATGCTTTAATTTTTCTTCGTATTTGAACTTTCGTTTCATAAACTATATTTTAGAAACAAACGATGCGCCCATAATATTCGCCTAAACCTTAAGGTATGTGATAATGACATTTTCACTAGTAAATGAATTATCGAAAATACTTTTCACACATTTTTCACAACAAATAACAGCTGCAATGAACTCGGCAAATGTCCACAAACTTTGTGCCTAATGTTTTCGTATATTTTAGTCTAAATTAAAATATACTTTCATTCTTAGTATTTTCAACCACAGACTTACGCAGCGATAACAAGTGTCAACTACATTTCTGCCCCCCTTTCCATTAAACGTTTTTTCAGCTATATTTTTGTTGTGAATGAATACATCATACTACAAGGAGAATGACATTATAAATTTAATGATTCTACCTATAATTACAACTAATTTTATATATTAGAAAATACTTGACCCTTTGGAATGAATCAGAATCTTGACTTACTCTAAATAATCAGAAAAAAGTTAATTAATTTCGTGTTAAACCATTTACAGAGTTGAGAGATGGTTTGCAGAGAATCGTCAGGTTAAAAGGGGAAAATCAAGTACCAAACATATTTAAGGATATAAAATGTTATATTACGTAAAGCTACGGAGTCCCTTTCAAGATTTTCAAGGGGTCAAAGCTCCCCTCCCCAAAGTGCCCCCCTATATTTCCAAAAGTGACCGCTCCTCGAAACGGTCCAGACTTACTGGCCCGGCCGCGCCACCTCCGAATCCGCCTCCATAGCCGCCTCCGCCGCCACCGCGGAGGGCAAGTCCGATGTCAGCTGCAGCGAAGTCAGTTGTCAGCAACGCCGCGAAGAGCGCCACTGTAGCAGCCTGTGAGAGAAAGTGGTTCTTACATTGGCCACAAGGCGTCTCTGGTACTCATGTTTGCTCTATTCACTATGTAATACGTAACGTTGCACTGTTTAGTCTCCTTTGTGCAAAAAGAATGGCCGGCGAGAAATCCGTGTTCTTAACAGGAATTGTTAGTCTCGTTTTCGCTACGAATGAGAATACGTTCTCTTCCGAGGGCGTTTGAGATCAAAACTTTGGACATTAATAGAAGTGCAGAAGTCTATGAATATGTCCATTTTGAATGAAGATTAACATTATAACTTAAATGATGTCCTGACTATGACGCTTCGCGATATCACAATACACTGATCTGCAAATAATATTTGATAATTGATATACATTTAATGTTACATAACAAACTTTATTTTTAAACTAATTAAAAGTGTCATTTGCTTGAGATTGCATTATTTCATGATCCTTTAAGATTAAGAAGAAATAAAAGAGGTCATCTTCGTCAACATATTATATGTTGTGTATGTGTATTATATGTAATATGTTGACGAAGATGACCTCTTTTATTTCTTCTTATAAGAACATCAACAACACCAAATCAGAATTCCCACAATCCTTTAAGATTATTATTGTTAATACTTTACTGATCACTATGTTATGCGTTTCCTTAGTTACCACTAATCATTATGTGGAGACAATTATTACAAATTTGAAAAACAAACACAGAAATAAATAAATCTAAGTAGATGTGAATGAAACGGAAACATCCATATCATACCAGCGATAATAAAAGCGTTAGTAACTGTAATAAATGTAGATACACGTGAGTTTACATTTAGATAATCGTTTTTCAAAATTCAAGTCAATGCATTATCGTATTTGAACTACTCCATGTTAGCTGTACAAACATCGAGGTGTCCAATGTGATTTTGTATTACGTGGGCATTGAAAAATATACTCATATTTTAATTTCCCAAAGGATGATTCAAATATCAGATAGGTGGTTATAGAAGTGTCACAAAAATAATGAAGAGTCTCTAAATTATGGAAACTGTAGGATGGTATTAAGTTTTTAGATATAAAAACATTCGAAAAACTGTAAACCGCCACATAATTTTGCTGCCAAAGATTTTAGAAAACTGCCCATAAGTCATTGAATAGTGTTAAAACTATTCATCATAAGAACATCTCCTTATAAACTTTATAATATTATTGTGAACACTAGTTTTAGAACCCAAAGAAAAATAATGAAATTTATAGCAAATAGTTTTAAAAACGATTTAGACAAAGACGTTCATCATGAAGAAAGAAAGTCAAAATGACTATCGAAGTATTAAGTAAAAAGAATAAAATCCTCCCTTCCAATTAAAAAAGTTCATTTTGAAAAGTTCATACGGGCTATTCTTTTGCGGAGTTTGTGATTGCTGGCCCAAAAACCTAGCAAGTTCCTATACAATAGAAAATTTTCAATAACAACTCGAGTATTTATTTTGAAAGAAGTTAGTGCTATTTAAACATTGCGTAAAAAAGGAACAATAATATGATTCCGGGTCGATCCAAATAAATTGAATTCGAATTTGAAAAAAAGGGGCACGAAAAGAGGGAAGGAAAAAAGGGAAAAAAGCAAGAAAAAAGCAAGAAACTTCGAAAGGGTTAGAGAATTTAAACAATGTTTTCAGGTAGTTAATCTAATGAAAGAAAGTCTAAAGAAAAATATTGTATAATTGTAAAGTTAAACCAATTGAACATGTTTGAATATGATTGAATTCAAATTTCCTCAACTGCAACTTTCGACTTGGACTTCCAAATTCCGAATTAGCATCCGTGACCCATCTGGAGATCACATTTCAAATCCTCTCCTACATGTGGTATTACCTTGACGGATGGCATGTCGGCAGTGGCGAGGTGCAGTTGGTTGCCGTAGCCGTGACGAAGGCGTACTGTCCGCCTGATCGGGGACGCCTGCCTTATATCGGCGCTTCTCCGCCTCCCGGCTCCGGGTCGGCCTTTGGAGACGCCGCTGCAGCATCCGGAGGCGGAGGCGGCGGCGGGGGCGGCGGAGGCGGCGGGGGCGGCGGGGGGCGGGGGCGGCGATACCGGGGTTGCGTGTGGATGGGGACGACGGGGTTGCGGGTGGATGGGGGCGGCGGGGGGGCGGCAGCAGGAGAGTTATGGAGAGTATGATGAAGGTGGCGACATAGCCAAGACTGCTATTGCAACTGGGGCGGTAGAGGAAGATGACGGTGAGGGGGATGTTTTACATCGGTGACATATGATGTCATTCATCGAACGAGAATGCTGGTGTTGAGAATGATAATGTAGTGTAAATTGCGGAGCTGCCTGGCTGTTGGTAGAGGGACCGCTGATTACGTGATGTTATGTCAGAGGAGCGTAAAGGTAGTAGTAAGAATCGGAATGCATTGTAATAAAAAATGCAAAATATGTACATTTAAATGTATTTATTTTTCCATAGAGTAATATAAAACAGAAATATTTAAAATTAAAATGCATTATATTGTGAAAAATCACTACAACAAGCATTTTCTTTAAATAGAACGTCACCGATCAGATATTAACGGGGATTCAGAGCGGCCGAAAGAAAGTTGTACCTCCCGATTGTTCACTAGTCTTCACCACACATGAATGTCTTTTATAGATATAGTATATAAAGTGCGTTCGCAGAGTATACAATGCTGTTTATGAGGAACAAGTTCTGAAGTGAGTCGTAACGGTGTACCCAGTGAGGGAGGCTCGTAGGGGGCGGAGTGTTAAACGGAACATCCCACCTCCAAATCGAACAACGAGATAAAACCATGATCTGAAAAAAAAATAGTTTTCGATCGAGTAAAGAATGTACTGTTGCAAACATGGCCAAGCATGTAGTTGAAATTATTTCTATTTCACAAATACCTGCTAATCCAGGATTCCGAGTACGCAGTTTCCATGAAGCCGGGGGGGGGGAATACGACAGTTCATAGTGAAGGTGAACGTGGTCGTAGATGTACATTGGCATTGCATTGCCTTGCAAGTAAGATGACTCTGTAACATATAGCAAACGTGTATCTGAAATGTTCCCTTTCGACGTGAAATATATTTAAATTTAAGAAAATGTAGTGAGAGGTGCTGTGACGAAGAGATATTTAGAGATATAGTATAAAGAGAAAATCGATCCAAAATATTTAAAAAATATATAAAATAATAATGGTTCTGAATCATTCAGGATGTCTTGTAAATTCAGAATATCAATGAAAATAGTATTAAATGTAGGTATCTTTCTCATGTAAATCAGTAATTATGAATCAAGTAAAGCCGTACATTAGGCACAGTTCCTTAGGCATACAATTGCTTATATTTTGGAGATAAGGAAAAATGATAAGGATATGGTCATTCATCTATGAGGAATTCGTTGCACCCGATTGTTTTCAAACGTTTGTGGTGAAATGCTGATGATGAAGTGGCTCTCAAGTGCGTGATGTATTGTGTGAAAACTGATTCATGGCTTCAAAATTTAAAAAAATCGTAGGAGAAATGCAGTGGTAATAAACGCCCAAAACTGAAAATATTCAAAAATAAAAGTTCAACTCCTTAAAATGTAAATGGTCCAAGAATGGAAATTATTTTGTTGTTCTCAATCTTGAGTTTGGTTGCCAGGTTTTCCGGGTGGACATTTGCTTTACTGTTGATGTTAAATGGAAATATTGCTTTGTGCTTTTGGGACATTTATACTAATGGTAACTCATGTAATATTTACAATTTGGGTTTATTTTGAGAGATTTTTTTTGCAAAGGACTACCTCAAGATTTCGTGATCTTAATGTACAACCGATCACTTAACTGTAGTCCATTCTATGGTAAATTAAGTGTCATTCATTTTCTTGTTCTGGTGTGAATCAATTAATTTGTCTTCTCCCGAATTTCTCCCTTGAACTTGAATCGACATTAATGAGAATGAGGGTTAGCTACTTCAATAGAAGTTAATAATGCAATATAATTAAATATGTTATATACAATAAGAATGTACTGCACGACACCAAAGGAAGGAATCGTAGTGGGAGATTCGTATTCACTAAATGGATATTATATTTAATGAGTCCTTGTAAATTCATATAATAAAACTGACGATTCTTGAATTTTGATATTTTATATTTTAAATTAACTATCGAAATGTGGGATGTTTGTTGTAATGTTTAAGGACTGCAAAGAAGAAGAGGTAAAAATCGAAAGTTAATCAGGGTAAATGGTTAAATAATAAAGTTGGGGGTTCAGGTATGAGAAGGTGAAGAATAAAAATTTAAAATGAAAAGTGAAAAGAAAAGGACACAAGGAAAGTGGTGGAGAAGGAAGAAGGGTGAGGAATGAAATAATGATATACATGTTGTGAAGGCATGAGGAAGGTGGAAGAGTGGCTTGAAAGAACACAAGGAGATGGAGAAGGGTGGAATAACGAGAGTAAGACAAACAGAATGATTGACAATGTTAATGGAAGAAGGAAAACGAGTTGCAATTTGCAGATAAACGGAGTGCTGCGGGAGGAATGAGTGGCGGACGGTTGGCCTTTAAGGAGTTACACGTGGCCTAATACATAGGGTGAAGAGTAAAAATACATTTGGTACAAAGTTTTGTTTAAAATTGGAATTAGTTCGGAATTGTGGCGGTAGAGTGTTTAGTTAACTTTAATTTCCCACACTGCCACATCCTCTCGCATATCGTTCGACCACCAAAATACCATTGATTCGCAATTGTTCGATCGCCAAAATGCCATTTATTCGCAATTTTTCGACCACAAAATGCCAATCAATGGTGCATCGCAGGAATATATAGTTAGGAACAAATCTAATTTTTCCTCATCACGTTACTTGCTCCTTGAACGATCATGTCACACACTCGTTAATTTACAAGGAGTGGCTTTCTCCGATATAGCTCTAACGTCCATAAGCGCGAGCTGCCTGAAATGAGAAGAAGGCAACTACATTTTTGGACTGCCAAAATTCCATTGAACTTTTAATGTACCAATTTCAATTTGTTAGTGAATGAATAAAATATTATACATGATAGTAAAGTTTTAGCCATTACGAATCATTTAATAAATACTATTATTTCGAGTTAAACCATCTACGCGGTTGCCACAGGACTTTCAGAACCTCTCTCCAAATGTGAAATATCAATTTCTCAAACGTTGGATAAAATCAGGGGAAAATTGGGGATTGAACGCAATAAAATGTTTTATTGCGTCAGATTACGGGAGTGAACATTTGTTGGGGTCACGCCCACCCCTAACCTCCTTTATGCACACCTTTGCTAATGTAACATTCGATTTCTCGAATAAGCAGTCTCAAAAGCGAGGGGGTTCACACCCAGGGCCGCCCAGAGAAAAACAAGGGCCCGGGAGAGTTGATCCAAGAAGGGCCCATTATTTCAAACAAAAAATTCACCCCTCCTAGAGTTATTAACAGAATTCATTTCTTTATGCATCAGAAATAGCTTATACGTTAAATGTGGATTAAAGATATTTTTTTTTCATTTCTTGTGAATGAAAAAAAAATCGGTGCCTCAAATGTCAGGGCTTAGGCAAGGTACCCCATCTGCCTTGCCCCTTATCTGGAGGCCCCTATTCATACCGAATACGATTTGGTGCTGTGCAGAAACTCTCCATTGTCACAAGTGCTGGCGATCGTGAGGGAGGGAGGGGGGCGGCGGGAGCGGTATCCGGGGCGGGCGACCGCGAGGCGCGCGAGCCAAAGGTCAAGAATGGATGCAGTTGCAGCATCGGCGCCGCGCCGCGCCGCGCCGGAACAGGCGGGCGCGGCGAGGCGCGCGCCCTCCCAAGAGGCCACAAGCGCCGAGGAGCACCACGCCCGCCGCGCGAAGGCTGAGAAGCTCCCGCCCGCCCATTGCCCCGCGCTTCTCGCCCGCCCGCCCGCCCGCCCGCCCGCCCGCCCACCACCCACCCGCCCGCCCCCCGCCCCCCACCCACCCACCCAGACGCCCGCCCGCCCACCCAGACGACCGACCACCCACCCATACGAACGCCCACCCACCCATACGTCCGCCCACCCGCCCGCCCGCCAAGTGATTCCCCCTTGCCCGCCCACCTGTCCCCCTTCGCCTCTTGTCCGCCCATTCGTTGCTCCTCGCCCATTGCCCTCATACATGCCACACGGCGGACAAATGATTCCTCCTTGCATGCCCACCGACCACCTTTTGCCTCTTGATCGCCCACCCATCGCCCCTTGCCCAACGGCCAACCCGTTCCTCACCCGTTTATCTCAACCTTAACCCATCCACCATTACCTCTTCGTTATACTCATCGCCCATTGATCATTGCTCCTCGCCCTCACCCCTCACTCATCACCCGTTACCTCTCACCATTCGTCCTTTGATCTTCGTTTCTCGTCCTCGCTCCTCGCTCCCTACTTCCTCGTCTCCCGTCCATTACTTCTCGCGGATCGTGGCCCCTCGGGCACGGCCACCCGTCACCGCTTCTACCCATCACCACCTCCGCGCCCACTGAAGATCTTCTGCCAGGCTGCAAACGCTTCTCGCGGCACCTGTTCCCGCGAAGAGAGGCGACTCGATGTTTCGGCGCCCCGCCTTTGCAGGTGCAGTGCAACGGGTTCTTCTTGAAAGATCCGACCGGTTTGGGGTTCTGTTAAGAACACTCTGCGAATTCATGGATGGAAATAACGCGTTTATATTATGGGTGAATTGGAATAATGATTGCTTTATTTTAAGGAAAGGTTTACTTGTACATGTACTCCTTAAATATAATTGTGTTACTGTTTTCTATGTGGTTCAAATTATTATATTTTGGCGAATAAAAAGACGTAACTATTGATTCAATTCAATTCCACGGTTATTAACAATTAAATTAAGTTTTTTAACTGCGTCATTCATTCGAATCATAGGAAACTATGTTCAAAGATAATAAACGTTTAATGTGTTTATGCATCCAAACCGAGTTCTAGACATTATAACTCATGTGCATACTACTTAAAATTTTTACGGTTTTCGTTTATAAAAAAAAGAGTTTTGTAATCAACAAATTTCGTACGTTTTTTAAATAAAAGGTAATTGGCGATACATGTGTTGTCTTATTAATGATTTTAGCAAAAACTACATTTTAATACTAACTTAAAATTAAAAGAGTGAATGCTTATCTTCCATCATTGGTTCCTTACGACTTTTGTTGCAAGAGGTTTATTGAAAATAGAGGAATAATCCTTGCATTATGATCTAGAGTTGTTAGTAGATTGAGTTCTAACTGAAAAATTAACAAATTTATATAAACGCAGCAACTATCAGACACATGTGTCTGTGTCCAGCAACCATTCGACACAAGTGTCTCTTTACAAAAGCAATTAACTGATCACAATTTGTGATGCATGTATTACGTGAAACATTAGTATTTTATGTTAGGTGGTTAGCAGAATTTCCACTACAACATACATGTACAAATCTCAGAAAATATAATAATATTTCAATTACATTTTCAGAAACTGTGTAACAATGTGCACTATAAATAGTGATAATATCTTTCCATAATCTAAAAGGCTTCGTGCTTTCATTGGTCTTAGAGAACAAGTTCTGAACGACATGAATTCATGTCCTTAGGTTTGTCGATTTTCCGTACAGTGCAAATGTAGTACTTTTCTGCTGTAACTTTTTTACAGCGCATCCTTGTGTGGATTGTAATCGCAAGTGTGCGGCTAGTATAATTTAACATTTTTGAAGACGAGGGGCTGTTGAATTCACTATCAATTAGAGTAAAGGTCTTTGAGTGAATCTTTATGTAACAATCCCTTTCTCTGCTTTTTCAATTATCATTTATATTACTGTCAATCTCTGACACACTTTTCGAATATTAATTTTCTGCAATTTTATTCTAGTTTGTTATTTAATGCCTGGATTTCTATCAAATAGAATTGAAAATATCTCTAAAACCCATAGATAAAACGTTTGTTAAATATTAATACCTTTTTGACTTTCAAAATTGGAATTTTAAGCCATTGCTTCTTTCAATAAAACCGCAATTATAACGAATGTGCATATTATTACATCACAGCAAGCCAGAAAGGAGTTGTGAACTTTATTTCTCCAAATGCTGGGAGGTCACTCGGACTGACCTATCTGGAACGAAGAGCGCACTCGTTCGGCCAAGCGGAAACGTCTTCGGAGATTGTGCCCGGGCGCCGGGCGTCCTTGGGAGCAATGGAAATACCTCTGCACAATGGGACGTGTCATCACGTCCCGTGGACGGCCCAAAGAGTCGACAGCTGTAAAGGTGCCGGTGCGGGCCACGCGACGCGAGGGCAGAGTAGACGGTTTCAGCTAGGTCGAATTCAGTCGCTGTCTGGAGGAGAATTCTAGCGGCCGGCTGTTCTGATCGGTAGTTTTCCATGGTTTCTCCGATCAACATTAGGCAAATGCCGGAGCAGTACCCTAACAAATGGGTCACCTGCGATCATTTCTTCCCCTTCCTTGTCCTATCTTCTCTACTCACACACACACACACACACACACACACACACTTACACTAACATGCACTACACTACCACATATTCCGGGAGATCGGTCAGGAGCTTAGAGCTCGTCCCGGCTGGGGCGGTGCCCCGCTGGTGTGAGAGTCCTGGTTAGGGGGAAACCCCGCTAGCCAACGGTAGCTCGGCGCCGGATCTCACCATCCCATGGGGAAAGATCACCGCCATCTCCCGAGAAAATACATGCACTTCACTCACGGGACTAATGACTAAAGCCGTTGACGTGCCCGGAAACACGAAAAAAAAATCAATCAATCAAAGAACAGGCGGCAAAGGCACTGGGTGGGAAGTGGGGAGGATGGTGAGCACCAATGATGTGGATGAAGTGCGAAGAAGGGAGTGCGGAGATAATAGACTACCTGACTTGGCAAACGCTTCGGAGGCATTTCATGGTCACGGAAACATGCCACAAGTTGCTAGTGAATAGAGCGCTGGATGCGGGGAACATGAGAGTAGAGGTGTTTTTGGATTGTTTGATTAATGATTCCGGGCACTTCAACTACCAAGGTCATTGGTCCCGTATGTATAGTGCATTCTTATCGCATTAGGTGCCAGGATTCTCACCTGGGTGACATCACCACAGACGGGACAACCTGTAAGCTGACTAATATGGAGCAAAATTATTAAATTTCTGCATATTTAATACCTGAGTAGTAATCAAAAAATCTGAAAAGCAATACTTGTTACGTATTTTGTGGTGTAAAGTGTTCGGGGATTAACAGTCTATATCAATGAGACCCTTGCTAGAATTACACATTATAGAAATATATACTAGTAAAGGTTTATTTAAAAATTGTTGGTTAATATTGCATGTTATTTGATTTAATGGAAAAAAAAAAAATTATATATTTTATTGTTAGTAGTTAAGTGGTTGATATTATTTGTAGGTAGTGGTTGATAAGTACTAAAAAGAACAGAGTACTATGATCTTTCTAGTACGTACGTACTCTGAGCTTCCTAGTACATCTCAAGTAATTAAAATAATAATTTAACACCAATTAAAAGAATAATCTAAAAATAGAAAGTTACGAGATGGGAGTGGATTGCTAGCGCGGCGGCGTGTCAGTGACGTCAGAGGGACGCGGGCCCGCGCGGTGACTGCAGGAAGAATGACGAGGGCGCCCAGGACATCGTCCGTGGTGTGGAGGGAAGAGGACGACAGTGACAAATATGACGCGATCAGGGAAAAGTAGTGTCCCGGAGGTAGTAGTTGCGTATGGTAGTCGAGACGAAGATTGGAGCGGGGCAAGACTGGAGCTGCAGGGTCGGTGGGAAGACAGGCGGTGACGTGATCGTAGATAATGCCGAAGATGACAGGGCAGTGACTTCAGTACAAGCGCTAGGTGTAGGAACTGGATGATGTAGGAGGCGGAAAATGTGTCAATGTTACAGGCGTTGTAATTGGAGCCGGGTGAAGGCGAACAGGTCCGTATTATCTGTAGCGGTCCGTTGTAGATATTTTTGTACTTCCTTTGTTTCAGGAATATATGATCCATTTTTACACTTTCGCCTATACGAAGTACTTCGTAAGAATAGAAAGTTATATAATCGTGAAGTGGAAAACCGTGAGTTTTTTTTAAATCTCAATGTAATTCATTATTTTTAGTATCGTTAATGAAATAGTTAGCGATTTCTTTTAAGTGATTATGAATTGATATACATAATTGAGGAATAATTTAGGAACAATAGAACGCGGACCGTGTGCACAGACCTACCCAGCGAGGATCCTAAGATTGGGCATCGTTTACTTTTACGCTACACTCGTATTTATTCAATGCTGTGTCTGACATAAATCAGCTGTTACGGTGTCATTCAATCGGATGGTTGAATGCCACCATAATGACGTCACTGTAGGGAGGGTAGGTCCCGATTGGATGGCACCGTAACAGCTGACAGAGACAGCTCTGAATAAATCGCAGTATATTAATGCACCTTGCGTTTTCGCCAGTGGGGACTGAATGAGTGGAAATTCTCGGTCTGCAGAAACGACGAGGCAGGCAGCGTGGGCGGCGGCGATGGCGACGGCGGCGCGCCGGGGCGAGCGGGGTCAAAGAATATCGCCGCCATCTGGGCACATCCGAGAGCGCTCGAAACGGGACTGCGCTGGCGCAACGCCGCCGCCTGGAGGAATGTGCCCGCTGTGCTATACACCCCCCCCCCCCCCCCTTTACCACATCCGACCGTCCCGCACTCTCTTACCCATACCACCCCATCGGTCCCCATCTGACCGCCCCGCCAGCCCTCGCCGGCCCTCGTCTACCACCTTCCCGCCATGCCCCGCGTCCTCATCCCCCACCTGTCCGGCCCTCCCGTCTGCCCCGCCTCTCTCCGCCGTCCACGACCACTGCCGCCAACCCCCCCCCCCCAAATATCCCAACCCTTCCCCCCCCCCCCCCCCCCCGCCACACCGCCGGCCACGCTTGCCGTACCCGCCCGATTACCTCCCACGCGGATGCGGGAAAGCGAAGACGCCCTGCCCTGCAGACGTCGCGGCGCCGCGCCGTGCCAGGCCGCTCGGACGTAATCGTGAGAACAATCACTCGATTTTGGCGATCCATTATTCGGTGTGCGGATCGTTCATTTAAATGCCTCACAATGTTGCGACACGTCGATGAGAGATCTCAGGTTGTAGTATGAAAGTGAAGAGACCAAGTTTCCACGCGCCGCTTGCCACGAAGTGTATTGCAAGGAATCCAAGTGGCATTGCGTGTATGTGATTATTCGAAACCTGATGCATTGGCTTAAATAACACCGTGACGGATTACAACGCAAACGCTATTGTCCTGAATAAACTTTGCCACTTTTATTTTCAGATAACCGTACATGACAATTACCGGCTGAATTTGCTCAGTGTCGTTGTCCCCGCTGGGACTCTGACCGGAATATCCTAGGGACCACTTAGGATATTCGCAACGGTTGCGAATTTTCGACACCAGCTAGATAGCTAGATCGAATTCAGTCTCTGGCTGAAGGAGAATTGTAGCGTCCGCTTGCACTCAGAAATTGAGTTCTGTGTTTTTTCTATCAATACCAGGAAAATGCCCGAACAGTACCCTTTCAAACGGGACACGAATCTTACACGATGTTTTCTTCCTCTTCCTTGTCCTCTTCTTTCTTCTTTCACTCACACAAAACTGCTTCCATAGACTAAAGAGGGAATTATTTACTCTATGCTGCTACTCAGGACGTGAAAAATGTCGGGATCTTAGATTGATTTATTGATTAGTGATTCCGGGCGCCAACGGCAAAGACCATTAGTTCCGTAAGTGTAGTCCATGTTTTATCACGGGAGGTGGTGGTGGTGGTGATCTTTCCCGCTGGATGGTGAGATCCGGCGCCGACCTAGCAGACGGCTATCAGTTTTTTCCAATCAGGTATCTCCCACCAGCGAAGCACTGCCCCAACCGGGACAAGCTCTAAGCTTTGGTATCTTAGAACTGGGGCAGTGCGCCGCCGGGAGGCATACCAGGAGGATGGAGCAAAGTGTCGTGTATGTAGACGCTGTGTCTTAACCATCCTACGTGAGATGAACACCGCCATCTCCAGGGATAAAAAAAATCACTTCTCTAACGGGATTATTAGCAATAGTTGACATGCCGGGAAACAATCAACAAATCAATCAATTGCAATTCTTTGGTATTAAGAGTTTTAAAGTCATTTTAGTTAATGTTTATCCAGAAAGGACAAACTGTGAACGTGATATTGATTAATGTGTTTTGATGATCCATTATATCAAACTTTAATTTTTAAATTCCAATTTGAATAAAATAATTCATTTAACGTCGTATACGACATCGTGTCTATTCATACTCATGATCGAAATATACTATTGTACCGTCCACATAGTTAACGATCTCCATTTAAAGGCAAGTCAATAGCTTTCGTTTTTGTTTAATTGGGGTACATCACAGATGCAAACTGAAATAACTGCGCGATTTACACAATGCCTGTTCTCTTCAATGCGGGAAGACCACTTTCCATTGCGGGATCTTCGCCGAACATGGAGAGATCTAGAGGACGACCCATTTCTTCATCCGTAACTTAAATTTAATAATCGCTGTGAATTCGTTCCGCTTCATCCGTTAGCCAGCTGACTCACTTCATTTCGGTACAGCGTAAAGTCAAAGAATTGTTCAGCTTTTCATCTTCACCCTTACTCCAACTTTCTCTTTAGTCGTAATTTTCACTTTTCATTTTTTTGTTGTTCTTTCAGCTAGCTCTTCCGCTAGCTCTTTCAGCTAGTTCTTTCAGCTTTCAGCAGCGTTCTTCGTTTGTCGTGTCTGTTACGCTTCAGTGTAGCATAAAGACGATATTATCGTGTATTTTACAACTAATTGATTATGTGATTTCAGTTAATTCTCGAATTACTAAATACTAGTATATGATAATTAGATCCAGGAATGTTTCAGGCCAGAGATTCAGAAAGAGGTCGATGACGTTTTGAAAGGGGTCAGTGGTGATCAATGGGTCGATCAATGGGTCATATTTGGTGTTTGTAACCAAATATGAATTGGAATCCACCAATTCATATTTGGTTACAAATAATCAAGATCAATAGGTATAATCAAGATCCCATTGATTACAAAAATCTATTCAATGACCTTCATAATTAATTATTTTATGATATAAAGCAACAAAACCGCACCACACTAGTCCCCGATATCGGCAAAGAATAAACAAATGGCACTCTATGCAAATTTTCTCAGTTGTACCAACCATATATTTACATCAATTATATTTGAAATTTCATTTCACATTTATTGCAAATAAATCATGGTGTTTCATTTCGTGACATATGAGAACCTGTGATACTTCTTAAGATGTTTAGAAAATTCAGGTAATTCGAAATACATGTATGTATTCAAACACACATAATCGCGAAAAAATACTCCCTGCCATACGCACTAGAGAAATGTTATGATCACTTAAAAATGCTCAATATTTTGTAACCATTGCACAAAAACAAATAGCTACTGGGAAGTCGAAGAACCTTCTATTATTGAGAATTAGGATATTGACCGAAATACTGATCTACGAAATAGTTGTTAACTTTCATACATTTATATGCATTAATTGTTGGTGCGATTTTGTATATTAAATAGAGTTACGGAAGGGTGTCGATGGACCAAATCAATCTTTTAAAAGGAGTCACCGAAAGAAAAAGTTAGGAAATACCCGTATTAGACCAATGCCACAAACAAATGAAAAAAATCAAGGGAAATACGAGAGTAAACACTTAGAAAGGAAACACTTGTCCTTTTAAATAAAACAAATAATTAAAATTGTACACATGATTTTTTTAAAATTATCTGTCTTCTTCCAGAATAAGCGTCATTTTCAGGAAATCATCACTGGCCTCTTATAACGTCTGTTACATCCACTATTAAAAAGTTTTTTTCGCTATTTTCTATATTGCACAACCTCGGAGACAAAATTCTCAAGTCACACGTGCTTCCTTGGACGTACCACCTTTCCTCTGGCCACTAGGGAACTCTTAGAACATGTCAAACACATTCCACATGGCAAACAAATATCCAATTAATTACAAAAAAAGAAACATAAATAACAAAGCACCCAATTTACACAATTCGACTGGTTTTTTATTTCTCAGTTAATTTTTCTTTCAGACAAATGTATTAATTTATCTTGTGAATAATAAACAATGTTTCTGGAGTGTTTCTATGCTTCTTCAGAGTAAACTCTTGCCTATAAAGCATTTTTCAAAGTAACTTTTGAGTGCTTTTTGCGGCACAGCCATTCAGTATATCCAAATAGTTTATTAGACAAAATATGCTTAAATTGTCTTAAGTGCTGATTTTCAAATTTTCGACGTTTCCTCTCCGGACATCCTGCATATAAACAATGGAAAGATTTGGTCTTGGAAACTTGTAGTACGCTGCACCCAGTACGTCGTCATCACGCGTCTCGCTCTCTCCTTCTCTCTTCTCTCTTCTCTCTCTCTCTCTCTCTCTCTCTCTCCTCTCTCTCCCCCTCGCCTCCTTCTCTTTTTAGAATTACCTACGCCTTTCACATCACCTGTTCTATTAGTTACTCTTCATCTACTTCATCGTTCACTCCACACCATGTACGTCATCCGACTCTCCGACTATTCTCACCTTTGTCGCATACAGCTGAACACCGTTCTTCATGAATCTCAGTAACAATTGCCACTACTTGCGGCTTCCGTAGCTGCTCCCTCCTTGTTCACTTCTGTCACCTCCTCAGATTTCAATGCCTCGAGTGCTCTTTCACTACTTCATGGTTGTTACACAGATTACCCAGATCGTAGGGTCCGTCATTTTTTTTATCTTTCGCATCCGACTTAAATAAACTGGTCTGTTGACTGAGTGGAGACAAAATAAGGACGAGATTTTCCATTTCGGCGAAAACACATAAAAATGAAAAACGATATGCATTATACAGTTTAAAGTTACAAGTTGCAATTATAAATGTACTAATCTATAAGGTACTGGTTTGCAGCAATGAAGAAGCTGCTGGAAAAATCCACATAAAATGATTTTCCAAATAGTACACATAAGAAATGAAACGTTCTCGCATAACTGCCACAAATGAACTTTTTAACAAAAACACTCTTCACGCTTATAACAATAATTCTTCTTCTTCACTTCACGGATTAGGGAAATTCCCTGTTCCGGCTTCGTTACACCATCTCTGTCGTGGACGGCCAATGTCCCTTCTTCCTCGTGGTCTGTACAGAAAGGCATGTCGGGGATCCTTTGTGGTCTGTACAGAAAGGCATGTTCATTTACTTTTTCATTGATAGAAAATATATTAGTTCCTTTCTTATATCTTCGTTTTTTATTTTGTCCATTAGGGTGCAGTGTTTTACTCTGCGGAGGAATTTCATTTCCGAGGCTTGTATCTTCATTTTATCTTGTTTTCTTAATGTCCATGATTCACACCGTAAAGCAGTATGGTACTTCCATGACTTTATAAAATTTTAACAGTGTCTCTTTTCTAGTCTTATTGCGAAGATATTTGTTCATTGTTCCACAAGTATGTTGGAAACGTTGTAATTTTGTTTCTATATCATCACTGTAATCGTATGTGATATCACAGCCCAAATAGTTAAAATGTTTCACTTGCTCTATTACTTTGTCTTCTATTATTATTTTAGTTCTGATAGGATACTTGCCTCTGAATGCCATCACTTTAGTTTTAGAGACAGATATTGAGAGACAATATGGTTTGCATATTCTATTTAGCTGGTACAAGGACTTTTGCAGACTTATTTCGTTCTCTTCTATAATTATATGATCGTCAGCATACAGAAGTGATTGTAGAGGTGTATTTGGATTTATCCAAATACTTGGTTTACTTAAACTTTTCCATTCTCTTAGAATGTTGTCAATATAAATATTAAACAATGTGGGGACAACTACACCCTTTCTTACACCTCTTTTACTTCTAACTCTTCCAACATTTTGTTCTGAACTTGTAAATTAATACTTGTTTTGTGATAGAGGGATTTAATAACTTCTATCAAGTGGAAAGGATAGCCCCTTTTTCGAAGAATCTGCCAGAGAAGTTCACGATTAACTCTATCAAACGCTTCTCATAATCTATAAAAGCTATTTGGGTCTCTAAATTGAACTCTCGTCTCTTTTCTATTATTTGGTTTATGGTAAACACATTGTCTGTACACGATCTTCCTTGCCTGAAACCACTTTGTTCTTCCAGTAAGAGTGAATCTGAGATTGTTGTGAGCCGTTTATTTATTATTTTTGTGTAAACTTTTTATCAATTATCCTCTGTAATTCGTGGCTGGCTTCTATTTCCTTTTTTAAAATTTTGCTTTCTTCCATGCATCAGGTATTCGGCATTTTCTCCAACTTAAATTAAATAGTTCAAGAAGTCTGTTCTTCAGTTCTTCACCTCCATATTTTAGGAGTTCCGCAGTGCTACCCCAAGAGCTTTTCTATTTTTCATGCTTGACAGTGCATATTCCATTTCTTGTTTGCTCAAAGGGTCTATCTGAGGGTTGTTGTATTGTGACTTATCTTCATCGATTACAGTTGGGTCATATAAGAGATCTTTATATTTTATCCAGTCATCTTTCTTTATTCATTTAGTTCTGCTTTGTCCTTTTCCTCTGATTTTAGATGTTTCATGATCGTGTAAGCCAGATTCTGCCTACCATGGACATCATTTTCAATTGTGCTGATAAAAAGGTCCCACGATTCTTCGTGAGCTTTTTTCACTAATTGCTTTGCATGGTTCCTTTTTCGTATGTAGTTTTCTTTTTCCTCTCGTGTTGTTTTCTGAAGTAATTCTTCATATGCTGCAGTGTTTATAATATTTTCAATATTGCTCCACTCCACATGAATGTCATTATCTAAAGGTGTCTGTCCATTTATTTGCTTCAGACGTGTTTGATAAAGATTTCTTATGCCTTTTTCTCTTAAGAGATGGACTTTATAAATATCTCTGCTCAGAGATTCCTCGTCTTTAGGCTGTTTTGTCATAATTTTCTTCCATCGGGCTATAATTGAGATCTTTGAAACTACTAAGTAGTGATCGGATGATATATCACTGCTTCTGTAAACATGTAAACAATAATTTAGTAAAATAAACTCGTATACTCAATACAAAAGTTATCTACATACCAAGAATACTGAATAATGCTATCTCATTACGCAATACGTGAATAGCAAATATTTAATGACAGGGCCCTCTTCCTTGGAGACTTGCTGTCACATGTCAGCTGACGGAAGTAGTGTTTTCTTCGGGCTCTTGAGCATTTAATGAAACCTTAGGCATCACTTTCGTGTCCGGAAACTATACAGTTTTCCGTCAATTTCCGTATATATTCGAAATGAATAACATAGATTATGAAGTGATACTATAATTGATAGCGTATGAGAGTAACGTTCACTTAAAGTGTAATAATTCATAACTGATGTGTGAATTGAACTACTTCATAATTTCAAACTGTAAAACTTATAATTTGGGATTTACTGACGTATGAAGAGACATATTTCATAACTGATTTATATCTCTTACTTGTACTTTTTAAAAACGCTAGCAACATTTCTAAATGGAAGGTTAATGGGATGGGCATCTACTCTAATTAGCAATGGAATTAAACTGCACACAACAAAAAATGAATGCAATTATGTGAGTAGACATTAACAAGCGTGAGTAATTCATTTTAATATTCTCATTACTGTAATTCTCTGTTAGCATTCTGTACCAATGAGAGAACATAAATGTACCAAAGAGAAAACTGCTGATTCCGTGTTGGAAAAAAAAGTGCATGGTAGAAGCGCGGGTACATGACAATACAATGATTTGTCAACATTAGTTATTACACTGCAGCATATTACGTGATGATAAATGAAATATATATGAAGTTATTTTTATATTCTCGTATACATACGTATGTACAAAGTAATATACGAAGGGTAGAGAAAGTGATGTAATGCTGCGGAAAATCGATTTCGAGATTTTAACGGAAATACCCGTTTTAAGGCCCCCTGATACCGAAAAAGTGGTTTTCTTCAAAACGCCCACCAGTGCTGCTGTCTCTGTTCATCTCAGTTAGTCCGTCCGTCCGTCTGTGAACATCACTAGCGTCTAAAACCATACGTACGATGTATTCCAAATTCAAGATAACCCTTTCCATCCGGCTCTAGTTGAAACTTAGGAATTTTAAAACAGATTCTTTAAAATTTGGGGTACTTTAGATGAACGTCCCCCCGGACATTTTCAATATTTTCTCAAAAACGGCTCCAAACTTTTTCTTTAAATTTCTTGTAAGAATAGAGTAAAATACACGTATAAACGTGGCATAGGTCCTATTTTAACGACGGTTAAAAAATGAGGAAAACAAAATTTTCTCAAAAACGGCTCCAAATTTGGCACTAAATGGTACTACTAATTTAACTAATAATATTACTATTTAATCTCAGAATTTGCTCGAAGATTGGGGGGAAACTGGCCGAGAAAACAGAATAACGTGATGGGGATCATTGACCCAAAAGCTGAGATACAATATATATTTTACCAACTTGTTATATTTTATCACCTATGTCGTAACGTTAGAGAATAAACAACACAGGTAAGTAATTCCAGAAACATTCTTTCACCATTTTCGCCAAAACCTGGCCCGGATACCCCTGCCCATTTCGCACGAATGGCTTGACCAGGTCGCTTCAATTCGACATGGTTTATGCGTTCACTCCTGTGCAAAGATAGTGCACCGTTTCTTCAGTTAGAATAATCGGAGCATCAAGGAGTATTACATCATTTGCTTCAGACCAGAAGGTGTGAGTCAGCAACAGTAAATCATATTTCCTTTCCACCTTCCCGTAGAGAATTGGATCGTATCATCGACTTACATTGATTTTTATTGTTTCCATCACAGGTTGTAGGGGTATCCTACCAAATCAACTTCTGAATTCCACAGCAACATCGGATGAGAGCAGTTGACATGCGACCCCGGCCAATTTCGCTTGGAGTTCGTGATAACATCAACATGGGTGAGTGAGTTTGGGTTTCGCTTTTCGTTATCGCTGTATCTCAGACACCATTAAAAGCAATGCCAACCGAACTTTCGAACACCCTTCATGTACACTGTCAGAAGCGAATGGCTCATTCGAATATATTGCAAGTCGAGCGTAGCGTAGCGTGAGGTGAATGAGAAAGTTGAAATAAAATATATGGTTACATGTTCACAACTTTAAAAGATAGAGGGTTAAGTGAATTATTAACTGTGTAAATGCACAGCGAGTGGCAGAAGTAAATTCCATTAGCTGTTAAACTAGTTAAGTACACTGTTCATTGACTTTTAATATTTTAATATTATTATTATTAACAGTACTAATAATAATTTGTATTTTCTAAAATAGTGACATGATCTCGAGTAAATATAAAAAAACGACCATGTTGACCTATTTGAAAATGCAGCACACACAGTGAATGTTTCAGTAATTACCATTCATCCGTAAACCTTTCATTGTAATAACCGCTTTATTTATTTTTGCGGTATATATTTTTGGATTTTTAAATTTTTTTCTTCTGAACAGAGTTCATTTCAAGGCTACTTTCCCAGTGCATAGTGAATGTTTTACAGCTGATTTTTCTTGATTGGTTCATGTGTACATACATTTAATGAATAACAATTGCAGTCTTATTTGAATTTTTCGTTTTGTTTAAATCAATATTTTCTAATAACAAGTAATTTTGTTACATCATAAACGAGTCAAAAACTCTTTCCACGAATTTAAGAAATAATTATATTCAGTTAATTTCGGTTCTTACATTATACCAATCTCTTAAATTTGCACGTAGACCGGAAGGAACAGATAAGAGGGAAGAGGCTTGATGAGCGGTACGGACTTGGCAGGGCGGCTAGGCAAACCAGATAAGACGTGCAAGGGACACGGACGAAGCTTGATTACTGAGATGAAGTGATCCAGAAGAATTGGCTGGTTGTGCGAGTCAGATTTGTGAGAAATAAATATCTAGACGGCGCCGGGTAAACGTCCTGGAAGTTAGCAGGACCATTTTACCCAATCACAAAACTGTATAGCTCATAATTTGCCGATTTTTTTTGCCGTTCTTAAGATGTAAAAACAAAAAATTTGCCGTGGGTCATTTTCTCAAAAAAATCGATGGTCCTGCTAACTTCCATTGGAAGTTAGCAGAACCACACATCTAAATCCGCTAATAATGTGAGCATACAAACCAAACAATACTCCAAATTTACCGCTTTTTAGTTATAAACGATTAGTGAAGAAATCATATTGATATATCCACTTTTTCAAAAGATATTTACAAGAAACAAAAAATAACACCTACGTGCCTATGACGAGCGCCCTCAAGAAGGACACGACACGTTTCGTCCAAGACCAATAGCCGTAACGATTCATACTCTACGCCGAAATTTGCCTACAACCGTTGCAAACTGTAATCTGTAAAAGAAAATTGCCGCGGACCGGTTAGTTTACAATACCCAGGTTCGAACCCCAGAATTTAAACTCTTGAAGCCCTCCGCGAGGAAAAGGCACGATACCTCCTAAACTAATAAGCCGTAACAATTCATACTCTACGCCAAAATTTGCTCCTAAACGGTGCTAATTGTAATCTGCAATCAAAAATTTGCCACGGACCGGTTAGTTTAAAATACCCAGGTTCGAACCCAGAATTTAAACTCTTGGAAAGCCCCCTCCGCGAGGAAAAGGCACGATACCTCCTGAAGTATTAGTCTTAACAATTCATACTCTATACCAAAATTTGCTCCTAAACGTTGCTAATGGTAATCTGTAATAAAAAAATTTGCCGCGGGCCGGTTGGTTTAAAATACCCAGGTTCGAACCCCCGAAATTGAAGTCCTGGAAGCTCCCTGCGCAAGGAAAAAACGTTTCTTCCTGAACCAATAGTCGTAACAATTCATACTCTATGCCAAAATTTGCCCTTACCTTTTGGAAACAGTAATCTATAATGAATTAATTTGCCGCGTACCGGTTAGTTAAAAATACCGAGGTTCGAACCCCAGAAATTGAAGTCTTGAAATCTCCCTGCGCAAGGAAAGACACGTTTCCTCCTGAAACAAGAGCCGCAACATATATATTTATACTGTACGCCAGAATTTGACATTAAGCTTTGCAACATTATTAGCAAAAAGACGCTTGTTGCAATGGTACCTGAGTGCAATATATAAACTATGCCCATTAGTTTAAAAGCGGACGATAAGTAGCATCTGTGGTTTCGCTTACGAAGAAAGATAAACAAACGTACGAGAATTAAAAGGTAAACAACATTATTTCCGGATCTTCATAAATTTTTTTGCGATGTATTTTGTCCATTCTGGATTCTTTAGGACAGTTTTCCAATTTTCTGTTTTTTTACCCTGACTTGTACGGATGTACAATTTTTCAGTGAGCAATTTTTTAAAAATCTCTTCTGGTATTGTTAGTGTAAAATATCCTTCATTGCTACTTGTATTACAAGAGCTCTCTGAACTTTCTGCAGATTCTTCGTGAGACGGTGATGGACCAATCAATTTTATATCGAACCTATTATTCGTCATGTACGAATACAATGTCGTTGGCTTAATTTTCCCCCTAATGCTATTTGAAATCCGTTCCCAAACATAATTAGTAGCTGTTACAACTTTTCCTTTCCCCTACCACCAACTTTTTAGATTCAAAATATTTTTTACCTATTATATACGTATATATACTTATTAAATACTTTATATTTAATACTTATAAACTATTAGTTCATGACCTAAATTGTGAAAGTTTCCCTCGTTTCTTATACATTGTTCTTCTAAAATACCTTAATCACATCAAATGTTTCCCCACAAGGTACACGTCCACTCACAGACACGCTGGAACAGCTCGTGAAACTGCTATTCAGCAGCTATAGTTGAAACAATTTCAGGAAATTGAACCGTTATTGTTTGAAATATTGCAACTGAGGATTAGACAAACTACCTGGGAAAGCTGGACATTGTTTCTCTCGAGCGGCCGGGGAAAATCCACAGGCCCAAGGAATCCCAACTCATCGGGACCCAAAACTGGAAGTATGCCAATGCTCTCTAAAACCTAAGGTTTGGAAGAACCTTTCTGTTTATACATCTTTGTTAATAATAGAAAAAAAATGTATGTACCTTTTCGTCTAAATAAACAGTTAATTACTCATTTGCTACTGACATGTAAATAACAATAAAACAAGCATTGCGAGGTGTTACTTGAACTACCATACTTATAACATTTATATACAATATTTGTAGTTTTTCTCATGAAAAAGTTCCGACCGTTCACAAGGAATAAGAATTATTTTAGTTGGTATTTAGACCTCAAAATAATCGGAAACCACTAGAATCTCTTTGCTTTAACCCTTCAACATGGGGTGCGTCCACAGACGTACGGGCTTTTAACTTCTACCTGCGGGATGCCATCTGAAGACGTCATGACGCACCTTTTCCGCGTGCGAGATGTCCGGACACGGCGTGGCCGTTTCTCTCCTCGGCGAGGGGCCCGAGCGGATGCAACCGCATTCGTAAAGGTATTTGGCGAAGGGAGTTTCTCTTCATGTAACGGGCCCGCCTGGGCAGATACTCGACCTAGCTAGAATATGCCTAGTGTCGAAAATTCGCCACCCTCGGGACTCGAACCCTAGGACCTCCTGATAAGAAACTCTGCCGTGTAAATAGTTCTTTCCTCTGAGACATCTCAACTGGAAAAAGTCACATGAATTTCCTAAATACCTGTACGATTCTACTGAAATACCGGTATTTTCGATGAAACTACCGGTATTTTGATGAGAGAATACCGGTATATTACCTTGGATTAAAGGTATTTTTCCGTATAGATGTCGGATGAGGTAATATACCTCTAAAAATACCTGTATTTCACGTCTTATGCCGGTATTTGTAAAGGTATTTTGAATAAAGATATAATAAAGGTAAGGTATTTCTATACCGGTATAAATACTTTTACCGCATTATTTCGGTATTCGGTCCAACAAATTATTAATAGTGTAACGTCGTGAGTAGGATCTACACCACAAAGGAACAGACACGAGTGGGTATTTACAATTTATTTACAATAAATTATGTACACTATTTACAGACCTCACTCTAAGGTGTTTGTCGGAGCTACCTGCAGCAGCCCCTCTCCAACCCGCGCCTTGCGGTCGCGCCTGCGTTTAGCCAACTCGGCAATCGCAAATGGCACCTGGTGTGCCTCGGCAGACCATCTGCCCCGAAGTATCAAGCATACTTCACAGTGCTCGAGACTCGAACACCTCACGTGCCTACAGCACTTCCGCGCCAGACTTGGCCGGACAAGTTTTGCGGTGTTGTGCCGCGAGGAAACCAGAACGTTACCCAACCCAGGCTTTTGTCACTCCCTTATATATGCCTGAGTCACATGACTTCCTGCGTCATCTTTCCCACGCACTCGTCTTGAGGCGCCTGCTTTTTCCGTTGCAATTTGCACCCGGCACTCCAAGCCCTCTCCTTTGGACTTTCCCTGAAGGGTTGGCTTTGTTCGGTCCATTTTGGCTCCTCATTCCCATACCTTGCAACTTGTCTCTCCGGAGCAGGGAGTCAAGTCTATGACACTACAATAGACACAATTATATAAATTGTTTAAGAACATTTCTTCTTAAATTTCAAATATATTTTAAAATATTTGCAATATTAACGAATAATAATAAATAAGTGTAAACACTTAAAACTACTAATCTATACAGAATGATACGAAAAATTCTGAAAATTCTGTAATTCCAAGAAACTCATTATACACATTCTCGGACACGCCACCCACGTCTGACAAAGCGCCGTGAGAGGGAGCGCGCTGCCGCCCGAAAATCGAGTTGAGATCAGCGTCATATCCGTTGGCGGCGACAGGTCGACCCACGCGGCTCGTCCGGCGTATCTTATTCCTTTCAATGTGCGCAACGACTGATAAGTGGATTTTTTTTTAGTTTTTTAAAAGTTTTTTTTTACTAAGCTAACTTAATTCTAGCTTAAATTTAACTTAAGTGGATGTTAATCGATTCTTCTCTGCGGTGAAGGAGCACGCTGTCTCCTGTTCTACGCAGTGACCTGACCCAAGAGCTTGAAGAAAATTATTATTTATATCATGAATAACCAATCTTCAAAATAATGCTTTAATTTTTCGTTTATTTCTATATATTAATTTTGACCTTGACGCGTCTGTACGTTGCTTCCATTTTACAACAGTTTCATTAGGCAACAATCGGAACAAAACATTTATTAACAATTTTACAAATCTACCCCAAAATGAGGAAATTATAAACTTCCCTTGTTTACTTGAAATTAAAATCCAATCGCCGATTTTTCAGATGCACAAATTTCTCTATCACTAATTCATTAAAGTTGCTGGTTTCTCGAAGTTGCTATTCTATTGATAGCATTGTTTTTTTTATTATTTTTATTTATTTATTTTAAGTAAGAAACAGTTACAAACTGCGTATGACGTGCTATGGGGAAAAGTGAATTGTGTGCACATTTTCAAAATTCTGTGATCCCTACACTAAGTCATATACTACTTAAATTTTGAATTTTGAAAGGGAGAAAAAAAACTCCCATGTAATAAAATTATTTTCAAGGATAAATATGTAATAAAATCTATTTTCAAGGATAAATAAGCAATAAATTTTGGCTCTTATTACTTCCTGCCGCGACAACATGGAAACGAAAATTTGAATAATTGTATTTCCCACTGAATTCTAGAAGACGTGCACAGAAAACGAAGTTACATTTATGTCCAGAAGCAAAACAAGGGGCCATCTCAGCATTTGCTCAATGGATCTGGGAAACTGGACAAAAAACCTGATCGAGATGGGGGTCATTGACCCGGAAGCTGTAGTATAATAGTTGTTACAGGTTGTTTATGCTCATTTATACAGTCCAAATGCTAAATAATGCATTATGTATCATTGTTAAAATTAATGTTACTTCTCTTGTGATGCTCAGTATAGTCTCTAATTGTATAGAAACAGTTATGCAGCAGAAACGATTTCACTTGGGATTTAAACTTTTCTTCGAATTTAATCGTTTAATGTCATCTGGCAAAGTGTTGTAAAATAATGTACATGTATTGTATGTGAATTTTTTGTAATGAGCTGTTGATACTGTCACCTATGAATATGATTTCTACGTTTTCTGAAAATATTCCCCCCTTGAGCAAGTCATTTTTACAAAACCACTGATTCGTAAATAAAAAGACACGGTAATGGTAGAATTCCTAGATTAATGAAGAGAGGCTTACATGGATCACGTGGGTGGGATTTGGTTATTATTCGTACAATTCGTTTTTGTAATGTAAAAGTCTGGGAGCTATAAGTTGTATTTTCCCAGAATATTATGCCATATCTTAGGCGGGAATGAACATTCGCGAAGTATACACAACGAGCAGTATGAAGGCTGACTGAATTTGCAAGAATTCTGAACGCGTAGCATAATGAACTTAATTTTGTGTTCAATTCATTTAAATGGACGTTCCATTTAAGGTTCGACTGAATTGAGAGACCTAAAAATTTTGTTGCCTTAACATCAGTCAATGGTATAATGTTCATTTTCAATGGACAGTGTTCCAATTTCAGAAATTTCAAATTTCAAATGTTCAAAAAATGTTTCAAAAAATTTCAAGTGTTCATATTTCAAATTTCAAAAGTCAGTGTTCAAATTCAAATTTGTTAATTTGTCATTGTATTTCTAAGACGAGTTTTTATCCGCTTCATTGTTGAAATCGAGTGTTGGACTTCTAATGTGAGAAGAATCAAAGACGTTTACAGACTTCTGGAAAAATTTCTTTTATTTCATTTTATAGCATTACTTGAAATAATGGTACCTCTCCTGTTGCATTTCTAAATTTGCTTCTTTTCTACATAATTTGCAACTCGTAACTCCAACTCATAACTTATTGCAGAAAATATTTTGTGCTAATTATTTGGTATATATGAGGTGTGGTACATATTAAGATGATGAAAAGAAAAATAATAGTAATACATTTTAAGGAAAAGTGTGTTTTATAAACGATATATATATATATATATATATATATATATATATATATATCACACACACACACACACACACACACACACACACACACACACACACATACACATACACATACACAATGTATCACACACACAATATAAAAATGTAGACTTCGGAACTCGCCCCCAAACTAATTAAAAATTCAATGAAAATAATTACATGTTTATAACAAAATAATAATTATAAATCACACTTAATAAATTAACACTGGTAGCACTGGCACTAAGAGAAAATCAATATAGTAAAATTATGGAATATTATAGAATTTTCTAGTTCTTACTAATAATTTTGTTAAAATCTTCAAAATTATACAATGAAAGAGACAATTATTTAATTTTGAGTTTACTAATGTTGGTCGAACTAAAACTCGAAATTGCCAAGCGTTGGCCCTCCCTCCTTTTTTTTTTTTTTTTTTTTTTTCCTACTTCGTTCTCCAGGTAATGGATGTCCGCTCTGCCGCGTTCGACCAGAAATCAACTCTCCTCTCCCCTCTCTCTTCTCTCTTCTCTCTCTCTCTCTCTCTCCCATAGAGTATAAATTTTACGGCTATTGGTTCAGGAGGAAACGTATCTTATCCTTGCGCAGGGAGATTCCAAGAGTTTGGGGTTCGAACCTAAGTATTTTAAACTAATCGGTCAGTGGCAAATTTTTTTATTACAGATTACAGTTTGCAACGGGTAAGGGCAGATGTTGGCATAGATGGATGATTGGCATGCTATGGATATTGGTTCAGGAGATAACGTTTCTCATTGCGCAGGGAGCATCCAAACTTCAATTTCTGGGGTTCGAACCAAGCAATTTTATAGTAACCGGTCCGCGACAATATTTTTTATTTCAGATTACAGTTTGCAACGCTAAAGGAAAATTTTTGCATAGAGTATGACTTTTTACGGCTATTGGTTCAGGAGGTAACGTGTCTTTCCTTGCGCAAGGAGCTTCCAAGACTTCAATTTCTGGGGTCGAACTTAGGTATTTTATACTATCGGTCCGTGGCAAATTATTTTATTGCAGATTACATTTAGCAACGTAGAGGAGCAAATTTCGGCATAGAGCATGAATTGTTAAGGCTAATAGTTCAGGAGTTACCGTTCCTTTTCTTCGCAGAGGGGGCTTCCAAGAGTTTAAATTCTGGGGTTCGAACCGGGGTATTTTCAACTAACCGGTCCGCGGCAAATTGTTTTATTGCAGAATACAATTAGCAACGTGTAAGAGCAAATTTTGGCATAGAGCATGAATTGTAAGGCTAACAGTTCAGGAGGTATCGTGCCTTTTCCTCGCGGAGGGGGCTTCCAAGAGCTTAAATTCTGGGGTTCGAACCCTCGTATTGTAAACTAACCGGTCTGCGGCAAATTTCTTTTATTGCAGATTACAAATAGAGCAAATTTTGGCATACAGTAAGAGCAAATTTTGGCATAGAGTATGATTTGTTACGGCTATTAGTTTAGGAGGTATTGTGTCTCTTCCTTGCGCAGGGACCTTCCCAGATTTTAATTTCTGCGGTTCGAAGTTGGGTATTTTAAACTAACCGGTTCGCTGCAGATTTGTTTATTACGGATTACATTTTGCAACGGTATAGGGCAAATTTTACCATAGAGTATGTATTGTTACTGCTATGGGTTCAGGAGATATCGTGTCTTTTCCTTGCTTCCAATTGTTTAATTTCTGGGGTTCGAACCCTAATATTTTAAACTAACTTTTGTTGACTTTTGGTTCAGGGATATCGTGTCTTTCCTTGCAGGAGCTTCCAACTTTAATTTCTGGGATTCGAACTCGGTATCTTAAATTAACCGGTAGCACAAATTTTTTTATTGCAGATTGCAATTTGCAACGTTTATAGCAGATTTTGGCATAGGGTATCAATTGTTAAGGCTATTAGTTCAGGAGGTATCGTGTCTTTTCTTTGCGGAGGGGGCTTCCAAGAGTTTAAATTCTGGGATTCGAACCTGGGTATTTAAAACTAATTGGTCCGCGGGAAATTTTTTTATTACAGATTACAGTTTTAAACGGTATTGGGCAAATTTTACCGTAGAGTATGTATTAATACTGCTATGGGTTCAGGAGATATCGATTCTTTTCCTTGCGCAGGAAACTTCCAAGACTTTAATTTCTGGGGGTCGATTCTGGGTATTTTAAGCTACAAATTTGTTTTATTGCACATTACAGTTTGGAACGGTATAGAGAAAATTTTTGCATAGAGTATGTGTTATTACGGCTTTTGGTTAAGGAGGTATCGAGTCTTCTCTTTTGCGCAGAGAGCTTCCATGACTTTAATTTCTTGTGTTCGAACCTAGGTATTTTAAATTAACCGGTCCGCGGCAAATTTTTTTATTACGGATTACAATTAGAAACGTTTAGGAGCAAATTTTGGCATTGAGTATGAATTGTTACGGCTATGATTTCAGGAGGTATGGTTTCTTTTCCTTTCGCAGGGACCTTCCCAGATTTCAATTTCTGGGGTTCGAATCTGGGTATTTTAAACTAACCGGACCGCGGAAATTTGTTTATTACAGATTACAATTTGCAACGGTATAGTGCAAATTTTAGCATAGAGTATGTATTGTTACTGCTATGGTTTCAGGAGATATCGTATCTTTTTCTTGCGCAGGAAGCGTCCAAGACTTTAATTTCTGGGATTCGAACCTGGGTATTTTAAACTAACCGGTACGCGACATATTTGGTTATTGCCGATTACACTTAGCAACGTTTAGGAGCAAATTTTGGCACAGAGTATGAATTGTAAATGCTAATAGTTCAGGAGGTATCGTGCCCTTTTTTTCGCGGAGGGCGCTTCTAAGAGTTTAAATTCTGGGGTTCGAACCTGGGTATTTTAAACTAACCTGTCCGCGGCAAATTTTTGATTGCAGATTACAATTAGTTACATTTAGGAGCAAATTTTGGCATGGAGTAAGAATTGTTAAGGCTAATAGTTTAGGAGGTATCGTGCCTTTTCCTCGCGGAGGGGGCTTCCAAGAGTTTAAATTCTGGGGTTCGAACCTGGGTATTTTAAACTAACCGGTCCGCGGCAAATTTGTTTATTGCAGATTACAATTAGCAACGTTTAGGAGATTGGGAGGTATCGTCCTTTTCCTCGCGGAGGGGGCTTCCAAGAGTTTAAATTCTGGGGTTCGAACCTGGGTATTTAAACTAACCGGTCCGCGGCAAATTTTTTATTGCAGATTACAATTAGCAACGTTTAGGAGCAAATTTCAAATTTTACAGCTATTGGTCTTGGGCGAAACGTGTCTTGTCCTTCTTGAGGGCGCTCGCCATAGGAACATAGGTGTTATTTTTTGTTTCTTGTAAATATCTTTTGAAAAAATGGATATATCAGTATGATTTCTTCACTAATCGTTTATAAATAAAAAGCGGCAAATTTGGAGTACTGTTTGGTGTGTATGCTTACATTATTAGCGGATTTAGATGTGTGGTTCTGTTAACTTCAAATGGAAGTTAGCAGGACCATCGATTTTTTTGAGAAAATGACCCGCGACAAATTTTTTGTTTTCATATCTTAAGAACGGCAAAAAAGCGGCAAATTATGAGCTATACAGTTTTTTGATTGGGTGAAATGGTCCTGCTAACTTCCAGGACGTGCCGGGTAATCAGCTAGAGAATGTTATGTAATGCTGCAAAAATCGTTTTCGAGATTTCAGCGGAAATACACGTTTTGGGGACTCATGATACAGAAAAAATGTTGTAGTTTTTCAAATCGTCCAATCGTCGATTCTTCTGCCTGTCGATTAGTTCGTATAAAATGCTAATGCCAAACTATTCGTAGGATTCTGCCAAAATTCCTCAATCGATTCTTAATCGATTCGAGGCTCGGTGGTTTTTAGAATAATTCTTTAATTTTAATGGTATTTTACTCAAACACTTTTTTTTAAACACACTTAACTCTAATTTTCAAAACTTTCTCAAACAATGACTCCAATTTTTTACTTTAAATTTTTCGAAAGTGGCGCGATCCTATGAACAAAATTAGATCAATTTTACCATTGTGCTTTACGCTATCATTAGGAGCGTTTACTGATATTCATTTTATTTTAATTGAAGTGTACAAATTATTATGTTACATTAAGGTCAGTAGTAGCTAATGCAATGAGACGAAAGTATTTTGTTTCATTTGTTGTTTTCACAGTTTAAACTCCATTTTAGCATCGTCTCACTTTAAGCACTAGTCTAAAAATCGAACTTTGAGGATACTTTGTGTACCCTACTAATAACACTTTTGACTAAGGGGAGTCTTAAAATGTGTTTTAGGCGCCGATAGGTAGAAGGTAAGACGAGTTGGAAAAAACCGAAAAGTTATCCCAGACTAAGATAAGAATGCTAACTGGTGCGAGAAAGTATGTGCAATTCTGTAGCACCACTAGCTATTACTTACTCGCAAACTGGTGGGTGATGTAGCGGTCCTTTGAATTTGAAATAGATAATTTGATTTTTCGGTGAGCTTTTCATGTTGTCTCAACAACATATTAAAATGTTTGGGAATTTTGTGAATTTTTGCTTCGGATTAAACAAGACACTTACAGAAATGATAGCATTTTCATTCAAATCTCCCGAAATTTGTAAATCGTGAAAGTTCAAAACATTTTTCGGCATCTTCCTGCAACTACAATATTGAAGATTGGGTTTTTAAAAATCAAATCTATTAATCAAAAAAGATCTGAATCTTGTACATATTTTTTACGCCTAATGGGGTGTGAAATGTAGACAATGGTCGAACTATTATTTTATTAAGAAAGGCTTTAAATTGTCTCTTATATTTGCTTGATGTAGCAAAATGCGAAAAAGCAAATGGTGCTGGTTCCATTTTCGACAAACTCTATATTTTCGAAAAGTGCTAAAATCATTGCATTAGAAAAGTACAGTATGTATGCTAGAGATTTTTAAAAATGAAATCTGTTCTAAAAAAGTAAGCTCTTTAATAAAGGTCACATAATTTGTTCTTAAAATGTGAGTAGTTAATCTTCAAAAGCGCAAATTCGAAGTTTCCGAGCTTTGTTTGATGGCACGTCACAATACAATAGCAACTTCACAATACGGCAGCCTGAAATACTTAGGCCTTCTCATTGTTTGACGACGTGAACGTAACGAAACGGAGATTTATTTATTAAACCTTAATGTTACACTGTCTCCACGTTACACTGTCGCTACCTTATACTGACACCACGTCAAATAAAATAGTACATTTAACTACATTATAGTCAAGAAGAATATATATTCTGAAGAGCTATACACACACAAGATTCAGATGATACTACATTCACTACGATGTTATGAAGGCACATTTGGGTGAAATTATCATTTTGTATCTAAACAATGGTCTGCAAAAACTGTACCAGTTCAGATTTATTAATGTTTGTTCCTCTTTGAAGAAGTAGATCACGACTGCTGTTCTTGGCTGTCAAAATATTTGCAGCTGTGCACTACAGTGTAGTTGCTTGCTTTAAATTGGTTTGGACTTCACCAAGTGATGGCGGAAATATTAGTAGAGCAGAAATAGTAATACGAGTATTACAATATTACCCAATAATGCCAAAGTGAATACCAAGTGTATGCTGTTGTAGCACTGGTTTTTATTATATGTGTTGTTTAACGTTACTGATTAAATATTAATATCAGAAAACAGCACCAACGAATTAGCATTTCATTACACACAATGTTGCTCAAATTACTTTTCTGAAAAATCGACTACATCTTAAAAGAATTCGACACCTGGGCTTCTTTGTTCTAAAGAAATGGTTCTCGCATTCTTGTCCATTTCAGTCACTATTACACAATGTTTTCTGTATTGTGTTTGCATAGGAATAGAAACGCGCATTCAAGAGAGCGGAAGCAAATTAGAGCTCCCGGAGAAGAATTAGGTCTAGTAATTTCTTGAGAACTCGTCCTTGCAAACAATTACGTCTGTTATCGCAGCATCGCCTCACGGTGCTGCTGAGCGGCGGAGGTAGCCGTGTTCCGTAACAGCGGAAGCGGCGCTGGTTGGACGAACCAGTTCGCCTCCACTGAGTAATGGTTACGATACAAGCGGAAGGGTGTAACATTAAGCATTCCCCAGATGTACAACAGACAAGCTCTCATCGGTCACAAGACGAGCCACGGATTCTGAGAGACTAATCACCGACTAATGTAGAAGTTCTCGAACAATTTATTCAGCTGTTGTTTGAAGGAGAATTCTGGCGGCCGTCTGCAGCGCCTCTGGGGGGGGGGGTCCTAGGTTCGAGTCCCGACGGCGGCAGGATTGTCGACACTAGCTTTTCAGCTAAGGCGAATTCAGTCGCTATCAGGAGGAGAATTCTAGCGGCCGGCTTCTCTGATCGGTAACTTTCCGTGGTTTCTCCGATCAACACCACGCGAATGCCGGAGCAGTACCCCGCAAGTAACAAACCCTTCCTCATCCTTGTCCTATCCTTTCCCCTTACACACACACACGCTTATACTAACATGCACTATACTACCACATATTCCGGGAGACCGGTCGGGAGCTTAGAACTTATCCCGGCAGGGGTGGTGCCCCTCTGGTGGGAGAGTTCTGGTTAGGGGGAAACCCGCTAACCGACGATAGGTCGGCGCCGGATCTCGTCATCCAGGAAGATCACCGCCATCTCCCGAGAAAAAAATGTATTTCACTTACGGGACTAATGACTGAAGCTGTTGACGCGCCCGAAATCACTAACCAACCATCCAACCAATCTAGCGGCCGGCGACTGTGACCCGTGGTTTCTCCGATTAACACCAGGCAAATGTCGGAGCAGCATCTTAAGAAATGGGCCATGGCGTGATATTTCCTTCCCCTTCCTTGTCATATCCTCACGCCTTACATACGCACACTTTCAGTTACATGCATTACACTACCACATATGACGGAAGATCTTTCGGGGGTTTATTAGAGCTTATCCCTGCACTTGCGGAGCCACGCTGGTGAGAGATGTCTGGTTGGGGAAAGCCCGCTAGCCGACGTTTGGGTCGGTGTCGAATTTCCACATCCAACGGAGGATGAAAACTGCCACCTACCAAGGAAAATCATTAACTACATTGACGGGAGCCCTCGCTTTTCATTCGTCAACGTGTTCGCTTTCCGTGACGTCAATCCCGGTTCGATTTCCGGTCGGGCAAGATTATAATGTGCGTTTTCCTTGCCATATCCCAGTATATGCTGCTATCTGATGACGAGAAAACTCACTTCTCAGGTTGAGAAAACCAGAATACGTCATGTACACCTTACACACGTACTCCCTTAATCCATGGCAGCGAGGCCGGGACGCTGCTGGTAGGCCATGGTCCGTACGCTGTCTGTTGCGCCAAGTAGACATACATGAACGGTAATAATGATATTGTACATTTGACGTACCTGGAATCGGTAATAATCAATTAATAGAACAATTTAAAGTTTGTACCCTTCACCCATGACTAAAACTACACTGTATCCCCAGGAAGAAACTTCTCTAAATTGCGTGGTTTATGTACTATAGAGCTAAATTATTAAGGCATTGGAGATTTTTGTTCATACTCCCTGCTTGATTAACGCTTACATGCATACCGGTAGGTGAACATGCATCCCAGGTTAAGAAACCCTATTCTAATGTGTTTCGGATTAGATCGTATAATGCGGCCTATGTAATTTAGGGGAAGGCTTTGATGTCATTTTATATTCTGGTACTCCGAAATCTTAATATGCCTAATATGTTTTTCTGTTTCTCCGCTAACTTTATTATGTATACCTACATTTTTATGAAGGCATTACCTTAACATGTGTAATATCGAAGGATGTAAAACGAAATGAAAGTGTTTGCAATTGATACGAATACGAATAAAAGTGTGAATATATTGAATATTGAAGACATATCCACGCATCAATTGAAAGGTATACTTCATGAGTCATCATTTGCAGATTGCTAATCTGAACTGTAGTAATAATTCTTGTTTTTTTAATTCTTCATGGAACAATTGTAAGTATTGAATTAAAATTTGTAAGGTAATTGTTGAAATGTAATATTTGCTGTATTTCACAATTCATTTCTGAAAAAAAAAAAGGAAGGTTTAACCTTGTTTAGAAATGGTTTTCTTGTCAGACAGGCTCTGTGTGATCAAACATTAGATAAATATAAAAAAAAAGTAAAGAAAACATTCGTTCTTAATGCTATTTGAGTATGTGCTAAGTAAATAAATTACTGTATCCGTAAACATCAGCATCACCAATAGTGAAAATTACTAACTTTGTAGGTATTGATTAAAGTTACACACTTGGAATAAAAATGCGTTAAATGTACTTCACAATGGTTTATTCAAAAACACTCAGAGATCTATCTCCCCATTGAGAGAGACAACAAATATAGCGATGGAACTGTTCAAGTCACAATCCCACTGAGTAGTATTGTAGAAGTCAGCAGTTATCAAAAAGTCGGGTATTTCTTGGATATACTTAGCTGCTCCATTACCGTCTGGGAATATACATTCCTTTATTTCCCACAATGCAGACTCGGGGATGGTGAGATGCGGAGGAGGCAATGTCATTGAGGCCATCAAAACCGGATGAATCGGTGGTCACCGCCCGACTGCGCCGTCGGACAGCTTGGAAAAGCCCCTAAGTGGTAGGGCGCAAAGATGTGACTCCGAATACAATTTATGTTCTTTGTTTATTTTTAGAATGTAGGAAATGTATTTTAATTTTCATTGTTTCAACGTACTTCTCTTGAAAGTCTTGAAGTAGAAAATGTGAATTTCAGTATTTTGAGGAGGAAGACTTATTATGAACTTCAACAAAATCGAGAAAGAAATATTTTCTTTGCAGATATGATGACATGCTGAAGGTATATGAAAGATAATTTAATATAGCTTTAATTGTGCTCCACAATGTTTCATTCAAAAACATTTGGAGGTGACTCTCCAATGAGAGAGTGCCAAATCTGCACAGTCAAGTTGTACAAGAGTCATTTTAAAGTCGGTCAGCAAAGTCGTCGGATAACCAGTTGGCCCCATCCCGGCGTTCACTTGCCGAAGTGCGGGCGCGCGGGGCGGCGCGGCGCGGGGGCGGCGAGGGCGTTGTCGGGGGCGAAGCCGGGCGGGCCGTCGCCGCGGGGCCGAAGGGGCCGTCGGGAAGGCGGCGGGGCCGTCGGGCAGCGGGGGGCCGGCCGAGGGCGAGGGCGCGGGGGCGGGCGCCGCCGTGCGGAAGACGGGTGCCGCGCCGGGTGGCGGGCGCGACCCGCTAGGCGCGGGCGACGGATAGTGCGGCTCGCCCTGATACTGCACTTCGGCGCTGAGGGACAAAAACAGCACATTTTATTTCTGTAATATTCTTTCATTCTGTACAATTCTTTCATTTCTGTGCCGTCATGGCAACCAAACCATGATAGAAAGACATGAATGAGCTATTGCGCGAGGTTCAGTCAATGACCTTCAAGCACCAGTTTACGTCACAATATTAGCGGCAATTTTAAATACAGGCAGATACCAAAATTATCACATTATAAATCATTGAAACAAATATCTTTCTGTAAAAATTCTTAATTAGATTCATTGTCTACTTCTATAACCATGGACCCTTTATTGAATCTTGTTCAGTTATCTATAATTTTCATATATCGTTCCTCAGGCAGTAAATTTTGTTTTCTTATTGCTTTAATAATTTCGTCGCTTTCCATCCTTAAATTCTTTTCTATGTTCCAATTACTTTTAGTTTTGGTTTACGTTTTTACACAATTTGTACCTGACACATTTCACTTACTGATTCTTTAATTATTTCACATAGGTTTATACCTTTCTTCCCAGAATATATGAAGAATTTTTAAAAAATTGTATCTTGTATTTCAATTATACTTTCATACTGTTATTTTTTGTTAGAAAATTTTCACTTTATGTCACTTTCAAAACGTTTCTCAGCATTTATCGCTCTCCATGCAACATAGTGGCTAGAGTCTGGTGCTTTTCAAACGATGTGCCCATATTGTGATCATGTGATTCGTGACGTAAAATGGCGCTGCGCAGAATGAGCAAAAACTGGTGCGCCGGACTAACATATTTCTTTCCATAATTGGGCAAACAGAACCATTCTCAACAGCTGGCGTCCGTTTAGAAAAAAATCAAAAAATCAGAAGATGGCGAGGCTTCTATTCAGAGGAGGTAATATTTTTTATTTATAAGAATATTCCTTGTCAGATGTCTTACGAAAATTATTAACGTCACGCTGCCAATAATACAAATAATGGACAAAACTTCGCTATCACTTCGATTTACAAACTTCAACCATATCGTTTTTTGGCGCAATATCGGCCAAATGAGATAAATATGTATTTCAATCTCAGAGGATTGAATGTTAGTCTGTACAAGTAGTAAATAATTCAAAGCAATTTTTGTAATTTTATGGGCATCCGTAAAATCTAACATTCTTTCAACTTCCATTCAGAACTGAGAATAAAGAACAAACACTTATAACATTGAATAAAAAGTAATTTGCTCGTTGAAGTAATTACACAAGGACTTATTTACTCGATCTAACAAGAAATCGACTGAAACACATTTTTTAGAAAAATTCTGCAACATATGGATACTAGACTCTAAGTACTATATTATTAAACTGTGTTAGAGTCATTTAACGTAAAATTGTTAAATTTTATTACAGCAAGACGTTGGGCTATCATGACGGACATTTCTATGGTGGCTTCACAGGAATGTTCTACTTGGGAAGGGGAATACGAAATATGACAAATGTTTGTCTAGCATAATGCAATATGAATTTCTTTCATATATAAGGCATTTAATTTTATGATTACAATTATCAATTCGTAAAATTTCTAAATGCATACTTCTATCAGAATCAATTAAAAGGGGACACTCAAGACTATTTTGCATATTTGTACCATTCCCTTTCCTTGTACTTTTATATAACTAATGCTATTATAAAGAAGTTGAAAGCATGAAGAGTTTAAAACACTTAGTGAATTAAAATTATAATAATTATAAAAATAAGAGCAATTACAGTAATTCATTTTCAGGTATATTATTATTATTATTATTATTACTATTATTATTATCATCATCAATTAGATCAGATAAGTGTGTGGCGTAAAATATAGGATTTCCCAATAGCTATCATAACTCCGGGAATGGTTCCACAAAGTTTGCCTTGTCCAAAGTATGGTAAAGAGTGAAGGGTGTAATCCACGCCGTTATTTGAAACATCCCAAATTTTGCACAATATATAGTAGAGCCCTCAGTGTTTCTAAACTTACACCTTACAAAGCTTATTGCCCCCTGGAGTAGATTTCATACTTACGCTATGTACATCTAACGTATTCCCATTCGGGGCAGATTATAGTGTGTGATTTCATTCGACAAGAACTCGGCGTAGGAATGTGCTATGTGGTAACCACGCGTAACCCTTAACCCACGACCCCAAGGCCGGGACGCCGCTGGTAGGCCTTGGGGCCCCGTCAGAGACGGTTGTGCTAGTAAAGGCAGAGAGACATCTAACGTATTCAATTGTGAATTTAAGGAAAAAGAATACTACTACTAATAACAATAATAATAATAATAATAATAATTTATTATTATGGTAATAAAGTAAAAATTCATTATTATTTTTCTTGTGTAACAGAAGTAATGCCTCTGGGACGGAATGCGTGAGTGACTTGTCTCACCTGAAACCGTCCCCGTCCGCGTTGTACTTGACGATCTGCTCTCGGCCGTCGGGCAGCTGAACGCTGTAGGCGCCCGTCACCTTGCTGCCGTCGCTGCCCTCCTGGCGCGTGAACGCCGCGCCGGACGTCGCGTCGTTCACCGCGTATTGGAAGTTGTAGGGCGTCGGCTGAGCCAAAAAACACACCATCGATTTCCATTCAAGAAACTTGATTTCATTTAGTCTGGAGAAGTGATTATTATACGTATATATGATTATAATGCAAAAGGTGGAAACTTCATTATCCTATTTTTGGGATCATTAAAAATGTGAAAATTGTTTATAAAGATCATCCAGACAAAAAGAAGAAAAAATAATGTTCTAACCTATTTTAATCCATGAAGAAAAGCATTTGTATAATGCACGTATCTGTGTAAAAATTATTTAATAAAAGGTAAAGAAATATATTGTTTTACATTGATCTACACTGTTCTCGTTTTGAAATACTCCCATTATATACAGATTTTTCTATCGTTCGACTAATAAAATTGTTGTATATACAATTTTAGACGATTGTGGTTATTGCATTGTAGACAATAATATTAATCTTTCAGTTTGAATTACAGTGATAAAATTTCATTCATGGCGTTTTCAGGAGCAAAACGATTGAAATATTTTAACTATAAACAAAGGTTAATGGATGAGTTTATGGATAAGCATTCTGATAATGCTTAGAGTCCTGTTCCACCGGGCCAAGGTCTTCAGGTTCCTAGCGCGCGAAACCCTTCATGGCGTTTTCGGAGCAAAACGATTGAAATTGCAAAGGCGGGCAGCGGGGCAGGGGCGGGGTGCGGGGCGGCCGGGGGCGGGAGCGGCGCGGCGTGCGGCACGCGGGCCGGGACGGGCGCGCGGGCGAGCGGGAGCCCGCGTGGAGGACCTTGGGGTATACCGCCGACGCCTCGCGGCCCGGCGAAGCCCACGGCGCCGGTGGCGGCGGCGACCGCGGCGGCCAGGGCGTCGGCGGCCCCACCCCCTCCGCCTCCGTGCCCGAAACCGCCCCCGAGCGGCCCTCGGGGCCCTCCAAACCCTGACGGCCCCGGCCCGAAGCCCGCCTCTGCTCCCGGCTCGCCCAGCGGGGCCGCCGACGCCGCGCACACTGCGGCCAACGTTGCCAGGGCCTGGAACGGCAGTTGAGCGATCTATTATTAATAATATCAATCACAACAACAACAATAATAATAATAATAATAATAATAATAATAATAATATCTTTATTTCTGGCGAGGCTGAGGCCATAAGGCCTGCTCTTCCGTCTAACCACTTAAATATTTACATTTACATAATGGCAATTGAGGTGTTCGGACGAAACAATGGTAACTGACATTTCACGTTACTTACAAAAGTAAATTTATCATATTAGCTGTCTATTCGTTGTGGCGACGAAGAAAGAACTTTAAGATACTCAAGTTTTCGCGAACGATAGATTCTAACCAGAATTGTCTTTTTTATGATTTCATTTATTACATTGGCTTAACTAATTTGCCTTCTGGCCTCCATGGTATGCTATCTGAAGAACTGTACAGTACAGTAATGAATTGCAAAAGTCAGTTTTAATTATTTTGGCATTAACTCAATTTGTACACCAGATATAATAATAGTATTCTTCTATGGGGTATATCGCCGAAAGTAGTAAAAAATACGATGATATAATCTTTGAGAATTTCAAATTTAACCTTAATAATCTTTACTCTAGAAGGCGAGAAAATCTCACAAATAAAACAGTAAGTCTCTGACAACTTTGCCATGGTTGAAGAATAAGAATGGCTCTGACTCCTTGTTTAAACGAATCAATTCCATTCCATTGCTTTGCCCGACTATAATGACCTGACCTATAATCACAATTTTCGCATCTGTATTCTATATCTGCAATACAACAAATCATCAAATCCAGCATTTAATTGACCTCTCTTGCAAAAACTCTGTAATCAGCTCATGATTAACAACATCTCTGTTCATTATGAAGACTTGTTTCTTGTTTCCAAAAGCTTTTAGTCTCCGGGATTTCACGATGAGGCGTGCCTCACGTTGAATGGCTTTATAGCTTGAGCGTGCAGAATCTCAATGAATTTCTCGACATTTAATGCAAAATCTAGCACGCTTGCTGCACCTTTCGTTTTGCGCCTTTCTTTTGACGCGATTTGAAAACATTATCAGACACGATTGAGATCAGAAAAGCAGTTAAATTATACTTAGAAAAGTATTAAAAAAAACATCGTATGGTATGTGAGATGGCCATTAATGACTGTATGGCAATTATACTGAAAATTTTTTCTCATCTATTTTAAAAATATAAACTTTGGGGATATTTCTCTAGTTCCGTCAAAAGAATTTGTGAAAGCAAATAATTTTTGTTTTTGTAAATCCGTCAGCTTTGAAAAATAAGATAAACAATGTCCACTACCATTTTTAAAATTTTCAAATAAAATTGTGTCTACAATATTTTATAATTTTTTTCGTGCAGTTTTGCTTTTGTAACGTTATCAAAACCGATAAGGGCGAACACAAACCTTGAAGAGCATGTCTGTGGTCCTTGTGGGGCGCCACGTAACCCCCGCACCTTCCAACGCCCGCTTCGGCACTGCTCTGTGGAGTGACTATTTTCCGCTTATATAGCAGACAGCGCTCACATTTCTAAATGCACAGTGCGGCCGGTGCCTCGCCTGCACGAGCTCCGCCGGGGAAGGTGAAAGGTCGGGGCGGGGGCGGGGGCGGGGGCGGGGCGGGGCGCTGCACTCAGCGTCGTGCACGGTCCCAGCTCCGCGGCCGCCCCGGCCAGATTGCCTCCGCTCGATAGTTCGTGGTCGCGCCACTCCCCGTGTGGCGCGCTCTTGCGTCACGCGGAGGGGTGGTGGAGGGGCGGACGCGTGGGCGGCACTACCGCGGCGCGGCGCTGCGAATGCCAAAGCTGGAGCGTTGCCGAGTGTTTCGGAAGGACCCGGTAGAGCGTTTGGGGCAATGTTCGAGCGACGATGTGAAAGTATGGAAAAGGATTTTATCAAGTTTGTTAAGGGGATATGAAATGACCTATCCTGGCAATGTTAAATGTTTGTCTAATTCGAAGCTAGACTTTTGGATATTTTTCAGGTTACAGATATCTCACTCATTATTATGACACTAAAAATTATATTATTACACTAAGAAACTGTTTTGAAAAAAGTTTACTATTTTTGACGATGAAAATATTTTCTCATTATCCAATTTTTTATACTTTTTCTACTAAAAAAATTCTGTCCAATTTGCAATACTAAAATAACCAGAAAAATGTTTCAGTAATTGTAGGAGGCCTTTATGAACAACTTCTAAAATGTCCAGTTTCCTATTACAAATGTAAGCTGAAAAAATTATGGTTAGTATTAAAAATATCAACTTGCGGGAAACGGGCTTTAAAGATGTATCCTCCAGTACATGCCAGCCCGATAACTTGTCTCGTCAGAATAATTATTTTCCAATAACTACTTCCTTTTGACACGACTTTTAGGTTGTTTAGCACCACAACATAAGATTCATAAGTATTCGATTTACTTTCTGCAAGTCTAAGTCTTTCAGAATTAATGCTGCGCATTATGTAACAGTATCTAAAAGTATTGACGCAGCTTTGGAGGACTTCATATATGTAAATAAATTTTTAAAAAACTTGTAAGTGATATCAACATAACACAAACGTCGATTTAAAGAGAAAATTATGAAGAATAATGATTAATATGCCAAAAAAATAATTTCTGACGGCAAAATTCGTTCCATTTCTCCTTAACAAGTTACTTTTTTCACATCTGCAAAAATTATAGTTTGTTCTTGTCGAACATTCAGTAAATGATTGGAAATGACCAAAATAAATAGAAACAGAGAGAGAGAGAAAGAGAAATAGAGAAAGAGACAGAGAGAAAGAGAGAGAAGGAAAAAGAGAGCGAGAACGAGAGAGCGAGCGAGCGAGAGAGAGAGAGAGAGAGAGAGGAAGAACAATACAAGTATGTACATTAACTATTTTTATTCAGATTTAGACACAAATTTGTCAAGTATTGTATATTTTATAGAAAAATGATGTCAGTCTTTTAAAGGTTTTTAAATTTTTTCTTTTTTGATATTTTGTTGTATTCTATTGTAAATTTCTAATCCCTTATAAAATATACGTTTTTGGGCGCGTACTGTTCTTCTTTCTTGAATATATAATATATTTTTTGCCTAGTGTTTATATCGTGAATGTCTGAAACATATTTATTTCTCTCCCGGAAATATGTCGGTTGTAAATATTGTGCTCTAGTTTATATTATTAATTTGTTTTTATCTAAACCTAGCATTAGAGTTGAACAATATTCTAAGTGTGGATCTATCAGTGTTTTATAAATTAGTATTCTAGTAAACATATTACAGAATTACCTAATCTATCCATGTTTTTTTAATTATATTCTGAACATGGCTTTTAACATTAAGTTTTTTATCAATTATAACCAATTTAATATCATTTGCTTGATTGTTTTCCACATCTTTCCAATTTTCTCCATCTATATAAATATCATCAGTAAAGATCAGTACCTAGCAATTCAATTGTCAAATTTTATTTAGGAAGCTTTTAATATCATTGCTATATAGAAGAAATAAAACAGTTCCTAACACTGAGCCTTGTGGAATTCCATTTTCTATATCTATTTCATTAGATATTACATAATTAAATTTACCTTTTTCTTTTATATTCAAATAAGATTGAAACCATTTGTGTACCCATCCCTCAACTACATATTTTCTCAATTTCAATAGTAAAAGCTCCCTGTGTACAATTTCAAAAGCTCTTTTTAAATCTATGAATATAACACCCATTAATTTGTTCAATTTATTAATTTCCAATTCTCAACTACTTGTTGTAAGGCATATTCACTAGCATAATTATCACGGTAGGCTGCTTGTTCATCTATTAGTATTTTGTTAACTTCTAGATAGTTACAAATGTCATTCTTGATTACTATTTCTTTTATTTTTTGAAACAGTGGTAGAGTGTTGATTGGTCTAAATTCAGATGCTTTGTTGGTTCTTGGAATTTTCGGAATGGTACCATCGTGGCAATTTTCCATTGATCTGGAACAACTCCTTCTTTCCGTGAATTACTCATTAATATCAGTAAGTTCTACTCTCAGACAGTAATATACACAATGGTTTTTTAGCTTTTATAACTTCTAAAAGTTCATCTTTATGTTTTGTAAAACTCTGAATATTTAAATACATTCTATTGTCATTTTGATCTTTCTTTAATTGCTAATCATTGCCATAGTTAATTTTTTATTTTTCCTTTTTTAGTTTTGATGCAAACACAGTACATGAGGTATGGTTGCATCATGATTACAATTTAAATTTAAGCTAAACTTCTTATTTTTTTGTAAGCAATTTGTACATTTGTATACCATTGACATACATTCCTTAGTACCATGGTTTCCTGAAAAGCTTCTACATGTAACATTGTTTCTACATATTTTAGATGAATGGTTAAAACCCCAACATTTAAAACATCTCATCACACTAAAAACCGTATATACTTTACATTTGTGTCCGCCTAGACCTGTTTTATATTTTTGTAAAAATTATAAATTTGTTTAATTGTCTTCTTCTATAACCATGGACCCATTATTGAAACTTTTTCAAGTATCTTTTTAATTTTGATATATCGTTCCTCAGGCAGAAAATTTTGTTTTCTTATTGCTCTAATAATTTCGTCCCTTTCCATCCTCAAATCCTCTTTCTCTGTTTCAATTATTTGTAGTTTTGGTTTACTTTATTCCACAATTTTTACTTGACAAATTTCAGCTACTGATTCTTGAATTATTTCACACAGGTTCATACCTTTCTTCTCAGATTCACACTGTAGAATTACACTTCCAGCTATACTAATCTTCATATTTTTGATTCCAATACGAAGGTCCTTAATTTTCCCCTTTTCATTATATTTTTATAATTCAGTTTGCTGTGTTTCATCCTTATTGCTGATTACCATTGTTTCCAACTGATTATTCATCTCCTTTTTTAATATTTCCGCATCATTTTGTGGTTTATTTGTATATTGTTTACACATATCTTGTATTTTACTCTTTATCATGTTTATCTCCCTTCTCACATCATTCACTTCAACTTTCACTGTCGTCTGTATAATTTTTACAATTTCCTGCCTTAAACTATTCATTTTCTCGCTCACTATATCACCTACCTTCTCAATTTTTTCATTCAACCTTTCTTTCATTTCTTCCATTTTACATAATAAAATACTAATTTTTTCTCCTGCTTCATTAACACTTCCATTTTTATTAGTGCAATCAATTTTTGCCTTGAAGGTGCCTTATCACTATTGTAAGTTTTGTGTATCTTAGGACATCCTGCATGAAAGATTTTTGATACGGTGCATACTCAAACACTTCAGTTTTTATTACCTTTTTACATTGATTGTACTCATAGGATTTTCTTGCTTCAACAGGACCAGTAGCAATTGGGGCAGACATAACCTCACTCACCTTATTTACATCACCAAACCAAGAAATCACACAACATTAAATATTTCAGCTAAACGTCCATCCCACATACTCATAACATTTGCGAGAGAGCGAGAGAGAGGGGGAGAGAGAGGGAGAATTCAGTTGTAAACATTGTTTCACGCTACGTGTTTTTCCATTCTTCTATTTTCTCAGGTGTGCTAAATGTTGAACCGCACAGTAGAAATATACATCTCCTGCGAGGATAGTTGCATTATCTGCGAATAGAGGGATAGTAGTCCAGTAATTTTCAAGCAGAACGTGGCTAGAAGTTGTAGCAGAGCCCAAGAATACTTGCTTGCGGCATACAGATGCGGCTATATTTGAATTCTGTGACGGCATCTTGGTTTTTGTCAATAAAATGCAATTGCATAGGAAGAGGAGGCAATATGGATGTGTTAACTAGTATGTTATCTTGTTCAGAAGACCTTAATGGTATAATTTATCGAACACTTTCTGGATACCAAGAACATTAACAGAACACTGCATTTTCTTTTCTAGACGTTGGGACTCTCGAGAAGTTTGTTGAAATGTTGAATAGCCTCTAAAACCATGTTAATATTAAGATATTATTTCTATAACTCTTTAAGACGCTGAAATGACAGATTTGGAAAACTTGTGACAACCAGAACTTTATTCTCTCGTTGAGAAAACTGGTTGACTTGGTTCATCAGGTGCTGAGGTCAGATTTACTTTTACTCTCGATGTCAACATCATAGCTGCAAAATGATTCATTTCAGGATTTTCATATTCCCACTTCCTTCGTCAGTGAGAAGTCCATTTTCGGAAGGGAAAATCGTGATGCCATTATCGATTCATCGGTTGTTTCTTTCAAACACTATACCTTCGTGCAAAGTCAAGTTATAAATAAAAAGGAATTATTCTGATACGAAAATCTTTAATAGGTACAAACTCATGATCGTTATTTCAGAAGAACATAAATATAAGTGAACGAGAGTGCATGTGTTCAATATCGTGTTACTCAAATACAGCAAATTCATACAAATTGACAATATTAATTGTTTAATTGATATTTCACAAAGAGATACAAGTTTTCAAAAATTAAATGTATTATCTTTCTTTATCATTTTTCCTCGCCAAAAGTAATTATCTCGCACTGGATCACTTTCCGCTAGAACTGCTTCCACGATATTGATAATTTTATCGCTCTAATGTGAACAAGGCAAAATACAATGGTCTTATCTCATTTTCAGAACTGTATTTAACAATATGACACGGAAATCTCGGTTAACAGTAAAGACTGGACAAAAGTAAAGCGAAATTATTATGTGTCACCTGTAGATGACATTGGGCTTTCACGGGTTAAATTAATTAGAATTTTTCAAACACAGTGATACAAGTATTATTGAAAAATTCGAAATAGAGGTGAGTTTCTAAAATGGTTAAGTCACTTTCTGCAGAAAGTCGGAGGCATGTCTCTTTTGTTATGACTCTCTTGATTTTTGTTTCTTCGGTCAACCTAATTATATTAATGTCTGTAACTTATGAAGACTCTTAGAAGAGGTGTTCTTTATGTTGACGAAACTGTCAGAATTATTACTTATTTATTGTTGTAGTTTTTTAACATTGGTTTGTTTACATATCTTCCCTGTATTTGTGAGGTCCCTTCCTAAGAAAGGAAAATTATTAAAGAGATATGTGGCTAACCGCTAGAGACTAAATAAATATATCTAAAAAGATAAAGTTTCTTTTCCTTGCATCTACGAGCGAGGAAGTCACTGAAGAACAAATAATTCCAGTTCTTGATAATGTGACTCACAATGTGCAATTTACCTCTTTACTTGGAACTCAAAAGACACTGTGTTTTTTTAATGCGCTTGATTACGGTTAGATAAGTAAGATTGAGTTTAGCAGAGATCCATCGTTCTCGTGGCCTCTGACCGAGAGGTACTAGAGTTCGAGCCTCACAAAGATGTACTTCCGTCGCTATAGGGCGCCTTCAGTTGTGACTGGACGAGAATTATAACAACCAGCTGCTCTGATCGGTAGTTTTCTGTAGTTTCTCTGATCAATATCAGGCGAATGGCGAAGAATACCCAAACAAACAGGCCACGGATTGCGCGATATCATTCCTTCGTCTTCCTTGTTGCACGATATCCTCTTGACACACACGTGAACAACATAACTACGCATATCGGGAGGCGATTGGGGAATTAAGAGCTTGTTCTGGTTGGGGTGGTTTCCCGCTGGAAGGAGACAGAGGGTGAAATCCCTTTGCAAGAGAAAGTGTAGGCCAGATCGCACTATCCAATGGGAGTGGAACTTCGCACAACCCCATAAACATTTACTACATTCTGATGAACCCATCCTGCCGCTACGGCAACACACGCATGCGCGCAATGCGCGCAGCTCGCGGTCTGGGTACCTCACAAAGGGGGGGGGGAAATACCGTCACACCGAAGTGCGTCGGTAATCAGCTGACAGGTGTGCGCGTTAAATTTATCAATGAAGGGCGCCAAACGGGCACTTACCTGTCACCTGGCACCGGCATTTCGAGAACCTCAGGGTAGGCACTCTTGAATGAGGGCATGCACTGGGTTTGCTACTACTACCACTACTTTACAATAATCACAAAGTTTTGTAACGTTAAGTGTCAATCACCTGAATGGCAAGAACACATTTATTGCTTTTGTTTCTATAATACAGTTTGGGTAAGGAAGCCCCTTAAACTAAATTATATGTTATTTACATTAAATGACACCTTTCCTATTTTTTAATGTCTTTGGAATAATTACAAAAATGAAAGTCTTTCGTTCACCTCTTTCGATGATTGCACATCCGTAGTCGTCCTCGAAGCAGTCGCTGTCGCGACCGCACCACGGCAAGGCGCAGCCACCGGAAGCAGCAGTGCGTGCGGTGCTAGTGCTCCTGGCTCCGATCGGTGGTTATTGGAGAAAGTCGTCTGACGCCACCCACTCCTCACCAGGCCAGCCTCAATGACTCGGCTGCACAATCATTCCTTCCGGAGGCGCCGGCCCGTTGAAATCGGAATAAATTCCTGATTGTCTTTTTATACTGGGCGGCCTGCACTACGCTGGTCGACCCCAAGTCATTGCTCCCACTACCTCTCATCAACACCGCAGTCTCAATTCTGTGTCGTTCTCTCGCCTTCTATCCGTCTTCTCCCAAAAATCCGCCGCTCTCGAGCTTCCTGCGTCGCATCCCCACTCTTTTTCTTAGTTTCGCCCATCGCTCCTTCACGTGATTGGAATTTTGAATGTTATTGGCCGAAATCTTAGTTTCCAGAATATTCGACGCGAGTCGGAAGCCGATAGGGTATTTTCAAATTAACCTCATTTTCTGGGCGCCTGATTGGTGGTCTTTGTTGTGCGTGTGTTTTGGCCAGTACACCGGAGATGAACAAAGCAGTCCTTTCTGCTGTCTTCGTGATGCTTATATGGGGCCTCAGGATAACTTCAACAGTAGCCGGGATCTCTATAATTTACTTGTTCCGGTGCCTAGCCGTGCACGTGGACTGGCCGCCGTTTGCCTGAAGGGCTGTCCCGAGAGACAATTGCACCTAATCGTAAATCTTTTGAAGCTCCTGACACGCGTTCGCGCTTCTTGCGCTGAGCCGTGTCAAATCAGGACCTTCCTAATCGGCGTGACAGAGGGGAAGTTTTGGGTCCGGCGACTAGCAATGACCTCATTGCAACATTAACGGGACTAATTATCATAGAAGTCCAGTTAACATGTTGGGAAACATCGGTCAATTAATCAATTTGTTCGACAAATATTTATAATGCAGGGCATGTGTGTTAAGAAGAGTCCTTAATGAGACGGTTTTGTTCGAGCACCTCTGCAAAACCTGCTAGGTGTCAGACCAGTATATCAAGTTTTATCCACTTACACATACAAGCATTGTCATATCATACATGTCGGGAGACTAGTTGGGATCAGAGAGTTTGTTCCGGCTGACGCGGTGCCCCGCTGGTGGGAGATACCTGGTAGGCGAAACCCGCAATCTCACATGTAGGTCGACGCTAAATCTCTCCAACCAGAGGGGGAGAGACCACCACCTCCCTTGATAAAACATGCACCACACTTACATGACTAACAACAACAGCAGTTCACACTCTCAGAAACAAAATAATCGATTTCAGGTTTTATATCGCCACAACATCATGAGTGAAAAGAGCTCGGCTGAGGAAACTGAGAGTCTGATTTCCGCTATTTGTGAGTTAGCGTTAGGGTTTCATTACGATTTCACTCACAGAATGTAATGTGAATAATACCGTGAATTTTAAATGTCAAAACACCTTCTAGTCATCTGAAACTGTTAATCATTTCCGTAAAACATAACAAGTATAAATGAGAAATCCATGATTGTAATATTAAGAGTACTTTAAGAACACTTGGAAGCCTTTGTTGCCTTGAATTTGATAGAAGAGATACCTCGTCTTTTTTATACAAATTGTTTGAATTCCACGAAAGAATATGAATATTACGAATATATATATATATATATATATATATATATATATATATATATATATATATATATATATATATATATGAATATTACAGTATTTTTTCAATTCCATCTTAGCTAATCAACTAAAAAATTATGGAGCATGGAGTAATGAATATGGTTAACGTTTTTATCAGTCTACGCCATAGCGGACGGCACACTCGATCTTCTGCAAATGCGCAGATCCACTAAGTGATGCGACACTGGCACTGCGCTTGCACAGAAGATCTAGTGCTTTAACGTTCGAGGGTACATCAACTCTGTATTTATTGTGGACCCTCGAAAGTTTTGAAGGATAGTACAAATGTGGTTGCTTGCTGTTGATGGTCCGTCGCAGGAGATGCTTTGAAGTTAAGAGTACAAGAGAAGATAGAAAGATTTAGTGATTGTGCGAGATAGTGAAGTATTAAAATGCCAGAAATAATATTTTGTAATGAATTCCTGTCGAAATATAAAACTTTAAATTTGTTTCCTAACGTTCCAAATAACTTATCACCGCGTTTGAACCATCATAAAGTTTTGATTTCATGCAATATACCGTGGAGAAATAGCAAATGGGAAAATGTTTGTAAATTCCTAATTGGCTCTGAAAGTTAGCTTTATTTTGGTATAAAGCAAGTAGCCGTCGATAAGAGTATATAGTTTGAATAATTTTACATTTTAAACTTTAATGATGTTATGCATTTAATAGTCCTGCATTTATGTGAAATAAGTGTGTTAAATTCAAATTGACATTCACATTTCGATGGTTTGCTGACTCATTATTCAGATTGCCAATATATAATTGTTATATTTGTGTGGGATAAAAGTATTTGCTACGAAATAAATAAAAAAAATTAATCTTTTGGGTTCCTTAAATATTAAAACTTTGTAGCACGATATTTGTTATTATTGAGTGGGACAATTCTACACATCAATAAAATAAAGGCTATTTGTAAAGGATTGTATGAACTACATTACTAGTTACAGTTTTCACACGTTTTTTCTTTACTCATTATTTATCATTTATTTTCTCTTCCAGGTTGTACTTTTCCCTGTTTTCATACTTCATGGCACAGAAATTAAGTACAGAGATGCTACGGTTTTTTAATAAAAAATGCCCATTGTTCAGTCATGTTTACGACAACAATCTGATATTACACTAAAAAATTGAAGTGCAGTATGATAGAAGGTCGTATTTAATGGATTGGAATAAAAATTAATATTGGGACTTCAGAAAATTATTAAATATTATAAATGATTATACTATAGTTTTATTATTTTGGTGAACTTCAGTTTTGTATCATATTTCATATTTTAATAAGAGGAAATTTCTTTCCATGAATTCTTAAATTGCGGTATTTTTAAAATTATGTTTTTATTAAGGTATTCGGTGAAAAACATTGGTCTCCTTTGGTACTCCATACCAATAAATTGTTGGTGACAGTAAAATGTGTTAAACATTTTGCCTAATTCCATCGAGCATCTCCTGGAATATCCTCCCGCGACACGATTGCGATGGAAGTGTTGCCTATCTTTCAGGAGAAAGCATTTCCGTATCATTCTGTTAAAGAGAAGTCATCTAGTGTATTACAAAATGTCGGATAATTATAAATAAAAAAAAATGTTTTACAAAATTTATAAACTTCTGCAATTTTTAATTTTCAAATTTTGTCATATATCAAGGAACGATGAGAAAGAAATCAGATGTCAAACTGATGATGTCAAACTTTTTGCGTGAAATTCTATAATCTATAATAAACACACATTTAATTGTTCTCAAGAGTTCACATTATTTTGTCGTAACATTCAGTAAAGGTATTAGATTTTACCATAGAATATCGTATTGTTATTCATGTGGACCATTTCAAGTACAAGTATTTTCCTTTTGATAAGTTCTACACTTAGAACTTGAGCTCCTTTGTAATCAAACTCCTAGTGAGATTTTATCCTATGACTGGAGTTCAACTATTCATACCCTTTACTAATGTAAATTTTATATTCCTTAACACATTCTTTAAGTTTCCTACATATTTGACGAACAGAACATTTATCGCAGGATTGACATTGTATCCTGTAAAATGTATGTTGTTGGTCCTCAATTTTAATGTCATTCTTAACCTTAGTCAAAACATTGTTTGATTAATAACTTTGTCAACAATGTGAATGTAGTTTCTTGACATCGTACCCCTGTTTACATTGATGAGAATTGAATAGTTGCAACCCCTCAGATGTCAGTTTCTAGTCAAGTGAACTTCTATGTTGAGAATGTAATATGTGTCTGTAACCCTTCTCTGCTTCAGAGCACTCTCTTCTGTTACGGCCGCGTTCACGACGTCCGAACGAGACGTCAAGCGTACTGTGCTGATACCTAATCGCACAGCGCTTGCAAGAGCATAAGAATCACCGTTGTAGAAAAAACATATTTTCGTACATTACTTCCTACAATGGCCTCAGGAATTATTTTGATTGAGCAGGGGTTCTGCACGGGCCTTCAGACGAACAACACACGCGCGCACGCACACACACGCACGCACACACACGCACGCACCACGCGCGCGCGCACACACACACACACACACACACACACACACACACACATATATATATATATATATATATATATATATATATATATATATATATATATATATATATATTATTGCCTCATTCCTATTTTATCACTGAAAATAAACACTGAAACACTGTACCACATCCGTATAAAATGTTCAAATCTTGAATAATTTTACAATGTATCATGTCCTTGCTTGTTGATGCGAATTGATATAATTGAAAAATACAAAATAGAGAAAACCTAAAAAATTAAATGCATACAATTTTCTAGACTTTGAATCGCAACATGTACAACAGAAAACAACAAGAAACAAACAAATGAAGCGTTCAAATTTGGAATAATTGAACAATGAATGGTTTTCTTTATTCTTGAAGTGAGTTTATATAATTGAAAAAATAGAGAAAACCTGAAAGAGAAATACGTACAATAAAAATACTTCATACAATTTTCATTCATCGACGGAATCGCAGCCACATCACGTTTTCTTTGTTTCAACGCCACTTCAATTTCCGTCCTCACATTGACAAAATTACAATTACCTTCCCCGACAACCAGGTGTGGCAAATACATGCGTAACATCTGTCAACTCTGTAATTTATCTCTTGCAAGAATCAGGAAAGACATTTGTTGAAAACAAACTGGTACACAAAACCAATGGACGCAAGAATATTGTTAAATTATTTCTCTAATCACCTAATGAATATGAAAAGATCCATTTTTTAACCTTGTTGATAGTATGATAAAATTTTATTAAAAAAATTTAAAATTAATTTTACGAGAGTATGTTACCCCCAAATTATGTTCATAAAAATATCATTTTAAATTAAAAATATATATAATAAATTAAATCAAAATAACCTAATGAATGTCAACCTAAATAATAATGAAAATGGCCTCAATGAAAGGAAATTATATTTTAATTTACCATTTATTAACAGTATCATATATATTATTTTCGTTAAAACCGTGAATTTGTTGTCCCTCCTACTCGGCTCATAGTGAACGGATTTTAACAAATGAGGTACCAAAAAAACAGATACAAAAATCAGGAATGGAGGTCACTAAATATTGCAAATCACGAAGCTTTTCGTTATTAATAAAATGCTAGGAAACTTTCGTTGTTTGAAATTTGCGGCTGCGATAGTTAGCGTGCCCTCCGCGCGCTGTCTGTCAAGATGGCGGTTATGCGCACACCATCCACAACAGGAGAACTCACGAGTGGATCGAAGCGGCGGGAAGCGGAAATCTGTTGTGTGTTCCGTTAAGACGAACGTGAGTGCCACTATTTATCAGTTGTGTTGTAAGTGTTCAATGTAAAATTTTGTGTATGTTATATCTTTTATGTGATACCTACGGATTTATGAAATTCGTCTAGCATACGCCAGCTGGCAAGAAGCCTGTGTACGCGGTACCCACGTGTATTAATTGTATTGTAAGTATTCAACGTAATTTTGTATATAGTCTTATCTACATATATATTTAATGTGTTATCTACGGAATTACGTAATACGTCTAATAATCTGATTATACACTGTATAGAAGTTTATACACTGTTCGCTTTTTCAGGTTTTTATTTATTGGAGTACCGAACTACTAAGGCTATTATTATTGACTGTAAGTATACGTCCAAGCATAGCAGTTACATATGATGTAATAGGTCTCTATATATAATCAGTATTGCTATATTTATCACTCCTGGTCAATTTCCATGTATATTGTGATTAATTATTTAAAATATTCACAGGCAGATTGTTAATTACAATATATACTCGCTGCACCTGCATTTGGACAATTATTTGCTGTACACTCCATTGCGAGGTATTATTAGTGGATGTTTTGGTTAATGCTACTAATTTGATAAATATATTCATGATTATCTCATTTGTGTTATTTTAATTTGGTAGTGGAGTATTAGAATGCCGAGGAAACGAACCCTGACAATGCGATGGGATGCCAGGCGGAGCAAAACCCAGAGACTGGTACAAACTTTTGAAAACAGTCCACAGCCTGCTGACCAGGTTGTAGTGTCCAGACAGCAGCAGAGACTCCGCTCAGTGGATTACAGTAAATGTGTAACATATAAAATTGCACGCAAGTTTCAAAATGGTACTGAAGTAGCCATTCACTTCTCTGGGTCCATGATCATTTACTGTATGCATTGTAGAGCAAAATTATTTCCAGGAGAAGTTAGAAATAGTTCATCATCAATGTGCTGTCACAATGGGAAAATAAGTTTGCCTCCAATGAGTGTCCCAGTCTTTTAAAACATTTAATACTAGGAAATGAATCTATTAATTTCTTAGAAAATATTCGACGGTACAACAATGCTCTTGCTTTTGCTTCAGTACAAGTTAACAGGGCAAACTTTGCTGCACGCGGACCATATTGTTTCAAATTCATGGTCAAATTTATCATGTAGCTCGCAGTTTGCTTCCAGCAGAGGACTCTCAGCCTTCTTATGCTGGATTATATTTTATTGATTCTTGCGAAGCACTTCAACATAGAATGTCAAGGAAGGAAAATGATCCATGTGAAGCTTCTGTAATGGAAAGGCTTCAAAACATGTTACAGGTTATAAATCCATATGCACAATTATTTTCCTTTGTTAAAAATATGTCTCTAGATGTTCAAAACAAACAACTGATATTTTCTACAAATAATGCATTTGATGGGCGTAGATATAATCTACCTACAGGTGATGAGATAGCGGCTGCCTTTGTTACTGATGATGGAGCACCACCTGGGAAAATGGATTTTGCAATTCATGTTCGGAGTAGTGACCAATTCATTAATATGTCGTCCTTAAATCCTCATTGTGACCCAATGTGTTACCCCCTTCTGTTCCCATGTGGAGATAGAGGATGGAAACCTGGAATGAATCATGTGGATATTTATAGAACTAGAGTTAATAACAGTATAACTCAATTACAGTATTATTGTTATCGACTGGCTGTTAGAGATGAATTCAATTTATTGCATGCTTCTGGTAAGTTATTCCAGCAGTATGTTGTTGATGCATATGTCAAAGTAGAAGGATCGCGGATTGCGTACCTTAAAACTCATCAAAAAGAATTGAGAGCAGAATATTACAAAGGGTTAACGGACTTTTTACATAGCAATGCACAGCTTAGGGGAATGAATGCCGGGATACCCGTAATTCTTCCATCATCTTTTATTGGTAGTCCACGAAATATGCTACAGAATTACCAGGATGCAATGTCAATAGTAGCACGTTTCGGAAAATCTGATATTTTTTGACTTTCACAGCTAATCCAAGATGGAAAGAAATTCAAGATTCTTTGAACAGGCATGAAAAGATAGAAAATAGACCAGATTTAACATGTAGAGTTTTCTACTTGAAACTCAAAGAACTGCTAGCAGATTTACATGACAGGCATGTCCTAGGAGTAGTGACTGCGTATGTTGATGTGATCGAATTTCAGAAACGAGGGTTACCACATGCTCACATGTTGCAAGATAAAGTCCGGGAACCTGTAGATGTTGACTCCATTGTGTCAGCAGAAATCCAGATGTAACAGAGAACTCAGAATTGCACAATATAATAAAACGATGTATGGTGCATGGCCCTTGTGGTGAGATCAATCCAAATGCTCCTTGCATGGAAGATGGAAAATGCACAAAAAAAATTTCCAAAAGCTTTTTGCGAGGAAACAAAAATGAATGTGGATGGCTATCCGCTGTACCGTCGAAGGAATAATGGAAGAACTTTGAACCTCAGAAATTAGAAATTCCAAAAAATTTAATGTGGAAATTTGTTCCTCTGTGAAGTCTGTGAAGTACATTTATAAATATATTTATAAGGGTCATGATGCTGCTGCAATACAGATTCAAAACGGTGAACTTGATCAAGGAACTTTGCATGTCAATGAACCAACTATGTATTTAAATGTCAGGTATGTCAGTCCACCAGAAGCAATCTGGCGATTGCATGAAAGACATATGCAAAATAAGTCGCACACTTTGAAAGATTGCCTGTTCATTTGCCTGAGGAAGAGATGATATATTTCATTGCTGGGCAAGAAACTGAAGCTGTTGAAAGAGCGTTGTCAAGAAAAACAAAATTAACAGCATTTTTTGAGTTATGCAAGTCAGATGAACATGCACGCAGTTATATATATTCAGAAATTCCAGAGCATTATGTGTGGAAGAGAACCATATGGGCACGTCGAAAAAGGACCACTCGATGCATTGGACGGATGTTCACTGTTAATCCTCTGGATCGAGAGAGGTACTATTTGAGACTTTGTCAGATTTGTACATTTCACAGTGCAGCGCAAAAGCTCAAATTACTCTCTCAAGCTCAAAGATCTCTCTTTAGACATGGCTCTCTCGGACATAGAGAGTTTCTTGAAAGAACACGGATCATGTTACAAAAACTAGGTTTGCCAGCACCAACAAGTGTATACCATGAGAAAAGCACATTACCTTCCTTCAATAGTTCTGAACAAAAGGAGAGAGGATTGCAAGCAATTGGTATGTTAAATCAGGAACAGAAATGTATTTTACTAGAAATTTTGGATTCTGTTGAGAGTAACAAAGGAAAACAATTTTTTATTGATGGCCCTGGTGGAACTGGAAAAACATTTGTGTACAAAACATTATGTTGGATTTTGCGAGGTCAAAATAAAACTGTTTTACCAGTTGCATGGACTGGTATTGCAGCAACTCTAATTGAAGGTGGTAGAACAGCCCATTCGCTTTTCAAATTTCCTGTTCCGATTGTTGAAACATTAGTTTCAAATATCAGGCAAAATTCAAATGATGCCAAAATTATCCGGGAAATTTCACTAATAATATGGGATGAAGTTTCCCTGGTCCAAAGAAGCATTGGGTGTTCTCGATAAACTTCTGAACGACTTGACTGGATCACACTGCGTTTTTGGAGGAAAGACAGTTGTATTTGGTGGCGATTTTAGACAAGTTTTGCCTGTTGTAAGAAACGGAAGTCGTTCCGATGTTGTCCAGTCCTGTGTCAAGCACAGCCCGCTTTGCAAATATGTTCACAGACGTAAGCTAATTCAAAATACGAGAGCAAATGATGATTCCCAATTTTGTGAGTGGCTCCTGAAATTAGGAAATGTGAACTCCTGCAGATAGTCCGTTAAACCCGCTTTCTGTGAACATTCCTGAACAATGCTTCTGTGAGAAAAATGATCTCATCAAACAGGTGTTTACTACAAACATAATAAATGGTAACAATATTAAAGATTTCACTGATAAGGCAATATTGTGCCCAAAAAATGAAGATTGTTCAGAGATCAATGAGCAAATACTAGAAACGTTAATAACGTAGTATACAAAGAAGTATTATAAATTAATTTCCAAATACTAGCCTTCAGTTTTTCGCGTGACAAAAAAATGCATAATCTTTGGATCCTAACTAGAAAGAACCAATCTCTTGCAATGGATAACCTGTGAATGCATTCTTCAATCTTCGTATGTATCTGATTGTGCTTCAATTTGCCTCTTCTGTCAAGGAAATGATTTTGCACTGATGCTGCTGACTACTGACGTTAGCACAAAGTGAATTGGTAAAATGTTTTGGATATTAAACAATGTTCATTTGAAGAAATATAGTCCAGGTCGTGGTGCTTCTACAATGAAATCGTGCATTACATTCTCTCAGTGGTTTATAATAGGACTCTGAGTGAAGGTTTCCACTTTTAAAAAACCTAACGCACCATGGAATTTACCTCCTGGGTGGTGGGGAAACTTTTCCTTTATACAAAGTTCATGAATCTGGAGATATTGGTAAGTATTGAAAATGTTTCAATACTTAAAAATGACATGAAATATCAATATAGCAAACTGAAATATCATCGTCGAAACGTGTACAATTGGAGCAAATGAAAATGAAAAGATATTTTAATTACTCTTTTTGAATTTAAAGGGATATTTTAATAATAATAATATTAATAATAATAATAATATTAATAATAATATTATTAATAATAATAATATAATTTATGAGAATGTTACAACTAACAAACAATCGAAAATCCAGCCACCGTGGGGACTCCGGAACTCCAGGACCTCCCTGTAAGAAGCACTGCGGAGACATCAGTTGATGCCCTGTGCCACCTCTCCCGGTGATTCCTTTTTGTACAAAATAGCAATACCTTTTTCAAAAGAAGTATACACCTTTCCATGTTATATTATAGTTATTTAAACAACAGAGAATAAATCTTAACAGGGGTCGCACCGATTGCCTTTATTGGGAGAGGACAAAGTCTCTGGGAAGGAGGCAGTCACCAGTAAACATGAAGTTATCCAGATTTCTCCATTAAGAACCAATGTTTAGCAAAACTAATTTCATTCGTTTCTGGAACAACTAAAGGAAAGCTGATCTCCGGAGCCATCGTTTGAACTACAATTCACAGCCTCAAATTCTAATGTAATTTCTGAGGCTGTTTAAAAATGATCACCATTGACCCCATTTTATTTTTATTCATATATGTTGTAATGTACTTGTTGAATCGATAGATATATGAATATATATTATTTTTGCTAAATCTAGTGTTTATTATATTAAATTGAAAAATATTTTATGAGAACTCATTGATCTGTGAAATTTGGTTCACAGATCATTTTACGATCTTCCATAATATGAGAAAAATGTTATTTTGAATATTTACTTTCAATCTGCAAATCTCATTATCGTGAACGTTTAATATGATCTTATACAATTCTGAAGAAAAGAACACAATGCTACCTTTTCTAAGAGAAATTGTGATCTTTACTAATTTTTGAACCTCGACAATATTGCATAATTTTTAAAATATAATTTTATTAATATAATCCTTCAATTAGTTACATCTGTTTTGAATATTTTTATGAAGTGTGTCATTTTCTTGACGATATATCGTTTCTATCCAGTTAGGATTGCATATAAACGTGACGAGCATCTCCGATTTGTCAATTTCTGAGATATTGCGAACTGTGTTTTTCGTGAACCTCTCGTGTTAATCCAGTAAAACTCCCTATTACTGACTAATTAATACCAACTGTTTAATTTATTAATCATATTCATTTGATGTAGCAATATCTACACCATAAATGTCTGGGATATACATTCTATACAATGTTGAAAACATTGAAAAACAGCCTAGTTTTAGTAGTCAAATGCGATAGGAACTCCGTTTTATAGAATAACTAATAGTATTTCTTAAGTTCGAAAAAAATAGGTTGAAAGCATTGCCTCAACACTATTTTCTGCAGGTATTGGCAACCAATAAAGATATTGATACGGTATGTTTCCCTTAGGAGTTGTTCTAGGTTACTTGATAATTTTCATTGTGGAGTAAATATTTGATAAACCATGGACTCAAGAGTAAATAAAAAGTATAGAACAAATATTTTATATAAAGTTTATTACGTACGTAAAAGTACTAAAAATAATATACAAAAAATACTACATGTCTTCCAAAGAAGACACCTCATTCTCTTCCTTTCGATTTGTCAAAACCAAATGAGATCAATATCAGTGGAAACCTACTCGTCCAGTAGGCCAACTAGTCATATTCGAGTATGTGTTGAAGGATTAGCCTTTGAACGAAGGCGGCAAATAGCCCCCGCCGCCTCCGCTTCCTTTGCCTGCGCCAAAGGCACCGCCAAATCCTCCTCCACCGGCGCCGAATCCTCCGGCGCCTCCTCCATGTCCTCCTCCGTATCCGGAACCGCCGCTTCCACCACCGCCGTGTCCACCTGCGGTTCCGCCTCCGATTCCAGCCGGTATCATGCCGACGCCTTCGTACTCCACGTCCGCATTATATCCACGTTCATCAGCCACGTAATTGACCGTCTGTACGCGCCCATCGGGTAAAGTCGTCTTGTAAACGCCGGAGACTTTGCCGTGGCCGTCACTCGCTTCGTGTTGCTTGATGTGGGAGCCGTCGTCTGTGAGTACCGCGTAGGCGAATTTGTAGGGTGTGGGCTGGAAGAGATCACGCCATGTTATTACATTGCCTGACATGTGGATACTTGCTGATGTAACAGCACTTAGCCAAAAGCAAACTAACTGGAAAGATCAATCTTCAGAACAGCTTAATTGTGAGTGTTATTTTCTAACGAACAATTTATTTTCCATTTATTAATTAGAAGTTGACAAAATCGAAATAAAATATATTCGAATATCCTTAAAATTTTTAGTCGCAGAGAATTGTATTATTGTCAATATGCGAATCTTCAATTTAAAGTATATTTTTATAAAAGGGTTTTTAAAACGACTAAAAAATAATATTAAATTTCTTTTAAAAGAAATAAGTAATCGCTAATCTGTAAATATAACTCCTTATCTATATGATACTTACTACTCCACCGCCATCGCCGCCGCCTCCACCACCGGCGCCGTGGCCGCCGCCTGCACCTCCGCGTCCAAATCCACCACCCCCGTATCCGCCGGCGCCGCCTCCGTATCCGCCGCCTCCAGCTCCGCCTCCACCTTTGCCGCCTCCGAAGCCACCGCCGCCGTAACCGCCAAGACCGCCGCCTCCGTAACCACCCCGGCCCCCCCCCCCCCAGGCCACCACCCTCCTCCTCCTCCTCCTTTGCCTCCTCCGAATCCTCCAAATCCTCCTCCAAATCCACCGCCTCCTCCTCCATAACCTCCCCCTCCACTACCATAGCCTCTTCCAGAGCTACCAAATCCTGTTGGGAATGACATTTTTATTAAATTTACAAATTTATTAAAAAACAATTAAATCGTGCTGAGAGGAAAAGAACAAGTCATTTGTTGCCACTTTTAAACAGGAAAGAAACATTAATACTCACACATGTTATATTATCCTGATCAATTTTTCTGGGTCAATTCTCTAACGATAGTCTAAATACTGTTATGACTTGATTACTTTCTTCACAGTACAATTTGTCTTGCCTTAAAGACAAACTTTCCAACATAAGAAAAAAATGCATTTTTGACTTGTTCCCTTTATTTCATGCTGACAACTTAAAATGACTATAAATTAAATACTAACATGTTCAAAGAAGTTCCCAAGACTTTAGAATATTGGCGTTACATTAGGTTTAATGTATTTAATTCTATTATATTAGTCAGCACACCAGTTTACTCATTGTAATTGTATTTTAAAAATAAAATTAGAAAGTTTCACTCTTTGTTGCGTTGAGGCATTTGTTGAAACAGTATTTTCAAAAGTTTTAGCAACTGTTTTCAAACTGCGAAGTGTACAAGTCATTTATATATTTAGATAAAAATTAGAAACAAAAAAAACAAACTGTATACATTGAAAGAAACTGAGCAGAATTGGTCTTGCAAATACATCCGTTTACATATCAATTTTTTATTTTCATGAAAGTGCGCGTTTATTGTAAGTCCACAAATAGTTATTGTCTTAGACAAATTTACGGAATAGTTGTATATTGTATGCATTCCTGTAATTTTCTGGAAGAATAGTTTAGAGAAGGTATACGATAAATGAGAACATAAAATTCATTTCAAGATTAAATTTCAAGATTTGTCAATAATTGTAAAAAAGACAAGTCAAGAACACTGTATTTTTCTATTAATTTTGATATTTATCCATGAAAGTTTAATGCATATTGACTGAGAAGGTGCATCTCATGGTCCCCTGAATGAAAGATTGGGGTCTAACAAAACGAGCATTTTTTAAATAAATTAAACTTAACTACGCATTTTAACTCACTTGAATAAGGCATTAAAAAGCCCGTAGATACGTTTCCAATGCCAACAGGTTCCCCTACACAGGTAACTTACCCTTTTTTACACGATGACCCTCGTTTACACTTACCGAGGCCAGTTCCTCCGTGTCCTCCCGAACCTCCACCACCACCACCGTAGCTCCCGCCACCGCCGCCGCCGCCTCCAATGCCGCTTAGGATTCCTCCGTGGACTGCCTCGGAGGCGAGTAGACAGATGAGCACGGCCGCCCCGTTCATCTGCGACAGAGAGCCACACTCAAGACGCTAAAGGCAAAGATGTGTCCAAGAATATTTGGTGTTAGAATATTTAAAAGTAGAAAATCTGAAATAACGCAAGTTCCCGTAAAATGATTATCAACAAAAAATAGAAGTGTGTTCCTTATAACAGTTTTAATTTTCTACGTAATTGATAAGTGCCAATACATACTTTTTACCCGCAGGGCCAATGCAATTTATTTTTAAGAGCGAAAATCCTGGATACCAGAATTTGTTACCTATATAGTAACAAGAAAAACGAATTGAACTATTTAACAAATGAAAATAGAAATCAGCAAATATAAATGTGAATCATCAACAGAAATATCTAGACTTAGAAATGTAATAGTTGAACTACTCATTTACGGCTTTTTTCACTTTATTAGAGCATTTTTCTGGCAGAGCTCGCCAAATCATGAAATAATGGATACTTGATATTAATTGTATTAGTGAAGTCCAGGACTAGTCGTATGCTTAAAAATACATTTAAAGAAACAAGTGACACTTTCGTCGTAATAGGCAGTCGGTCAGAACCTAAGTCGCTATAAATAAATAAAATGTATTCTGAAATAGAAATAAATTTATTAAATTTTATAAAATACATAAATTTATTAAAAAATATAATTTTTTTAAATATAAAAAAATTCATACTTAAAAAAATCTTTTCACGAATAGTTCGTGAAATCCCTAGATTGTTGCAATGAAATCTATATTTTAATGTCGAATATTCAACTATTTACGCGTGATTTCTTAGAGGAGTTCTAATTCCTAATGCAATGAATCCTATTCATCATAAATGTTATTTCCCTGCAAGGCAAGAATTTCTCATCGAATTTCGGTTTTAGTTTTTGTTTGTGGAAGTAACCTCCAAAGGAATTTTCAAAATCGGTTTCTTTGAAATGTAAACTGACAATTTTTTTTGAATTTCTCAATAATCAAATATTTTGATGACAAAACTATTAAAAAAACTTTCAAACCCAATAATTAATATATTTCTTTAATTTTTAAAATATAACGTTACAAGAAACAAGGAATGTTTTTCCAGTTTTGATATTTCAAAAATTTCCGGAAATGAAATAACAACATTCGAAATAATCAGATATTTTTAACATTTTGTTTACATTAACGACAGTCAAAATAAATTAATTTTCCAAGATCCATTAATATGAGAATATGTTGGGACCCGTAGTATATAGAAAATATTAATGGTAAATAATCAATTATTACCTATAGACTTGTAGCGGGAGTCGTCGTCTTCAGTTAGTAGAACGCTAATTACAACCATTGAAGATATCTTACAATGCCTGCTTTTATACATTCAATTCCATATCCAGTATTGTATTTGTAATATCCAGTATATTATTTGTCATTCTGGGTTGTATACGTAGTCTCAAGTCAAGAAAATTGTACTCAAAGGAAAGTAAATACTCTCTAATACGACGAGCATATCAGTATGTCTGCTTTCCTTCCTCTCTTGCGCTTCTAGTGAAACTAAACAACCCAGTCTCTGTGGAAACGCATATGAACAAAAGAAAAAGTCACGACATATTTACTTGAGTGTAACTATGCAACTTCTGATCTATTTGTTTTTTCGTCAACACTTTCTAACATTGTTGTATCAGTCTACTAGATTTAGGCTATTGCTCGAAACTTAAAATTTACTTCTGCAAATTCATTGTAAGGGAATTTACTAACGTTCCCTTCAAGAATATTTGGTACAGTAATTTGCAAAATTACCCTCTTCCATATCTACAAGATCCCAAATTGCGACTTCTAAATGTAATTTGTTTAGAGATTTAATTTAAAATTGATGATTCAATATTACGAAAGTATTTCTATGATTGATGGGTTCGATTCTCTCCATAGGCTCTGTTTTGAGGTATTTTATATGAAATAACATTCATTGACAAAACGAAATGAATATATTTTTAAAATTTACTGTAATTCTTTCTTTGAAAGCTTAAAGTATTAGCATAATTTGGGGACCATTTGACATAGAATGTTGAAATAATTTATATCATTTAATGTTTGTGCCAATTTAAAAAAATATTATTCTAAACATAGTGACTGATTATTTAAACAAATGCATTTGAATTATAATTTACTTAACGTCGAAGCGATGCATCTTAACACTGAAGACAGTTCATCTTGCTATTTTCAAAAAATAAAATGATAGTCGTTTTTTGAGGAATAGTATCGTCAAATCAATGTAAACTAAAACATTGCTTGTTTTCAATGTGCTACAAAATAGCTTAGACTTTCTCGTGTAACAATTGTCATTGGTTCCACAGATTATGGCTGCCTGTTACAATGGAAGAAAGTCTTTTGCTATTAAACACTCATTTAAGACTTTTAAATGTTAATTTTGCAAGTAATGTCTCTGCAATATTTAATGCATGTTTTCATATTTTCTATAATGCCTTAGACATTATGTCATAATACTAAAACCCAAATAAGAATACAAAACAATTAAAATTATATTAAAAACTGTTCGAAATGGAACTCAGCAAAATATCTGAATAAAAATGGTAATAATTAGTTTTTGAATGAATTGAATAAGATTTCGCGCAAGGATAATTTTACATTGGTAATAGTACAGTTTATCACCCTAACTGTTTTTTATCTGAAATATGTATCTAAAGAGACTGAGTAATGGTAATAACAAAATTATTTTATGCATTGTTTAAAACACGATAGCAACAAAATTTTCAATTTATTATTTACTATTCATTTTAAATCATTTACAATTTCGTAATAATTGCTTAATCATTGGTATAAAACTATGTACGTTCCAATATTTTTTACATGGTCATTATATTTAGTTATAGATGTATTTCTAGCAAGTTAGAAAGTTGGCTGAAAGATAAAAAATTACAATTTTATTTTCTCCCACAGTCAAAATATCACGTATGTTACTCCGTAACCAACAACGAGTAGGTTTTTCACTACAGCTTTTGCTATGTAATTCACTGTAATGGGCTAATATAAACATTAGCACTTGTCAAATCATCGCAAAATTACCATGAAACTAGTAATTACAATCGACTAATTTGGTAGGCAGATATTCGTAAAGATCGCAAAATAGGAATATAACTTCTGCATACGGATTGTAGAAAGATAACATTTCCCCATTAATAATTATGTTAAATAAGAATCAGGTATTCCGAAAATGTTCTAGCAAGTTAACAAGTGTATGTTAAACACAAATAAATAGAGAGAATTGAAAAATAATTTGTTTTCCAAAATTGCCAAAACAGCATTTTTGTTATGTGCTGAGTCTTACCCTCTTGTGAGCCATGGCACCCTCTTCCTGGATGCTTCTGGCAGCTGGAGGCTGAGTGCACTGGCAATCCACGGCACCCAGCGGCTCTTATATACCGTTGGATAATGCGTCTATTAACGAGCCCGCAAGGGAGGTTGAGGTGGGAGCTACCGCCCCACCACCCCCTCCCCTCTCCCAGGTTCCCGTCACCGTCGTCGTTAGACACATGGGGTTGGCGACCGGCGAAAGGAACTGAACGGCCAGCGCTGCGGGAGGTCAGCCATCCCCATCCCGCGGATCCCCAACGGAGGTTCAGCTGGACGCAGCCTCCGCCGCCGGCACCATTCACTTCGCATAGTTGCCTCATCCCCTACAGACTGTCCGGCGGCGAAAGCTCAGATGGAACGATAATAAAATAGTCCGATTGCTCGCGGTTTATAGGCTCTTTCCGCAGTGATGATGGTCGTTTTCTATGGAAACGGCAAATACTTAAAAGTCCTCTTAGGGAAGCCCGGACTTACGATGGCGACCCGAGGTAATTCGACGTTGATTCCCACGTTGTTGCGTCGGAATGAAATTTGCGGATGCAAAGTCAGAGCGAACCACCGATTTATTTCTGCGCTAATTGGTTGGCCGTTAACGTATGTGTTTCAATATATCTTTATTTGACTTTGAAAAACAACTTGGTAGTATTCAATTTCTTTTTATTACATTGCAACTTTCTTGTAAATGCATTGTTCAGTGTTAAAGTTTTGCTTGTTTGCAGCTTCGCTCGAAAGTTATGTAGTAGAAGGATTAGTCATCTCCAGACAAAAATATAGTTTTCTTCTGTGGAATGAAATACGACGCTCTCACTTTACGATTGCTTCTTGATGAGCGGTGAGAAAGAGAGGAGGTTGTCTGATGAAAATAAACGACTGCTTTGACCTTAGAAGAGGAATATTTTCTCACTTGCGCCTTTCAAATCCAACGTTCGAAAGAATTCATTCGTAATATAATATACAATATTTCGTAATTGTATCTCATCTGGTTTGCATTGTCCCTAGCTAAATGGAAAATAGTTTAGAAAAGATTGGTTTTTGCGATATTTTTGTACAGAGACGGAGTTTGTTTCATTACTCTGCTTATGTTTGTACATTTTACTTTAGTTGTAACTAAAATATTATATGATTATTATACAATAACTTCATAACTATCTTTTTATCACATCTATTTTCACTAATTTGGTCGTGCTGATTCAATTTCTCCGAGTAGGGTTTCAGCAAATTTATTAGTTTTAATACAAATTGAACAGATTTACAACAATCGAACATTTATAGATCAAACGTACTTTAAAATATTCACAAAGTAATTATAACACCCTTCTACTAAAAGAACTCAACTTTGCCCTATTGAACTAGAAAATTGAAATAATCACTCTTATAAAGGTGCCTCAAACATCAACTACTACAAGAAAAGTATATTCTGAGACGGGAATAGAAAAAACTGTGTTTCGTAATTACAGTCGTACTTGACTGACTTTAAGACTACTAAATTCTGAGAGTAGTATAATAATATTACAATACTTTATGACATAATTAGTCATAAATTTAATGTGAGGTTCCTAGTAATTGCATCGACTAGTGAATTTCTATTGAAAACCTTGTGCTTTGGGTTATGTCATTTTTAAAGCATTTCAAACAACTTACGACAAGTTTCGAGAGACTTTAGGAAAATTAAATAATCGTTAGAACATGGAGATATGAATATATAATCGTAACTCCATGCATTAGAACGTGTGAAAACAAAATAAGTCTCTTGAACGGTTATACGTTTTTTACATTGGATGTGGTGTTTAAAATGCATATTCATGTTGTTATGACAACTTGTATTACATTCAGTCATTACACACTACGGGGAATTTTACGTGTATACTTTTGCTATTGATTATAAATAATTTCATCTAACCAAAATAGTAAGTATTTGTATCCAGTAGTGGTTATTTACGAATAATAAATATATCTTACGATATTCATTCTATTAACCCACATTGATTATTTACAGAGAATCTGTTTTAATCCCGACACGTCATCGAAACTGTTATTAATGATTTGAAACATTATCTAATTTATACGAAAAAATTACGCATGTTTAATTTTTCGGTATATTTTATCCAGATTGACTACCACGCTCTTGGAGTCATTTTTGGAACTTTCTCTGGTTGGCTATGGGTATGGTTCGATTTATTCCTTTCAGAGATTCGAGAAAATTTGATGTATTGAAGTTCTGTGTTCTAATGCTATCTCGTTACGTGCTCAGTACTAATATAACCTAACTTAATTTGTTACCATAGATGCGATGTTTAACTGTTTGATCTTCTGCACTTTCTACTGCGTCCAAAGGAAATATTTTCATTCCGATTGCGTGCAGAAAATTACATGACCGAGAACGCTCGTTCTCAATCATCCAGCTTCGATACCAAAACAGTAGCGCTTAGAAATGAACATACCTTTTCCATCTATTTTCTGTTCAGAAAAATTATGAAATATGGACGTGGAAAACGGACTTTAATTTAATCTATCTTCAACTTACAATCATAATTTGGTTAGGAGCCAATTATTAATGAATGGAAAGCAGCATATAATAACGCCATTTCAAAATTGTATTAGAACCACATGATGCTACTGTTGCGTTGTAAATTAAATCGTTTTCTGGAAGTCAGGTTAGGGTAACCAGACACCGTGAGAAAGTTAGTTTTTATTTGGAAGTTTTATGCTGAAATGGAAGGTTATGTACGTGAAATGGAAGTAAATTTGAGAACATACAATAATGTTACCATACGAGTGTTAAGATTGTGATGAAATACTAGAAAATTAAATTACAGTTAAAGTACCATAAATGAGCACAAGAGTTATCAAAGCAAGAGTTGAGAAAGAAATTTAATACTTTTTTTACGGTCAGAAACAATTGTGGCCTTATGTTCCAAATAAACGTAAGTGAAGACCACGAAGTTGATATCAGAATGAGATTTATAAACTCTTACAAAAATATATAAATTCGATGTTGTTTAAAAGTGATTGGTTACTATTAAGAATTTAGTGTTTGTAAAACTCTCATTAGTGACTTTCATTATCAATTTCTGATCTCGACAATATATATTTCAAACATTAAGTCCTGCATGTAGCTAGATTCGAAATATATTTTAAAAGTCAAAAACGACCATATTGTTAAAACAAAGGACAATTTGTTTTACAAAGAATTAGGCATCATTATACCAAACTGTTGACTTACGAACCAATAAAAATGTTTGTGAGAAATATTTAATAATGATCATCTGTTCTTCCTAATACATTTAAACTAGATGCATAGTATTCATTAATGACTCTCTGTAGTACAATTCAAAATATTTTAATTTAGACTATTTTGTGGCAAAGGTTATTATTGTAGTGAGAAGCAAAAATTACCGATTTTTGTTTGCTTCCTTTGAATACATGTTTGGTAATTTTGTTAAAAGAATAAGCCATGCTTTAAAGAATAAGCCATGCTTCATTTTTGATGAGGTATCTTCAAGATTTTAGTGTAGAAAAGAAAATATTGAGAAATATGCTTTGTGTTATACGAAAATGACGAACTATTTTTATTTTGGAAATGTCATTTTATATGACATAGAATATGGGGATGTCAATAGACGATCGCGAGGGGGTCGCTATGTAAAAAATAAACAACCAACGTTAAGGATCATTTCCGTTAAGTTGAAATGACAAGAGCAGAGGCGGAATCAACCAAGCATTGTTTTGAGAGATAAAAAGAAATAGATAAAAAACTCGGATGCTTCCGAGATTTTACAAGAACATTCATTCACTCGAGCAACGCGGTGCTGATATCGGTCGGTTCCTGATATATTTTACCAAGTCGAGGAAAGCCTGTAATTGATAGTTGCATAAAATAATTATCGTTTCTTATATTAGGATAGAGCGTTCTTGTATGAAGTAAATACATGTTTAGGCGTCCACCCGAGACGCAAGTGAGGGAAGTCACGGATTATAATAGTATCGCCGGGAGAATTTGGAATCATATCGCGGACACTAGGCGAGGACTTTATCCAGAAGCAAGATTCTGCTGCGTCGACGGAGAAGGTTCTACGGGGCGCCATCGAACGAAGAAGTGAAGAGCTCGCGACGACCCACGAATGAATAACAAGGTTTTACAACTATTGTAATATAGAGAAAACAAGTCATGACCAAAGATCAATTCATTTTTTTGATTATCAATGTATAATTGTTTAACTTGCAGAATTATAGTTGTATTATAAAAATTCTAATTTCTTAAGTTGAAAGAAAGCTAATTTCATGTTAATTATGTGCAATCTAGCATTTTAGCTTTACTTTTTACTAATTTTTAATGGAGTTATTAAAAAGTACCATATTGAAAAAGTTAGAGATGTGCTCTTTTTCAGAAGAATGTAATTGAACAACAAAAAAGCTGAATGTAATGAAATGAGGCCAGAAAGACAAAAGTTTTAATGGAGAGTCGTATGGGGACTTGAGAAAATGATCTCTAAAGGCTTTCAGTAAAATTTCCTGAATGTGTCCTGATATTCACAGCAACAGGATGAGTTGTGGAAAAAAACATAAAAATCATGAATTTTCTCGTAACCATATTACAAGGTCTAATATAGTTTGTACTTCTATCAGGAAGTTGGCTACGTCATCAAGTACGTACGCCCCTCTTTTATATTGAAATGAACAGACATCATCTACCTATGTACAATTTATTTACAACTTCTGTATGCAATTTGGTACAGCTCGAAAACCTTCTCGGGAGCCTAGATGCGTGCAACATCAAACTAAAACCGGGAGCAGTGGCTCAGTGCATCAACTACTGTCACTGCAACACCTCTGACCGGGAAGTCGTTGGTTCGAGTCCCAACGGCGGCAGGAATTTCGATACTGGCTTTTCAGCCAGGTCCAATTCTAGCGGCCGGTTGCTCTGTTTGGTAATTTCCTGTGGTTTCTCCAATCAACACCAGGTAAATGCTGGAACAGTACCGTAACAAACGGGCCACGGACCGCGCGCGATCTTTCCTTTCTCTTCCCTGTTCTATCCTGACCCCCTACACACACTCTTACACTAACAGCTCCACACTACCAGACATGCAGGGTGACCGGTCGGGGACTTAGAACTTGTCCTGGCTGGAGTGGGGTCCCGATGATGGGAGATACCTGGTTGGGGAAAACCCCGTTAGCTTACTGTAGGCCGGCGCCGGATCTGGCCGTCCAGCGGAGGAAGACCACCTCAACCTCACAAGCAATAAACGCGCTCTACATTTACGGGACTAATTACCATTGTAATTGACGCACCCGAAATCACGTACTATGAATCAAGCAATCAATCAATCAAGCTGAAGCTCAACGATACTCGTGTTCGTGCCTCGGAATTCTTCTCAAAGAAGCATGCCGCGAGGCCGTGTCTCATAAAACCGGTATAGGGAGAGCTCATGTGACTGCCTCCTCTTCGACACCTGAGCGCGGGCCTCCGGACCACCCTCATGCCCTACGGCGGAAGCGCGGGATCCCCACAAGTGCGCCCCCCGCCTGTCTAGGACGGAACACACACTACTCTGGGCATTTCCGCGCCTGCTCGTCTCTTTCCCGACCACTTAAGGAACATGCCTTTGCACATGCGTGCGAGTCGTCCGGTGCCTCCGGCTGCACCAGACTCTTTATAATATTTCCGGTCATTTCGACCCGCTCTCGCAGCTCCTTGATGCCGACGTAACACCAGTGCCCAAATATACGACATTGATGACCTGCATTCCTTAAAGCGAGTGGCCACATAAAATGCGCTCTATGATAGTACGCCAAGGGATTTGAAGACTGTGCATATGCATCTCATTGTTAGTTGTACATATCTAACTTATAACCAAAGGCATAGAATTTCTATTTGACTTCCATTCATTTGGTCTTTTTTCTTTACGGATACCAAGAAATACGTAAAGTGCCCCAACATGCCGGCCAGCGCAAGGGATAATTTGCGTTAAAGAAGGACAGCTATTACCAAAGAGGTTTTATTTATAGTATACTAACATTTTATTATCTAAATTGTTTTAATTAATTCATTTTTATTTGCAAAAAGTATTTCTATATTTCTAGGGTATTATCTGAAAATCTTACTTTCTCCGATCACCAGGAATTATGGCTTAGTGCAGTCAGATGCTTTTAAAGGAAATGAGTACCTCCTTATTTACTGTACATATAGGCAATACATTCTAATCAGCAAGATATTAAAAGGTGACGTCAGAGACCCAAGAAAACAACAGTGAACTGAAGAGGGTCAGTAGTACCCATTGTGTTCCACCAATCCATTAAAGTAGCGCACTCCCGATTAGCGCTTGGATTTACCGTTCTCCATGAATTTCTTGCTCGTAGATACAGAAAAATGTATTAAGCAGAGGGATGCTGTAACTTAGTTACTTTTTAATTTGTGTGTGTGTGTGGTATTTTCAACTAAATACTCGATTATTATGAAATTTAAAACAAAAATAGATTTAGGATTTTTTTTAATTATATTTTTTATTTTTTTTTAAAGATGTTGCCTTCGTTATTAGTTCGTTATTACAACTTACATTTAAGAAATATTTTGGTACTTTAATACATTAAAATTTTATTTCCGTCCTGAATTGTATTAAATCACACAATTACATATAATATGAAGATGCTTATGAATTTCTTGCGTGTAAGCAATATCTTACACATTTCTCAATGCAGATATAAAATCACTGGGCGATGTCATCAGTTATTTCACAATTTTATTTAGAGTTCTCGAATATCATACTACTACTTCAAATACTAATACAAAATATTTTTCTCCCGCTGTGCCAATACACAATAGAACTTTTATAATTCTCAGTATTTCTAAGTGGATATAATTCCCAAATGCTCTCTAAGATAGAATGATTATTTTGTATTTCAGGGAGCGTCAACTGCTATGGTCATTATTACCGATAGTGTAAGTACATGCTTTTATTACGGGAGGTGGTGGTGTTTTACCCCATTAGATGGTGGAATGCTGCGCCGGCCAACACTTGAGCTTGCTAATTTTCACAATCCACTTTACAGCGGGGTCCCGCCCCAGCCGGGACAAGCTCGAAGCTCCCTGTTAGTTCCCCGACGTTTGTGGAAATGTAGTACATCTAAGTGCAAGTGTCGATAAATAAGGGATGGGGGTAGGACAAGGAAGAGGAAGGAGAGTTGAGAGCGCAGTCCTTAGCCTTCACGTGGTTCGTGGCCCGTTTGTTAGGGTACTGCTGCGGCATTCGCCTGGCGTTAATTGCAGAAACCACGGGAAAATACCGAGCAGAGAAGCCGGACTTTACAATTCTCTTGTAGACATTGGGTGAATTCTCCCTAGATATTAGACTAGTGCCGAAAATCCTGCCATCGTCGTGAATCGAAACGGTCACAGGCACCTGATGGCTTTTTCCTCCCAGTCACAGGTGCTTGATGTCCTGAGCTACCTTGGTCAATTCCCCTTCAAGCAACAATTCAATCAGTAGGCGATCTTAACTCATCCGTATGCGAAACTGTTGAACTTCTGAGTCATGTATGGCACTCTTTGCCATTTTCAACCATGTCAGGAATTATTCACTTCCTAATTACTTCACTCTTTAGCGAATTATATCACCAGTGTAGAGTTTACCGCATCAATTGTCGTTACTGCAGTATCCCTCACCCCTGCCTTCTAGATTTCGAATCCAGACAGTAGCAGGATTTTCGACCCCCGCTACATAGCTAGGTCGAGGGTCGAGTTCTGTTACTGCCTGGAGGAGAATTCTAGTGGCTGGCTGCTCTGATCCGTAGTTTTCTGTGATTTCTCCGATAAACACCAGGCGAATACCGGAGCAGTTCACTAAGAAACGGGCCACGGGTCGCATGCGATCTTTTCTTCCTCTTCCTTGTGCTATCCTCTCCCCTTACACACACACTTACACTAACATGCACTATACTACCACATATTCCGGGAAACCGGTCGGGAGCTTAGAGCTTGCCCAGGCGGGGGTGGTGCTCCGTTGGTCGGAGATACTTAGGAAAAATCCCGCTAGCCGACGGTAGGTCGGCGCCGAATATCACCATCCACCGGGGAAAGATTACAACCACCTCCCGAGGAAAAATACATGAATTTACAAGGTTAATGACCTTAGTAGTGGGCGCGCCCGGAATCACTATGAATGAATCAACGACCAGCTAACTCGTACCCATACTAACCAGCACGTTGTTTTTAGTCCTCCTTGTGGTTCCTGACCTTCATTTACCTCTCGAACGTTTGCTTCATCATCTCCCACGTATGTAGTTCCATACACCGCATCATCGTTTCTCACCCGTAACTTCATCTTCCACGCCACCTTCTCTTTCCCTCCGACTCTCTTCCCCTCCACCCCCACCATCCGCACCAGCAGCGACCTTGCACCCGCGCCAGCCGCCCTGATACAGCAGCGGCGCGCTACAATGGCGGGATGTGGCTGTGGAAGGCGGCGGCGACGGCGGCGGCGCGGCCATTGTGTGTGGAAACAAAGCAGCCGCGCATTGTACCGCGCGTCGCGATATCGAGGCCCTGGTGCGTCGCGTCCTGCGTCATTGTTCGCCGCCTGCCTTTTCGTCCTCGCCGCCCGCCCTCGCGGGCTGTGCTCGTCCCCGTCCTCGCGGACGCGGCCACGGGAAGAGGGCGAAACACCCCCTCGCATCGTCAGGTTGTTCCCTGGAGGGTTTTTCAAACGCTTGCGCGTAAAGGCCACTTATATTGCATTTTTGTAGATTTGAAATGGTTTTGACTCTATCAAGGGGAAAGCATGGCAAAAACTTAATGAGTGGGCCCCACGTAAATTTTTAAAAAGTGTTCCCAGGCATATACGGCGAAATTTTCTGTTCAGGTGGGTGATGGAAGTCCCGCGAAAAAAAAAATCGACAGTAGGAGTGACGGGGCCCTCTCTCCCCCTTATTGTTTATCTTGTTTATAAACGATTTTTTGAGTTTTTGGTTTTGGGAACATCTGGCCGGGAAAAAGGGGGGCCCCAAATTCCCGGACTACTATATGCTGATGGTTTTATTTCGGAGACTATTGACGGTTTACAAAAGTTTAAATATCCTAGAAACGTATATGAAACATGGGGTTTAAAAAGTAAATATTCAAAAACCAAAAGTAGTTTCTTCAAAAAGGGAAACGGGGTAAAAGGAGAAATGGTTTGGCTCAGGGGGAAATTGACCGGGAAAAAACATTTACATATCTTGGGCAAATTTTATGAATGGTGGAGGAGAACCCAAAGTGGCGGCGACTAAAGGAAGAATTCCCAAAGAAACGTTGCAGTGCGGGGTTTCCCGAATTGCCTTTAAAGGTGTGCGGACGATGTTTAAATCGCTAGTTCCCCCAGCAATGAATTATGGGGCAAAAATTTTGGGGGAGTGGATGGATAGACGACTAAAAGGTCAAACAGTTTTAAATTTAAATTTCCCGGGGGTCCAGATTCGCCAAATGCCGGAGTCAAAGGGGGTCGGTAGTGTGGGAAATTTTGAAAGATTTTAAAATAAAACCCATTAAATTTTGGATTAAATTACGGGGAAAGACGACTCATTATAAATAGATGTTTTGGTGCTAGGAAGCAACCAAGCCTGGTCTATAAAATTAAACTGCTCTGGAACGTTCGGTCTGGAGACGTTTCTCCGGAAATTGGGAATGGGAAACGGACATAGAACGGGTTTAAATTTTGGGGAAAATTGCGGGTTTAAAAAGGGAAAATCCTGGAGCAACCCGGGGAAAAAGTTCGGGTTTGGGAAATTCCCGAGTCCGTTATTTTAACACGAAAACACTGCAAAAAAGGGGCAAGAGGGGATACGCGTTTGGGGTCGGGGGGGATGCAAGTAGTTAAAGGACTGAATGGTAATGGCATCTGGGCTTTTTTGATGGGAAACTGGGTCCTATCCTTTTTTAAATTTTTAAAGGGGCCAAAAATTTTGGAAGGAAAAAGGATGGGGAAAGGGGGAAATTTTAACTTCAACATAGGAACGTAACGTCCCAAAACATTCTAGGGGGTAAAAATAATTTCATGAAAGAAATAAAACATTTCTCGGAAGGTTGGACCACTGGGAAAAGGGAAAATTTAAAATGGGAAAACAGCAGTGGTTGTGAGCAAAAGGGCCCAGACTGGGGAGAAAATTTAAAAAATCAATAAACTAAAATAATTAAGTTAGTCAGTAAGTTATGTTAGATAAAAAGTACAAAAAAATAAAAAAAAAAAAAAAAAAAAAATTATAAATTGTAGTCAATTTTAAATAAGTAGATAAATAAGTAATAAAAAAATATATATATATATATATATATATATTAACTTAAAAATAATTAAAATAAGTTAAATAATTAAAAAATTAAATTAATTTAAAACAAGTTAAAAAATTTAAAAATAAATTAATAAATTAAAATTAAATTAATTAAAATGTTAAATAAATTAAAATTAAATTAATAAAAATAAGTTAAATAAATTATAATTAAATTAATTAAAATAAGTTAAATAAATTAAAATAAATTAAATTAAAAAAAAAAAAAACGCTAAATAAAGCACATTGGGGGGGAAGGAAGGGGGGAATCAAATGTTAGGGAGAGGGTTGGTGGGACGATTTTTCTGTGGTGCTGTTTGTTTCAGGTGCGTGGGGCCAAACACTGGAAGGAGAATGCCTGACCCCCGGCCAAATAAAAAATAGTTAAAAACCGGATGAGTAGCTTTGGTTTGAGGAGGTTTTCCCCTTGGGGGTTTTCCCCCGCCGACCTTATGGTCTCGTTTCCGCGGCTTTACGATGGAGAGACCATTGGGGTGAATACCAGAAGGCGAAAGGTTGAACTCTGAATGTGGTTTATGAAGGCAAGGCCTTCGGCCCCATTGGATCAAGTTTCTAATTTCGTAATAATTACCTATTTAAAAAAAAAAACTTTTTCAAATTTTATCATTCATCAAAATACAAAATTATATTTGATTGATTGATTTTTCGTGTTTCCGGCGCGCAAATGCTTTGGGCTGCCCGGGTGTAGTGCATGTTTTTGTTTTTTTTTTCTCGGGGGATGGGGGTGGGCTTCTCCCCCTGGATTGGCGGATCCCGCGCCGACCTCCCCGCTGGTGGGGGTTTTCCCAAAAAAGGCTCTCCCCCCAGGGGGGACCCCCCCAGGGGGCAACCTCTGGGGTCCGCCCGGTCTCGGGAATTGGGGGTTAGTCAGCAGTGGGGGAGAGGAAAGACAAGGAAGAGAAGGAAAAATCGCGCCTCCCTGGTTCGTGGGCCCCTTTTGGGGACTGCCCGGTTCCCTTGTTACAAAAAATTTTTTATTAAATATTTCACATTATATATAATAGTAATGTTAAAATATTATATATTAATATATTATATAATATGATTATGAAGGTGAAATAATATAAATATGACAAATATTATTATATTATCCAAATTGATGTATCAATGGAAATCTTAATTATTTGCAGGATGCCGTAAAATAATTGGTAATGTTGGATTTAGCATAATAGAGTAACTTTTGAGACCTTGTAATGAGAATTAACTGAATGTAGAATTTCTTTTGAGATCAGCGTTTATACGTTATTATGCTCATATTACTCCAGTTCTTGAATTAGGCATCTGCAACGTATTTTAGCATCGCGTCAACCTAAGATTCAGCAACTATTCGTTTTTATGACTAGCTTACATTTTACACATATACGATAACGCAGTTAAGTGAGTATAATTTGATGGACAATGTTGTACTTTATACTATACTTTATACATTGACATCATTGTGAAGTAGGTGGTTCAATGCGTACTAAATACTGAGAGAGAAAAACATTACATACACTACTTTAAATAATTAAAGAATGAATTTTATCATGTGCAAATCCATCTTATTTAAGAAATGGTTATGACCGTTGATCGAACCAATATATTCTGTATAGTGTGCACCACATAATTATATTTTTTATTCTATTAGTTTAAATAGAGAGGTAGATCTGGCACCTGCAGAACATTTGTATCATCGTATTGTTATTTTAGTGTTCATCGGAGACTACCACTACTCTACCCTGAGAATATAAATGCGTATTGCTTCAAAGTGTGTATAGAGATAGTGTGACGCCCAAATTTCGAGATTAAGCTATTATCTTTCATAATCTATAATATGTATATCTATAATATAATACATAAAATATCTATAATGCGTTAAATAGAAATTAAACTTTTGTAATATGTTTCTATACACATTTAAGAAGAAATTTCGTTATAAGTAACATTCAAATTATCTCATGGCATGATCATTGATGGTTATATTTTGAGGATATAAGTGTCGATTTTGAAGTTCCAGAAAATATTCAGTGCCCCGTAACACTGTGGTGTCGGCCCACTGGGCACCACTAATGACGCCTCTCGCAAATATGCTTGTTTGTGGCGGCTTCCGGGATAGATCGCCGCTGTGTGCGTATGGTTGAAGAACTTCTTTATTGTTTGCATCTGCGTGTTTAATGCAAGTGTGGAAGACTTCTAATGGAAGGTTATGGGATGATGTTAGCCAGTTGTGTCTAATTAGTCTTATTTCGCATTAAAACGATCACAAATGAATACTATGAGCTGATAGTTTACCTTGAAACTTTTAGTTTTCGTAGAAGCAGTATAAGTACCATAAATCTGAAAAAGAATCTCGTAATTGATATCGGGCAACAGAAAAGGATGAAACTAGGTAAATGTATTTATCAGGGACCGAAAAGGTATTGAATACCGGTAAAAAATACCGGTATAATACCGGTATTTTTCCATACCTTTTTCAAATACCTTTATTCATTTATACCGTAAATACCTCTATAGGACGTCTATACCGGTATGGACGTCCATAAAGGTTATACCGATTATACCGGTATTTTTCAATGAAGAAATATACCTTTCCATCCATACATGTTGACAAAATAGGTTGCTTTAGTTAACTAATATCTCACAAAATGTTTATTAATCAAATATCATTTCATAACTGATATTTATTGTTTAAATTATTATTTGTATATATATATATATATATATATATATATATATATATATATATATATATATATTAAACAACTGTATTAAAATTCTATTCTTATTATTGTAAATGTTTTGTGTTCAGCTTTACGTTTTGCATACGTGTATGTATGAAACCTCCTTAATTTAAACTTCGGAAAGTTGAAATATGAAATAATAATTATTGGTTCCATTGAAGAGAACCTTTCTTAGTGTCCTTCATCAGGCTATTTCCATCTGACCTGAGAGATGACCTAAGTCTGTCTTTGTATTTCTGCACATGGAGAGGCTGTCAACGTATGCGCCGTGCCGTAGGCGTAGGACCATTTCTTCCTCCCCGACCCCTCCTTCGGCGAACTGAGGAGCGTTGACACCTTGAGATAATCACAGAACGTCAGGCTTTCAGGCCCAGTTTTGTTTTTGTTAAAAAATGATTTCCTTTACTTCATTTCACAATTAATCTTAATTATACATTAATAAATAGGCTAAAATAAAATGTTATTTTCTAGTTTATATTAAGGTTTAATATACTTTGACATTAACTACAAATATTAGAAATTTGTAATAAAAGTAAATTATTATGTTATTATTACTATTATTATTATTAATATTATTATTATTATTACTTTTATTACTATTATTATTAGCTATTAACATTGCATGTGGGCAAGGGTTCCCTTCTACGCGAGTAGCTTACATTGTAAAATGCATCTGGAGGAGCCCACTTCGAGAGAGTGTTTCTTCCTTAATAATAAGAAATATATACTAACATTATTAATTAATAAAAAGAGTTTATTAATATTAACATTTTTACTTTTCAATTAAAATTAACATTTAATTAATTAAATTTATAAATTAACAAACAAATGATAAATTAATTTAACAAATTTAATGCAAACATTTAAAATTTAATTAGTATTAATATTTTAAAATATTTATTAAAATTAATTAATATTATATAGTACTATTAATATTTTTTCTTAATGAAATTTCTTAAATAATACATGGGTGTAAATTAAACATGCTTCAATCATTAATTTTGAATTAAACATAACGCATCTGTTTTCCTCGCGTAAGAATAGTTAATATGTCTATTAGCGTTCAATGTCAATTTTTAATATTGTTTTAGTTATAATCATGGTGCGATAAGGAAACTGGGCCAACTGAAAAATTATTTTCGGAATATTAGTGATACGATCAAATTTAAGCAAATAATCGTATTTAGTGATAAACACAGTCATGCAAGAAGGAAGTTTGGTATGCGTGGAAGACTCATTTATGGATAAGAAGACATGTTTCTCCATTTTTATCGCTACTAGAAGGACAAGATTTATACGGAGAATTCGATAAATTTTCAACACTCTATCACGTGTCGCCAAGCTCTGCCCGGACGTGAGGTCAAGGTCGTGTTGACGTCTGCGAAAGACCGTTGGCTGGTCCCTCCGTCTGACGACATAACTCGACTATCCAGTCAACGGCAGAACTCGACCTAGCTATAATAAGTGTCGAAAATCCGCCACCCTCGGGACTCGAACCCTAGGACCTCCCGGTCAGAAACTCAGCCGTGTATAGTTGTTTCCTCTGAGTCATCTCAGCGGAAAATATCACAATGAATTTCCCCCAAATACCTGTATGATTCTACTGAAATACCGGTATTTTCTTATGAAAATACCGGTATTTTGATGAGAGAATACCGGTATAATACCTTTAAATAGAGGTATTTTACCGGTATAGACGTCGGATAAGGTAAATACCTCTAAAATACCGGTATTTGACGTCTTATACCGGCTATTTTTAAAGGTATTTTGAATAAAGGTATAATAGAGGTAAAGGTATTTGTATACCGGTATAAATACCTTTACCGCTATTATTTCGGTATTCGGTCCCTGGTATTTATAATACATAGATACAGAAAGTGGTCATTACAAAGAAGTCTTAGGATCTCGAATATAGTCATATGTTTGTGTTTTTAAGATATCATTATGTGATTTACGTTTTGTAGTAACATCTGTAACTAAATGGAAATGATAGGTTTTTTTATGACATAAAAACATTGCAAGGTAAGTGGAGATGACGAGATTTCCAATAGCGTAGCAACTGTTGCGGCTGGCTTAAAAAAATGAAAACCAGTTTTGGTCTTTTAGAGGTTATGAAATGAACTCATATTAAATATAAATTATTATAAAAGATATAATTATGTAAAACTACTGAATGGCCTTCCTATAACATTCCCTACAATAAACTTCTCATATCTCACAGTACTCTCTAATGAACATCGTTATTGTTTATGTTTTCATATATAACTTAGACACGTAATAATAAGTAACTCAAATAGTTATATTATTACATGTGCTTTTAATTAAAAATGTATAATTTCTGTTATCACAGAAGAAATACAAAATTAAATAAAAAGTACAAAAAATGTGAGTTATGCCTTTTCTTGTCAACACTATGTCACTAACTACCCGAGAATACGGTGTTGGAACCTTATACGAACTCTCCCAGAAGTGTTCTTCTGATGAGTACATTATGAGTTATCAGGCGTCTTCCTAAAAAGAAATGTAAAAATTTGGAAGCTTCTATTCTACAGCATAAGGTTCGGCGCTAGTGCCTTCCGCGGGCATAGAGCTGGGGCACGTTGTTAATATATTCACAGCTAGATCGCAGTGGTAAACAACGCCAAAACATGTTTATGGACATTTCTTAGAATCTTCTGGTCAGATCTGTAAACAAATCATCACTTTCCCACGTGGAGACCGAAAGGTGTCGAATGACAGTTCATTTGTCTCGATTGGTGGACAGGAATGACCGACGTTAGTGACGAACTGACGGACGCGAGGTCGGATTGACCCACTTTACCAGAATATAAGGATTTTATAAAAGGTTGGATTCGTGTGTGGTTCCAGATAAAAAATTCTCGCTTTTACCCGTCCCGGCGGTTTCTATCCGCGTGGTCTGACCTCTCTAATGTAGAGATATTCCTATAAAAGGGATCGCTTTGACAGCTACTGTTTGGCCATTTCTGAAAACATAACTGCATGTTATGTCCATGCATGCATTTTGTCCGTTCGATCGTTTACAGTTAACCTATTCGTGAATGGCTTAATTACTATTTCTTGCAATGTCATCGTCCTGGATGAAGTACATTAGTTTCCCTACTTGTCAAAGTGAACTCGTCTATAACTCTTAATATAACTCTTAATGTAACTCTTCTATATCGGCGCGGGCCGAGACTGATCGATTGTTAGTGATTTCGTGCGCGACATCTGCAAAGGTAATTAGTCTCGTAACTGTAGTGGATGTTTTTGCCTCGGGAGGTGGCAGTGATCTTATCCCGTGGATGGCGAGATCCGGCGCCAACCTGCCATCGACTTGCAGGGTTTTCCGCATCCAGGTATCTCCCAAATGTAGTGCATCTCCCCAGCCGGGACAAGCTCTAAATTACCGACCGGTCTCCTGGCGTGCGCGGTGGTGTAAGTGTGTGTAAGTGTAAGTGTGTGCGTAAGGGGTGAGGATAGGACAAGGAAAAGGAAGGAAAAATCGCGCGCGGCCCGTAGCCCTTATGTTAGAGTACTGCTCCCGCATTCGCCTGATATTGATCGGAGAAACTAATGAAAACTCCTCATCAGAGCAGACGGTCACTAGAATTCTCCTCCAGATATCGACTGAATTCAACCTATTTAGCAAGCTAGTGTTTAAAATCCTTCCTCCGTCGGGACTCAACCCAAGGACCTCCCGGTCAGAGACATTGCAGAGATATCAGGTGATGTCCTGAGCCACCTCTCCGGGCGTGGGCCGAGGATGGTCTGCTCGCTCCCTCTGCTTCTTCCGCCACCGCTCCCGACCCGCTGGCGCGAGCCGTCGATTTATTGCGAGAGGTCAGCGGCGCGCCCCGTACGTGCATTCGCAGCCTCCTGGGAGCCCCCGGCCGGCCCTCCCGCTCACCCGGGCGCCACGACTCCGCTCCTCTGCGCCTCTCCGGGGAATTGGAGAGCCGTTGCCGTTTACTCGCCTTTCGTTCCCGGTTGTTAGATATTGAGCTGGCTGCTCCAATTAACGACTGACGGGTGCAACCCCGCGAGGAAAGCCTGGGCTAAAAGATGACTGTGCATAAGCGGCACCTACTGGTTAGAAACTCTACGATTACTTTAGACACTTTGGTAAGTGGCTTTGGATATTTTGGCTTAGTTATTGACATTTTGGTAATTTACAAATGATGTTTGCTGTTGTAGGTAGCCGTAAAACGCCGAGGCCAGTATTGTAGAACAAGTAGTTTAAAACTGCTTTTACAAATAAGGGATTAAAATTAATCCAAACAAATTAGTTCAAAACAAAATATACTTTTTCAAAACAATTTAAAAATATAATTCTCTAGATATAATAAAACTTAATGTAATACTATGATTTAAAAAAAACTTTACAGTATTAATTTATAAAAAGAGAATAATTATTATTCATTCTTCGAAGGAAATACATTTATTTGTTTTCTTGTTTATATGCTTATTTAACAACCAACACTTCTTTATGAACATTCTCTATGAAGTATGGGAGAAAGTGCCATCTGGAAACTCTTTGTTTCTGCTCGGTAGTTATGTAGTGGAATCTGTTTTAAGCGGACACTTAAGGTTCCAGAAAAATGTGGCCTTTAGTGCACGCGGCTACTCAATGAAAGAAATAGGAATATGGGAGGTAGACATTCATACTAATTTTACGAGTTTTATTTAACTTAGTATGCCTTACCACCTTGTTTTTCGTGGTCTTGATTTCCATTTAGAATGGAAGCGGCAGTATACGACTTGAGGAAATTTCATGGCTTTCATTACAGAAATTTATTGATATCTTGAATGCAAATTTGTTATTTCAGACGATAAAAAAATTAGACATCATTGTTCTACGTAATCTATCATTGCAATCTGACACATAAAGCCACTGAATAAACAAGAGTACTCACCAATTTCCGCTTTTTATAACGTATCAGATCATAACCACAAATTTATCAGGACGCCATTATCTTCCAAAACTTGCAAATCCTGCAAAACCTGCAATTTGGAAAGCTGACCGCAGGGCCAGGAAATAGTTGCTCGTGGCCTATAGAAAAATACGTAAATTGGTTTCGCAAAAAAGAAATGCCGTTAATAAAAGATACCTCTCAATCGATGTGGGAGTTTCAGTAGATTTTGCTGTTTAGATTCATAGTTCTTCCTTTGTGTTACGATCCAAACTACACATCCAAATTATCGATAAATTTACTCCACTACTTTCAGTAAGGTCATTCAAAAACAGTTCGGTTAATATACTTGGTCAATTTTCCAGTTGTAAATTGAAGCGTTTGGACTGCATTTTAATTTTTTTCTCTTGAGACAAATCGAAACTAGAATTGCTTACCATAATTATCTGTTTCCCAAGTCGCCGTTGTTCATTTTTCGCATGTGCGAACCTCTTTGCGGATGTGTGTAGGCGTGGAGTGATTGAATGGCCTGAGAGTGTCTCCCTTCCGTCAGAAGTGTAATGACGTATGGGTTCTTGCTCGTGAACCTTCCATTCTCGCTTTCTACTCTAGAACAGCGTTCGCCGTGGACCATGGAGCGGGTGTAAATAACTGGGAAGACTTCGTCCTATGTGTCTTGTAAGGATTTGCAGTCTTCTCTTGCTGAGAACAGAGGTCACTCTAAAATCGTTTGCCGTATCACTCTGTAATTTATTAATCATTGTTGTCTGTGAGTTAGAAATGTGCAGGCTTTCTTAAAGTAGTTCATTTGGTCAACGATTTACTCACTACTGGAAATGCCTTTCAATCTACTTAACTGCTCCAATCATCTGAAGCTGGCATAGTTTTCTAAAGAAGATTGAAGATGCAATATAACACAAGATTAAGAACGATTAACTTATTATATTATTGTATTGATTATTATATTTATTTTCAGATGTGGAAGCTTAAAATTAAAGTCTTTAAATATGAATTTGAGTGCAATTTTTGACTTAATTTTCATTTAACGCACTCGAATATCGTCTTGTTGTTTTTGAGGATTTAATTGTCCTTCCATAATAATGTATAGAATCAGTTACGACGCATTACTCTGTTATATATAGTTTGTGTGATTTGAATTTATATTTTTCTCTGTTGTTAATCGTTCCATTTGATTATGAGTCTTCATATTCTCAGTTAACTGACTGCCTCATGATATGCACTAATGAGGAATATGTATTCGTTTGACATTACTATGATTAGAAATGTTACCAATTGTCACTGAAGTTTCAATTTTTTAATTTTTTTAATGTTTTGGATAAAAACCCAAATTTAATTTGAAATAAATGAAACCATAATTTAATGTCAGAGAAGCTACAAATTTGAAATGAAATTAAAGTTGAACGCCTCATATTGACGTTCGTTAAGGTTAAATTAATGTTTGAATTACTTAAGATGTTGCTTTATCTTTAAACTCTTATTTGAAATGGGAATAGGTATTATTTGCAAATAGTTACCATCTGGAGGGTTCTGTCAATTACCAGTTCGGGTGGTTCCAAGTCAGAAGGTGACTTCCTCATGTCAAAGATTTAGGTCATGGTTCCTGTGGATTATTTCCTTCCTTTCTAAAGACGTTTTGTAGAGTTGACCTTACATTGAGAGATTCTGCCGTAAATTCTACCGCAGCACTTCGTCACTAGTTGTAATTAATTACCCATTGCAAAGAAGGCATAAACTGACTCATTCCGAAGACGATGGAGCATGTAGATCATGATTTCAACAGACTGGTTAGTCAGGCAACCTCCCTTTCTCTATCATCATCTCTTATTTGCTTCCTTCTTTTTATCACTCATTTAGCAACTCCATTTTATATTCTCCATCACTTTATTGACGGCAACATGAGATGCAAGGTTTGTTCTCAATCTTCTAACAAACTACATACTTGGATCGCATTGTTTACCCTTGACGTGTAGAGATCATTATGAATTTCAAATGTAATACGTGCAAACTAGAATCTAAGATAAGTTTTTCCTGCAACTGAAGTAGTAGTTAAGTTCTACTGGGTTTCCATTATTATTACTTTCTCACAATTACTTGCTTTTTACAAGAGATAGTATTGAAATTCTACACAGGAAAATGGAAAACTTTCAGCAGAAAAACTCATATTGGCGGACCCTGGTGAAGAAAAATAGATAAATATTGTTTGTAGGTATGTTTAATTACCTCCTCAAACACTTAATGTACCCAGATTACACGTTTTGAAGATCCTTGATATCCAAAAGTCGATTTACGGCAAAACGTCTGTCTATCCGACTGTGGTCAACATTAGCGCCTAAACGGTTCAGCTGATTTTCTCATTTGATATTCCCCGATCGATCTGAACGAACTCAAGGCTTTAGGAGTATCATTCGGAAATTTTGAGTTTTAGTGTACTTTACTTGAAGCGCCAAAAGTATTTTTAAAATATTTTCAAAAACGGCTCCAAATTTCTTGATTAAACCTTGTCGACGCATAGCATGAAGTACGATTAAGAGAATGGTGCAGGTCTCATGTTCGCGGAAATCCAATTTTTTTCGAAAATTGCAAATATGCAAATTTTGTGGGGCGTCTTGCTACAACTACAATGTTGAAGATACAGATTTTTTCTTAATCAAATCTGTTTTTAAAGACAAATCTTCAAATAAGGTAATGCTCAATTTTTAGAAAATGTGTGAGTTGTTTACACATCAGCGGCCCAAATTGATTCAAATTCCTTGCCGCTATTTAACAGGAAAGAGCATGTATTTTAAACGTACCGCGTCGGAGATATTTTTTCTCCAAAAACGGCGCGCTTGCTTCCAGAGGGAAAGACAAAAACATCTTTCGCGGGAAACTCTTTGGAAGAACAAAAACAGTTGAAGAGTTGAACTGTTTTCGCGGAAGCCCGGTAGGCAGCGCCAGGTACCGGAGACACTGTGAAGTATCAACATTTCAAAGTTAAAAGTCCTCCAAATGAAAGCGCTATAGAATAGCGTTATTTAAAAGGGTAGTGGTCGAAGACAGCTTCGCTTTACTCGACTCGCCTCGCGGAAGTAAAACACAGTTAAGATGCACGTATATATGCTACCAACTATTAATTTAATTATGTAGGGTTGGTATTGCGACATCAACTGAGAGGTTTTGGCGAGCATAAGCATTCTCATTGTCGAGATTTCGAAGAAATGCAGCGGCTTTATGATCTTATTGTTAGATATTATCGTTGAAGAATCTTGCAGCCGTGTATATACACAAAAGATCGCCTGGTCAGTAAAAAGTAGTGATAATTCACATCTGGGTGGCATAGAAGAAATTATTTTTGACTAGCGGTAGCAGTGGGTGTCTAGTGCGCGTAAGTGTCAATGTCAAGCTGAAATGGTATGTAGCATGAATTATAATAGAAAACAATTTTCTGTTCGTCTAAGGAAACATTGACAGCAAGGTAAAATTGAAAAGTTCCTTTCATCATTAATATTTATTACGCTGAGATACACTAATAGTTCTCGAATAATTGTTTTTCAGCGCTTTCCCTAGTGGCAAGCTAGGAAGTGGGTAGTCACGCTTTGCGAGCAACCCATCCATCATTCTATTGCTCTCCCAAACAGTTCTACTGAAGCTATCTCGCAGGGTTTACAGTAGTTTTCCTGTAATTGCGCGCAAAATAGGGCAGTTTTAACATTTTTTCTCAAGAAGAGCTCCAATTTTTTAAAATTTTCTCTTCATATGTATCAAGAGACGGTAGAAAATATAGTACTAGTTCCATTTTCGGCTACCTCTATATTTAAAAATTTCAAAAAGTTAAGATTTCAAAAATACAAACTTCAAGATGGAATTTTTGTCCTAGACTACGTCATTGTAAAAAAATAGGTCTTAAAAATGGTGTACGATTTAATGAACAAACGAGTAGATTTCGCCCAACTTGTGTCTGATATTTATGCAATTTAAAAAAATCTAAAAAATTTCACCAAATTTTATCATTTAATTTTCTTTTCGTATGTTACAACGGACGGTAAAAAATATGATGCTGATCCAATTTTCGATGAACTCTTCGTATTTTCGAAAATTGGAAAAATTTTGTGATGTAAAATTATTAAGTTGAGACAATTACATTTTCAAACGTCGGCCTGAGTTCGCACTACACGGCGCTTTTATAGCGTAGTGGTATGACCGACGGCGAGTTAACTACAAGAATGTGTCGAGTCTTGATGGGAAAATAATTTTTGCTGTTTGAGAACACTTTTCATATTTATGGAATGTGTAATATAGCAGATCAGTTAGAAATAATGCGAGAAATTATGTGCTGTTTTAGCACCATTAGTTTATTTATTACACTGATTTAAATTGTAATATGAATCAAATATTTAAAAAACGTGATTTAAATCTAACTAAAATTAAATCTTATTGTAAATAATAGCAGCTGCGGAAATAATGAATGCATAGTATTACCGTATAAACATATGTGTAGTTATGAACTCCAATTAAAAATAAAAATCATCAGGATGTTATTTTTAATTATTATTGTGAGCTTTAAAAATACCTAGGACATAGAATAGTATATTATGAAATTTATATTGTTAATGTTTTTGCATGTTTATAAATTTTCTTTTGGTTGTTTTATTGCATGATTGTTGATGCAATCATGATTGCTTGATGTACGTATTTCGAAAGCGAGTGACGTTAGAAGCGAGTTTTCAGATTGGTACGAATGCAATAAATCAACATTATAAACGAGTTGCATACGTTACTTTATTTTGTGTAACAGCATTATAAATTGACAAGAGAATCAAAGTTCGTTTTTGGAAACAATTTTATTGTGACATCACGGGGATTTGACATGTATGCGAAAAAATGAAATGTCAGAAATAGCAAAACATCGTAATCTGTGTCAAAAATATTCTTTTATGAACGATTTTATGTAAAGAAAAAGTTTATAATGCTTGAATACAAAACAAAATGAACAATTGAATCGATTGTACACACAAAGAGTAATTTATTGAAATGTATACGTTGTAAAATATAAAAAAACTCGATTTCAATAATCTATAGTACATACACATCTTTTTAATTTTTGAAAATCGAGATTTTCACATTCCCTACTGTAAATATGTCTAGTCGCGTGCAAAAATGACAAGTTAGTGAAATATTACCGGTTACATTTCCCTTCTTCAGACGGCTATTGTAGGTGCTTCCTTGATGGTTCGTTCCAGAGATAGTACTACTCATCCTGAAGTATAGTATCAAGTTGACGTGTGTGTGCCAGCGTCACACACTTCAAATCCATAAAATGTGGTATTCTGGGTTTATTTTTGGAGTATGAACTACCACTCGGAAGAAATTACAGTAAACTCTTACAAAAAATCTAAATCTTTGAAACTTATAATATAAAAGGATGTATTTATATTCACAGATCCCATTATGTACCGCATAGTCTTGCGATTTTTCAGTTTTCACACAAGCATAAAACTCTACTACGCAACGATAATATTTTTGCACGCATAGACTATAGACACTTTATAAACATAAAATATTATTTGTATAAATGTGTCTTATATTATAAGTACTTAGTACATTTCCTCTCCTTTCAATCCCGCAAGCGCACTTATTGTTTTACCTTAGTCTATTTCCGACACTAGAAATCTTTTGTTTACATCATTGGTGGATGGTGGATCATTGCTGGATCAGTAACGGTTGGTGATCAGCTCGAAGACGGTTGGGAAATGCAAAGAGGATAGACAAGGAAGGATCACGCCGCGGTCCATGACCTCTATCGTAAAGTATTGCTCCGGCATTCGCTTGGAAATTATCACGAAAACGACAGAAACTACTCATTTGAGCAGTGGTCTTAAGATTTCGATTCCAACAGTCACCATAAACCCACGCATGATAATTGCATTACATGAATTTCTGGCACCTGGCGAGGATCGAACCCACGATATTTCACTCACCAGGTCGCTCAAGAACCACCCAAAGCAGATAGAAGCTTCTAGACATTTTTGAATCAGTTAATGGACACTTGGACAAAGCACTCCCTACTAACTTCATGGCATAACGCATTTGCACGACAGCAAAATTCAGTTAAATTACATTACTACCAATCTGCAAGCCTCTTTTCATTGAGCTTGGAATCTTACCACTGCCTTGCCTATGTATTTACGAATCTGTAGTATTTGTCAAAACTGACTTAACGATGGGAACATATTTTCATGTAATACTGATATTTATAGTTACAACACTCGACGTAGAAATCATGTTCATCAAGTGTCAGTATCAACAGCTCACTACAAGAAATCCACATACATGTACGTTACTTTACAACACATTGCCAGATGAAATTAAACAATTAAAATTGGTACACAAATTTAAGTTAAAAGTAAAACATTTTCTGTTTCAAAACTGTTTCTATACAATTAGAGACTATACTGATCGTCAAAAAGAAAAATAATATTCTTAACAAAACAATGATATAGGACAATGAATTAATTTACATTTGTAATGAATAATTTTTAAAAAAGGACTTAAATGCCTGTAACATGTACTTCAGCTTCCGGGTCAATGACCCCCATCTCGATCGGGTTTTTGTCCAGTTTCCCAGATCCATTGAGCAAATGCTGAGATGGCCCCTTGATTGGCTTCTGGACGTAAATGTAGCTTCACTATACGCACGTTTTGTTGAGTTTTCCCCTTTTGCTTGTAGTGGTAGTAGAGCTTAGGGTGAGTTTCTATTTGTTAGCAACAGAGACAAATAAAATTCGTTCGTTTACCGCCGTTACAAATAAGTTTTCTATAATTCGGCAACGAAAATATCTAGTTTTTGAAATGTTAATCTCTCGCATTTTTAAATTCATTATTATTATTATTATTATTATTATAAACTATTAATAGTTAAATAGTTGGGAAGGGATTCTGAAACTCAAAGAACGTGCACAGATGATTTTCTCCCCCCATACGTCACATACAGTTTTTGACTGTTTTGACTAAATAAATAAATAAATCTCCGTTGCGGAAAAACGTGTATCTGTGCGCCACGTAAAGTTTATTGCCTTTGTGTAAAGGAGAAAGTCCTATTTTGAGGTAATTCTGGCATGACCACTGCGGTGCTTGTCATTTTAACGTGTTAACGTCATTTTAACGTTTTAGTTTCTTGTATTCCTCAAGTGTCCTGTTTCGACCTGCAAACAATCGCAAATAGAGTTTGCATATTCAGTATGGCTAGGAATTTAAGTCTTCAAATGTTTACGTATTTTATACAAGTCGGGTGTTTTCACTCTGCAATGAACACAAGTTTCGAACTTTCCCTTCAACACTTCTTGAACGACTGTTATCGTAAATTATCCGTATAATCCTTCTGTTGTGTTGTGGGAAAATATGTAAACTGAATATTTCTAAATAGAGTATTGTTATTTATCTCCACTCAGGTAAAATGAAAGTTTTCCTGACGTTTAAGTATTTCTCAAGTTACCGAGTAATGATCTCCAGTTCCCGGAATTACCTTAAAATAGATGAACAATTAGTCTGTTTCAACAGAAGTTGTGGGTTTGTACCCAATGTGTCAAAGAAGACATGTATATATGGAATAAAAATTTGGATGTACGAATCAGAATCAGAATATGCTATAGATGGTTCAGTATATTTGGTAAAAGCTAAGATGGTAGGGATAGTGTAATGATCCCGTCATGCAAAAAGAAACATTATAAACAGTTATTTAGTAATGATGCCATGGGAGGAGAGCGCCGTCAAGGGTTTTTGAAGCATGACAAGCGGCGAGAAATCGCATTTAGAAATTGAAAGAATATTCGTGTACGAGTCAAAAGAATACAACAATATATGGACATTTCTGAAATGATACGAATTTCTAAAAACATTTAGTTGTGTATAATTAGTAGAGGGTAATTGAAAATGGAAAGTATAAACAGCGTAAGGAGAACCGTCGACAGATTTTTTTAAAAGAAGCGCTTTGAAAAAGTCGAGGAGTTGTCGGAGGACGATTAGCGTCGTAAGGCACGGACGGAGACGCGTGGTAGGCGCCGTGAATTCTAATATACAGTTTTGTCAGAGGCATACTGCTGAGTTGTTCGTGAAGAAAATGGATGGAATTGGAATGTGTGGTGGGAATGGAATGGAATGGAAGAAAATGGATGGAATTGGAAGAAGGTTTGTGGAAATTGATGGGGCCGTGAGTGTACAGCAGCAGCTACTCCAAAAAGGGAAGTGATAAAAGTTTTTGACATTTTCTTTCTTTTTGTGTAGCAAGACCAATTTAAAATACATTGTAGGACAAAACAACGCTAAATGGATCCAAAATGAGTAATAGTATAGTAAATTTCGGAAGGTGCACCAATAATAAATTAAAGAAAGTAATTCAAAATATTTAGTACTAATTAGCAGTGTCGTTAACTTCAAAAAAATATTTGTGATTGTTGTATTTTTTTGGCTAAGTAATCATTTGAATACTTACAAGGAAATAAACGCAGTTGTCGTTACTCAACTATGGAAACAATTTTCAGTTGTTGTTTTTTAATTAATGAGAATTAATCCCTACAATAATAATAGTGTTATTTATGGTTTCCCGTTTGGGCCGGTTCTGCGTACCCACGGATATAAATTCGTTGATGTAGCTTCCTACTATTACGAGCTAGTAAAACAGGATAATGGTATCCAATACCTTGGGAGAAATTGATGGAAATATAATATTGTTATTATGATAGGATATAAGGATAATAGGAAACATGACCATAGACACATTTATTTCTTTACCGTGGTCTTATTGGTGACCACCGTATATCATCAAGTGGAATTTTACATTTATTTATTTATTTTACGTCAAAAAAACAGTTAAAACTGCGTATGACGTGCTATGGGGAAAAGTGAATTGTGTGCACATTTTCAAAATTCTGTGATCCCTACACTACGTCATATACTACTTAAATTTTGAATTTTGAAAGGGAGAAAAAAACTCCCATGTAGTAAAATCTATTTTCAAAAATAAATAAGCAATACATTTTGAATTTTGAAAGGGAGAAAAAAAAAAAACTCCCATGTAATAAAATCTATTTTCAAGGATAAATAAGCAATAAAATTTTGAATTTTGAAAGGGAGAAAAAAAAAAAAAACTCCCATGTAATAAAATCTATTTTCAAGGAGAAATAAGCAATGAATTTTGGCTCTTATTACTTCCTGCCGCGACAATATGGAAGCGATAATTTGAATAATTGTATTTCCCACTAAATTCTAGAAGACGTGCACAGAAAATGAAGTTACATTTATGTCCAGAGGCAAAACAAGGGGCCATCTCAGCATTTGCTCAATGGATCAGGGAAACTGGACGAAAAACCTGATCGAGATGGGGGTCATTGACCCGGAGGCTGCATTACAATACTTGTTACAGTTTGTTTATACACATTTATACAATTCAAATGTTAAATAATGCATTCTGTATAATTGTTAAAATTAATGTTCCTTTTTTTGTGATGCTCAGTATAGTCTCTAATTGTATAGAAACAGTTATGCAGCAGAAACGATTTCGTAGATTTAAATTTGATCTACGTCGAGTGTTATAGTAATAACTTCAGCATTTTCTGAAAATATATTCCCGCCCTTGAGCAAGTCATTTTTTACAAAACGATTCGTAAATAAGAAAAACACGGTAATGGTAGAATTCCTAGATTAATGAAGGCTACATGAATCACGTGGGTGGGATTTGGTTATTATTCGTACAATTCTTTTTTGTAATCTAAAAGTCTGGGAGCTAAAGATGTATTTCCCAGAATATTATGCCATATCTCAGGCAGGAATGAACATTCATGAAGTATACACAACGAGCAGTATGGAGGCTGACTGAATTTGCAAGAATTCTGAACGCGTAGCATAATGAACTTAATTTTGTGTTCAATTCATTTAAATGGACGTTCCATTTAAGGTTTGACTGAATTGAGAGACCTAATTTTTTTTTTTGCCTTAACATCAGTCAATGGTACACTGTTCATTTTCAATGGGGCACAGAATTGTTTATTTGAAATGGAAAAACATTGTTTAACAATAGGACAAAATTACAATTAATTATGTTAAAATAATAATGTCTTCCTTACTAATAAGAAACCAATAATCGTCCAAATAAGCAACTTCAGTTTGCTGCATAGTTCATCAAAAGTAGTGAAAGATATTTCATTTAATCTTTTACTGTTTTCTTATGAACTTTTTACAATAACAGCAAGCTAATACTCGTTTTCTAAACTCGATTTATTTTCTTGAAGACTTTCTCATAAGGAAGTGCTTGGGCGATTCATGTAAGCAGGATAATTACGCAATATACGCAGGATAATTACGCAACAATTCACTTTTCGCCATAGCACGTCATACGCAGTTTTTAACTTTTTTTGACGTAAAATACATAAATAAATAAATAAATAAATAAACATAGAAGGCATAGCTCCACGAGACAGTCGTGTATGTTTTAAAGAAAGACTGACTTTTAGTCCATTATCACAATGAAACACTAAATTCTCTATTTACCAATCCAATTTACATTACAAAGCTGAAAGTAAACACTGGACTTAGATAGATATTATTCTGCAGGTTGGTATATACAACCTGGTGGCAGAACTCTACAATTTACATATTACAAATATTAACTTTAAATTACTTAACAATGTAACTTTAAATTATTTAATTAATAATAATATGCTAACAATAATAGAATTAACTTCATTTTATGGCAGACCGGCTCAGTTATTTTAAACTATTAAATACAAGACTAAACGACTTTTTAATTACACTTCACTTTCACTTCACTTCACAACATTTGAAATTCACTTCTCTTTCTACTTCTATACTGCACTACACTACACAACACGTCACCACACGTCAATACAATATTAATTTGAATATAATTATATATTTAATACAGGAACGCATTTAATAGTAATTAACATAATATTTATACCAATAATAATCAAATAATAACTGATATAAGAATCCAACTTACTAAATTAATTAAGTTTACAAATACCATTAGTTAATTTATTTTTAAATCTTTGAACACCTAGAGGAAAGGGTTCCACGTCTGTCGGAGGTAACTTTTTGCAGTCCGTTATTGTTCTATTTGTAAATGAAAATTTTCCAACATTTGTACTCTGGGGCTTAAACTGAATTTTGTGCTTGTGATCCCCCTACTAAAGTACGAGGATCTACCCAGTCGGATGTAGATATCTTTAGAATCGTATACATGTCAATTTTTACCATAATTATCTCACCTGAGGACACTGCCCTTATTTGTCATGATTCTCACTATTTCAACAACAGACCACATCTACATAACCACAACTCGAAAGCTGTACGTGTTAATCAACGTGCACAGCTAGATCGCCTCAATGCGAACATGTCAGCCTTCTCTAGCCGCCTAATTGGCTTTGAAAAACTCGACTGCGCAGGCCGTGTATGTCTAGTTGGTGTTGAGTTGTCGCGCCTGGAATCATCAAGCAAGCAAAAATTACGCGAAAACAATTTTGTAGTTACAAAAATGTAATTTACTATTTTTAGAGATCTATTTGCTTTGAAATATTTTATTATGGAAAATAATCCGTCATCAATTTTGTACTTTTGCAATTTTCGAAAATACAAATAGTTTGGCGAAAATGGGAACTGAGCTATATAAACATGTTTTTGAAGAACACATTTCATTCAGGTTAAAAATATTTCTGACAACGCAATGGGTGGTGTGAGTAAAAAGTAAGCAAAAGCTTAAAGCATTTACTGTTAGTGTTAGCATTTTCTAACTAGCTTTTGCTCCTAGCACTAGCATTTGCTAGCTAAGGGGTGAGTAAGTGTTTGCCAATACTGTGAAGCTAAAGTTGGAAAACTTCAATATTCGCTTGGTATACACAGACCATGTTCATTGTATATGTGTACATTTGCTTACGTTCACGTTTAGAAGGTGTGAAGTTTATCACGTTTTAAGATTTTTACCTACAAGTTTTACAGATTTTAAGGTATTATATATGAAAATTTGAGTGATTTCAATGTCATTCGATGAATATGCACAAAATAATGATAGAGAGGTCCGCTTTTTAACTCTATTTAAAGGTACAAAATATTTTTTAATAAATCACAGGTGCCGCAAATTAAATGTGCTATTAGCTAATTTAATTCGTAACACCTGTGATAAAAAATATTAACTTATTGAGAGGCAAATATATGGAGCAATTTGGGAAGGATATAACGGGAAAAAAATTAAGAAAACAAAATTGAAACATGAAGACAGATGTGAAAAGAAATAAAGATGTGAAAGCAACAGAAAATAAAAAAAATAATCTCAAAAGTTGGGAGAGTGATTTCTTGGATTTTGTAGTATCCAATCAAAGACAAGAATTCATAAAATGATTTTTTTCCAGACCAGGTACAATTGCTGAAGCTCCATGATACAATCGCTAACACTGCCGCTCGCTATCTGTCCTGGCGTCGGGTCGGAGCCCTGTTATAACCTGTTAGGGCTAGCGGCCCGCCGACTATCTGCGGAGTAGGGGCGGTGGCGAGTCCCTACCCGCTTGCTCGGGCGTGACGGCCGCGCGCAGACAGGTCAGGCCGGCTCGCACCGGTTGCCTTCTTTTCTCGCCAGGGACGGTAACGCCTCGTTGACGTCACTCGGCGGCGGATCCTTTACATGTGTGCGGCTGGTCACGACAGATTTAAAGAGCAAAGAAAGTAATCCAGTTTTTAACAAAGTTTCAGATAATATAGTACGTGCTGCTAACTATTTCATGCTATTTGTTTCTATATTATTTACTTTATACTTGTACTGAGGTTAGGTTACGCTTCTTATAAATATAATTACGCATAACAAACATTTTTGAGAAATGATTTTGAACACATTTTATTCAACATTTCGTTTAGTTTTAGGAAATATGACGGTAGGGATGATGCCAAATAATTTATCATCAGAACCTCAGTTAAAATTTACATCATCCAACCTTTTGCCGCCATGTCACAAGCGACAAACAACAAACACCCACACAGAGTCTGATGAGACTGCTGAGTTGAGTTTGCAAGAATTGCGAAGGCTCGTACTTTTAGAGCTACTCACATTGATGCGAAAACAAACCAAAAGAGATTTGCTTATGTCAATGTTAGAGAGCGAGGAATAAACATTGTCTTGTATTAGCAACTAGATTTTCGCAGTAGAAGAAGTTTGATTGTCCTACACTGTTACTTGAACTTATTGCTATCAGGAAATAAAGATTTCAAACAAACTTATTATTTTTATTTTACAGATGAGAAATAATGTTCTTTATTTCCTCTCTACTTTGTTGCGCACTTGTACGCAAGTTCTGATCTAATAAAGAATTTTCGTCGCCGTAGTTTATGTGCTCTGCATCTTATTTATTTATTTTTTATTTATTTATTTTACGTCAAAAAAGCAGTTAAAAACTGCGTATGACATGCTATGAGGAAAAGTGAATTGTGTGCACATTTTCAAAATTCTGTGTTCCCTACACTAAGTCATATACTACTTAAAATTGAAGGGAAAAAAAGCTCCCATGTAATGAAATATATTTTCAAGGATAAAAAGGCAATAAATTTTGGCTCTTATCCATGTTGTCCTTCGGAATAATATCCTGCATTCCAACATGGAAACGATAATTTGAATAATTGTATTTCCCACTGAATTCTAGAAGACGTGCACAGAAAATGAAGTTACATTTATGTCCAGAAGCAAAACAAGGCCATCTCAGCATTTGCTCAATGGATCAGAAACTGGACAATAAACCTGATCGAGATGGGGGTCATTGACCCGGAGGCTGCATTACAATACTTGTTACAGTTTGTTTATACACATTTATACAATTCAAATGTTAAATAATGCATTCTGTATAATTGTTAAAAAAATTAATTGTTCCTTTTTTTGTAATGCGCTGTTGATACTGTCACCTGATGAATATGATTTCTACGTCGAGTGTTATAGTAATAGACATCGGAGGTTTTTGAAAATATATTACCGCCCTTGAGCAAGTCATTTTTGACAAAAACCACTGATTCGTAATTAAACAGACAAAGTAATGGTAGTGTTCCTAGATTAATGAAGAGAGGTTTACATGAATCACGTGGGTGGGATTTGGTTATTATTCGTACAATTCTTTTTGTTCTAAAAGTCTGTGAGTATAAGTGTATCCCCAGAATATTAGCCATATCTCAGGCGGGAATGAACCTTCGCGGAATATACACAACGAGCAGTATGAAGGCTGACTGAATTTGCAAGAATTCTGAACGCGTAGCATAATGAACTTAATTTTGTGTTCAATTCATTTAAATGGACGTTTCATTTAAGGTTTGACTGAATTGAGAGACCTAAAAATGTTGTTGCCTAAACATCAGTCAATGGTACACCGTTATTTTCAATGGAGCCCAGAATTGTTTATTTGAAATGGAAAACTGCATCAAAACTGTTTTCTTTTCGTTTACTATTAATGTGTTATTTCGGAACCAATTTGAAACATCTGATATTGTACTATTCACGGTTTCTTTATTGCAAAGGATTTTCGTATCATCTACAAAGAGAACCGTTCTTCCGTTTCGAATCGTCGAGGGCATATCGTTTACGTAAAGTAGGAACAACATAGAGCCTAAAATCGATCCTTGAGGAACTCCACGTCCAATGGGCAAAGAGTCGGAAAGGTGCGTACGTAATGTTCCATCATTCCAGTAAGGTATTTCCACTCTCTGAGATCGTTGTTTAAGGTACGAACATAACCATTCTAGAACATTACCACGTATTCCATATGAAGGTAATTTTGAAAGTAATATGTCATGATCAATGACGTCAAAAGCTTTTAAAAATCTAAAAATAATCCAATAGGTGCCTCGTTTTGATCCAATGATGAGGCGACATCTTTAAGAAAAGAAAATATAGCTGTTTCCGTTGATTTTGATTTTCTAAAAAAAGCTTTTAAAATATCTGAAAACGCGTCATGTTTATTGAGAAAGGTTTCCGTTCGTAAAAAGTCTCTCTAATATTTTTGAAAATACTGATAGAAGAGAAATGGGCCGATAATTTTGAATTTCATTTTTGTTGCCTTTTTTGATGAGCGGCTTAATTTTAGCTGTTTTGAAAATATCTGGAAACGTTCCGGTCCATAACGATGAATTAAATATGTGAGTTAACGGGTGTATAATGGCATACGCACAGATCTTTAACAAAGAATCCGGGAATTCATCTAAACCGGACGAATATTTATTTTTTAGTTTACCGATTATTTTGAGAATTTCATAGGAAGAAGTTGCGGAAACGAACATCGTGTCTAAAATTGTGGGTGAACTGTCTGTTTTTGAATTTGTAGCTAAAGACCCTTAGTGAGATCGGCAGCAATTCTCGAAAAGTATTGGTTAAAGAGACTAGCCACTGTTGCCGGATCGTTCACATTTATATCGTTATATTTTAAAACAACGTTCTCTTCAGGGTTTCTAGTTGATTTAGTCGTATTTTTTATTATATTCCACATTGCTTTCGTTTTGTTATTTGAGTTCAAAATATCCTGATCGATTTTCATGATTTTAGCCTGCCTTATAACTTTTGGTAACAATGATTCGTATTTTTTAAAGTAGATAAGGAAATCTTGAGATACGTTATGACGTTTAGAAATGAAAGAAAGAATTGGCTTGTTTTTACAAGATGTTCTAATCCCTTGTGTTATCCAAGAATTGCTTTTCCGTGAAATATTTATTTTTCTATTTTGAAGAGGAAAGCAAGTGTTAAAATGTAATGACAGAGTTGAAAAAAAATTATATTTGTCGTTTTAAGATTTAAACCGCTTCCCATGACTTGTGCATCAAGTAATGAATGAATAATTTAATTTTACTTTTAGTAAACAATCTAGTCATACGTGTATTATTTATTGGGTCAGTGATCGCATTTCTTATAATCGTAAGAATTTGTGCATCGTGGTCACTGTATCCTAAATCTTTTGTTTGAACTTCATATCGAGTAGAATTTTGTTAATTGTAATTTGATCGATTGCCTTCATCGAATTTTGTGTGATCCGTGTAGGTACATTAATTGTGATGTCTAAATTGAAGGAATTAATTAAATTGAGAAACTTTTATTTCTCACAAAATTCGACTAGAAAATCAATGTTAAAATCTCCGCATACAACAATGTATTCAAAAGACCGATTGCTGACTTTGTTAAGTGTTATCTCCAGGTTTTCTAAGAACAAAATATAATCTGCAGTTCTCTTTGTTGGAGGTCTGTAGATGCAAAGTATTATCCCTTTTAGTGAAGTAAGATATACAACAGAAATTTGGAAAATATTTTCAATGGAATACACATTTAATTCCGCCAAGGAGTGAGAATCAGTATTATTTCTAACGTAATACAGGAACCCCCATACGTAGGACCTTTATGCGATTCTCTCTCTCTCTCTGCAATAAAAGCCTGCGAGGTAAAAGTTTGGAATTTGGAAAATGCTAAGTTCATTAGGAGATAACCAATGTTCTGTAAAGCAAAGAACATCCATTTGATTTAGATCGCTCTGTAGAGCAGCCTCGACAAACTCAGTTTTATTTGAAAGGGATTGAACATTATTGTGAAGAATGTTTATTTTTTGCAAGTACCTACACGAATGTTTTTTCTGCTGCATCTGACTGTAGTTGCTATATATTTACTCCACTTTTACCTCGAGTGCGGGGTCGAAGGTTGTAGTGTGTCCCGGCAGTGACAGGTTGTGAGGAAAATGGGGCATCAGGTGTAGATGAATTGGTAGTGGGAATGGGAGAAACGGGAGTAGGTTCAGAGGAAGAGGCAACTGGGTTCGAAATAAAGGTGGGGGGTGGAGAACGTAAGGAAGGTGAAAGGGATGGATTTTTGGCAGGAGACTGTGTAGGACTGGAGTTGATAATGTATTGTGCAAGTTTGTTACCAACTGCATGTTTTCCAGCAAGATTCATTCAAGATTCATCTTCATTCTCAATTTCAAATTGAAATTCTTCTGGAATAACATCTTTCAAAAATTTAGCAATATTGTACAGCAAACAACATGCAATAATCACTGAAGTAACTCTTTATAATTCTATTCTTATTTTGTACTGGAAGACAGGAAATATCTGTTTCAGCTACTCAAAACATCGTTCTATTAAAACGCGCTCCTTAGCGAAGAGGTTATTGTATTCCATTTCCTCGGGTGTTGAGGGATTTATGTAAGCAATCATGGAGTTCTGCCGTATCCGATGTTTCCAAGTACATCTACGTCACTTTTCTGTTTGTTCATAAATTCATAAAGGTCAGATCGTTTGAGTATTCGACTGCCATGTACAGATCCGGGCCACTGGGCATGTACTCGTCAATCACATTGCATGTAGCTTGAACGTTTCTGCTTGCAAAATGCTTACGATATATGTATTTACCACGTTGTGAAGTAGGTTTGTCTATTGGAACGTGAGTGCAATCTATTCCAATTGCACATGGGATGTGATATTGTTCTGCCCCCTGTTTCCGAGCATGGTTCGTGTGCGTTGGAAACTTAATCCATTCGTGAGCTCTCTCTACAGTTTTATTCATTACAAATGTTATAGTTTTGCCAACTGCTGTTCGATGTATGCCCTCCTCTCTTGCTACACCTGCTTGGAAGGCAGGATTACTAACGAAGCGAAGAAATATCTTCTGAATGGGCGATAACGCTCCACCTCTCGTTCCGTGTGACTCGACAAGGAAATAAGTAGCTATCCAATGCACATTTTCTTGATTAAACCAATATTAGGAAGAACAATCACTTTCGGCACTTTCCAGCCGGAGTAACTCTTGGAGTAACGTTTTCGAGATCGGATGGGCATAAAAGCATCCGTTTTTAAAAATAAAAACACAAACTTCGAGAATGCTAAGACACTGAACTGGCACATTAGAAAAATGATTAGCTTTTGCTTCAAAAATAATACTTTAGCTGATCTTTATTCACACCTTTTCAAGCATTTGCTAGAAAATTTTGCTTTAGCTACTAGAAAATTCTTTTGTTAATAAGCACTAGCTTTTGATTATTTTTTATTTAGCTTAAACAATGCTTTTTCTTAAAATTACCAGTCAAAGCTTTTGCTTACTTTTTATACACACCAACCAATGTTAAATTAAGGAGAGGTGTTATTTCTGACTACACAATGTTAAATTAACTAATGTACTACTTATAGGAGCAAGATTTATCCCTTTTTTAGATAACGGATCCCCACAATAAAAGTTTTCGAAAATTTGTCACTTGTTGCTCAGCTTTACAACACTTTCTCTTCACCAGGAATGTAGGATATAACGCGAGGAAATAAAAACAAAATATATTGTTTACTGTGTTTTGGCATGGACTCGCCGGAGTTCGTGATTCGATTCACACTGACTATTATCCTTAGTTTCAATAAGTGGCTCACTGGAAACCATATTGCAGTTGAACACGAATTTAATGGACTTTTTTCTCGCATTTGTAAATAGATGTAAAGGATAACCGGAAAGTACCAACGGAACGTTAGATATTTCCTAAAGACCTATGCAACAGATATCTTAAGCTTCGCTGATCAGGTTATCTTATATTTTAGGCGTGTTCCGAGTAGAAAATATCAAGTTACCTCACCAAGAAATAGGTAGTGCAGTTAAGAGTGGAGGAGTATCTGTTCTCGTGACGTGACCGTGAATAGGTTGGAAAATATCTGGAATGAGGCGTGGTTGCTCTTCACAGATGGTTAGTGAACAAGAAGTTCTTTGGGGATTGTCATTGGCCTGTACTATTTTGGAATCTTTAAATTTCATTCTTCTCTTTCATTATTTTTCGAATCCTTCATGTTATTATTGCTATAGAATTTTATTTAAACTCAATATTTCCCTGAATTCTTTTCTTGCCCTCCTTGTTGTCTTTACTTCTGTTATCACCTTCTTCCATTGTTCTTTGTATTTATCTTTAATTTTTTCAAGGAAGTCAAGCAACAAGAATTGCAGAGGCATTTTCGCCATTGTACCGCTCTTCTGCCTGTAAGTCTCGCCGCCGGCGGTCACTGCCTGACAAACCGCAGCGAACTTTCTCGCTCTCGGCTGGAAACTCTCCTCCCAGGGGAGGCACATGGGAAGATGCGCGTGGGACAAAAGAATGCAGAAACGCGGTCGCAGAGCTCTGCCCCCGCTGCTGCCCGCGTCGCCGACGCCGACAACCACCTCCACTGCTGCCGCTTTGACTAGCTGTCCACATCACCGTCTTTAGCGTTTCTTGCATGGTCCGTTAAAAAAGTGGTCGAATGAAACTTCTTGCGTTAGACAAATTGTTTAGGCGCCTCTAAACTGACTTGCTTTCGAGACCTCATAAACCTACATTGTGGAGATTTCGGTGTTACTGAATAGAAGAAAATAGCAGGAAACTAGTAGCGAGAAAATTATATGGTAACGCACTGTTATGCTGTTTGTCGGCACTCTCGGATCCATAGTAATTTGCATTTGCCATCTCAAGGTGAAAACATTCATGTCTAACAAAAATTTTGAAACTTTTAGCGCAGTGGCAATCAGTACTTGAACAACGGGCGAAGAGATATTGTTGATCATTTAATGCGCAAAATTGGAGACTCATAAACGGGATATTTTTTGTTTTCATTTTTTCCATTATTTTTTTTAGTGTTTCATGATCAGCCTCCCTTTCTCGGCGATGCTTTTCTCCTTCATCCTGAACGTTTTTCGCCAAATTAAAAAAAAATTCTTTAAATTAACGATGAAAAACTGTTTCTCTTTTTATGTCTGTTCCCTTCATTTTGTATGTTTACTTTGTTCCTCTACTTTTTAAACGGTAATTTATATAAAGCAATTTTTCAACCTAATAATCGCCACATTATCTATATCATATTTCCTTATGTACTTCATTGATTGTTTTTCATATTTTGTGACATTAAATATTGTTAGAAAGAAAGAATATATTGATCATGTATAAATGTCAAATTTTTAAGTAAGAAGTTACGTCATATAATTTATTGTTCTTTAGTATTATTTAAGAATAACCCTTTACTTTGCCCGTGACGCGATAGATGAACCAGAAAAATAAATGCTCTGTGTTTGTTGGCGCAATAATGTCAAAGTGTAAGAAAACTTACCTTTGAATTAAACTAAATTAAAGGTTCTGAAATGCAAACTATCTTCCTTTTATATTCATATTAATATCCGAATTGCAGACTTTTAGTTCGAGAAGAAAATATGTACAAAAGTAGCCTTTTAAAAAACTCATATACATTAATTATTTGAAATAACTTGAATTTTTATTTTTTTGTCTTGTTTCATGAATATAGCATTGTTTAAACGTTTGACCATTTCCCCAAACACATGGATTGATTGAAAACCTCATTTTTTTTAAAATAAATCATAAAAACACAGTTTTTACAAAACATCATTTATTCAATATTTTTTTATGAAAATTACTTCTCGTTGTACAAATATGTAAAAATTGTGCAAAAAGAACTGAAACTCACCACTGAAAACACAATGCACTAATAGACAGACATAAAATTCACTCTCACTTCGTTCATACGTGCAAAGAAATAATTAACATTTAGGTATAAAATCAAATTAGTGTCTTGAAGAAGACAAAGAAGAAACAGGAGAAACATTTCACAGTCACACAACTTTCATTCAATGCGTGTGGTGCTTCAGCAGACATAGCGGAGGATGGATGTTGTGAAAGTAAATTATCTAACATCGTATGTGGGAATTGTGGGTCTTTCGTGAAGATGCGTGAATCGATTCGCTTTAGGCCTTTCTCTTTTCCTGAAAGGCTTTTCCCAATGGACAGAATTGGCACGATATATTTAGACGTACTGTTGCTTCTACGATTTGTCTTAACCAGTATTTAACTAAGGCGACAGTAATACTAGTGATTTATGATTTTCAAACGTTTCAGTTACAATTTATGAGAAAGTATTAAAATTATTATTTAATAGTAAAATAATGAAAAATTATTTTAAAAATATTCAAAATTATTTGTGGTTCATTACTTTCGTTTTAATTAATAAAGTTTTCTTATTTGTGACTCGTGAAAAACGTTTATCGAATTTATCGATGCATTATTATAATTAACCACGTTTCCTTGTTTTAATATTATAAATAAATACTTTGTATATGCTGCTCAATGTTTAAGTCTGCATCACTACTATTAGTTTAAATAAATTAAATTTTCATAAATTTAGAGTTTGTTAATAAATAATCTATTTAATATATTTAAAAAATTACTCATTAACTGATATTTTTACCATAAAATGATCTGCGCATGTCGAAAATTTTACATACTTTTCCTACGTTTTCCTATGTTGTTTCTAAAGTTAATGTTCTTCAAAGAAATGGTGTCTGAAATTTTTTGCGAATAGCATTTTCTTTTAGAAAGAATGCTTCCATTAAAATTACAACAAAATGACAAATAATGAGAATGTCGGGTTTACGAGTTTTGATTCTTCCGGCGAAAAAAATAACTTCATGAATGACTACCCTCAGTATTACGCAGGATGAAAATGGATTTCTTGTTGTTCCTAGTCACAGGAATTTCTACAGTTTTCTTTGTTTTCAATCTTTCTAATATTGCTGGAACTTTATTTCCCCAATTTTAATTATTAACTCGCATAGTTTGAAATAATAGAATGCTCGTTTTCTTTCACTCTGATTTTCTTTTAAAAGAAACGTATTAAAGTTTAACTCCTAGCTGTTATTATTTTTTTACTCATTTTCGATTCTCTTTCTGTTATCAAGCTACTTTAGTTGTTGTAAATTGATGCAAAATTTGTATTATAAAATAATTTAATATGCATTTGTCTTATTTTTGATAAATATTATCTTTTCGCAGAGGGAAACATTTCTGCACCTACTTCGTGTCTTACATTCACAAATGTATACACAACAAAGCAATAAAAAATATATTACTGTTTTGTTTGCTTTTATATTACATTAAAAATATTTCACTTCAAATTGTTCTGCAATAAACCATTTTACATTTTTCTGCGGAACATCTTAGTAATTTATTTATTTTGAAAATCTCTTAGCTCTTGGTGGTGCTCAACGTCTCAACACAAAAAAACCCTATTTTGGTGACACATTTCTTAAATCACTGCTCCACAAAGAAATAAATATTGGTAGTTAATTTCAATATTATTTTTCTTAAAAATTATTATTATAAAATATAGTTTGTACCATTTTGTCTTTAAAATTCTCGATATCAAATTACGCAGTAATGTAAAGTTGTGAATGGATGTTCATTTTTTTTCGCTCAATTTTTTTTTCATAACTTACCCTGTAATAAACTTGGCAGAGAGAAAGTATGTGAGAGCTTTCCTGTGATTACGATTTCTGAGTGTGTGTGTGTGTGTGTGTGTGTTGTTGTGTGTAGAGGAGAGGAGAAAGTTACAGAGATAATAATTCATTTCCGAAATGGTGAGAGAGAGAGAGAGAGAGAGGGAGAGAGAGAGAGCGCTATGCGGCTAATGGTAGCCTGGCGGGCCGTAGGGGGCAGGAGTGACTCCGGAGCCGAAATGGTGCCCTGTGTGGGGCGGTGCGTAGGAGCTGCCCCCGCTGTAGGACCCGCTCCCGCCGCCGCCGCCACCGCCTCCACCGTGAGGCGCGGGCGGGTAGCGTGCCTCGCCCTCGTAGGTGACCTTCGCGCGGGTGCCGCGATCCGGCCGCCATCGCTGCGCCGTGGCGCGGTAGTCGTTGCCCGAAGCGTAGTCTCGGACGGCGTAGCCGAACTGGTAGGCCTTCGGCTGAAACAGATCGCCGGCGAGTGCAGGCCGGTGGAAATTGAAGTATGTGGCCGAGCATAGACGCAAGCGCAAATTCTACGGGATAGGAATTGGCAGAATTGAGTGGGGTTTTGGGGGGAGCACTCTTTTATTTCTGATGAATGGATTGATTGATTACTAGATTATTTTGTCTCCGAGGATGACAACTGCTGGGTACACTGAGAGCGTAGGCTTCCGCGGTCGAATTTTGGCTCTCCGGAAGACGCGGCGTTCTAGATACAGATGCAGTCCTTTCTGTCGACGAATGCATTTTGCCCGGAGGAAGGTCGCAGAATTGCGGCCGAAACGATGGCACCTGTGCGTAGGTCAAGGCGTCTCCCGAACAGTCAAGCTATTAATAGCTGTGTTCATTAGTCCTGTAAGTGCAGTGCAAGTTATAACCCGCGAGGAGGAGGAGGAGGAGGAGGTGATGGTGGTGGTCATCCTTCATTGGAGCATGAAAACCGACGCCAAACTCCATGACAGAGTATGGGGTTTTCTCTTCTTTTCTATTCCTTGTCAGTAGGGAATCGCCCCATCCCGGACAAGCTCCGAGCTCCCAAATGGTCTCCCGACAAATAGTGTAGTGACTGTCTGGGGGGGGGGGTGGAAACTATGATGAGGAAGAAAAGATCACCCGATCTCCAAGGCCGTTGTTAAGGTAATGATCCGGCATTCACCTGTTATTTACAGGAGCAAACATGGAAAACTACCAAACAGAGCAGTCGGTTGCTGGTATTCTCCCCAGTTTCGAGCCGTACATGTAGCTAGTTTCGAAAACCCACCATTGTCGGTATTCGACTTTTAGGACCTTCCACTACCACACATGGTGGGAGACCGTCGGGAGCCTAGAGCTTGTTCTGGCCGCGGTGGTGCCCCGCTGGTGGGAGATATCTGATTCAGGGAAACCCCGCTAGCCGACGGTAGGTTGGCGCCGGATCTGGCAATTCAGCGGAGAAAGATCATCGCCACTTCCCGATGAAAAACGCGCACAACACTTACGGGAACAATGACCTCAGTTGTTCACGTGCCCAGAATCACGAATAACCAACCATCCATCGAGAGCCTTCCATTCAGAGTCAGTGCAGTCGATAAAGTTATTGCTCAGGACCATCTCAGCCGGTACCTTCACACAGTGAAGATCGCGCGCGATATTAATTTTAACGCCTATAGCGCCATGCGTGGAGTAGGGGCGGCGCCGTCTAGGAAGGTGAGACGTGTGAGATCGAATGTCTTTTTACTTTTTTGCCTTACGAAATACTTCGTAAGAAGAGAACGTTATGTAATCGTGCGCCGGAAAATGGCGATGTTTTACCTCTTCTAAATGTCACCAATGTACGTGGTTCACCTCGTACGATTTCAAATAATAAGACGATATTAGAACATGTAATAAAAGTCGTTAAATAGTACTACATGGTACTGTAGTAAGCGAGTGCTTACTTACGGAAATGTATAATCTTCATTTCAAAAGGTGAATTCCACTATGTTTGCTCCATTTTCATTGTTGCCCTAGTCTACTCATGCAATTTCCGGGCACTAATTATTGAATGCTGAGAAACTAAACACGAGTAAGAGGAAATTTTATGCAGAAAATGTGTACACTTTTAAGCATTAATGTCTTCAGAGATATCTGATTCAGTTTGATGGATTGTATCCGCTGGACAATCAGAAGACATTTTCGAAAATGAAACCCCTACTGATCAAATATTTAAAGTTATTGTCGAGCTACGTGTCTTTGAAGGTCTCAAGACTGCAGTTTCTATTTCATCAAGCTTGAATACTCAGCGACACTATCTTATCTATAAACACAACACATGGGTAATCGAAATGCCCCACAAAACACTCCCCTCCACTTCTAAACAATAAATACAAACTTCCCTTAGTCAAGTAATACAAATATGAAAATTTACAAGTAGTGAAGGGTTATACCGAGACCCCCATTTACTTAAGTATGGGTAAGTAAATTCATTGTATGTAACATTGTACCCGTCAAAATCACCAAAAGACGAAAGTCGAACAGGAAGAAATAAATTTTAAAAAATGGGTAATCGATAATAGTATATATTTTATCTACAAAACGCGTCAAAATAAGGCGTTCAGATACGTATATTTCGATTGAAAACGTATAAGAGAAAATTATGTAGGTAACATGATTTCGTTACTTGCGGTTATACTACCACCCTTGTCTCCTTGATCAATTTAGACCCCGCACCCTGGATAAAACAACATAAAAATCGAGAACATGCTACATTCACTTTACCACATAGGATGAATTGTGCACTTTTCCCGTTGTTTCATTTAATTTTGCACAATTAGAAAAGTTCCAGCTATGATTGGGAATCTTTCTTACAAATATCACTTATAAATAAGTCTTTTATTGCCAGATAAACATTTTCATATAAATCCACTAGCTTTACCACTAGACAAAAACATGTTGATTACATGGGTCCTGCTGTTTCACTTGTAACAAACTCGACTCGTTCAACTTTGTCCACCCCTTGCGCTATTCAGCCACGTTTGGTGATACACCCTGTGAGTGAGTACAGAGAAATCCTAAAGCTTGATTTTCAACTCAAAAGTTTTGGTCAAGATGGTGCTTATCTCTGTGTTGGTCGTCTTCTTGAGTCGCCTCGTCAGATCACAACGCTAACTTAAAGAAAATAAGTACAAAGACCCACTTCGTTCAGATAATGAACATTTTGAAGAAATTTTAGGCTTCGTACTGTAGATAAACGAGCTTTTGTAGAATCTCAGTAGACGGTGTAAATTGAAAGATTGTTGGTGATAAATGAGTAAAGAGTTTGTTATGGGTAGCGTACTTGCTTTCTATCGCATCCACTCCTAGATTTCAGAGGTGGGCACAAGAAATTTGTAACTTTAGCAAAACTGTCGCCGACTCTGAAGCTGAGGCAATGAAGAAGCTATTATGTGTTACTAGCAGAGTCAAGTGGTACTTGGGTGCTTTCTGGCTGGATGAAGAAAGTAATGATTCATTTCCCCCGATTTGCCTACAGTGAGTTATCTTCGTTACTCTCTGATGGAAAAATAAGGATCCATACTTTCGTTGGAGTCTTTCACTTGGAGAACAGAAAAAAGGTCACTGAGTTATGATAAGGTGAGTTGGGTGAAAGTGACAGACGAGTCCCTTGATTTTCAGCTAGAAACCGTCTGACAATCGTCGACGCAAGGGTTGCGGCGTTGCCATGCAGCAGGAACTAGTCATGGGTTTGTGCAGACCTGGCGCAAATTGTGTGAACATTGTGAAATTGTGTAAAAAATATTTATTTTAAATATATTTAATTTCTCTGCTTTCATCCGATATGTCTGACGTTGATCTTGGACAAGAAGGTCCAGAACACGTTGCATTTTGTTGTCCATGGTACTAGTAGAAAGACGAATACACCTTGGGTCATCATTTAAGGATCTCTCCTGGAATAAGTCATCCCTCCTGGAATCGCTTGAACCGCTTGTACACTGCCGAGTGACAAAATAATTCATCACCATGTATAAGTATCATACCGGGTGAGGTAGCTCAGTGCATCAACTGGTCACTGCAGCGCCTCTGACCGACTAGGTTCCAGTCCTGACGGTGACAGGATTTTCGACACTAGCTTTTCAGCTATGCCAAATTCAGTCGCTGTCTGAAGGAGATTTCTAGCGGCCGGCTGCTCTGATTGGTCGTTTTACGTGATTTTTCCGATCAACACCAGGCGAATGCCGGAGCAGTACCCTACCAAACGGTATGTCCTTCACCTTCCTTGCCCTATCCTCTCCTCTTACACACACACACTTACACTCACATGCACTGCACTGTCAAGAATAGTGACCTAAGCTGTTGACGCGCCCGGAATAAACCAACGAATCAACCAAAGTACGAGATTCATTAACTCGATCGTTTTCGATACAGCACTAGCACTAACTTCATCGCTGTCCGTTATTCCATTCTCAGGCAATGGCCGAATCTCACAAGCACAAATAAGTGTTAGTTACTCCCCTCAGTGGCTTCGAAACTCAAGGAAAAATGAACTGTCGCCTCCGAAGACCATCAGTACTTAGTTCTTTTCGCGGATAAGGTACGACATAATTAGTACGTCAAAAACGTTATTGTAAAAAATATTCATGCATTCAGTATATTTACACAATGAGGCTGAAATTAACCTCTTCTCCTGACTTTGAAACAATAAGTGTAAACAACTGAATAGTGTAAGGCCAATGGCCAATATTCTTTGTTATCCTACTAATGTTTGAGAGGAGAACAAGCACTTTCTCGTCATAAATTATTATTCTTGTTATATATTTCATTTCACATTCCTATCATTATATTTTTCATTCCTTTTTCCATTTTCTAATAGCTGCTAATGTTACCTATATTTTTCAAAATAAATATTAACTGAATGTGTTATAAGTAAACTAGAAGTCACTTGACTTTAAGTTACTAGATGATTTTTAAACCCAATTTCCATATGGTATTGAAGTGTATCATTGCAATTGGGCTGATAGAAACATATTTCTTTTGAGCGTTCTCATTGTACACCAATACGCTTCTAGTCGTTAGATTTCCATTACTGGCATAAATTGCGTTGTCTTTAAACAATGGCGCGCGATGACTTCAGTTTTTCTCTCAGAACTTTATGGCAGTGCGTACAAGGCAGTTTATGAACACCACGAAGTTGTTGGCCTTGATATGAGTTAAGACGCTCTTTGTTGAGGTTCGTGATGAAATAGTGATAAAATAAACAAGATAAAATATTTTTCTCGAACTTGAGTCAATACGTATTTAAATATTGCAATAGAAAGAAAACTTACACCCCATTTGTTAGCCATTCCTAGTAAAAGTCTCATCGGTACTTCGTCAGCTATGGCATACACATGTCTCTATTTTGTCATTTCATTTCTCACACTGCTGAACAAAGAAAACATCGTATTACTTGTATCATGTCATAAAGTCATTGCACAAAATCGTCTGTATTTTTCCATTTTTATCCTTACTTTGTAAGAAGCGAAAGTGTAATCGTGCATCGGAAAATGGCGAATATTCGAAAGACAACTCTCGTTGCCAATCCCTGCCTCGAAACGGTGAATAAATCGTGTTCCTATATGTAGTAAATTACACCCTCTCAAACATTTTGTAGTCGAAAACCATGTTTTGGGGATCCTTGTTATCGAAAAATCTATTGACAGCAAAACGTCCATTCGTCTGTGGTTAACGGTAACGCCGAAATCTTTCTGCTGATTTTCCTCTAAATTGATATTTCTCCATTGATATAAAGAAACCCTAGGCTCTAAGATACTGAAATGGATATTTTGGTTTGAAGGGGTACTTTATTTCATGCCACAAAAAAATTTTCAAAATTTTTTCAAAAATGAATCCAATATTTTGTGATCTGATAGGGTGAGTAACGCTTAAGAGAATGGTGTAGGTCTCAGTTCCGTTGAAATCCATTATTTTTCAAAAGCTACAAAAGTTTAAAATGTTTTCGGCGTCTACCTACATCTTCAATATTGAAGATAGAGATTTGTTTTTGAATAAAATCTGTTGCTAAAAGACAGATCCTGAAATAAGGACATGCATTTTTTTAAAATGTAAGTAGTTTTTGCGTAATTTTACGTGAAATATAAAAAAATTCGAAAATATGTTTTCTCAAAGACGGTTCAAAAAGGATTAACAGGATCATTATCACCATCGAGTACTTTGAAGAATATCCTCTAAATCGTTTAGACGCTAGTGATTTCTACATACGAATGGACAGACGGACGAGCGGACGCACAGACTAATGGATTGACGGACACATTGACTCATTGACTGACATACTGACAGTCGCAGAATCCGATACACATAGACACTGACAGGTACATGTACGAACAAATTTAGGTAGAAACAGAAGGCACATAGACAGAAATAAATTTAACCGTAAAACAATTTTTATGTATCAAGGATCTAAAAAACGTGGATCGTTGATAGAATTCCTATATGCCTTATTAACTAGCAAACACTTTCTACTTAAATACGTGGGAACTAAGTTATTCCTAGACATTTTAATATCCTCTGTGCTCCCTAGAATTACCCAGGAGACTAAGATATACCTTTTCTACACTTACTAAGATCAATGCTAAATTGTTTCATCGTAATCTACAAGTTGGGTGTAGAGCTTAATAGACCTGCTGAGAGTAATTAAAGAGATGGTTGATCGCCTCGACACGTGAGCTTCAACATATTGAGGACACTGACTGTGGATCTTGGCAGAGTCGCACATGTTCCAATCACTATTGACAGGATTTTGACATTGGCCACTCCATGATGTCGGGCTGATAGAGGAGTGACTGGTTATTATATTGGCACCTTTTTCTCCTGAGCTTTCAGAAGATTAGACCCATCCTTGAGGGAAATAGACACGTTGACGATGCGGATCCCTCGCCGTTCCCAGTTCAGCGTTGAGTCTAACTCCTTCGACAACGGAAAAAGCTGCATCCGTAGATACTACGGTGTCCGACTATTGTTGCATATTCTCCTCTATAAAGTTCTTAATCTCGTTATGTCGCTTTATTCCAGATGCCTTACTAACAGTGCAGTGATGCAGTATGTGGTTAATGGGTATGATTAATATAGATTATTATGATTATTAGAAGAAATATAATTTATTTTATTATGTATGGTAGGGCAAATTATAAACGGTATCACAGACCACATCACGAGTTTCTCCGTCAAAAAATCGCCGCTTTAGACTGAAACTTTTCAAAAATTTCTCTTCACAATCTAAGTACCAAGTATGCAGAAAAGTAAAAGTTAGAGCTACTCATGGATAACTATTTCATACAAAGGTGCTCTCTTCATGACATTTTTAGAAACGAATAAATTCGCAAAAAATGGCATTTTTGAAACTTTTCATCGTCAAGACAGTAAAAATTTACTCCACATTTTTCTGGGTATGTCGAAAGTTCATGAAACTTAGAATCAGCCTTTTCTTGATCATTGTTTTGTTTTCGATTTCACTTATAATCACACTACTAATAGCGACAGTCGACTAATTTGTTTCATCACTTTGACAATGCTGCAAGACGACAAGATTATAGCGTACTTCAGAGTAAAAACTTCGTTGTTCCTTCGCATCATTCAGTATCTAAATTGCTCGAATTACATTCGTGGCTTTTTGTGAAGCAAAGAACCCGTGGAGAGCATAGTGCGCTCTTGCAGAACTAACGATTGCAAAGTCCGTTATACAGAGCTCGGTAAGTACTGCCAAGTTTGCTCTCTGCATCTAAATGCGAAACGAGAGGCGAAAAACAATGGAGAGACTGGCTGTTAGAGTTGTCGGGCTTGCAGCAACGGCTTTTGTGTCATCTGGGATCTGCGATGTTTTTTTTACCTCTCCAGAAACCTGAATTTTGTAGAATTCAGTGTCATTTTTGTAATCCAATAAAACGAAGAACAAATTTAAGTAAAACAAGTGGATAACTAAAATAATAATATTTGTCTTTGAGTGAAATATCAGATATGGAATTACATCAAATAGCGCATATATCCACACAATTTTCAACAGTTTATTCGTGTACTTGAATCATCCTCAAATCTTCAATGAAAACGACAAATTGCACGTTTAATAGATTAACAGTTGAATGGAAATTGAACTAAACTTACAATAATTGCCTTGAGTACTCAAAGAATGTACCAATAAACTTTGAATATGTGCAGTGAATGAATTTGCGAATTTTTTTCAGAGCACGATTAGCATTTATGGTGACTATGTGAAAGTAATAAATAAAAGAGAAACATAATTTAATTCCGCGAGAACTCATTTGAATGGCAATGATTCTTTTTCAGTGTGTATCCAAACGAAACTGGTTATTCCTTAGCGAAGAAACTCAATTAATTCATCTCTGGATGAGAGAAATAGACATTTTTATATCTTCCAAATTTTACGAATAAAATCCTCGACCGGAATTATTCGTAGGCAAACTTTTCTTCCCCACTTCACAGGAAGATATGGCCCACGGCATCAACTGATGTCACTGCAGTCCCTCTAACTGGGAGGTCGTCAGATCGAGCCCTGACCGTGGCAAGATTTTAGAAAGTAGCATATCAGCTAGGTCCGTGAGCGTCTTCTTGAATTCAATCGCTGTTTGGAGTTGAATTCTAACAGTCAGCTGCTCTGATTGGTAGTTTTCCGTGGTTTCTCAATTCAATACCAGGCAAATGCCGAAGCAGTACCTTCTACGTCTTCTTTGTCCTAGCCGATCTTTGTCCATTACACACACTTACATTAACATGCACTACACTACCACACATGCCGGTCGAGAGCTTAGAGCTTGTTCTGGCTGGGATAGTGCCCCGCTGTTGGAAGGTACCTGGTTTGGGGAAAGCCCGCTAGCCGACGGTACGTCGGCTCCTGATCTCGCCATCCAGCGGGGGAAGAACACCGCCACCTCCCAAGCGAAAAAAATTACACTTACGGAACTAATGACCTTAGTAATTGACGCGCCCGGAATCCCAAACAATCAATCTTCCCCAATAAAATAATTGCACACGCACTGCTCTCGTATAACACTACAATCAGTTAAATATTTTAACAAAGACCGTCATCATGAATACTGAAATAACATAATGCAGTATATCGACGTTGGTGATAAACAATCACCTTTATAAATAACTAACAAAAAATATTTTACAGAACAAAAAATACATTTTGAAGCTAAGTTGGCTACGTTTAAGCCTTCTACACTTTCTATATAATATTATTAAATATTTATTTATTGTAATGCTTTTATAAAAGCACCTTACGAAACCCTCCCCTTTTTCGTATACGTACGTATGTACAGAGAAATATACGTAGTCTAGAAAACGTTATGTAATGATACGCGAAAATACGGCGGATTTTCGGCAGAAAAAATTCATTGCCGAGTCCTGAAATCGCAAAAGTGGATAAATGTAGATATGAAATTAAGAATTAAAATTCCTCTAACATGTGGTGTAGTTAGAATCCCTGTTTTGTGGGTCCTTGATACCCAAAAGTCAACTGACGCTAAAACGTCTGACCGTCTGTCCATCTGTGAACAATACTAGCGTCAAACCGTGCGTATATTTCCCAAATTGAAGAAACCTTTGTCGATCTGGGTCTAGATGAAGCTTTGAACTTTGAAAAACATTCTTAAATATTTGGTGATACTTTACATGAAGCTCCAGGAACATTTTCAAAATTTTCTCAAAAATTACTCCACCGGGACCGGTGGCTCAGTGCATCAACTGATGTCACTGCACGTCCTCTGACCGGGACGTCCAAGGTTCGACTCCCGATGGTTTTGGGGTCGCATTCAGTCGCTGTCTGGAGGAGAATTCTACCGGCCGGTTGCTGTGATCGGTAATTTTCCGTGGTTTCTCCGATCAACACCAGGCGAATGCCGGAGCATCTAACGGGCCACGAACCGCGCGCGATCTTTCCTTCCTCTTCCTTGTCCTATCACTCCTTACACACACACACACACACACACACACACACACACTTAACGTGCACTACACTACCATACGTGTGGGAAGACCGGTCGAAGACTTAGCGCTTGTTCCCACTGGGTCGGTGCTCCGCTGGTGGAAGATACCTGGTTAGGGAAAAGCCCGCTTGTTGACGGTAGGTCGGCGCCGGATATCGCCATCCAGCGGAGGAAGATCACCGCCACCTCCCGTTGAAAAACATGCACCACACTTACGGGACTAATGACCTCAGAAGTTGACGCGCCCGGAATCACTATCAATCAGTTAAAAAATTCTCCAGTTTTTTTCTCTAAATTTCTGGTAAGAATATAAACAATATACTTATAAAAGTGGCATAGGTCCGATTTTCACGGTAAACTCTAAATTGTCGAAAATTGAAAAAAATTGAATTGTTCTAGGTTTCTTCCTACAACTTCAAAATTGAAGTCAGAGATTTTTTCTTCAAATGAAATTTGTGGTCCGTAAATATTTTTTTAAAAAATAAGATCAAGTATATTTTTTTGAAATATACGAGGAATTACCGCAATATTGCTATATTCTTTTGTTCTTTCAAAAATTACAAAAAAATTATTTTTTTACTTGTCTCTCACGTCGGTAATATTTACAATAGAGACTATTTCTTTACATTATTGTACTTACGAGTAGATGTGTTTCAAATAATGCCATATATAAAATTTTTAGAAAACTCAACAGTTTTCTGTTGAAATGAGCTCGAATTTCCGCATTTCCAGAAACGCTCATACACGATTTTCACAAAAGTGGCTGCATTTTTTCTTCCAACTTTTCCAATGGATAGAGGTAATGATACTGTTGAATTTGACGTAAAGATGATTTTGGTGTATTATTTTGTTTTTCCAAGAATTACATTAAATATGACTCACGCCGTTAATTTGAACATTACCATCTATTTGCATATAATGTTTCATTTGTGAGAAGAAGAGATTTTGGGAAGCGCTTCACATGACTTTAAATGAAGTTTTCGAAAACTCAGTAGATTCCGGTGAGAAAGAGCTTCAAATGTCGCATTTACAGTAATGCTTAATCACCATTTCTTATAAAGTCTTCAAATTGTTCTATGAAAATTTCTAGTTAGGAAGAGATTGAACTCTTCTTTTAATATTCTTGAAGTGATATTTCGGTTCTACTATTAGCAAACCGAAAAATGTCAAAATAATGTAATTTGTGCGACGATAGATGGCAGCTGGCTAGAGAATGGGGCAACACCGTAAAGCCAATCCGCACCAAGGAAATTAGAAACGCTGTGCCATTCTATAGCACCTCTAGTTCTATTTTGCAAGATTCCCATTTTTGCATTGCCCTATAGACGTCTCCAGCATATCTTTTTCCTCATTGGAAAGAAATTGTAACATTCGATTCAGCCAGATTCCAATAAGGTCAATTATTACATTGTCTGAATATGCACTTGTCATAGACACAGCTGAAAGTAATGCCATGATACATACGCTGAGCCCAGGAGCTCACAATGCACTGGCGCCATTGTACCCAACGCATATGCCAGATATCATGCATCGCACCGATCAAGTTCGAACATGCTTACGGGAAATGATTCAACGAAAGGATAAAAATAAAAGGCCAGGAGATCTCAGGAAAGTACGTTGAAGGAATACATGAAATTCAAGACGACTAATGCATAGCAGTAATTCAGGAACATAAAATTACCGTGGCTTGGATATATTGCGAGCACTCCCGGGTTAATTACTTCTGAACATTTCCGTGGTACTAATATGGAGTAGAAAACATTGGGAATTACAAGAACTAAGTGGACACCAAAGCCGTTTGCTCCTTTATGTTCCCATTTGGATAAGTATTGCAAAATGAAAAAAAACAACAATTTAATGCTTTAGAGAACAAAATGTACATGTAATTTATTCTTGTAAGGTCTATAAGGTTTTTTTGTCTTTATCCTGACATTGATGATACATAGAACATTACGAAGTAATCGGCTTATTATGGCACTTTTGGCAGATATATTCAATGAAAAACTGTATATTTGCTACAGAAAGTTACAATAAAACGAAATTGTAAACATAATGTGCACGTTTCGTCCAATGGATTTGAGAAAAATCTAACAAGACCTCTAGTCCAAATTTAATAACCTATCGAGTATTGTATGAAATTATTAAAAAGATACCATTATTGTAAAACCTTTCCCCGACTTTGAAATAAATTCATTGCACTATAATTTTCGTCTAACCTATCGAGTATTGTTCTAGTCCAAATGACGCTGATTATTTCGTTTAAAATTTTCCATGGAAAGTTGGGACGCTAGTATTTTAATAATTCTTCTAATAATTTTAATAATTAATACAAATTGGTCTCATCAAGTTTGACTTACGGTAATAAAAACGGATAAAATTATATATTTCATTATAAAGTTACATTCAATTATCGTCTATCTAATGAATCACTTTTTAACGATTCATAATGCGCTAGAAAGTCTTTCGCAGCGTTTCTCCACGACTATTGGACTCCCTCAAAAACGAACTTTCCAGAATTTTTCCAGAAATGTATGGTCCATTTAAAAATAGTGTGAATCGATTCGTCTTGTCGAGAGGAGCCGAATAAGCGATAGTCCACCTCTGTAAATACCGTAAAACAACAAAACAAGTGTTTTTGAGATTGTTCAGAGAATATTGTAGAAGGATCCAGTAAAAATGGGCTGTTCATACTCTCGTAGATCGATATGCATTTAATAACGCATCACTCGCCCCGAAGTCAATAGCAGGTTACTGGATTACTTTATGTAGGATATTTAGATGTGTTTTAGCCCCCTTAATTATTAATTAATTAACACTTTCCGGATTGCTCGTCTGTATATCTCTTGATCCCAGCCGACCGGCTGTCCGGCTGTTTTTGATTATTTTTTAATAAAAGTAGAGTTTTTGAAGCTAGCATAACGTTATTTTAATATTATTATAAGTAACATTTTCTCTTTACATTGACGTATTTCATCAATAGGCAGGGCGTTTCTATAATTTTTTAAATTCTGCTTGAAAAGTGGGGGTAACAGGTGGTGTTTCAAGGTGGAAAACTTCAATTATTTCATAGACTCTTATATTATCGTAATTAGTACACAGAAATATATGTTTTTTCATTATTTTATTGGCATCGACAGCAATATAAAATATAAACAAATGTCTCTTGGCAGATGCTGTGTCATAGTGGATTTTTTCTAAATTCTTGGAACTCTACTGCCATCCGCAAACAAGCAGCGCTCGTCTATACCTTCCAATTGTCTCAGTATGAGCTTTGAAACTTAAATCGGGCGGCGCTTGGGATTTGTCGGCCCAGTTACGCTCGAGCAGCGCTCGAGCGTAGTTCGGAAAGGAATACTTCCGAAGACATCAACGGAAATTGGACTCAAAATAGTGTAAACACGTGTGACAGTAATAGTGTAATAGTAAACACGTGTAATCTGTGTAAAATTGCCAAACTTCGCAAGACACGTTCTGACACAGCGAGATTTCGTTTTCCTGCCAAACACCAGTATAGGAGGAATTGTCTATCATCATGTGACAAATTTCATGTGTAACTTCATAGCATATCCATTGACAAATCATTTGGAGTTTTCAGGCACCTACTGAGGTAGGTTATAGCTCATTCGTTTTTTCTCGGCAAGGCGATTCGTTTGACGTTATTTTTAGACATACTTGTGGAAGTAGTGTGTGTGACTTATGGAAGCAGTAAAACTCTAGAAAAGGTGTGTTTTTCTGGGAGCCAATGTACCTATAGTAGAGAAACATTGCGAATAACTATTGAGCATATCTGGCATAATGTGAATGGTTAAGATTTGATTCATTATATTGACGATGTTTGAACCTATCTTTCTAATAAATTCTAAATTTTTATCAAATTATTTAATAAAGCCATATCTTTTGAGACGAAGAACCTTTTTGTATTAATAAAGAATTAATTACGAAAACACCATGAGACGTTTGTCCGAAAATGGTAGTCAACTCATCAAACAATATTGTTCGTCAGTACACGTTCTGACTCAGAAAAAGAGATTTTCTGAACCAGCCAAACACCAGTTCATAGGGTGTTATCTTTCTATCAGAGATGTGATTTTATAACATGTTCATCGGCCCAAAGTAATCATTTTCGACCCCTCTACATGCCTTAGAAGATTGTAACATTTATTCCGAGACATCCTGCAAAACAACCATAGTTTCAGTTGGAATGGCGAAATACCTGTTCGTATCCTGCTCCATGGCCGCCGCCGTAGGAGCCGCCGCCTCCGCCGAAGCCGCCGCCGCCGCCGCCTCCGCAGCTGTTGCAGGAAGGCGCGCCGTAACTGGACCCTCCGGGAGGCCCAAAGGAGTTCTGGTGCGAGAAGCCCCTAGGGGTGTTGTATGCGGCGGGGGCCGGCACAAAGCCCCCTGCATTAGCCGCTGCTAGCGCCATCAGCAGCAGGCCGAGAACCTGCAACCGCATACGCAGCATTTCACGAGACATATTTCATTCCGATACGGGCGACTAAAGAAAGAGACACTCACTCTTTCTGACTGTTTGGAAAGTATATAGAAATAGATAAAACTCCACAATTAAGGTATTAAATAATAACATAATATCTTCAAATATTAAACAGACCTGGTTTTGATTCAATATAAAATGCAAAACTTGAGATGTAGCATTATATTACATATCGTCTGTTTCCAAAGCTGTGACGAAAACCGAAGCTTAGGCAGACGAAGTATGCTAGATACGGTGAAGAGAATGTCTCGAGCTCATTATCTGTCTTCCTTACCCTCATTCATAGATAATAAATAAAATCACGGTCCGGACTTGGAAACAATGCTAGCTGGCAAAAGTTGGATTAATTCAACCAAAAATGCCAAATAACGTAATAAAAATATATAGACTTATTTCTGAGATTATTTCCTTCCCATAAGTATTTTTACAGATGCAATAAACTAAAAGGATACCAGATCAATTTAAATGTAACCGAAAATCAGGAACAACCTTTTGACATTCATTTTTTTAAGAAAACAACAAATACCATATATTTTATGGCTAATAGGAAACATGAAATATCTAAATAAAAAAAAGACTGAAAAAGACTGGTGTAAGACGACGCATAGCTCGGTGCCGGATCTCACAAGATAAATGCAAGTCCCGATCTTGAGCCTTTGATTTTCTGGGGCGAGTAAAACGTCATTGCAAAGAAATGTGTGAAGGAAGAAAATGATGGAAGAATCCCCTACAGTTGGAATGATCTGTCAGCAGAGACATGCGAAAATGCTATCAGAAAGAAGAGGATTATGGATCTCTCAAACATAGGTAGTGTTAAGAGTAGTGGGTCTGTGAACTTGACTTCTATTTTTATATTACAGTACCCACAGTGAAGAATTTATTATTTAAACACATGAGTGAATCAACATCTGAGATCACATAAAGAAAAGAAAAATAAGATAAGCATACGTGGCATACCGAAACCTTTCTTCCTTTTTGTGCTGTATCTCAACAAATTCACACATTTTTACACGAAGTGCCAGGTAGGATTTAAATATATACATTTGAGGGATAAATAGGAAATAAAAGAAATCTCTGGGTTAAATATTGGTGGGGGTATATCATATTCGAATTGTATTTAAACTTTTTCAGAGTGATGTGCGAAACATACTGTGACATACTAATATGTGGGACCTTGTATTGAGTGACATTTATTGTTAACAGGGTGAATGGTAAGGATAGACATAGGCAAATATGGCGGCATAGCAACGGTAGACGAGTTGCCGTCAAGGTCAACAAACTTCATTGCTTTGAACCACGGGGCGCGGCTAGTTGATAAAGTAAACTGCTTGGGGATTGTGAGAAAGCAATGACAGTCTGGGGCGCGGCTAGTTGAAATTGTAAGTAATTCAGGGATTGGCTAGGCATGGAATTTTTTCTAACAAGAAACAGTAGAATGACGGAACGAGTTTTGAAGGGCTGAAAGAGGGGAATATGGGCATTCCGACACATGCCGTGGTGCTGTGCGGATCGTGTGAGACAATTGATGTTGGGAGTTTGGGAATTGTGAACTTTCTTTACGTTGATTGTCGGTTAATTGGAAATATTTCGAGTGAGCGCTAGAATTGTGAACTTAGTCGGCAACAGGACTGGGAGTATTTGATGCAGATATAGTTTGCTGAACTTTAATATTTTAAGTATACGCGTAGAAAGAACTGGGAACTTTTAGAAGGAGAATTAATTAAATCTTATCAATTTATGAGGTGGTGAGGATCAGTGACTTGAGTACACTTGTGTCAGAACGGAAGAAAAGAAGATGGTATTTGGACGTGGAGCCATCGACACCGGGGAATATTGAAAATGGTTCTACGCGGTGACATCGATCGAGAACACGCGAAGACGGGTACTGCAATATAAGGTTTGAGACTGGTCATGAGCAAAAGTTTCGTATTGTTAACAAGGAACATTGAATAAACTTACAAGTTTCTGTGAATAGAATAGACGATTTTCATTTAGCCAATTCCAGCAAATGAGTAGCTAGAAATGTATATATGCTTTTCAGATTCCTCGTCCACTCTGTACAGATGGCAGATCGAATAATCGGCTATTAGTAGGGAATAGCGATTATTTCTTATAAGACCCATCGACCCAGTTAGCCGGATATTAATTTAATAGAAATAGCAGTTGAAGAGTAATTTTAGTAATTGAATTAACGTAATCTTTTCCTGGTGCCCGTATTATTTTAAAAATTTGGATTGGGTTACGTTGAATTAATATTAGAAGGGCAGAGGAAATATTAAATTTAAAAATTAAATCAGACAGTTTGTTTCAAATGGCCCGCCAACTGGGGCTGAATTTGTTATAAATTGCGCCATTGTTTCAATACATACATTCAATACAGTTCTCTGACACAACCTTCGTTTGTGCATACATAGTGACAGACATACCAATATTCGGATGATATTGTATCTTATGCCTCTTGCACCAACCTTTGAATCAGAATTAATCCTGACGTGTGTATGCAAGCGTTACAGTTCACTAAAACCTTCAAAACGGATTTTTAACCAAAAACTTGGGATTACATTATCGGAGGGGGGTGCCCAATTATTGTATATGATTAATGTATACAACATTTCATGTTCCTGATATACAGCAGTAGGGAATTGACAAATTATATTTCGTATTGATGTTCTGATTATTTCACATAGTACTGACCAGCCGAACCTGCAGCGCCTCTGACCGGGAGGTCCTAGGTTCGAGCCCTGATGGCGGTAGGATTTTCGACACTACCTTTTCAGCTAGGTCGAATTCAGTGAGGGTCTGGAGAAGAATTCTAGCGACCGGCTGTTCTGATCGGTACTTTTCCGTGGTTTCTCCGATCAACACCAGGCGAATGCCGGAGCAGTACCCACCAAACGGGCATGGACCGCGCGCGATCTGTCCTTCCTTTTCCTTGTCCTATCCTCTCCCCTTACACACACACACACTAACACGCACTACACTACCACATATTCCGGGAGAACTGTCGGGAGCTTAGAGCTTGTCCCGGCTGGGGCGGTGCCCCGCTGGTGGAAGAGTGCTAGTTAGGGGGAGACCCCACTAGCCGGCGGTAGGTCGGTGCCGGATCTCGCCATCCAGCGGGAGAAGATCACTGCCATCTTCCGAGAAAAAATGCACTACACTAACGGGACTAATGACCAAAGCAGTTGACGCTCCAGAAAACACGAAAAATCAATCAACAGCCAAAATTTACAAATCGTATCTTTGATAATGAACAAAGTATCCGATGTTTTTGCAATGTGAGTTTCATTTGCGAATTTTCAATAGACAAAAGATATTTTTTTGTTATATAGTGATCCTGAGTGATTTTAAAGGCGAGGTTTTCGCCCTGAGGAAGGCCTCAGTATGACGGCCGAACCTTTGGCATCTACGCCTAGAACGCGGCATCTCCTTGACTATTGAGTGTATAATGAATCTGGTCGCGGAAGCTTATGCTAACATTAAAGTGAGTTTTTGAAAGTCTTGGGCCTGGGCCTCACCTGATAATAGGTAAATGCAAACGTATGGTACAAATGAATTAGCTTCATACCTGGCTAAGTGCAGAAGATGGATCAGATATAGCAAGGTGGCAGGCTGGTCGATAATATCATGTGGTGCTTTTCAGCAATGAGATTTTGCAGTGTAAATAAGAACATGAACTTTACGGCAGACAATATGTATTTTAATAGCGATATACAGCGTTATTGTAAAATAGTATAATTAATATAATATATTTTTGTAATAGTAACTATTTTTGTAATACTTCTCAGGAATTGTAAAACTCTATAGTTTATTTAATATAACAATACATTAAATCACATATCACGCGAAAATGAATAAATTGGGATTGCTATTTAAACGTGAGACGGTGAATACATGCCATTGCTATAAACTGAATATCTTGAAGATGGTGATCATACTTTAGAATGCGAAAAAAATGAATATTGATATGCCAGCTTAGGTGACAAATTTTTGTATCATTTTTTACAGTATCCTAGGATCGTGGGTATTAAAACAAATAAGTTTCTTAGCTGGAAACCAAAATAATATTTAATATAAATTATTTTCTGAATTAATCTGGAAAATGCAGTACTGTAGGAACGAGCTAACAATTAAACGAATTAATATCAATTATAAAATAAACCCCTCCAAAAAATCTGTTCTATGTCAGAACATTCTTTTGTTTGATAAAATTGTCGTGTTGCTTTCTAATTCAGATGAAATGAGTTTTAAAACATTTCAACATTCCTAATTATGTTTTTGCTGTTGACGTTCCATAATATTTTCGATTATTTACTATAATATTTTCTATGTTTTCATAACAAGTGCTATTTCCATATCCTGTGTTAAACCTATTCTTTGTTGGAAGTATCTATTAGGAAACATCTAAGGGTAACAGATGTTGAACTTTTTTTATTTTAATTTAATTAATACTCAATTTAGTTCAAATATATTTGTATTAATATTCGCTAATCATAGTTAATTTGGAATTATACCTTTGTTTATGACAAGTTTCTTTCTGATTTGCGCCAAGAGAGATTACATTATAAAATTTTACGAAATATACTTGGTAACATGTGATCTCCAAAGTGTCTGAGAATTATGTTCGTGTGTATGCTCTAATAATAATTTAATTAATTCAATGATTTGTTACTAAATCTGTTTTAATTTTTCAGTAAGTGAAATTTACATGTATTCTGCAGGTAATGTTAATGTCCAATGCTACACAAATTTCTACATTTTAAAATGAAATCCTTCTATTTTTGCAAACGAGAGGTAAGAATACATTATATTTAATTGAATAAAAAACAATAAAATCAATAAAATTACTTAAAATTAATTACGAAACTTGAATATTCATTCAAAATCCGAAAAGAATAATGTAATTTTACGTTTAACAATAATTAGCCAAATTTTGAATATCTTTTCGTACTTTATGTAAATCTCAACATTAAGGAAACGAAAACTGACTGATGCAAAATTCCTCTTGAATAAAACCAACCATATATCATATTAGTATTATCGGGTTGTGCAATTTGTGATAATCAAAATAATAACACGCATTCACAAAAGTTACTCGGACCCCATACCAATAGAATATTAATTTTTGAATTATTAAAAACCAATTATACAGAAATTTTAAATATTTTATACCTTAACGAATTTTGCGTGGATTGCCAGAGATATTTGTTAACTCGTTAAATTGTTATAATATATTTTTTTCAGTAAAATGTATTTTACAAACACTTTTTGAAAATATAGAACACACACCCCGAAGATAATTTTGATAGAAAAATAAACCCTTCAATTTCTTTCTATCCCATTATCAAAATATTTTCAAAAGCATTCATTTGTTTATACTCATTTAAATTTCTGGTCTCTTGAAATCAACTGGCCACAAATCAACACTGAACAAACATATGCGATTCAGACGACACTGAACATCCTCTTTCATTCATTATAATGGCCCCCCCTAAAGAATCCGAGTGCTCACTCACTTTCAACTCAAACGCTCTGAAACAAGCCCCTCATATGCACCGAAAGCAAACACTGTCCCCTCCGAACACCCGCCGGCGCGTCCTCTTGGGTCACTGACACTGCGCCTCGCCACTCCTACCTGCGCGTGTTTCATCCTGTGCTGTGGAGCGCCTGCCTGCGGAGGTGGTACGCCAACTGCCCGCGGCGCTCTTCCCATCTCTTTTATATCCGCCAACCGAATTTCCCCGGGACGCGGCGCCGCGCGGCCATTGTCTGCGACCGCGGGGGAGCTCCGCAAGGAGTAACAATGGGCTCAGGGAGTAAGAGAGAGAGAGAGAGGGGGGGAGATGGTGATGTGCGTTGATTCATGGGTGGGACGCGACCGACGGTGTCTATGAGAGAGAAAGACAGAAAGAGGAGGTGGGTGTGGGAGTGAGAGAGGTAGATGTGCGTCGATTCACGGGTGGGACGCGATGGATGATGTCTACGAGAGAGAGAGAGAGAGGGGGGGAGGCCCATCCTCCCGTGCCGCAGGGTGAGGCTGGTGGCGGGGAAGGGGTGGGAAGAAGATTCACACGCGCCCCGCGTGACGCGCCGCCCAGGGAACGGAGCGGGCGTGCTGCAATACCCGTGCGTGACCATTGCACTTGATGGGGCGTAGCGGGCGCGGGTGTTGTGACGGGGCGGGTGGCTTTTCAGGTCCAGTTCGTTGCTCTTCCGGCTGGAACGATGACCTTTCTTCTTCTTTCCCTTTCTCTTTACATGCTCCTATCCGTTATATTTTGTTTCCTTCTTCAGTTTCATCTTCTTCGATTGCTTATAGTTCGTTTACTCCTCCTTCCTATTTACCTTTCTCTTTTCATGCTCCTATCCCTTTTATGGCGTTTCCTTTCCCTTCTTAAGTTCCATCTTCTAGTTATATTACTCCTCCTTCCTGTTTTCCCTCTTTTCCTTTCTCTTTACATGTTCCTATCCCTTTTCCGTTTCCTTCATCAATTTCATATTCTTTGATGCTTCTGGTTCTTTTCCTTCTCCTTTTCCTCCTCCTTTTTCTTCTTCTTGTAGTCATTTTCTGCTGCTCTTCTTTCTTCTTTACTGTTCCTTGTTTTTCCTTTCTTTTCCTTCTTCTGAAGAAACGTTAGCCTCTAAGAATCAGTAACTGAAGTTTCGTTTACAGGACAATTATGAAATGATGAATGTTGATTTCGGTAATGTTATGATGTACGCGGTAGCCACTGTTTCCATGCCGCAATCACAAGGATGAAAATATGTACTCCTTACTCAGGATTTAATATAACAATTCTAGAACAAAGTGGGTGCTGGTATAGACTTCCTCACCCTTTCGATAATCTCTGTTCAAAATATGAATATATGAACTCGTTTTACTGTTCTGGTACATTCGAAAATGAAAGTAAAGCTACAAATTTCAGCACGTTAATGTTTTCTGTCGTACTAAGGAGACAGTTTTGGAAAACAATAATTTCCTTCCCCATTTTCTTCCCTTCTTCTCCTTTGCTAACTGGGTATGAGCTCTTGCTTTATGTAGACGAGACCAATTAACACTTTCTCAGCACCTTCAGTTAACGCTGTCCAACCTCCTCACAGTGTCACTAAACCAAGCACTTTTAGATCTCTTTGAGGAAACTTTCTGGATTTTTTCTTAGAACTCGTTCTGACAACATAACTTCTATAATTTTATTGTGAGACTCCATGTGTCCGCCGAATCTAAGTAAATCCAACTGAAGTTTTTTTTTACTTGTCCGAATCTCCTATTAACTGGATAGTGCACAATTACTTGATGAGAATTGATCCTTCGTATTATGTTCGGGTAAGAATTTAGAACAATGTGGGAAAAAATGGTAGAAATAAAGCTGTAAGATTTTTAATAGGATATTTGTCGATCCGGTAATTCTAATCAAATGATGCTGGTGAAAAAAATTGCCACTGCTCTACACTGGAAAGCACAGAAGCTTTTGTAACTCGAGATGGAGCCTAAACCTTAAATACCACAATAAAGTTTTAAATAAATGTTACAAGTGTGAATATGGATTGGAATCAATAGATGAATTGTAACTCGGTATATATATATATATATTGAATACAAAATATGTTTTGTCAATTTTTCGGTCCTCTAATTCATCAATATTTAGACGTTATTTTTACTATCACCTTCACCTTGTATCATCCTTTCATTTTTTCACTTATCACCTTAACCTACATTTTTTATCTCGCTCATTCAATTGTATGACTATTTATGAATTGTTGGCACCGATCCAAACTTTTAACATTATACCTGCTGCGTAGCAAACATCTTTCCTTGTATTATACACCATTCATTTCACATTTGCATTATACTGTTTTTACAAGGTTCGTAAATTACCTTTAAATCACAAGAAAGGTGTTAAAATACAATAGCGTCATATTTTTACCTGCGCTTGCGTAGATCAAATGGAAAATCACATTACAACATTCTTTCTGCCAGTAGTTGGCTGTTAGTCGACCCTGTTAGGTAAGCGATCATTCAAAGTAACTTCCAGTTATCTCAAAGTTTATAAATTAATCGTGGTTTGGTGTATCATTTAGCAATATCCTTAGGTTTACAAAACGACATTTTTAATATGTTGTGGAATACCTCTGACAAACCTTCAAGTTTGTTGAAAATAAACAATACTACATTCCATTACGTAAGTAAACGTTAACTAGACCGTTCTTGGATATAGAAAAAGATTCCTTGTAAAAAATACATTCCTTAAAAGTCTGATAAGCAAGGACTCAATATCATGTCAAAACGTTTTGTGTAGTTATTGCAGTAAAATCAGACATAAAAGCGATCTCTTCTCGCCACTCTAGTCGTTATAAATCGTATTAATCTATCACATGTCCAATAGCAGTAATTAGTAACCAATACAGATAATTAAATTTGCTTTGAACAACTGACCAAGAAACACCAGTTCTTTTTCTTTCGAAATAAAATGAATACTTTAAAATTGATATATTGTGGAGATTTATTGTAAAATTTCAAGTCTCCATACCATTTTACCTAATACTGAATAAAGTCTAGTGACATTTTGATGGTTTTCTGAATGTAAAAATAAATTTTAAAATTGGAATATCATTTAAACTTTCTGAATTACTTCTTTGGATATCATTCCAAGCCTGAATCCCAGGTAACTTAGCGACCACTACCTGTGCAATATATTAATTGTGTCCGTCATTCATGACACAAAATCAAAATCTTCAAAAACATCATTCCATAGACAAGAGTTTCTCCTAATTTCAGTAGCAAAAACATTTTTATATACAAACAATTATTGCCTGAGTATCAAATAAGTACATAGAAAAATATATCAAAATACGAGCCGATTATTTGTAAATTGTATTTTTTCACTACTGTTGTATTTTATTAGGTGCTATGTTTTATTATTTTTTTGTATGATCTCTTTGTATTACCTTTATTTTTCGTTTCTTTCCTTTTTTCAATTAGGCATTTAAAAATATTATTTCAGTGTTTGTTATCTATTTTCATCGATATCTGCAATTTGTTTCAATAATATCTGCTGTGAAGAAAATTGGAGCTTTGCCCTGTTGTGGATAACTAACTAACTAACTAACTGACTAAATAAATAAATAAATAAATAAATAAATAAAATAAATAAATAAATAAATAAATAAATAAATAAATAAATAAATAAATAAATAAATAAATAAATAAATAAATAAATAAATAAATAAATAAATAAATAAATAAATAAATAAATAAATAAATAAATAAATAAATAAATAAAACTTCCGTAGAAGTCGATTCTTAATTTCTTATTTGTTTCGTCATCTACATCGAAAGTCGGTAGGAACAGTGCATTCAATTAGTCTTTCGTGTCAAACCATGTCTTACTTCTGCTTTCCGCACTCACTCTAACAGAAACATTTTTTTTCCGGTTTCGGGTAACAGGCGGTTCCGCATGAGGGCGTTGATTCTGGCGGATCCTCCGGTGAGGCCGCCCGCTCGCTGGGAGGAGAGTGTCTCCGTCATGCTATGTGCTCCTCTTCGTAAGAATGCGCCTTCCTCCCGACCTCTCCCCCTCGCTGTTAACACATAGTAGGCGGCTCTGCTCGTCTCACGTTTGAAAAGGATGTTTGCGTACTGTTACGTGGGAAGGAAGGAAAAATCATGTGTGGGCTGAATACAATGCGAAATAACTCTCCGCGTGCAAAAGAGTTGATTGTTTATACAACGGTAAGTGTTCACTTGAACTTAATTTCCTTTCCGTTTTTGTGTAGCGACAAGGATTTTTCCTTGTTCGAAACGTCAGAAAACATTAAGACATGAATGGTATTTTTCTTTGTGGCACCTTCAAAGAACTAATTTCGTGGCATGATTGCCACGAAGTGCGTGGATTCGCGTTTGATTCTAAATGACATCATCCAATTTTCAAAATTAGGTGGATATTGAAGAGTATACATTTCATAATTTAGTGATATGCGTGTTCCCTCAGGAAATATCACTAAAAAGATGAAAGTGTACCCAGAGGAAGAAAATAAAATCGTACGTAAATAATTAAACATTATTTCTTCATTGGGTTTCTGATCTGATTGCGTACATGAATACACCTACAATTAAAATCAGGAAATGTGCACATATTTATCTTATACCGTAATATACGCTTAATGTGCTTGTATTAGGTGAAAAAGATGTTTTATTGGCAAAGACGTTAAGTAAAAAATTAAAATGTGTTTTTTAGTATGCTGTTATTTTTCGAGATTTTATATTAGTCGAAGACCAGTGATCTTTCTGCAAAAGTATTCAAGAAACAAAGGAGCATAAATAATAAAAATCAGAATCTATATAAAGCAATTTGATAACCTAGACTCATCCATTAGACTCATCGTATTTGAAAAGTATTCAAATTGATACAGAAATTGAATATATTCAAATTAATATATTTATGAATTTTTTAGAATGGTTTAATACGAAACGGAATGACGGCAGTAGACTGGATATTTATCCTCTTTGCATTTTCGTTTCTCAGAATAGTGCAAACATTTCATCATTGAGTGAAAAAGCAATATTTAATTATGGAACACAGTTTTCTTGTCATACTACTTTGAGATTTAAGCTTTTTGACCTCAAATACGCTTACGCAATCTTGGCAAAGATGAAGTATGCGGAAACATTCTTCTAAAAAGTTCTCCATTTTACAAGGAAAGGAAAATAACTTGTAGTTAAATAAACAATTGATGAATCTCGAAAGAATAATATTCTTCATTCTAAAAAAGATGAACGAATGAAAATTGTTAAATAATGAGAGTAGATTATTAAAAAAATAATCGTTTTGTCATTGCAGACACAAGAAGTGAAGAAATAAACATGAAGAGGAAATGGAACAATGAATGACTGGAGAATCACACCAGTCTCAAGCAAGTGAATATAAGGAAACAGAAGAGAAAGATAATGGTGTTGCTTCATTACGTAACGAGAAAACATAAAGGAAGATTCCCTACAGAAGACCAGGAGAATTAACAATGCAAGGACCAGTACGCTCTAATTTAAAAATTCCCTACGCGTTGCACCAGCGGGTGCCGCAAGGGGGCGTGGTCCAGAACAGAAGAGCTGCGACGGATGCCGCTTGTGCATGTCAGTCAGACCAGCTGTCCACCTGTCTGCCTGGTAGTTCGTTCACCCGTCAGTCGGCCTGCCTGAAGGAAGTTCGTCCACCCATCTTTACGTTGGCTTGGCCTTTCGTCCATTTACCGGACCGTATGCATGTCCGTTTCCTCGTCCTGTCCGTCTGTCTGCCTGGCCTGTTCAGTAGTATTGAATTAACTTATTAACTATTAAATGACTGAAAGACATAATAGTTTAATTATTTAATATTGAACACGTTCCAACAAATTATCATGTAATAATTGCTCTCTCGGTCTCGCACGCGCGCACAGACATGCTCTTTCGCTCAATCACGAATGATCATCGTTCGTTTAGTTACTTTCTCATTCATGTTCTCCATTATCGAAGCACTGGATCAATTATCCATTCATTCACTTTTTTTCACTCAATTTGCAAATTTAATTTTTTTTTAAAAAATTTTTTTTTTAATTTAAATTTATTTCAGAAACAACTTAATTTTTTATTCACTCTCTTTTAGTTCCTCCCATTCCCTCATTGCACATGTATTGTTTGAGGCAAATCTAGCTTAAGCTGGAGTGTGTTTGGAACAAGAAATTGGAAAAAATTGACGTAATGTTTGTTACGTGTTGACATATTTGATGCTTTCTTGTCATAACTGAAAATACACTATTCACTGACTTACCTTGTTTCTTATATAATTCATTTAGTCCATTGGAAATTATTCTCTTAGACCCATAGACCCACGTGAAAGACTTTTCCGTGGCGCGCGAGCAACAGCTATGGTCATTAGTCCAATAGAAGTAGTGCACGTTTCGACACGTGAGGTGGTGGTGTTATTCTCCCACTGGATGGCGAGATCCGGCAACAATCTCCACGACTGTTTGCGATATTTCCCCATCTAGGTATCTCCCACAGTGGTAGTCAGACACCAAAACCTGTAAACCCCCGACTGGACTTCTGACACGAGTGGTAGTGTGGTGCATGTATGTGTAAGAGTGTGTAAGTAAGGGCTGAGGACAAGGTTGGAAAGAAAGGTCGCGCGCGGTCTGTGGCCCGTTTGTTTGGGTACTCCTCCGGCATTTGTCTGATGTTGAATGAGGAAACCACGGACAACTACCGACCTAAGAGCCGTACGCTAGAATTATTCTCTAGACATCGGCTGAACTCGACCTAGCTGAAAAGCTAGAGTCAAAAATCCTGCCACCGTCGGGTCTAGAACACAAGGCTCTGCAGTGATATCAGTTGACGCCCCGAGCCCGCTCCGCGGGGCAAAGGGCTGTGTGATGGGCGTGTCGGCTGGCCACGCCCCCTCGCGGGCGCCGCCGCCTAAGCAGCGCTCATCGGGGATGCGCCGGGCGTAACGGGCCGTGGAAAATCGCGAAAGGATGCCAAGGCTCAACCCATTATCTCACCGGCCACCCACTACCCGCCGCCCGCGCCCCGAACCCATTATTCAGAAAGTGGGATTCCGCCCGCGGCGCGTTGGCAAATTCGGGGGTTTGTATGCGCCCCGCCACCGGAAGCCCTCTGGCTGGCGGTGGCCGCCGGCGGGTGGCGGTGCCGCCGCGTGGGAGCGCCCTGGTGAGGCGGTGGCTTTTGTGCGAGCGGTGTGTAACCCAGATGACCGCCTACGGCGCGGTGGGCGCAAGATACTTCGCTGGAAAGCTGCTTCTTCGGGATGAATATTTCTTTATGATACGATTGTTTCAGCCCTTTATCCGTTTCCTGCCTATATTAATGAAGCTGTTTTTGGGTATGAAGATGTGGTACGTTTGTCATGTAGTGCAGTCATGAAGGGTATACAGTAATAGTAGTTGGGAGTGTCGTGTAGGATGGATGACATGTAGGGACGGTGAGCTGTAAACATTTGCGATTGCGAGTCAAGGCCTAGGTAGTCATTTAGTTTCGGTCATGAGCAAATAGTCATGACATTACTTATGAATTAAATGTTAGGAAAAAATTGCAACTAGTGAAGTTTTTACATTGTCATGACATTCAATATGCTTACGTCAATGTGGCAGGCATATTCAATATAATATATTTTGAATTAGTAGTTTTATTTAATCGTAATATTAATAATTATTATTATAGATATAATTCTGTAACATTTATAATTTCGTACCATCGTATTATGTTATTATAAAATCGTTTTCTTACCATCTTGTTTGAAAACCAAAATGAAGTTGTTGTTTGCTTGCGATACACAGAACCTGTCACTTAAAACTTTCTTCTTAGCTTTCTTTCATTATCGTCGGGATAATACCATACAATTAATAACTTCGTACTAACTACTATTACTCAGTCTTTTGATTATGTCGCCTATCATCCAGATGCCAGAAAATACATGAAGGTTATAAAATATTAATTTATTGAACATTAACTTGTTACTAACTAGCACATTAATACATCTTGAATGAGTTCATTAAAACTATTAACAGATAAATAGCAGAAGTCGTTAAAGAAAACATTTGATTCTGCTATTCTTTCAAGATTTTTGTTGAGCAATCATTCTAATCACAACCAACTTGGGCGTAACGATTCTCTAAAAACTAAGTTCTCATCAACATGAACGTATGGTCCCAAACGGTGGGACCATTGTTCATGTAATACTGATATTTATAATTACAACACACGTCGAAGAAATCATGCTCGTGTCAGTATCAACAGTTCACTACAATAAACAGTTCAATACAATACATATATGTAACTTTACAATGCATTACCAAATGGCATTAAAAAATTAAAATCGGTACAGAAATTTAAGATAAAAGTAAAATATTTTCTGCTGCATAACTGTTTCTATACGAGCAATTGGGGACTATACTGATCATCAAAAAATGTTTATTTTATCAAAACAATGATATAGGATTATGAATTAGTTTACATTTGCATTATATAATTAAAAGAAGACTTAATATGCCTGTAACAAGTAATGTACTTCAGCTTCCGGCGTCAATGACCCCATCTCAATTGGAGTTTTGTCCAGTTTTCCTGATCCATTGAGCACATGCTGAGATGGTCCCTTGATTTGCTTCTAGACGTAAATATAGCTTCACCATGGGCACGTTTTGTTAAGCTCTCTTTTGTTTCTATTGGTAGTAGAGCTTAGGGTGAGTTTCTGTTTTGTTAGCAATGCAGAAAAATCAAATGTGCAGTTCGTTTACAATTATAAATAAGTTTTCTTTAACTCTGGAACGGAAATGTCTTATTTTTGGATTATTATTATTATTTATTATTATTATTATTATTATTATTATTATCAGTATTATTTGTTTTCTTTTCACTACAAAAAGTGTCGGAGGACAATCTCAAGACACAATTTGTCAGTACGAAGTCATGGAGCTTCGGTGAAGAAATAGTTATACTTATGGTTTTGTGTCAGTACAGTTCTCAAAACATGCAGTCTTTTACATTTTGATGGATTCAAGTGATGTCTTCATATTCTAATATGCTTTCTTCCCTAATCGAGACTAAAAATTTCGTACTTTATTTGCTGTGCCCAGTAAAGCGACTTTTTGCATTGTTCTGAGGTGTTTTTCTTTTAATCGCAGCCTTTGTCCAGTTTTCAACCAATCCTTGGTTACCACGCCATTTGCTGACACTATCACAGGCACTATGTCTACGCTCCGTAACCTGTACTTGTCCCTCAACTCCACAGCGAGAGGTTGATATTTTCGTTTCTTTTCAGCAATAGTTGACACCAGTTTGTCGTTTGTGGGAACTGCAACATCGATTATCATTGCTCTTCTTGTTGTTTTATCAAATAAGACAATATCTGGTCTGTTAGCTTCAACCGCCCTGTCTGTTATAATTGTGCTGTCCCATAATATTCGTGCCAAATGATTACTGATAACTTGCTGAGGCTTACATTTGTAATAGGGGTGCTCCTGTTCTACAATTTATAATTCTTTGCCAGTGCTGATGAATTATTTGGCTACATTATTATGTCGCAGTAAATATTCAGTTTGCGCCAAGGATGGACGTTCTTATATCTGGATTGACTCATTGTTGATTTTACACAATCGGCACCTACTATCGACTGTTGGCCCAAGACATACTTTTGATAAGCTCTTGTTTTCAGTTCTTGGTCTTGTATGGAGAAGACGAATCCCTCTGTTTCACCACAAAGCCCCGCTGTTCGTAACTATTCCGTGGACCATTTCAGATCAATATATTATTATTATTATTATTATTATTATTATTATTATTTTTATTTTAATCGTTTAAACTTTTTCAGCTTTGAACTATTAATAGTTAAATTGTTGGGAAGGCATTCTGAAACTCAAGAAAGCGTGCGCAGATGATTTTCTTCCCCATACGTCACATACAGTTTTAACTGTTCTTTTGACTAAATAATTATTTAAATATCAAAACATTACTGAACCAAAAATAAATTAAAGAGTTTAATAAATTAACAAAGAAATGGAAATAATGATAAGAATAATCCATATTGTTTAATATTACAGTAGGTCCGATTCATACAGAAACTCTGAGAAGTGCATTCAATAATTTATTTCATCTCTAACTCAATCTTTCCACTAAACATTTTTTTATTCAACAAATTCACATACAAGGTTTAATGTGTAGCAGAGAAAAGGAAACACACCGCAATAACACACAGCAAATACATACACGCAATAAAAACACACAAAAGGAAGTACACAATTGCAAAAACATACACGAGCGTAGTCTTGCATATATGGATAGCTCACACATACTTGGACGAGCACAGACTTCAAACGTAAAGCATGGATGCGCTCTTACGCAGTGATCGAGGATAAATTAATGCTGAATTTGAACAGATACTTCTGGCATCATCTGTATATGAGAACACATTAAAAAATCTTCTATTTATTGTTGTGATATTCAGTATTTACTGAATAGTGTACTTGTAAAATAGGGTTATATTTCTGAATGTACAACTAATTGCAAGAATAGAACTCGAATATTATTTTATTTTGTATAATATTGTGTTATTATTACTATCATTACTGAGCCGTAAACTTTATTATAGTCAATTGTACAAAAGCGCGTAAATTACCAAAAGGTTTGCTGGTATTGACGGCGCAAGAACGCTTCAACTTAATCGTCTATCTTACCCCCCCCGCGCTTACGCGATTGGAAAGTCAGTGTCTACATCTGTTGCCTTTACAGTGTCATTCTGCCTTTTGAATGACGTCGGAGAAGGATTTTCGACACTAGCCATGTAGAAACTGGGTCGAATTCTGTACGGGGTGAGATGGGTCCGGGCATCAACTGATGTCACTGCAGTCCCTTTGTCCGGGAGGTCCTACGTTCGAGTCCTGATGGCGGCAAGATTTCGACACTAGCTTGTAAGCTAGATCGAATTCAGTCTCTGTCTGGAGGAGAATTCTAGCGACCGGCTGATCTGATCGGTAGTTTTCCGTGATTTCCCCGATCAACACCAGGCGAATGCAGGAGCAGTGCCCTACCAAACGGGCCTCGCACCGCGCGAGATTTTTCCTTCTATCCTCACCTTTTACACACACTCACACTAACATGCTCTACATAGCCACACATGCCTGGAGACCGGCCGGGAGCTTAGAGCTTGTCTTGGCTGGAGCTGTGTTCCGCTCGTGGGAGATACTTTGAGGAAACCTCACTAGCCGACGGTAGGTCGGCAACGGATCACGCCATCCAGCTGGGGAAGATCACCGCCACCTCTCGAAGAAAAACATGCACTACACTTACGGGACTAATGTCCTCATTATTGATGCGTCCGGAAGCACTAACAACCCCTTACTGCACCAATCAAATTCTTTCGGGAAGTTAGTTCCACCGAAAGTCTGATCTAATTGATAATGTTCTATTGTTTCTCTGATCGAATAATGGCGAAGGCTGGAACAGTACCCTAACAAACGGGCCACGGACTGCGAGATCTTCCCATTTTTATCCTTGTGCTCCTGCTCTATTTCACGTATACACTTATAAGCAGACACGTCGGTAAACAAGTGGAGAGCACCGGCAGGGCTGGTCAGAGACTAGGAGGCGATACGTGGAGAAAAACTCCTAAGCCGACGTGTAGGTCGTAATCGGATCTCAAGAAAAGAGAATGGAAACCTCTCGGAGTATACCATGCACTAAACTTACGGAACTAACTACTTTAGTGGATGATGCGACCGGAAGCAGTATATACTTTCTCGCATCTTTCCCCATATACGCTCGGCGTCCCGAAGCCCATAAATCTTGAGTAATTGTCTGAATTGCGGGCGCGCCGCGGGACGGCGCACGTGGGAAAAACCTTGAAAAGTGAATGTCAGATAGAGCGACCAGATACGTAGAATAGAGTCTGCGAGCGCACGCGATCATTTGGCGGACGGGGTGGACCCACTTTAAACACGCATCGTCACTCCGTGTGGAGATAGTTCACGGAAGATTCAGCGCGCCCCCGCGTCGTTGGTAGCTTTTCTCGACCGAGCGCGCACGCGTCTCCCCGGCTCTTCTCACGGGAACTGTTTATTTGGTCGCGTCTGTCCTCGTTGCTCCGTGGCGATTTCTAAACGTGCGTGTGCCGTGTTTGAAGTTCTGACATGGACGCGGTTTTAAAAGATGGGATTCGTTATTTCGCCGAGAGCTGCGGACGTCCTCAAGAACAAAACCCGTTAATTTTGATCTTGTTGCTTTCATGCGTGTCGAAAGAGAAACTTGCATTAGGACGAATAAATGACCGTCCTACGTTCTTTTCTGATTCCCAGGCACGCGCAGTTCTCATCTTTCGAAGAATTCCGAGGCGATAATGCGTGTAGGAGGGCCGAGCGCCGTTTTCCCTGGCGAATGCCGTCGGAAGAGGTGGTTTTGCGCCGCCCGAGTTTGTTCATTGCAGCGAAAGTGCGCGGAATGATCGCAATTACGACGTAACGACCAGAGGTCAAGACGCCTTTATGCAATGCCCGCCGCGACGGACAGCAGGCGGTGGAATGACGAGATACCTCTAGAAGGAAGAGAACTTAATGCCTGCCAGGGGATTCAGAGCATAAATTTGAATGGAACTGGACGCCAGATGTCCATTTCTTTTCACAGTTGACAGCTTCAAATTCAACGTCTGTGGAGTTACGTAAAGTCTGTGATGAAAATATGATTTCGACATGAAAACAGAATTCCATTGCTTTGATATTTTATAAAAGGATGAAAAAATATTTTTAACATTACACAAATTATTATTCGCCTTAATAATTGATATAATTTAATTAATATAATTTCAGCTGTATTGTATACTGTATTTTTTCTTTCACTGATTCTTTAATTTTTGGGGTGGGTCGAAATATTGTTTGTTTGTGATTCCCGACGCGTCAACTTCTATGGTCATTAGTCCCGTATGTGAAATTCGTATTTTTGCTCAGAAAGTGACGGTGGTCATCTCGCAGTGTATGGCGAGGTCCGGCGCCGACCTACCGTCGGCTAGGCGGATTTTCCCAGACCCACCAGCAGGGCACTGCCCACCAGCAGGGCACTGCCCCAGTCAGGACAAGTTCTACGCTTCCGACCAGTCTCCCCGCATGTGTGGTAGTCTAGTGCATGTTAGTGTAAGTGTGTGTAAGTAAGGGGTGAAGATAGGACAAAAAAGAGGTAGGAAAAATCGCTCCCGATCCGTGGCCCGGTTGTTAGGGTACTGCTCCGGCATTCGTATTGAGTTGATCGGAAAAACTACGGAAAACTACCGATCAAAGCAGCCGGCCGCTAGAATGCTCCTCCAGACAGCGACTAAATTCGATCTAGCTGACAAGCTAGAGTCGAAAATATTGCCACCGTCGGGTCTCGAACTTAAGAGTTCAGAGGCACTGCAGTGGCATCAGTTGATGCACTGAGCCACCTCTCCCCGTGGGAAATATTCATAGAGAAATGCACAAAAGAACGAATGCGCTTTAATACTTTTAAGATAATTGCGGTGTATCGGAGATTTACTTTGTGATTCGGTCAATTTCTGTGCAAAGGAACAAGTCTAGTTTATACAAAGTTAACGCATATTTGTTACATAATATTATTAAGAAGTCTAAAAACTCTTGAGTTGTTGAAACATCCCCTATTATGTTGTCCTATGATTCACGTATATATTTGGCAATTTAAAGTCGAATTAATCCGACTTTTGCCAGCTTGTGGTGTTCTCAAGCCTGTTTATATATCCACGCCTTGGAGTAAGGGAGAGTTGTGCCGAGCATGGCGAATTTTCTTTCCTGTGTCTATTCAGCGCTTTGGTCGTTACTCAGAAGTAGAAACGAGAGTATTTTATTGGAAAGCGTCAGCTCAATTTTTGTCCAGACTCGTAGTCGATTCCAGGATCGCACTATAGAAAGCTAGCACACTCAGCAAAGGGATTGATCTTTTAACGCTTATTTTTAACAGAAGAATAGACGCCATTGGAATTTTCTGCTTAATTGGTTCACTTGAAAGATTTTGAATTACATTTTCTGTGCACAATCTTAATATGATCACTAGTTAGTTAATAAGTTAAATGCTACTTTGATTGCATTTCGACATCTTTCATTTCAAAACATTCATTGACTTAAAACAGTCAATTTACACATTTTAATTAGCTGCAAGTGTATTGAGAATATGTTGTGTGACTCGCCATAAAGTGACAATAACGAGGCCAGTTAATACAAGTACGTGAGAACATGAGTGACCTTGATGCAATATTTTAACAAGCGAAAAACGCGCCCTGAAAAACCTTTCACTGTCTAATCATTCATTTCTTAGCGAACAGGTTCATTACCGGCGATGTTTTAACAATAGCGGCACTCCCCTTCTCAGCTTCACAGGAAGGCAGATAACGGGCGCAAGACGTCCACGAGCAAAGTGAGAAAGGAAAGGCTTGGACGTGTGATAATTACACTCTAGGTTTGACGCCAACTGATTGCAGATAAGCTGTTTGCAGCACGCAAAGTGGGGTAGGAGTATCCTCTGCTGAGGTGATAAAATTGGCGTTTAACCCGGCAGTAGCTGCCTCCGCTTCGCCCTGATATTCAGAAACACCTTGCGATTAAGCCATCGCCACGACTGAAGCGTAGCCTAAGAAAACGGGTTCATCTGCAGTACATCAGCCTTTCTCCATGAAGTAGTATTTGCGAGGCTTAGTTCCAAGGGCTGCAGGGTTTATTTATGGAAACGGAATTTTTTTCGTCGTTACTCAACATGACGCAGTGAAACTTGGTAACTCGAATCTGAAGCGGAAAACAAAAAGAATTGATGTTATTGAATATTTCGTCACGTCTACATTCTGATACGTTAGGACTAATGGAGCTCTTTGGGTGAATGAAGATTGACACAGCGGATTTTCATCGTACGCTTCTAGTTAAAAAAATAAAAAAAAACATAATTAATTTCTTGCTAAGTCGATATCTACCTACGGACAAAGTCAACATCCACCCATTAATGTAAATATTTCATGTGGTTAGGCGGAAGAGCAGGCCTAACGGCCTGAGCCTCGCCACTAATAAAGACAATTTTATTATTATTATTATTATTATTATTATTATTATTATTATTATTATTTACTATGGGAGAAACTGCTGAAAGGTATACCTGGAACAGAAAATATATCAGAACAGTTTCGATATCTTAGATTCTTCATTTGATGGTGGTGTTTGACCGTGTCTTAAAGATGAGAGGCTGTACTCTGGATGGGAATTGACACTTGTTTGCGCCCCTAGTAAATATTGCCTTGGTGAACAAGGAATAAAGTAGAAATATTTTTTAATTAGAGTTTCATAGTACATTGGTGAGACAACTATACAAAAAACACCATGCATTGGCTCTTTAAGTGCAGGAAAAAGCAAAATACAAGACTTTTGAGATTATTTTGTCATTTCTTGGATTTTGCAAGAAAAAATAACATTGGGTGTTTAGAAAAAGTACACGATACAAAAATTTGATATACTGAGGAATCCAAATTATGGACTACGTGCTATCGATTGTTGGATTCGTCATTTAGTACATTCAACATACAACACATCATACAACAGCACATACTTTTTTGCATTATTGCAAATAGTTGAGTAATAGTGATATATTATTATTTCGGACACACTGAAACTCAGTTATAACTTCAAAAAGTCCAAACAAATCCAAAGAAGCGTCTGTGGTGTTTCGGCGTTTGCTTCAATAGCCAGGAAATATAATCATTTCTAACTTTTTCAAAAGAAACAAACATGAATTAATTTAGCTGTTACAGTATTAGAAGCACATTATTCAGAAAAGAAAGAATAATATTCCACCCAAGATTTTCCTCATTTCATAGAAGTGAGCTATCAATTCAGAATATAATAATCAGCGATCAAAACTTCTTAAAATAAAAGAAATGTATTTGTTATTTTCCGTTAAATAAATTACCTTCCTTATATCTATTTCCTTACATAATAATGTTATCTCCATCATACGATTAACCAGGAGGTAGGCTCTTGTGCATCGTATCCGACTTCAGCCAATGAGCTTCAGACACCAGTTTGCGTCACAATATGAGCGGGAATTTTAAATCCAGCCAGATGCCAAACTTATCTTGTCGTTACAAGACATTGAAACAGATTTATAACCCATTTCTTTTAAATATTGCGTCTTGTACACCTTCGTGTTATTTTTGATTCGTTACTGTTGAAAATTGTCATTTTGTAGCATTTTCAAAATGTTTCTCAGCACTACTCGCTATCCATGCAACATGGTCTGGCTGGCTTTTCAAACAAAGCGCCCGTGCTGTGGTCAAGTGATTCGTGACGCAAACTTGTGATGCGCAGAACCAGCTAAAATCGGTGCACCGTAGGAACTCGCCAATGTACTTCCACCATTAATACGACCAGCATCAATGACCTGAATTCTAAGAATTTCCGTACACTATGTTCCCATTTTGCGAAATGAAAGCGTGTAAGACAAAGTGCGGGAAATTCCAATTTACAATGTCGAATTTTTCCCAATTGTCGAAAATACAGAGAGGGAGTTAAAATCGTATCAATACCACATTCTTCACATTTATTTGCTACATATGTGGAAAAAGTGAAAATAAAAAATGGAGCCATTTTTGAGAAAACAATTGAATAGAATTTAAAAATTGCCAATGTTTGACGCAAAAATTACGCAACAAAGACTCATATTTTCCAAAATTCAACATTGCCTTATTTCAAGATCTATTTCTGATGAAAACCCTTCATTTAAGAAAAAAGTATCTGGATAATTGTGGTTGTTGGAAGAGAAATTTTTGCAATTTGGCAAAAAATTGCACTTTTGCAATTTTCAATCAGGGATTTCAATGATACCTACACCATTCACTTAAGCATCATTTACGCCACTCAGGGACAAAATTAATAAAGAAATTTGATTTTTTTTAAATTTTGAAAATGTCTAGGGGACTTCACATAAAGTCCCCCCTAAAAAATTAAAATATGTTTCAAATTCAAGGGATCACAACATCAGCCAGATCGATTGGGGAATATCAATTTTGGTGAAAATCTTACTTACGGTATAGACGCTAGCTTTATTCACAGACAGACTCACTTTTTACCTTCAATCGATTTTTCGGTGTCAAGGACCCACAAAACATGTATTATAACTGCACTTAATGTGTTGCAGATAGTAATTTTCTATATGTAGGGCCAGGATTTATCAAATTTTTCGTTATCAGGGTGCGGCAAAAATTTTTTGTGTCGAAAATTCTCCGTTTTTCCTCTGTAGCTTGCAATACTTTCTCTACACTACGTAAGTAGTAGCGAGAAAGTAATATTTAAACAATAAGGAGTTCATATTATAGATGACGTGCGGTCAATTAATAGATTTATTATTTAATGTTTTCGGGTATGCCATTTTCTATATTACCATAAGGTAGTACTAGAGGTTATATTCTGGGAGGTAGCAGTATATCTCCCCCGCTAGATAATCTACACCTCTGATTCCGGGGTTTACCCTCTCCAAACATCTTTTCCAAGGCAGCCCTGCCACAGCCGGGCCAAGCCCTAAGCTCTCGAATGGTCGTCCGAGTAAAATACAATGTCGTATAAATGTTCGAAGAATTAAAGAACACCAAAGAAACAGTGTAAAAAAGGGTGATGACAATGTCATCTCCAAGCACATCCAAATTTCTGGACTTACTATGGATTGGGATAATCCCACCATACTTGACCAAGAAACCAATTGGCATAAAAGGCTAATTTCAGAAATGCTTTTTATTAAAAAACAAAATTCCATCCTCAATGGCCAAAAAGATTACTCCAACTTTAACAATATTTAAAATAAATTTATTAACTCATTATAGGTGATTCTCCCCCCTCTATTCCCTGTTCATTTTAACCCTTTTGTAAATTATGTTTCAACACATTGGTTTCAATTTTTCTTTGTTTAGCACAATTTTTCTCCTCTCTCTGATATTATGTTTACATACAGAGTAACCCATGGCTCCCTTCCCCCTCCACTTTATCTTCTTATTCATTAAGAGTTGCGCTGTTTTACTGTACCGGAGTTGGCACCACCTTCACACACAGTACCTTGAACCGTTGTGTATCGAACATGCTCCGATACCTTAAAGTATTAATTTTCAATTGGAAGAAGATCTTCCAAGATATACAATTGCATTTCTCTATGCCTCTTTAATATGGTCCTTTAGACCACCATTGGTTAAGATCAGAAGTGCCTGGTTATACATTATATCTTGACACTATGGTGTAACATAACCTAAGCAACTTACAGGTACCACGTCTTTATTTAATTGTTTTTGTTTTTAATTGTTTTATACTAGCAATATTATGTAATATTGTAACTGATTGGTGTGTTGACCTTTCAGACACTGAAGAGGGCCTTACAATTTAGACCTAAACGTCTGTTTTAAATATACTTTTATTGACTGGAATCATCGTTTTTTCTTGTAATGATAAATGTTCGAGTTTACCTCGCGACACTTCCAGAACGTACCAATTCCAAGAGGTCGCAAGTCCCAATCCTGTGACTGGCATGATAGTTTTGCTTGTCTTTCGTGTCATGAAGGCTACGCATTCTCGACGTCAAAGCTGAGGAACCAGAAAATACATCAGAGAGATGTAAGGGCAAATCTACACGTCAGAATATTATTTAAATTCTAGCCTTACAGTGCACAATGTACCTTCAATTAGACAGCGACGTGATGTATTTCTCATAATATCATAAACGACTGCAAGAAACGCATTAAAAACGAATTAAGACAAATTGGATGAAGTTATGCAATAAGAAGAAGTAAGGAAGTTCGGACAAAATATTTCCTCCTGAGGAACTGACGACTTACTGATGTGATAAATAAAGTGATCGAAAAATAGATCACCAAATTAATATTTTTAATGAGGCAATATTTTATTGAACACATTATGAAACAAAACAATGCCGGAGTTGATAATTTTCCGCAATAAACGCGTAGAAAGTTATATGTGAAAGATGATTCATTGATGAAACATTTTTCTCTCACATGTGTCCCCGTTTCAGACCTCGCGTTGTGCTAGCCTGTTGAGAACTACCCCGTCCTTTATTGATATTTTAATATTACGAAATATTTATGTTATTTACAACAATTATACAATATTATAAAGGTGATTACTTTCTATTCTATTATCAATATTGTTACTTCTTCCATTGCCCTACTATGTTCATAAATTCTCTCAATTTTAAATATAATTTTATTAATTTCACTTTCAATTTTAATCATGGCTTTCGACGTACATTTTACTCATTACCTGTTGAGTGTGGACGTTTAATTCTGAACGAATTAAGATTCCTGGATGTGTTATTGATAAAAGCCTATTATTGAATTGATTGCAACTTCATTAGTTCATGATATCAATTATCGGCTTATTTCTTTCTCAAAAAATGGAAATATAACATTTACTCTAACCTTTATGCAAATTTTAATGAGCTCATTAATAAAATGATTACCTCTGTACAAACATGAAAGTCCGTACGGCTTTAAATAAAGTTCGTAAGCTTACAGCGATGACTTCTAAGATGTTTTTTCGGATGCCTTGCGGCTCGTCGTTGTCGTGGAATGTCCTAGATATTCCTATTATCCCGTTCTTGCCGATCAATAGAATATATTAAAAATATTTCCGGAATATTCTCAACTATTTGGTACTTTATAAGATTTGATAATTTCAATTAAACCAATACGCGATCGTGACTTGCCCTAGCTGTGCTTCGGATGAAACACCTACGCGCGACTATCTCCAGCTAACTTCTTGAAAATAACTTCCATCTACGGAGCTATCTTAATATAAATCCCTTCGAAACACGGAGTCTATTTGAATTCAAGTGCCAAATTACAATAAGAAAAATTATCATTATAATTCAATGCGAATAAGTACTTTGGCTTCTTACTCTGCATCTTGCCAAGCTATCAAAGTCAATCATAAGTTACTCACTTCAGTATCATTTAACTAATACTCAGTCTATGCTGAAACAATAATCGTTCCGCGCTGATTGATTTCGATGTGTGAAGTTTAATAGCTTTCTAGAGAATTCTGTGCACCTTCGTACAAAATCACGGCTTTCCAGGCCCTCCCCACACCTTTTGCTTGTAATGTCTTGGGGACCGTGTCACCCAATTTTTTTTTAAATTTTATTTTCTTGTATAGCGAAGTAAGCACTTTGTAAGATTGTATATGAACTACAAACTAGCAAGCTTAGTACTGTTACATGTTTCCCCAAACGAACAGCGCTATAACACCAAGCATGGAATACTACTCTTTGTTTATTGGTTCCCCTAACAATGTATATTCTTTGATTACCGATCCCGACCTCGCATACAATCCCAACGTATAACGAACGCTTGATGCTGATTTTACCTTTCAAATTACACCCGGGGTCCTTGGATTATTACAACTTTCCACCTCCAATATAGCTGAATATCTAATGAAATTGGATATTGCAACAAAACTTAAAAATGTTCTCTCTAAGGCTAGATGCAAACATGATCTTGACATACATTCTTGGATTCTTCATGCACTAAAGTCGCTCGTACTTGAACTCACGCCATTCACTTTCACATCTTGCATGATCTTGAGTGTTACTTATAATTAATTACATATTTTTATTTTTGTGCTTATTACATTACATGTTATGCCATCTTATTCACATTTTGAAAATTATTATATTATGCCTTTACCTCGTTCCTTTTTATTGGAAATTTTCGATCTCTCTGTTCTCTATCATCTTTTAATTAGTAATTACCTGTACAATATTACGAGTATTTCATAACATTGTAAATTTATTGTTCTCATTTTCTCTCTCTTATCTTACTTTTTTTAAGCTAGGCCTAGATGTTAAGAGCGTCCATGTATTCCGTCTATCATACATTACCATATATAGACAAATAGATAAATATTACCATGCATAATAAACACGAAAATAATTAACTAAATATATACACGCAGCAACTGACTTGACTGATGAGTAACGCTTGAATCAAATTCCAAATGTTAATATTGTGGGTACATTCCGGCTATCTGTTGTTCATCTAATATATTATGAAAACAAATAATACCCTTAATAAGAAATATAAAAATAAATAAGCACATGTATACACTGAAACAAACTGTCTGATTTAATTTTTAAATTAATTACCTCCTCTGCCCTTCGCCAGGAGAGGTTTTAAAATTAATTTTCAACTGCTATTTCCTTATATTAATACCGGGTAACTGGGCGATGGGTCTTATAAGAAATAATTGTTATTGCCTACTAATAGCCGATTATTCAATCTGCCACCTGTACAGAGTGGCCGAGGAATCTGAAAAGCAAATATACATTTCTAGCTACTCATTTGCTGGAATTGGCTAAATGAAAATAATTTTTTCTATTCACAGAAACTTGTAAGTTTATTCAATTTTCATTGGTAACAATACGAAATTTTCGATCATGACCAGCCTCAAACTTTATTTTGCAGTACCCGTCTTCGCATGCTCTTGACCGATGTCGCCGCGTAGAACCATTTTCAATCTTTCCCGGTGTCGATGGCTCCAGGTTCTGGCTCAAGTGTACTCAAGTCACTGATCCTCACCGCCTCAGAAATTGATAAGATTTAATTTATTCTCCTTTTAAAAGTTCCCAGTTCTTTCTACGCGTATACTTAAAATATTAAAGTTCAGCAATTTAGCTCTGCACTCGAAATATTTCCAAGTTCAATTTCCGCACCTTCATCAATATTCTAAGTCCGACATCATACGCTCCAAAGTAATGTTCACAATTCCCAAACTCCGAACATCAATTGTCTACACACGATCCGCACAGCACCACGGCATGAGTCGGAATGCCCATATTCCCCTCTTTCAGCCCTTCAAAACTCGGTCCGTCATTCTACTGTTTCTTGTTAGAAAAAATTCCATGCCTAGCCAATCCCTGAATTACTTACAATTTCAACTAGCCGCGCCCCAGACTGTCATTGCTTTCTCGGCCAATCCCCAAGCAGTTTACTTTATCAACTAGCCGCGCCCCGTGGTTCAAAGCAATGAAGTTTGTTGACCTTGACGACAACTCGTCTACCGTTGCTATGCCGCCATATTTGCTATGTCTATCCTTACCATTCACCCTGTTAACAATAAATGTGACGCAATACAACGTCCCACATGTCACAATACATTGTAACTACCATAACCACTCATCAATATTTATATTAACTTCTAACTGGGTTCTAACATAATAAACAGAAAATTTCTGAAATGATTTCGCATCTGGCAAATTTATCACCGAGTTTCTATCTCACGTTTTTTTATCCACATTACGTACCTCCTTAAAATATTATTTTTAACTTCTTCCGCTCTCTTGAGGCGCTTCTTCTCTTCCTTCTTATGACGTTTCTTCTTGTCGAATTTTTCCAGAAGATTTTCAATTTTTTTTTTTTTTCCCTTTTTGGTTTTTCCTTTTTCTTCAATTTATATATTTTAATTATTCCGATCATTTGGGTTGTAGCTATCTAAATAATAATAGTAATAATAATAATAGTAATAATAATAGTAATAATAATAATAATAACAACAACAACAACAACAACAACTCCATGGAATTCTGTGATGAAATCGTATAAGATACCATCTTGGTTTATTCCGTATCTTTTGACAATAATATTAAGCGAATTCTACCTCGCTTATGACATCAAATTACATGTGCATACATAAAAAAAAGACAAAATACCCTTTGAAAAAATCATTTACAATCTAATATTTACAACTTTTCAACATTCAACAATTAATTTTGCCACATTCATCAGGCACTCTACCAGTTTGAATAATAAAAAAATGAATGGCCATGTCTTTCTCTAAGGTCTTAAAAACTAACAATCTTGGCCTTGCTATAAATTTTGATGACAGAAAAACAAAAATATAATGTTTTTAAACTTCCATGTTTACTGCACGACGATTGGCTGTCATTACTGTCCACATCTCGACATTTCAAAAAAAATCATAACATCTTGAAAATCAACTTCATAAAATTTGACTTCGAAACTAACACGCGATGCGTCCACTACTGCAACTCGAATCATCTAAGTAAACATCCGTACAACCAAAACCACACGATGCGCTCGCCACGGAATCTCAGTCACCTCTCAAGTTTTTGATTCTACTGTAAGAAGTAGTTTTAAAACAAAAGACAACTTTTCTTTGACAAAACGACTGTTTCTTTTTAGTCTTTTTTATATTATATTGCCTTTAATAGTCTTTTAGCGTTACCTAACTTCTTTTCAATCACTTGTTTTCTTATTTGAATATTTTATCAGTAATTGTTCGTCATGCTTGTGAGAATATTCGACTGTCTCGTTCCTTATATGGAACATTAATTTATTATCACGAAAATATTTTTATTTATGAAACATTATATGGTTGCAACGTGTCATTATTTGTAAACATGTCCTGTCTTCATTTATTGACATTCTCACAGTATATTTTGGGCAATATTCTTTAAAATATTAATAAATAATGAAAACAGCTTCCATTCATGCACTTTCACGTGTTTTCGTTCTTATTGACATTCGAAATTTATGTGTTTTTTTGTCCTTATTCAACGTTTCTGTTTTTATTTTCGTCGCGTTTGAATTGACCGTCACAATAGTGAGTTATTTTTGCAAAAATCGCAATCTCTTTTTAAAAATATCTCTTAAAGAAAATTATAATACCCATTAGATAATTTGGAAAGTAGCATATACATGATCATTTTATTAAATACTACAAATATAATCGGCGTACTGGTAACGGAGAATTGAGTTTAGTCCTAACGCAAAAGAGTTTTAATTTCAACAGCATATTCTAATTTAAAAATAATTTCTTACGAGTGAAAAGAATATCCATTTAAGTGAAGGTAGGATATATTGTAACCGCTTGTCGTCGGCTACATTCATGACAAAAGAAAAATAGAAGCGACAATACCCGACATCATGCCCTACAAATAGTTTCTATAGTAGCGAAGAGATGGCGTCAGAAGAGATGGCGTTCTTGTTCGAGTCGCCGAGGTAAATAGAAGGCTACAAGTCCACCACACAATCGACGGGGGACACGTGGAAAATACCGGAATCTAAAAGCTTTAATAAAAGGTAATTGTCTGAATATTTTTCACGGAATTACTTACTGTGATATGTCAAGAGATTACATTAAATTTTAAATGAATATTAAACAAGAATGCAACGAATGAAAGAACGACAGTGGTAGTAGACCAAAATGAATTTATAAAACCACGTTGCTGCATTCTCGTTGCTAGAAAATGGAGGATTTTTTGTAACATAGGACATGTTTCTGTTTCTTTGTTACAGCTTTTAGCTTTATTTTATTTTATTCTACTTTTATTTTATTCTACTTCATTTTTATTTTTGGGATTTCATTTCGGAAATTCTATTGAGGATATTTTGACAATTCTGAGAAGTATGGTTTATCCAACAACTGGCTCGACTTTTGCTATAACGAAGTTATAATTTGGAGTTTTGGACTCGCATTCTGATGCGACCATCGCCTCTGTGTAAGCTGTGGTAAAACTTCGCTGAACAACGAGGAGACGGCGCTCGCAAATACTCCGATTCCGTCGCGATAGGCAGCGCACAGACCGTCGCAGAACAACGACGACCTTGAGGCGTGAGCATCGCTCGACAGCCGTCTAACAGCGCGGACCAGCTTTGGGAATTCGCTGGTCGTGAGTCACAGAAAAACAGAGAGAACATTCACTAAATTTCAGTCTGGAAAACTTTCAAGATAGAATTATAATTGTACTAGTTAAAACGTTGTAATGTGAGCTTCCCTCAGTAACAGACGTTGATCGGGCAAGTTTCATTGAACATTGATCTTGATAACCAGTAAATTTATTTCTTTTCTGCAGTCGTAAGAGGAATCAGATCAGAATAATTCTTGTGTTTAATGATAAAAGTCGTTCTTGTACATAATTATTTATCTAGATTCATATATAATTGATTTAATGCTGTTTGAAATCATTTAAGAGAAATTGCCTATGTAAAATTTTGAACAGGAGTGAAAGCCGTTAAACTATTTCTTTTAAAATATTATTTCATGGACAGTCAAAAGACGTTGTGAATATTAAATTATTCATATTTAAAAGGTATTAGTAATTTTGATATTGTTTGTATGTATTTTTTTTACAGGATGATTATTTGAATTGTGATTTGTGTGTTTCATTAAGTGATAATTTTTTTGTGAAGTGTACATATGTATTTGTTGCTTGTTTCGTGTAAATGTAGATCAAAGTCATTATTGCTTTAGTGAAAACTGCAGTTTAGGTAGGGAACTAGCTACCATAGTTTAAACAAAAAAGTGAGCACATAGGAGGATATGTGAACTACAGTGTACAGAGGTTTTTTTTGAGAGAATTCATGTTATTTGTCATTTAAAACTACAAAATTGTGTTTGCTTGTTATGTGATCATTAGTTTAACAAAGACGAACCCACCACCAACAGGAATTTATCCATGAATTGAGGTATTCCCAGGTTTGGGTGACGGTGTAACCACACGTCACGAAATAAGTAAATGATAGATTTACTTTCGTAATTCGGCGTACTACTAAGAAGTAGGTAGGTACGTGACGGTTACAATATTAATACTCATAAATATGATTTCATATTCAATCTGTGTGTATTTGAAAACATATTTCAATGAGTTAGATATCCTGAAAATCTTAAAGTTATTTTGTGGAAGGGTTATATATCAATCAATCATTAAAAATATTTAACGTTTTAAATACCATGTAAGAGGGAGATAAAAGACTCTAACCTTCTCAATAAAAAGATCACTCTATTAAAAATATAATGTATGCGCAATTATGAAAAAAAGTTATAAAAAGACCGATGATACTCCTTGTTCTCATTTTCTTTTTTACCACTTTCTCCTTTTTCTTCTGTACAACTTGTTTCTACAAGAGGAGCCAAATATACCCTACTTTCTGGAATAGATGTCCGTCGATCGTTCGGTTTAGGTCTCTCCTTACATTCTTGCAGTCCGAAGATGAGCTCCGCACGCAGTGAAGTGTGAAGTAGTACACACAAAAGAAAAGCATTCGACCTTGAGGAAGGCGCTGACAGTTCCTTTGTGTGTAACACACTTGACTACGTGTACTTGGAAAACTGCGTACAACCTCGTACGGAGTGATAACATCGCAAAGAAATGAGCACTCGCACACAGGGGCGTCCAGAAAAAAACAAGGGGCCTGGGGCAATAGATTCACGACACGAGGGTCGCTTATAAAGAGAAGTTTCTTCCCCCCACCACTACATATCCCACCACTACATCACCCAGAAATTACTTGTAGGGGTTAATGCGAATTAGAAGTTGGTACATTTTTTATGTTTCGAATGAAACAAAATTCGGGTCCCTAATGTAGTCGTGGCGTGGGGTAAGTTAACCACCACATTTGCCACCCATGCTGGGCAGAACTACCAAAGTTATTTGGTAAAAAGCAACGCACATTGATTTATGTTCTAGCGTATTACGACCTGTATTGTAGTATTTCACTCATTGTAAGTCCGAAATCATAATTTTCCCTCAATAATTTTAAACCCGGAATTAAGAATATTTCAAAACATGGAGGATTATTTGGATTAAACATTTTTCCCCCGTCCACTAACATTCACCATACATATTCTACTGAGTAGAAATATCATCTCGTTTGCGATTTCCCTTTCTTGTGTTTCATAGAGAATCAAAAGATTATTCAAATTATTTTTATTTTCAAGGAACTGGCATTAAAATAATCACAAAATTAAACAGTGCAATATGAATTGCAATATGAATTTCATTCAACTGAATAACGTAAAATTATTTTAAAATATTGCAAATTTCTTTTAGTATCCGAAATTGAAATACTTGTAAAATAATAAAAAATTCTAAAGTTATCCTCAAATAAATCACAAAAGCGTTTAGTTAAGCCAGAAAAAAGTTTTACTTACTCGTATAAGAATAATATACGTAGTATGGAGAAAGTTCATTAATGCTGCGGAAACTCTATTTCGAGATTTCAACGGAAATACACTCATTGGGGTCCCCTGATATCGAAAAAGTATTTTTTTCAAAACCTCCGTTCGTCTGCCTGTCCGTCCGTCTGAACTTCTGCCGTCTGTGAACAACAGCGACTAAACTATGCGTAGGAGTTTTTTCCGAACTGAATACTCTCCCATATCTAATCTCCGGTAGATATGGCCCCACTCGAAGCTCTGTGATTTTTAATAACGTAAATTAATTTTTGGAGGTATTTTACATGAATCCCTTGGAACATTTACTAAAGTTTCTCAAATAACTCTCCAAATTTTTTCTTTAAATTTCATGTCATAAAAGAGTGAAATACACTTACAAAGAAGGCATAGGGTCAATTTTCACTGTTAACTCTGTCTTTAAAGAACAGATTTAATTAAAGAAACATATCTACCTTCGTAATTGTTGTAGAAAGACGTGGAAAAAATGCTGAGTTTTTCAATTTTTGGAAAAATCAAAGATTTCAAAGACAATGAGTCCTGTACCATTATTCCACTCAAAAGGTATCTGACCCAGGAAAAAATCCGTAGATTTTTTTCATCGTTTCTATATGTTTTTCTGGGTGCTGAATTCGAAATTGATGCTTGCCACCTCAAAATGGTCGGATTCACAGAGAAAGTTGCAAAATGAAAAAAACTAAAAATTTCACCATGTTTTTAGTTTTTCGCTAATATTTCCAAAACTTTGGGTTTTAACGAAACAATTGTTATTTACAAAATGAAAGTAAATAGAGTATCGTACAAAGAACGAACTTCGTTTAATTTTCCGAAATACGGTGTGAAATACCAATATGTGAGACATAATATGGTACAAAAGTTATTATAAACAGCGTAAATTATAGGGATAAATATAGGTGAATATGCCAGCATAGTAACGGTAAGCGAGCCGTCGTCAAGGTCAACAATCTTCATGCAGTGACAATCGCGGAGACGGCTAGTTCATTTTGTAAGAAATTTAGAGATTGGCTAGGCACGGAAGTACATCAAGTGTCTGTAAATAAACAATCGAAAAAATTGACCGAGTTTTTTGAAAGGTTGAAAGAATATGATAGGTATTCATTCTGACTGATGCCGTGGTGTTGAACGGATCGTGCACAGTTAATGTTAGGAGTTTTTTGGGACTTGTAAGCATCTACTGGGTAGTAGATATTGGTAGAACTTTGAATTTGAATGTTATGTGGGGACAGTAAAACTTAAAATATTTCAAGTGAACGAGTTAGAAGGACATTGAGGGCTTAGGCGAATTTATTAGTAACTGGACTGGAATGCTAACAGCAGATAGTTTGTTGATCGTTGAGTATTCAGCATACGCGAGGGATGAACTTGGAATTCGTAAATTGGCGAACGACTTAGACTTTATTAACTTCGTAAACAGTGATCAACGGTGATTGCAGTGTGCTTCTGCAAGAAAAGAAGAGAGAAGATGGTATCTGGACCTGAGGACAGCGACGTCGGAGAAGAATAGATGGTACAACGAGGCACCTTCGTCCAAGAGCGCGCGAAGACGAATGCTACATTATAAGGTTGGAACAGGTCATGACCAAGGTTTTTTCATATTATGTAGAATTATCAAGTACCAAAATTGTTTAGTAAATTTCCATGTTTTGTGAAATGAATACATGATTCTCATTGAGCCAATTCTAGTAACGAAGTAGCAAGATAGAAATATATTTGCCTTTTAGATTCTTCGACCACTCTGTATAGATGGCAGATCGGATAATCATCTATTAGCATACAATAGTGATTATTTCTATGAAACCCGGCCCAGGTAGCCGGAAACTAATTTATTTATAATTAGAGTTGAAGGTTGACTTGCATGATAGTATTAGCGTAATCTTTTCCTGGCGCCCATTTATACAAATTCGGAACAGATGACGTTAGAATAATATCAAATAATATTAGAAAGCCGAAGATATAGTCAAAATTAAAATAAATAAATCATTAATATATTCAGTTTATTTCAAATGGCTAGCCCAACGTAGGGCAGAATTTCTTACAATTTATGACGAAATACTGATTGTTTCATATCGTATACATGTTTAAAAATGACACGTTTACCGACGCTGAAGTTGTCATAAATTGTGCACTTATATATTGAAATCGATCTGGAGGAATGTGAAATATAAGAATTGGCATGAAAATCATTTCGTAATTATAAGCAAAGACAAAACCATTTCATTGCAGTAAGAAGTAAATATTATTCGAGTAAATTTTATTTGTACAGGAAATTAAAGATGGATACTAGAAGTAAGAAATTACGTTCCGAAAACGTTAAGGTAGACAACATGGCGGCTACCGACACTAATCCCGAGGGAGAATTTTCGTGGGGATACATCAACGGAATTTAATAATATATATTTAAAGATAAATTCTTTCAATTGCCAAGTAAATCAATTACAGAAGGAGCAACAAGAATCTTTTAATAAGATTAATTCAGAAGTAAACATTTTAAAAGACAATGTCGTAGCATTAGAACATTCACAGGAACAACAATGCGAAAAGTTGACAAACGCCGAATCATGTATATGTCATTTAGGTAAAATGTCGCGACAACATGGTGATAAAATAGAGAATATAGAAATAAAAATGTTAGATTCAGAAAATAAATTAGAACAACAGATACAAGAGGGTTTAAGGAATATTAAAATATTACAAGTATGTGAGTCCGTGAAACAGGTAGCAGATATAAAAGGCAAATTAAATCAACTAGAAAAGATGTAATGACACGTACGCAGGGAAGCGTAGTAACTTGGCAACATCATTAGTTCTACCCAGTTATTTGAAATTTCACGGTGATATTAAAGAGCAGCCATGGTCTTTTATTACAAAATTGGAAAGTTATTTTATGATTAATAATGTTCCCGAAAGATTAAAATTGCATATTATTGAACAGGCGATGTCAGGCAAGGCGCATCACTGGTTGACATCGTTAGTTCCGGAACCATTAAATTATAAACCATAGTTTGATTTAAAATATAAATTATTGGGTGAAAAGTACAGAAAGGGAACAGAGTTCATGTGTGAGTTTGCGACGCGTAAAATTGCTGCATTTAAAGCTTGCGAAGAAAGAGTGGACATGAATGGTTAATGAGAATTATTATTCGTCAACTGCCAGTGAATATTAAAAATTTGTTATGGAATTCTATGCCAGTATCAGCAGAAGATTTATTGAGAGAAGATACAGACAAACGGGCGGAATGTGTTTAATTTTGAAAGGGGTATTCAAGAATATATCTGTAGATGTTTTGATTGATACGGGGCAAATGTTTGTGCGGTATCGGAAAAATTATATGAACAAATAAAGAAAGAAGGGCATGTAATCGAAGAATTACCAACTAAGAAGTCAGATATTTGTACAGCTAATGGGAGGCGCATCGAAACAAGAAGTCGGCAAATTTGGGTGGAGCTGGAAGTCCAAGGAGTAATAATACAGTTTCCGGCAATAATAATAAAGAATTTAATTCGTCCAATTATTTTAGGGATTGATGGCCTAAAGATGTGTGATGCCAAAGTTGACGTAGGTAACAGGAGTATATTGTTACGAGGTGACAAAGGGCAACAACATTGTTTGGGGATGGATGACCAGGAGGGCGAAGAAATGTGTATTTGTGATATTGCGGAACAAGTTGAAGAAACTAGGAATCAGTTTCACGTAGCGGCAGAGGGCGCGGTCGACGGAAATGGAGTAGATGATTGCCATCGATTGAAGAATTAATTAATAATATTAAGATTTTTTTGGTAATTCGAAAGACCCCGTAAAAGGATATCAATTTAAAATCGAATTGACCGACGATGAACCCTTTAATGTAAAACAATACCCAATCCCCCATGTATTTAAAACAGAAGTACGCAAACAAATAAACAAGATGCTTGAAGATGGTATTATAAAAAAAATCCATGACACCATACGTAATCCCGATAGTGATAATTCGCAAGAAAGATAATAAAATTAGATTGTGTATTGATGCCAGGAAACTTAATAGCAAGACCATCTCTTGTCATGAAAAACCGCCAAAATTAGATGAAATGATGCGAAAGATAAGGGGAGCTAGGATATTTACTGAACTAGATTTTACTGCATCATATTGGCAAATCGGATTACATCCAGAATCCAGAAAATTTGTTAGCTTTTTATTTGAAGGTGAAGTTTTCAGAGGATGGCTTTCGGTTTAAAAAATAGTGGTGCAGCTTTAATTAGTTACTTAGATGATGTAATTCCGGATGAAATTAAAGAAACAACTTTAATGTATGTTGACGATGTAGTATTATTCTCAAACAATATGCAGGAGCATTTAAGAATTTAGAGCAATTATTTAAGATTTTTCGAACATATAATTTAAAACTAAACATTGGAAAATGTCAGTTTGAAAGGAAGAATATAGAATTTATGGGGCACGTAAAATCTGAGCAAGGAATGTCGATTCAAGATCGGAAAAGAGAATTGATTTAAAATTTTCCACGACCTCGAAATATAAGGGAGGTTAGAAGATTAATTGGAGTGTGCAACTACTATTCGAGATTTTGTGAAGATTATTCGGAAATTATACACCCAATAATAGAAGTGTTGAGGAAGGGAAAGAAATGGGTATGGAACGCAAGGTCAAGAAGCATTTGTAAAGTTAAAGAAACTTTTTCACAAAACGTTTATGATTAGCTACCCAGATTTTGATAAAAGGATGTACCTACAAGTAGATAGTAGCGGATTTGCTATGGGAGCTGTACTATTTCAGCTAGATCAAGAAAATAAACAGAGGATAATTGCAATAGAAAGCCGCATGTTAACCCTTATTGAACGACATTTTACCACCAGTGAAAGAGAAGCCTTAGGGATTGTTTGGGCAACACAAAAGTTAAGAGTAATGTTAATTGGACGACCGTTCACAGTCCTTACTGATCATAAAGCTTTGATTTTTCTATTGCAGAGTCATTTAAATAATGACAGATTGTTAAGATGGTCACTATGGCTACAACAATTTAATTTTGATATTCAGTATTGTGAGGGGCGAGATAACATTTTACTAGATTATTTGTCAAGAATCAGGGTACAGGTAAAGGAACATAGTTCAGGACTTGATGTAAACGCGATACAATTGGTAAAGATACGACCGAAATGAACAAAGGGGGAATTAGCGAAGTTTCAAAGGGAGCACCCTATGGGAAAGCGAATAATTGAACATTTTTTACCAGAGGATAACAACCGACAAAAGGATGATCCGAAATTTTCAATGTGGAAGATGTACGAAGGAGTATTGTTACATCGGATTAAGAATCGAGGAACGCAATATCAAATTTGGATTCCTGAAGCACATAGACGTGAGCTTATTCAATCTACGCGTCAACATTTCGGACATTTTGGAAGTAATAATATTGAAATTATTCTCAGATCGAAATGTTATTGGAAGGGCATGGGGCGACAGATTCGTAAGCAAGTTAGTGAGTGTGACATTTGTCAGAAAACTAAACAACTTAATACGAAGGAAGTTGGGAGGCGATAATACCCAAGTCACCTAGGGAAATATACGCCGTGGATTTATAAGGGCCTATGCCAAAATCTAGATTTGGAAACCAGTATCTGTTGGTAATAGTGGACGTTTTTTCTAAAATTACGAAATTATATCCCATTGAAAGGCAAATGCGCAGAGTTGTATTACACAATGCCATAATTTTTTGAAAATTTGGCGTACCTAAGAAAATTATCAGCATTTAGGAACACAATTCACTAGCGGAAAATGGGGGCAAGATATGGGAAGAATTGGTGTTCAAATATGTTTTACGACAGTACGAAATCCTCACGTTAACCCCAGCGAGAGAATTATGAAGGAAATTTCGCGATTATTTAGATTGTATATTTCAGAATGTCATAACCGTTGGATGGAACCAGTTCCCATATTAAACTATGTTTTAAATAATGTTCCTCATGGGAGTACGCGAAGTACGCGAATCGAAATTCATATGGGAAGAAAAGGAAAAACAGATCCGTTTAAAGGGATGAAGATACCTTCGGAAATTAGTGGAGTTTCCATACATAATAATTTATTTAAAAAATAATTGCACTTGTGGACTTGTTTCGCCTAGCATTACGTCACAGATTCAAGAGAGCATCAAAGTGCTATAGTTTGGCAGCTCGGCACCAAAGGATGACGACTGAAATTAATAATTTAATTCATCAATGTACAGAATTGCTTAACTACAAGATAGGAGAACACTGCTTATTTTTGCCTTGATTTGTCTAATATGAAATGTTCATATTTAAGAATTATTCTGACAGTTTTTCTTCGCATTTATAGAAGTTACTTGGATATTGATTTTTAACTGCGTCTAGGCGATTAACACCAGGCGAGTATTGAAGGATTTGGCTAAGAATAAGCCAAAAAGACAGTTCGCTAAACAAGTGAACATCACATGTAATTCAGAGAAGTATCCCTCCGCCGCGACAGCTGTTCAGCCACGCCCCTTCATAAAGTGCTTATGGTTCCTATGAAAACATCCCTATGCAGAAGTCTAAGAGTTTCGCTGAGGTATATGGACGTACGCGAGTCCGGGAAATATTTAACTTTAATTACGTATGTGGAAAATCTCTTAAAATACTTTCACAATCAGTAAAAGAAAACTGCCACCAATGTAAATAGAAAGAAAAAATATTTTTAGACAAACACGTGCACCGGAACACATCTGCATTCAAGTCTCGGTTTGAAAATAAACATAATTTTACACACAAAAAGTAAATTCAAACAATGTTTATAGAAAAAAGAATTTTTACAGAAGGCACATAAACTGCCTTCCTAATTTCAATTACTTCGCAGCGCACTGTTTTTTGGATATCACAAAATGAAGAAACGAACGAACGAAGGCAGGGGATCTAATGGGCTCGAGAGCACAACGACCACAGAACCTTCAGTTATGTTGCCAGCACTAGCGGTCAATTTGGCTCATCCTTAGGAAAATCGTTATATACCGGAGTACTCTAACGACAGGCCACGAACCGCGTACGATTTTTCCTTCCCGTTCCGTGCCGCAACCTCATCCCTTACTTACACATACACACACGTATTACACCACCAAACATGCCGAACGATCAGTCCGGTACTTTGCGTTTGTCCGGGATGGGGCGGTGCCCCGCCGGTAGGAGAAGGTTTGCGGAAAATCCCATAAGTAGACGAGTAAGTCGGCGCCTGATCTTACCATCCGGCGGGGGAAGATCTGCGCCACTTCACGAGTAAAAACATGAACTTCCGAGACTAATGATCTTAGTAGTTGATGAGCCTGGAAACACGAAATAATCATCTAATCGAATGCACATAAGTAGTTCATTTGTAAGTCGAAGGAAGACTATGTGATTACTCACACAGTATTTGTTATTATCCCCCCCCCCAAAAAAAACAATGCGAAAATCTCTCGAAAATCTTCTAAATACTGAACATCAGAAAAAATATAGAGAACATTTTTGGAACGATAAAACATTATTATGCCATTAAATTTTATTGGCATGATATTCTTTTATTGTTCCAAAAATGTTCTCACAGTTTTTCTACGCTTTAATAAATGAGCGGGAAGGGGAGGTAGAAATCCCTAACGTATCAAATAAAGACCACTATGGAACTCATGTTCGTGATTCACTCCTGCATCTGCACTCAGGAACGCCGCCCAGGGCGATTTCCTGATGATGCAACTCTCTCGCGTTAACAAGAACGAACGAATGTTTGCAAATGGCCGCTCTGGCGCCCCTCTGTCCGGTTTTTACGGCGCTGCTCGAGCTTTGCCCGTAACTCAGCGGCCTTCCGCGTCTTTCTTCGACTCGTGACGGCCTGGAACGACTTCTCCCCCACGGATTTACATGCGGAAAAGCGGCTCGCGGGACCGAATCTCCTGCCGCATCTCCGAGACGAACTGCCTACGGAGGGAAAGCACGCGGGAGATTAGTTGTTTGAGTTCCGTTTAAGATAAGGATTTCTTGGATGTTTTACGAGATCGCTTTCTCGTGCCCCGGGTATTATCTACAGTAAATACTGACGATCTTGTGATAACAGGATCAACAGGCGCGAGGCTCATCTAATGATTTTAAAACTTGATGATAATGATATAAACAAGTTAACTGAAATATTGTATTAAACATTTTTGCTGTGTAAATTAAGTAAGAATTTATTTATGAATTTGTGTATTATTTTATGATTAAGGGGTAAGTTTTTTATTTTTTAATGTTCCCAAAATCTTGGATTGTAAACAAATGAATATTGTTAAAAAAACACGCCACAAACAAAAAATACTACGTAGAAGTAGACAGATAATAAATTATAAACTCAGCATTGCTAACCATCACAACTGGTTATCGATGGTTATTAATTCCAATAATCTACAATGTACATTATCTCTGAGATGGAAACAAGATGGAAATAAATATTATTATTATTATTATTATTATTATTATTATTATCTCTGTTGTTTATCTGAGGAAAAATGTTAAGTTCTCAATTATTGTAAAGAAATAATATTATTTTTTTGTCATTCTTCAAAACGGAGGAATGAGTACACATTTATTGTCGTTATATTTAGCATTGCGTCGAACTCTTTTCTTTAAAAACTCTCTCCGTTATCTATTGTGTTTCTTGTTCAATCTCTACTCCATGATGGTGATCTATATCTCAATACCAATATTTTACATCAAAATGTCTCAACGAAAGCTCATTGGAAATGCACCCGTCCATTTTCTTTCATATCATAATAAAGAAACAAAAACGTGTTTTATTGCAATTCAAAATAGGTTTCATCTCTAATTCCACTGCACGAGCATGTTCGACCCTTCCCACAAAGTAAGGACAACATGAACACTCCCAACAAAGCAATGCGCTGAACAAATGAACTCCCCAAAAGATGATAGGTCGCGAGAGTTGTTGTTTTTTATTTCTGATGTGATTAATATTTTTGTAGGCGTTTACCTTCGAAATCCAGGATTTGAAGTTCCAGGATCCACGCTTTCCAATTACGCATTCAGTCACATTTACATGCACTACACATTAACATTAGTCGGGAGAACTGTCGGGAGCTTAAAGCTTCTTCCGGATGGGGCGGTGTCCCGCTGGTGAGAGATACTTAGTTGGGAAACACCTGCAATCTGACGTGGAGGACTATGCCGAATCTCACCGTTTAGTAGAGGAAAATCAGCGTCACCTTCCGCGTTAAAAAGTCACTATATTTACGGGGCTAATGACCTTAGGAATTAATGCGCCAGGAATCACCAAAAAATGAATCCTAATATGCATTGTCGACGACAAGAAACTATCCTGAGAGATGGCCGCGTGATGTGAAATTGTTACTGTCCTTGATTAATTTATTTTTTAAATCAATTTTTTTTAAAATAAAAGTGCCTTTTTCACCTCTCTGGAAAATTTCTTCTTTGGGAAATCATTTGCGGCTTCAGTGGTATAATGGGTAGCGTATCCGAATGTTGTACCCAAGTTAGCGGATTCAAACTGAATCGAAGACCTGGATTTTTAAGAGCGAAAAAATCCTTCGTACTCATTTCTTCGGTTAAGAAATTAAGCCAGGTCTCCTAAGTTGTAGAAGCGTGTAGAAGCACTGCGTGTAGAAGACCCTGAAGCCTAAAAGAAGCATCTGAGGTAAATTGCCTTGCAACCGCCTGTTTCGTCGCCGGAGTCATACCTTCTTTCTCTGCTTGATCGTGAAAAGAGCTTATGGAATTTGAAACGTCAGACGGAAGAGCGAACCTTATGGCCCGAATTTCGCCAAGTAAAATAAGGCATGAACTAAATATTGGTAAAGATGGATTGGGAGTGAAGACCACAAAACTATCAGTCTTCACTACGTAAATATTTTGATGCTGAAATCTTTCTCCTTTTATCATTGTTTCTTTCGGTATAAGTTGTCATAGAAATATGCCCGTCTTGGTTGAGATGGTGCTCGAGCGTTTTTGATCAGTAATTCAAATTCGACAATTGAAATGCGTGAAGTAGCCCTAACCATGTGATTGATGTATAAAATTTAAAGCCCCGGAACGCGCCCCAAATTAATTATTAATTAAATAGAAATAGTTATATATTTATAATATAATTTAATAATCATAAATTAATCAATAACAGTAGTAGCACTGTCTCTCTGTGAACGTAATGATAATAATAGAAATATAACATTAGTGATTATAATGATTTTGTATCGTTCCTTTTAATAATTTTATTACCTTCGTAGAAATGTTATAGTGGAAAATTATTTAATTTTGAGCTTATGAAAGTTTGTCGAACTTAAAATCTATAGTGTTTGTCCTCTGCTTCTTGCTCGTTTTATATTCGTATTTTGTATCTGAGGTACCGGAGCACCGTTCCGTCGCGTTCCTCCAGAAATCTAGCCATGTAAGTACATGCCAATCACGGCGGTAATTGCGTACATAGTTGGAACGAACTTCGTGCCGGCTTTTGTAAATGGTGCGCGCATTCAAATGTAAATGCAGCTAAAGTGCCCACATGAAGTTGTGAATGCAGAAATTTCTAAACAAGGCACGTCGCTCAATGAACAGTAACGTTCTTTCATCTTGTGGAACTCGTGTACAATATCAATCGATTCATTTGCTCTGGAAAACAACAGCAATATAATTTATCGTTCACAGATTGTTTTAATTACATACGACGAAATAATAAACACAATTTTTTATATAATCAAAACTAAAAACGTTAATTCAAATAATTGTAGATATTTTGTTAATTCTTTAAGTTTTTCTTGGGAACTAAAAATGGCGCCTTTTCGAATGGCGCATGTTCAAACGAAATTTGCTGAAAAGCGTCTGCAATTTTATTTGTCAGAAATATCCATATCGGAAAATAGCTCAGTTCCCTACGATAGTGCAAAATAATGATTTATACCTGGGAAATAATGAGACAATCATCTATATTGGGTGTCATAATTATAAAATATCCTGAAAAATATTGGTGTTTTTTAATTAAACAGTTTAAAATAACCGATTGTTCAGAAACTAAGATTAAACCATTGCGCTTACTAATTTGTTATCCAAATGTAATCTCATAATACTTTTTGCCAATTAATAAACATTAAAGAAAATGTGCTTTTTGTGCATTTGCGCTCTCGCTAACAATTATGTAACCAATAATACGAATAAATTGTCGCTGTTGAAGCACCGTAGTGTGTAAAGTCAAAGAATTATAGATCTTTGTTCGACAATATTTTGTCTTTCAAGGGTATGAAAAATTACAATAACATCATACAGAATATGAGGAGAAACTAAATAGCAACCTCTTAACAAATTACTTTTACAAATTAATTTTTGAGAGTGATAATAATCTTAAAAAGAAACTATGTTTATAAATAATACATGATTCATGAAAATTTTTTACATTACATGATAGAAACTGTGGGAAGAGATAACTAAGGAGGATGTAAAAGATCTTTAGGATAACGTGATTTAATTCGCGGGTATGGATTAACTGTTTTTCCTAATTGAAAAGATGTATAAGCAGGAGAAGAAGAAAGAGAAGCATAAAATTTATCTGAGAGAGAAAGGATCCAGGATTTTAGAGGAGGAATATTGAGTTCACGTAAAATTTGATCGTTTCTTATGAACCAGGTGCTTTCAATGATTTTCTTAAATACTTATTTTGTATAATCTCTAATTTTTTAATGTGAGTTTTTGCTGCACCACCCCAAATGGGGCATGCATAAGTTAACGAAGGGCGAATTATATATTTAAATATAGTTAATGCAGAATCTACAGAGAGGTGCGAATTTTTATTCAGAAGTGGATATAATTTTAGAAGCTTAAGATTAGTTTTATTTATTATGGATAAAATATGTGTTTTCCATGTTAATTTAGTATCTAGTTGTAATCCGAGGTATGTAATTGAAATGTTAGAAGGAGTCCAAGGAATTGCTTTATTATTAATAATAAGAGGATCAGTAGGAGAGATTCGTTTTAAAGAAAATATTTTTGCTTGTGACTTTTGGTTATTTATCTTTATTTGCCAATTGTTAAACCAGGTAACTAGAATATTTAAGTCATCTTGTAAATTATCGCGTCCTGTTATAATGTCTGAATGGGAAGTAAATAAAGATGTGTCATCTGCAAAGAATGCTATTTCTGAATTAAGTAAATGAGGGATGTCTGAAATGTAAATATTAAAAGAATAGGAGATAGAGGAGAACCTTGAGGTACTCCAGCCTGGATATTGTATTCAGTAGAAAACATATTGTTAACTTGAACTCGAAATTTACGATCCATTAAGAAACTTGATAAAATTTTTTGTAAATAAATAGGAAATCCAAATATTCTAAGCTTATAAAGTAAACCAACATGCCATACTTTATCGAATGCTTTTTCAACATCCAGAAATAACGCAAATGTTAGTTGTTTCTTTTGAAAACTAGTCGCTATAAAATCTGTAATTCTCAACAATTGTTGTATTGTAGAATAATTAGATCTAAATCCAAATTGAGAATTTGGAAATAAATTAGTTTGATTGATAAATTTAATAAAATTTTGGCCTTTTTGGTTTGGGGGAATTGCTATTTTCCATGTTGAGGGATAGTAATTTATTCTAAGACAAGCATTGTATATTGCTGTTAATGCACTGATAGTGGAATTTGGAAGATGTTTGAACACTATATTAGGAAGTCTGTCTAAACCTGGAGATTTGTTATTTTTAAGTTTAGTTATAATAAATTTTATTGCTTTAATTAGGAAATGCCTATAAAATTGTTGTGCAAATAGTTCCGCCTTTTCAGAATCTGTGGTAGCAATTTTGTTTGAATCTTTTAAAGTAGTAATTTGATGTTTCTCTTTTGTTATAATTCTAATAGCAGACCGGTTGAAGTTGGGATACATAATTATTGAATTTAGAATATCGATGTTCTTCTAATTTCTTTCGCACAGTATGAGTTAGTAAATTTAATGATTTCTTGATTATGGGATCACGAGTAAGTTGCCATTTACGACGAGTAGTGTGTTTAATAGTTATTAAATTTAATATTTCTTTAGGTAAAATATTAAAAGATAATAAGTAAAGAGGAAGGATATTTTGTAAAGCATTGCATATAAGAATTAAAAATATTCCAATTAATCCTTCCTTTAATGAGAGAGTTATTATACTGATATGAAGTGGAAATTTTATGAAATGTTATTAAAACTGGATTGTGGTCCGAATTTAAAGCAGGTATACAATATTGCATTATCGGGAGACTTAAATTTTGAGATATTATAATATCAAGAATATCAGGAGTAATTTTGGTATTATGTGAATAGTAAGTTGGCTGTGTAGGAGCATGAACTGACCAATTATTTAGCGTGAGTAGATTATATAATATTTGACCTTGAGGAGTAGTACTGTTACATCCCAAGCTTGGTGTTTGGCGTTTAAATCCCGAGTAAAAGTGTTTTAGAATTGTTATTTAATAATAATTCCAGAGTTATTTTAGATAATTTTTGTTGGGTGGTTTATATGCCGCTATTATATTTACAGGACCTATAGAAAAGAAAACAGTGAGAGCTACTAATTCTAATTCGGAAGAATTAGGAACATATAATTGTAAATGTTTGATTTTTCTGCGTATGAAAATTGCTACACCTCCTCCAGTAGTGATAGAAGTTCTGTCTTGTCTGTATGTTATATAATTTGGTATAGCACATTTTTTTGTATGAGTTAAATGTGTTTCTGTAACACAAGCAATGTCTATGTTTTGACTGTATAAAAGTGTTTAAATTCAGGTAGCTGACGTAGAAGACCATTAGCATTCCAATTTATAATTTTACTTTAGTGTGATCCATAATTGAATATTCGTGGAATGACATCTTGAATTATTCGATATATTTGTGGAAGTAAAGAGTTTAATATTTGATTTGTTATAATGGGAATGTAAGAGTTAAATTCTGAACTATTGAGAGGAGAAGAATTAAAAGTATTATTAAGATATTGTTGGGATTTTGTAGATATAGAAGGAAGGGAAGGAAAATTATTCAAGTCTATAGCAGGAGAGGAAGGTATAGAGGACGAACTCATAGGCGATTTAGCGGTGATAGGGGGATTATTTCTTGAATGATTTTGATTACGTAATGGAGAAGATAAAGGTAACTTTTGATTAGAATTTAATACTGAATTTGCGTTAGAATTTAGAGAATGTTTCCTAAAGAAGTACATCCTCGATAGTTAGTGTGTGCTTCTCAAAACAGTTTACACATTGAGGAGTAGAATGTTTTAGTTTTTACATGTGTAAAGTCTTGTTTTTTTTGGGGGGGGTTCTACATTTATCGAAAAAGGGTTAGTTTTAAATAACAAGAAGAGTTATAATTCTTATATAAGGAAGAAGGCTTTTTATGACAATTAATTTTGAGTTTCCGATTGCATGTCCATGATATCAATCCTCCAATCAATTCACTTGTTGAACGAGAATACAAATCCTGATTCTGACAATTTATAGCATATGGCCGTCCACAATTAAAAGAAACATAATTAGGAATGATGGGTTATGGCTGATTCATACTAGAGAAGTCACTGTCTTCGCAAAAAACAACCTACGTGTTGTGAAAGCAAAAGCACGCGGAAGATGTTTGTTTACTGCAGCTGACGGGCTGCAAACTAAGGCCTTGGACATGTGAAGCAATCCAGAGGGTGCTCAAAGGACTACACTGCACCCATAGATCTCTACACTTCCGCAACCTCCAGTCAGTTCACATCCTACCTGCAATGTTGGGTTAGGAGTCGACCAGAATACAACAGTTCAGTTATATTTGAATATTAAAGTTCGATGCCGTTGTAATGCTTTTCTTGAAATATTATAATCAAATGATATTTAAACGAGTGATACTACATTATCACATACTTTCTCTTATTATTTGTAACTGTTTGCATTATTTGCAGAACATTGTAAGGATAATTTCACAGATAAATTGAACATCTAGAATTAAAGGCCATCCACAGCCTTTTGAAGGCATACAAAACTATGGTATCATTACCTCTCTCCCATCTAAGCGCAGACTCATAATGAAATTCTTGGAATATCTTCTTCCTATTTCAAAAATATTCTACATGACCTTTTTAAAGTGTTGATTTTTAAAGAAATGATTTTATTTAAAGCAAAAGTCTCTATCTTCAAATTTTTAATTTTTAATGATAATAGTTTTCAATTTACGAAAATACACCGGAAGTCAGAAGAGCACTAACTTTTTCACTAATCCTTGATGCAGACGGGAAGAAAATTTAAAGAAAAAACTTGGTGCCATTTTTGAGAAAAAAGGTACGTAAAACTTTTTAAAATTGCCTATAATTCACGCACAATTACACGAAAACTATTAAAAGTTTTGTAAAATAAGCTTATTTAAATTGTTTTTAATTTAAAAATATTTTTATAAAACAGATTTTATTAAGGAAAAAATCTCTTTGTCAATATTTTAGTTGTAATAAACCGCCAAAACTATTGAACTTTTGAAATTTTCCAAAAATAAGTAATTTAAATCAAAATTGGAACTGAACTCTTAAACGTTCTTTACACTATCCGTGGACAAAGTTAATTAAAAAATTTCGTGACTTTTTGTGAAAATTTTGAAAATATTTTTGAAACTTCGTATAAAGTACCCTCAAAAATTCAAATATTCCTTTGACCTTGAGTTATTTCCAAATTTAAATATCCCCAAAACCTTGATTTCGTTCAGATTGATCGGCGTATATCAATTTACGAAAAAAGGGCTGAACGGTTTAGGCGCTAGTGTCGACTACAGACTGACGGAGGGACAAAGAGACGGGTAGGCAGACGTTTGGCTGTCATTCGATTTATCGTAAGACCCGCAAAACACGGAATCTGGTTACACCTTGTGTTAGAGGAAGTATTTACTATTTTTTGGGTCTAGAATGCATCCATTACTTGTTTGTAACCAGGGGTTGTCAATAAAGTTTTTCTCCCGATAATTACGCACGATTATATAACTTTCTCTTCTTACAAAGTAAGTGCGAGAAATTAAAAAGAACAACCGTAAAAACAGATAAAGAGACAAGTAGAAAAAAAGAACGTTTGCGGAAATAGGAAATGAAACTGGTAAAAGGAGGAAATAAAAAAAGAAGAAGGGAAAAGGAGAAAAAAATAAGTAGGAAAAGAACGTGGGGGAAAAGACGAAGGTTTAGGTAAGGATGAAGAAGAAAAAGATGGAATACAAGAATGTGGGAAAGGAAGAGTGGTGGAAAAGAAAAAGAAGGAATATAAGGAAGAGGAGGGGAGAAGAAGAAGTAAAGGTGGAGGAGGGTTATGAAATTAATAATCCCAGATAGAAGTTTGAATTCCAAGGAAAACGAACCAGAGAAAGGGATATTAAGGACTAGGAAAGACGAACACTGTAATCGTGACGCAAACGGTATAGCTGTCGCTGGTCGGGCTGTGGACGCTGGCGCAGGGGCGTGGGCGTAGGTGCGACGGACGCTCCGCGTTCCCCTGGCCGCTTTATCTAGACGGCCGCATCGCCCCGCCCCCCCCGCTCCGCCCCGCCCGCCACGTCCCGCTTGCGTCATTTCCGCCGCTACACTTCTCGGTCGGGTGACCGCGCCCCGCCTCCGCCCCACCGCCACCCCCGCGCTCGCCTGGTGCAGCGCAGCGCGCCCGTCAGCTGTTACACCATCGCGCCCTCCACAGACCGACCCCCCCCCCTTGCTCCCGCCGCCGGCCCTGCCACAGATCTCCAGGAACACCACCGCCTCCGGCAATGGCACTGCTTCGGAAAAGAAATATTCAGATCCACCACTGGACATCTCACGTTTTCGATCAGGGTGCTAAACAAAGCAGACTTCTAAGCGTATTGATTGTTAGTCAAGAAAGACCAGAAAATAAGTAACAAAAAAGGAAAATATTTTTCCTCTTTATATTTTCCTTTAGGCATAATAGTTAGTAGATGTTTGTAGTGAGTAATAGGTGACACAGAAGATTCAGAAATGGGATTCTTATTGCAAAAATGTAGCTTTTATTATTTTTCAAGCTCGTAGATCTCTATGGTTAGTGATGTGTATTTAAAATATTGCTGACGGAATATTTTTAAATGAACGAGTCCATGTGTTAATGGAATGGGAAAAGTTTAGTAATTATTCCATCTCGTACTTCCCTGTTTCAGCTACTGCCATTTTATTTCTCAAATAGTAAGTTCTCTTTAATATTTCCTATTTTTATCACCCCTCATCCTCACTCTTGTAGTCGTGAATGTAAGCAATGTTTCTTTGCCACGAACTGCATTATTTATATCATCACAACCGTTTTTTGACCATTAAATAAGTGACGAACGTTATACAGACAATAGGAAAAGATAATATTATAATGCTTTTGGAAGATTAGAATGCGCGCGTTGCCAGCGAAAATAATGAAAAATCAGTGGGTACGTATGGGAAAAAAAGTTGTCAATGTCAATGTCAGCTATTCGGTTGCTCAACATCCCTTTGATAGAAAAGTAGAAACACTCATTTGGACGTAATGCACATTCAAAAATAATGTGTATATAATCAGTTTCCTCTTTATTTGATAAATATATCGACTTGCAAATTGCTGCATTTAAAAGAGAATATAAAAACAAAATAAAAGTTATATTCATACTCGCCATAAAAAGACGGATTTAGCGTAATTAAATTGGCCACAGAATTTGTTTATAAGCTAAGTGTTTTTTAAGCGTAGCAAGCAAAAGCGCAACATTGGAGAACTGTTTTTTTCAGTATGCTTGTGTTAAGTGAAAACAAATGGGGTCATTCTAAGATGTTAATTTCTTATAAACAATTACATATATCTCGAGAACGAAATATGATAACACCGATCGAATTCCGGAATTTTGTATCGCGTTTAAACGCCAGACAATAAAAAATTGCAACAATTGAAAATTTATAAACAATTTCCAATTTTGCAAATCTAAAGGGAGGTCTCCGATGCCCAAAAGCCAAAATTGTGAATTAACAATTTTGCAACAATTTATAATTTTATAAACAAATTCGAAATATGCGTTAGAACGACCGGGAAGGGTCCGCAAATTGTGCCTGAAATGAGCATCTGAAAATTGCACTTCGACTGGAGTTACAAATCGATTGCTAAACGTTAGATCAATTGTTGCTAAAATGCTAAATATTTACGGGTCAATTGACAATAATTCTGGACGGAAACCCCCGCTGAGAAATATTTTTTCGTCGTGGCGAACGTGCAGGCAAAATCTCTCCATCGGTAGGGAAATATGACTTATTTCCGCCTCGTACGTAAACAAACTAGCCCCCTCCCCCTGGGGCAACGTCCTTTCCACCCCTTGGGATGTTGCACCAATCACAGACAACTGTGGTTCTACCTGCTAGCGATTGGTCAACGCGTCCCTCCCCCTGCCCTCCCCCAGGCCGACGGGTGTCCAAGTTTGTCGGCGCGGTGTGAAGGAATTTTGCCGGCCACTTTATCTGAGGGAAAGGGTACATGATAAAAGGTTGAAAGAAGTGTGTACACAATTCTCAATGAGAATTATAAATGGATTCTTTAATCCTTAAGACATCCATAAATACACATGGTTTCAATCAAAAAAGGATCTAAGATCACTAATTGCTTATATTATCATTCCAATAGGTGCACCCATGAAAGTCTAAGATGTAAGAGTACAAAGAGGGATTACATTCGATTCAGATCACTTTCTGATAACAGCTCAAGTATATATTATTCCTTAAATTTGCTTAGAAAATATTATTGAAGAAAAGAGTTGTGCTGACAAAATATAATTTAGAGATTTTAAAAATAATTCGAAGATCTTCTTGTACAAATTGTGACGCACAATTGCAAGAAATTGATTCTAATGTTGATATAGAGAGTGTGTATGAGAATTTGAATGGAAGATTACATCAGGCAGCTATCTAAGCACTAGGGGAAATAAACCTGGTAAAGAGAAAACGTAGTAACTATTGGTGGAACGAAAATCTGGAAATTTTGGTGAAGGAAAAGGAACTTTTGTATAAACAATGTTTGTCGACCCATAATCCCCTGGACAGAGCTGCTTATATGAAACAAGTAAACTTCGTCAAAAAGCAAGTATGTAAAGCAAAGAATCAATATTGGGACAGAGTTTGTAATGAAGTAGATATATAGGAAGCTCACGATCAAGAGAAGCCTGGAAACTATTTGAAAATTAAATAAAAATCGGAATGAAAATTGTATTCTGAATCAGATTATTCTCTAGCAATGGAAGGAACAGTATTGTAAGTTGCTCACAGAAGATAGACCTGAATTCTGTCATGTCAGTTACACTAGACATGTAGAATCACAGCCTCTGTTAGCTATCACACTTCAAAAAGTTATACAAGCTCTGAAACAAATGAAAGGAAATAAGTCAACTGGTCCTGGAGGTTGACATATTGAGCTATTAGAATATGCACCAAGCCTTGTTGTAGATTATGTGACAATGTTATTTAACACATTATTTTAACCAATTGTGTGCCTTAAGAATGAAAGAATGCATGGATTATTACCATTCATAAAAGAGAAACAGACTGTTCAAATTATCGAGGAATTAGTGTAAAAGCTACAATGGGTACACTCTATGGGCGGATTTTGACTCGAATACTGGAAATGGAGATCAATGAAATTCAGGAACAAAGTGGTTTTGGGGGCAGAAAGAACTTGTATATATAATATATTCTCTGTTAACCAACCTATTGAAAAGAAAATCTCAACGAAGAGAGAATTACACTTTATTTTTATTGATTTGAGGAAGGCTTATGATAGTGTTTCTATAAATAAAATGTGAGAAGTCCTAACAAAAGTAAAGGTAAGCCCTGCTTTGATAAATGTAATAAAGAGTCTCTATGAAAAGAGTATGAGTCATGTTAAGATAAAAAAATAATGAAGTATCAGAAGGATTTATTGCAAATGAGGGACTCAGACAAGGATGTCCCCTTTCATCAACTCTGTCGAAGAATGCAAATTAATTCTTGGAGACGATGTCAGTATACCCTGTTTAATAGAATACCAAACGAAGATATGAGACAGATAATGCAGATAGAAAGACAAGTGATCGAAAATGTAGAATCCAAACAACTGGAATGGCATGGCCATACAATGAGAATGAACGCTGGCGGAATACTATAAATTGTCTTTGAGTGGTTCCCTTTTGAAAGACGAAAACGAGGAAGGCCAAGGAAATATTGTAAGTTCATCTTGATACGACAATGAAGAGCAGAAGAATAGAGGAAGATGCCTGTCGGAATGAAATGGCGTGTAGAGTGTGAGAAACGGTCATTAGAACTGTAAAATACTGGCTTAATGGTAATAATAATAATAATAATAATAATAATAATAATAATAATAATAATAATCTATCTACCTTAATTCCCACGCCTGAGGGTAAGAAATATTTGTGGTTATCATGACGTATTCCCTTCATTGTAATCAGCCAACTCCGTCTATCTGAGCTGGCTGAGCTGATCACATCGTCACACAGCTGCAAATACTGGGACGATTTTGAAGGAAAGCTACAATTATATTTCTGCTCCGACCGGAAATCGAACCAGAGATCCCACCAAGAGAAGCTAGATCTGCCCATGCCCTTGACTAATTCAGTATTATTTATACTTATTGTTACATTGTATTGATACTTGTATTACTTGTTATTGAGTTAACATTAAATGCAATGTTATGTAAAATTTATATGAATTTAGAATTATTCATATTGCTCCGTGTCATACCCTACAATATTGTTTTATCAGTCAACTTCATCAGCTCAGAATAGCGTCAATGACACTGACATTCTTTCCACAGCTGACTCCTTCCTTCTCTTTCCCTCTGCTCATGGTCTTCATCGGAGGTGCCCGCAAACGCTCACTTTCCGGGAAAGACGTTTTCCCAGGAGTACCCCCTCCCAACCGAGTCCCGTTGCGCTGGTCTACATCCCACACGGATGGCTCTGGGAAGCGATGAAAGTGCTATAATGCGATTGAAAGCGATTGCAAAAGAAGGTTGCCTCCTCACCAAGTTATGATCGGATCGTATAATCAGTTCATATCACAGATTTTATCCTATCACAAATCTTCCTATCACAGATTTTTGAAAAACGAAAATACATTTTATTGATAGGGGCATTTAAGGAGAGTTTTCTTGTAGAAGAGAACAGTGAAGGAAGTTTTCTCTATTCACCAAGCGTTTATTCGACACATCACGGAGTAATTCTCCTTGAATGTAGTCTTAAGTCATTAAATATGGAGTAATTCTTTTTTACTGTAGTCATTTTGCCATAACGGCATTACTTTTTATTCCTATCGGCGAGGGGCTCGGCGCCGCAAGCAGCCGGGGTTCCTTGAAACTCATCCATCCAGGGACCCTCGGCGTCTCGAGCTACTTAACTAGACTGACTTCACGGAAAATGGTTTAGCTGTTCGGTTATTGACGTCTGTTTCTCGTTCTTTATTTCTCTTTTTTCTCTCTCTCTCTCTCCTTCCTTCTTTTCATTCTCTATCACTTTACATCTCCACACTGCATCAATTATCAGAGTGCTTCTTCCTGTCTTTCTCATCGAGAATTTATTATCACCAAGCGAAACTACCGAACACTGAATTCGAGGGATAGCGTCTTTTACCCTCATAGTATTGTCTTGTCACCTCTGTTTTATCAATATTCTAGATTTTGAACTGCACGATGAATCGGAGAAAAACGACATTGATGCTCTCATTGTTCTCTTCTGAAACTTAGCGACTAGTCTCATTTTTAAACCGTCATTATATTTTGGGGTTATTGTATTTAAAACTATTTATTGTTCCTTTTAAGTAATTAAGAAGCTGCAGGACAAGCTGCAGAAAAACTAACAGATATTTATTTGAATTTGTCACCATTGTTGGTAGATTGTCGACCAGGCAGGATGACGTACCATTGAATAGAGGAGAGTAGGCAATGATTTGCACTGAGATAACGATGAGATGGCGATGACTCAAATTTACATGTACCATTAATTTTTTTTAGTACAAATTGATCCTAATAAAGGTTCAACAGAAGCCTCATATATTTCATTTTATTCGAAACAATTACTATGTTAATAATAAGAAATTCTGTTACTAAAATGACAAGATTGACATTTATTCAACATTATTTCAAGAACTATTTAAGGCTCACAACTGTAGTATAAAATACTGGATTTTGATCGAAACTTGAAATAGATTTTCTATTTCATCTATTTTTGAATCCGTTGATATGGACATGTCATAGTTACGATTTTATAATATAAACTTCCCTCCATTCTCAATCTGCTTGCAAATGTGGTTTTGGGGTCACGCGTGAAGAAAGTTAGCATATCAGCTCCTTCAAATATCGAGTTCTATAGATCACTCGAGGTGATAAGCGACTCTTATAATTTAATACAATTTTTTAAAATTGGTTGGCTAAAATATTCTCGTGTTTACATATCAGTGTGCCGTCATTAAGTCTTCGCATGTTTGTTTTCACCTAAAATACCATATTTTCAACTCAAACGCTCTGCACCACTATCCCCAACGACGTTGTGTACGTCTTCAACTTCAGGTTCGTCATATACGTGGATTTTTCTAACGTGGCGGCTGAGGGTAGTATCTCCAAGATGGAATTCGGCACGATTTTTGAGTCATTCTCAGTCCTGCCGCTAGAGGTGCTTGATCTGCAGCACTGCTTGATGCGGTCGCAATCATGTGACATCTTGTGGCAGGAACAAAAAAAACGCAAAAAGTCGTGCCGAATTCTATCTTGGAGAGACTACTCTCAGCCGCCACGTTAGAAAAATCCAAGTATAGTTATTGTAGCCGTCGTTGCTGTGTTATCAGCATTGTCACTGCTGCCATGTTTCTGTTGTTTTCCTTGATGTATACTTTCATTGTCGACTTTCTATTGATGTTATAGTTAAAGTTGTTGGCGGCGTCGTCATTATAACGTGATCATCGTCGTGGGTATGTAGAGTTTCTGGGAGCGTCAACTAGTGAGGTCATTTGTCCGGTAAATGTAGTGAATGTTGTATCTCGGGATGTAACGGTATTTCTCCACCATGAGATTCAACTGGATACCACCCCAGACTCGGCAAACTCTAAGTGACCGACTAATCTGTCACTACTGAGGTAGTATAATGCATATAGCATATCTGTGTGTGGGTGTAAGGAGAGAGGAAAGAATAATCACGGGGAAGGAAAGATCGCAATCGTCGTTCACCTTTTGTTAAGGTACTACTCCGTCATCCGCCTCCATGGATCGAAGAAACCACGGTAAAACTACTCACCAGAGACGCCGTTACCTAAAATTCTCCTCCAGTGATTTAACTCGACTTAGCTGAGTAGCTAGGGGCGAAAATGCGCCTCCGGTGGCCCTCGTTGACCGTCCCGGTCAACATTGCAGCAGAGGCAACGAAGTTCCCACTGAGCCAGCGTAGCTGTTCATCGTCGTTGTCTTCGTCTCCGCCGTCACCACCATCGCGGTCGCTTTGGCATCTCCGCCGCTGCCATGCCCCGTCGCTACTCCCGTTCTCGCGACCTTGAGGACGTCGCCTCCTTTCCAACGTGGCACTTATTCTGGTGAACGGTTCGTGGAAGTCGGTCGCAACAATTCTCCTCGTAACTTTAATTACCTGTGGTTAAACACAGAAATGGCGGGTGGGAGATCGCGTTCAAACTGACTGTGAAATATTTACACTTCAGGAGGTCGAGATGGTGCCGGCAAGCCGCTAGGATATATCTGAGGAATGTTGTTCTGCTACAACTGGAATTATTATGGTTTAACTCAATTGTAACAATGATTTATGAGTCGTTTGTCCATTTGCAAACGTGTTGAACAAGTTGTAACAAAACGGTAGTGGTGATCGTTCTGATGGTGTACAATCAGATAGACATGATGCCGTAATTTGAATGCCATAATTTTGAAAACTGTCCATCATTTCAGGGGAGTCATAAAGCAAAAATGTGAATTTTTGACGTTTTGGGGATACAAAATTTTCGAAATATTTAGTTTTTTCTACATAAAATGAAGTATACATCATTGTGAAAATCAATCTTTAGACATATTTTTAGTTTCTTGGTTCCTTTATGTGCATATGTCAATATGGCAGTCATTTTGTTTACGAGTCTCTCATGAACGGTGTATCATTTGAGTAAATTTATCTAGAAGACCATGGATTTCAATAAAATGTAAAGAAAAGTTCATTCTTTTATGTTGTTTGCAGTGCAAAGCTTTCAATTCCATGACTATTTTCGGAAGCTGTTTTGCCTACTTTTGATGGCGGAGTTGACCGATTGTGTTTGGCGTGCGCTGAAAGTTTGCTTCTTTCGAGATAATTGTGACAAGTAAAAGTGGTTATAAGAAACGTTCATTTCGAGGCAAACAGTACATTAAAGCGTCAAAAAATGTATTTTTACTTCTGTGTATAGCTTCTAGAGTATTTGTTTGCCTAGTGAATTTTTAATTTTTTGCCATTTTGTGTCATTGAATATGAATTTGTTTATATTACTATTTGGAACAGTGTGACGAGAAGACCAACTAGTGGTACTGCAGAAGGACGTACTTCCTGGCATTATTTGTATCTGTTTCGTAGTATTTTTTATTATAATACTACTTCAACCAGCAAAAATACTTTCAGCCTCAAAAGTATTTTCCCTGGGTGGAATTTCGGAAATTCAGCAAGCACAGAACTCAAACTTAGTCTAGTAACGCGAACGTGGGTCTTTCTCGGGCAGATTAAACTTACTCAACTCGCCAGGGTCCCTTACTGCCCTGACTAGCGCGACATTCACCCCTCGCCCTGACTTAAAAAGAAACCTCACGGTAGCATAATTCAATTGAAATGTGTAGTGAGGGCATATAACAGTTTCCGCAGGTCCATTACTACTCTTACTACAACATATATACTATTCAATCAGAAATTAAATCACTGGCTTGTTGGCGTCTCAGATTCTTTAAACAATTTTGAAATTATTATTTTCATGAATAGTAATTTCATATTTTTTCATAAAATGATTCGGAGAAGGAAATGTCTATATCCCCCAGCAGATCGAGCTGAATCGAAAGTCATCTCGCTTACCTAAACGATGGAACGGACGAGATAGTACATACTTGATATTCTAATCATTCAAGCATTCTAATCATGAACGTAATGGCGTAGAAAAACGACAAGTTTCATATAATTGCAAACCTTCTTTAGCCCTCCCTATCACGAGGTAGTGAAGATAAAACTAGTGGTAGTACAACAGCATATACTTTCTGGGATTATTTTTAGCTTCTGTAATTTTCGAATATTCAAAGAGATAAACGAAAATGAGTCTTTTCATGAAAACGAGGAAAACGTTTTAAGAAAATGGAGCTGTTTTTGAAAATTTTGTTGTATCAATTACCTTTAGTTCAAACAATCTTTTTAATATTCTCACGACGTTAATATTTACAATAGGATCGTTTAGATACATTATTGCAATTGGCAATACAAGTTCTTGAATACAAGTATAATGGTTTTGAAATCGTCTCCTATATTGTTTCCTGTAACCCGTCGCTTCGATCTACGTCGCTGCAATGGCGCTTACCCCACTACCAGTCGGCAGACGTTGCTTTTGACCTCTGAAATTTTGATGGGGAGAGGGGACGCATGCATGCAAGGGATTGCTAACTGGGCTACAAGTGACGAACCCCATTGGTTGACATTAATTTAATAGATATCTATGACTTACTAACTAATTAACATTTGAATTCCTTTTCCCATGCATAAATTCTCCCGTTCACTGTTTACAACAATTGTCCCTCATGGCGATCTCATCGCATTGTTTATCTTGGTGATGATGCTGTGGAGGTGGCGGGGTCCAGAAGGATAGCGGGGATCGGTTGATCCTCCGCGCAGGCATGTCCACCTGTCCAGACTCCCGCAGATTCACGTGGGCGCAGCGGCCTCACTCGTGTTCTCCGGCGATAAGGTGGCGCCTACTCGTGAGAACAGTGTTCTCAGGGAGACGCCACGTGTCCTCTGCGGTCGACTACGTTTCCATTAGAGCGGCTGGACGACCGCGTTCACGGCAAACAGCCGATTAAAGCAAGCATTATTTAACCGATGCTCGATAAACTTTAGTCAAATCAATTCGGTAAAACTTTTGAGAAGAAACTCGATGAAAATTTCAATGAGAACAAGGAACTCAAAAGTTTCATAATGCAAGAAGCTCGACCAAAATTTTAAAAGGCGAGAAGCTTGACGAAAATTTCAAAATTCTAGAAGTCTGGAGAACTGCGGTATTTGGTATTTAAGGGCTCCGCGTACCCTCTTCCGTGCATAAGACGCGGTGGCACCCCTGCCAATCACGTACCCGATAGAAGGTCCCGTGACTTTGGCCCTAGCCGGTTGCTAGTGCCCTCACGCGGCGCCTTGCTGTATTGGCCCATGACGCAGCATGGCCCGCTCGTATGCTTATCTGATGACGCCAAGGCCATCTTGTCACTTACAAAAGGTCTCGGCCGCCTACTTGCTCAGATTAGCAGCCTGGTAACGCACAGTTTTCCTTGTCCATGTCGAATTCCTGACAGCAATGCTTCTCGGCGTTTTGCATAACAAAGGCGTGAATTGGAAATTAATTTCACTTTTCCGTTGATCAACGACCTTTTTGGTATAATAAAATCAACTCCACTGTAGCTTAAAGCTCTGTGCTGTTACAACACACATCTTTAACGACTCTCACACTCAACCAATTTTTATAAATGAGGACTCTGAAGAAAGAGAATTTCATAGAGACGTGACGAATTGACTTTGACATTAAAATTATGAAGGATTTGTTTAAAAAAACAGTTTCAAAGAAACGTTCTCACACCGCAATCTACAGGATGAGATCTTTCTAACCATTGTATTACATGTTTACTGGTTTGACGCTTCTCGATTATACCCCATCTGTTCAGAGTTTGTAGAATCTGCAACTGTATGAGACATTAAACGAATTACCTGATATTCTACGTGATTGAATTACACGGGTATACCTCTCTGCTCGGTACTAACTTAAAAAAATAGTTTGTATGGAGTGTATTGTATTGTTACCAATTACAAGGAGACATAGTGTCGGAGACGTAGAACAAGTGACGGAGGATAAGAGGGTCTTGAACTAAAAGAAAAATTACAGGCTTAATATGGAAATGGAAAAATAGGGAACAGGCTGGGGTTTAACATGCGAGAGCTCTCGCACGGGTATCTAATAGTATATCCTACATTGTTAATATTTATGGTACAGACATTTTTAAGAATTATTACATTTGTGATTGCAAGTGCTTTAAATTATTTCTGATGAATCTTTTTGAAAACCTTTGTAAAAAAGAATGTGCTTAAAATTTAGCGAATTCTGAAACTCTCTAAGGGCATTTTCTTAAAAACTGTTGCAGTTTTTGCAAAGAAAATTTGCATATATAACCAAGATTTACTTTTATATAGGGCATTCTTCTCTGGGTCTACCTCTTTTCTTCTATCTAAGGAGCCACTCAGAGATTTTTCTGGGCCATCTCTCATACCGAGCCTTTTCACGTGACCAAACCATTTTAATCTTCGTGTTTCCATTTCCTCTAAAATCGATTTCTGTATTTGCATTCTTTTCAAAATTTCATCATTTCTTACATGGTCCATTTTAGACACTTTACAACTTCTTCTCATGAAATCCATTTGCAGGCTTTTTATTTGTCTTTTTCTGTTTTCTTATTTCCCCGTTTCTGATCCATACAGCACTACATTTTGTACGATGGTTTCAAACAGTCTTTTCTAGTTGATTTGGATATTTCATTTCCCCAAAGTAGAGAGTTTAACTTTCAGTGACTTGTCTCCCTTGCGTGATCTTTGAGATAGTGTCTTTTCTGGAGTCTCCTTTTTTACTGATGATTCCTCCTAAATATTTAAATTCCTCACATGCTTCTATCTGCTCTCCATTTATTGGTATGCTGCAACCTGCATTTTCTCCTACCACCAGATATTTTGTTTTGGAAAAATTGATCTTTAGTCCTGCTTTCTCATACGTTTCCTTCAGTTTTCGCACCATATATTCTACATCAAAATCGTCATTAGCTAAAATAACCTGATCATCAGCGAATAGTAATACTTTTATATAATATTCTTAAAGTCATATTTCAGTTCTACTGATCGAAAAATTGAGTTATATCATTTTTATTATCTTTAGGCAGGAGAATGATTGGGCGATTTCTTCCTTAGTTTCGTTTTGTGTTGTTTTTAAATAATTATGTTCTTTCTTGTGAGTAGGAACATGTTAAATAAACTATCAAGTCATCTTGTTGATGAATAGCTCTTTTAACAAACAAGGATCTTTTTGAAACATCGTAACCTGAATGTAGAAATTTAATGCAATTATTGAATTCTAAAGTAAATGTGATTTCTAAAAGATAACCCTTTCGATTTAATTTTACCCTCAATAGACAATTTTAAATATCACTAATAAATTTGCTGTTAATGAATATTTTTTTTTGTTTTAGTAAGAGTGAATGGGAATTTAATATCGCTTTTGAGATTATAACAGTCAGGCCAATGCCAGATATGCAATGACGTGACGTCACCTCGGTACGTCAACCCTCACTTTTAAACCACCCGTGAATTACGCTGGAACAGCGTCCGCGAACTCTCGAAAGCTAGTTGATTTGTCTGCGACCTTGTCTGAATTACGGCAAAAAATTCCACTTCTCTGAACGTGTCGTAGGATGTTTAGAGATGGTGTATCTTCATATTTAGAGATGGTGTATCTTTACCAAAACGCCGACTTCACTATGACATATTCAGTTCAGCGCCTCTGACCGGGAGGTCCTAGGTTCGAGTTCTGACGGCGGCAGGATTTTCGACACTAGATTTTCAGCTAGGTCAATTTCAGTCGCTGTCTGGAGGAGAATTCTAGCGGCCGGCTGCTCTGATCGGTAGTTTCGCGTGGTTTCTCCGATCAATACCAGGCGAATGCCGGAGCAGTACCGTACCAAATGGGCCACGGACCGCGCGCGATCTGTCCTTCCTCTTCCTTGACCTATCCTTTCCCCTTACACACACACACTTAATCTAACATGCACTACACTAACACATACTCCGGGAGACCGGTCGGGGGCATCGAGCTTGTCCCGGCTGGGGCGGTGCCCCGCTGGTGGGAGAGTCCTGGTTAGGAAACCCCACTGGCCGACGGTAGGTCGGCGCCGGATCTCGCCATCCAGCGGGGTATGATCACCGCCATTTCCCGAGAAAAGCACTCACTACACTAACAGGACTAATGACCAAAGCAATTGACGCGCCCGGAAACACGAAGAAATCAATCCAACCTACCAGGGGATTACGGACCGCGCGCGATCTGTCCTTCCCTTCCTTGTCCTATCCTCTCCCCTTACACACTCACTTACACTAACATGCACTACACTACCACATATTCCGGGAGACCGGTCGGGAGTTTAGAGCTTGTCCCGGCTGGGGCGGTGCCCCGCTGGTGGGAGAGTCCTGGTTAGGGGAAACCATAGTAGCCGACGGTAGGTCAGCGCCGGATCTCGCCATCCAGCGAGGGGAAAGTTACCGCCATCTCCCGATAAAAACATGCACTACACTAACGGGACAAATGACCGAAGCAGTTGCCGCGCCCGGAAACACGAAAAAATCAATCAATCAAAAATTCATTCAGTTTTTATCGTGTCATGAATATCTAAAGATGGGTTTTCGACATACGGCAGGTAATGACGAAGCACAAGAAATAGGGAGGTCAGGAAGCAATGGAAGGAGTGCACGGTCGTTCACTGGCGATGACGCGGGCGAAGTTACCTCCTTGGCCTGTAGGTGGCGCGGTGTCGTGTCTCGACGGCCGCTCTCCTTTCCTGAGCTTCTTCCTCAACGTCCTTGAGCTTTTGGACGGTCACGCCGATCCAGACCTGGTGGGTGGCGCTGGAAAGTTGAGCAGTCATTGCTTTTTCACGACTCAGCAGGAGTTTGAAGTCCGTATCTAATTGGTTCCGGAAAAGAATGAAATTTCACGGCCCATGAACAAGTACAAATGTCCCTTTAACTTACGTTACTAAAAGGACGTATATGTCGATGAAAGTTGAAATATTAATATGCATACATCTTCGTGCTATCTGTTCAACGTTTGGAACACGTTTTGGGGACGAACATTATCTAAATTGCTAAATAGCACTAATTTGATTCAGGTATATGATATGCTAAATATAAACCACACATTTTTACATGCGATTTAGTATTACCATAATTAATTCAAATAGTTGTTCTTCTTAATTACGTATGCTCTTTCTCCATTTCTAAACAAGTGTTATCACGATGTACAAAATTGTATTACTTAATTTTTTCATATGCAGTATGTGTCTGATTTTTCGTTTCACTATTAAGTCTTTAGATATTACTACCTGTTTGTGAGAAACAGATACACTCAGCTTACTTTAATTATTTCCTTATTCAAAGAACAAGCGAAACCGAAAAGAATAAAATACCTTAAAATCACATTATTTAGTCAACATAACACAATGAACATGTGAAATATCAGAATTAAAATATTTTATGAAATGTATTTTAAATATTTGGAAACTTATTCATGATAGTTGCAGAAATGTCGCTATCCTTCATGTAAAGACCATTGAAACTTACAATAAACACATTCAAAAGGAAGCGTACGTAGCCAAACGAAGGCAAATTCGTTTCATAACTAGCTTATTTTCTCCGACCTATAATTTTGAGTTACTCGTAATTTTAATATTTTTGAACTTACCTTTATAATATAATTTGAACTCTATCTGTTATTGTTGATAATATTTTTACTTTCTCGTATTCGTACCTATGTACGGAGTAATACACGTGGTGTAGAGGAAGTTATGTAATGCCGTGAGAAATCGGTTTCGAGATTTCAAAGGAAATTCACGTTATGGGGTCCCTTGATACCCCAAAAGTGTTTTTTTTAAAACGTCCTTCTGTCCGTCTGGTGTATTTGAAAAACACTAGCGCCTAAACGATACGTACGACTTTTTCCAAACTGAATTAACCCCTGTCGATCTGGTCTGAGTCGAAGCTCTGCTATTTTCAAAAACATTTATTAATTTTTTACGACTGTAGGTTATTTAATGATTGTAAGTAGAAATTAGCTAAAGGTTATTTATAATATTAAATTTTAAAGACATTCACCTAGTTTGCGTTTGAAAAGTTGTATAGTGCGACCAGATAAGTGAATGCGAATGAAAGAGAAAATGCGCCTGCTGATAGGCGTGGCGCAATAAAATTTGAATTTTTTCTTAGTTAAAATTATTTTCTTATTTTCTTACGAGTCTCTCTCATACTACTAGAGCCTGTTTGAAGGGTCATGTTCTGAGGCTAGTGTTTGAATGTCGTAAAGAAAAGATCAAACTAAATGCATCATTTCGAAACTTGAAAGATGTTTCAGAAACACGAAACGTTACTAAGTTTGTGTTAAAGTATATCGTTCCCATCCCGACTAGGGGAAACAATAGTATCATTCAGAAAGTATGACTGTCAAATTATTTTCTTCGTTTTAGATAATGCTAAGTAAATTATATAACAACCACATGAATCATATTGCATATTATACAACGATTTTCTTAAGAATGAACCAAAGTTACAGTTCGCGAAACAAGTGAACGTCACATGTAATTCAGAGAAGTATCCCTCCGCCGCGAGAGCCGTTCAACCACGCCTCTTCGTAAAATGTTTGGTAATGGCTTCTGTGAAAACATTCCTAAGAAGTCTGAGTTTCGCCGAGGTACATGCACGTACGTGAGTCCGGGAAATATTTAAATTTAATTACAAATGTAGAAAATCTCTTAACATGCTCTCACAATCAGTAAAGAAAACTGCCACGAATGTAAATAGAAAGTAAAATGATTTTAAGCCGGAAGCACGTGCACTGGTACGCATCTCGCTTTCACGTCTCGGTTTTAAAATAAACATAATATTTTTCACACAAAAAGTAAATTCAATGTAGTGTTTACAGAAAAAAAGAATTTTTACAGAAGAGCACATAACAGTGCACTTCCTAATTTCAATTATTTGTCGCTGCGCACTATATTTTGGTCGGACAAGGACACCACAAAGGAAGTGTCGAAGCCGTTTACAAGTTAGCCAACTGCAAACGAACTAATGCGGGAGGGAGTCTAATGGGTTCAAGGGCACAACGACCACAGAACCTTCCGTTATGTTGCCAGCACTAGCTATCACTTTGGCTCATCCTTAGGAAAATCGCTCTATAGTAAAAATATCCATAATCTTCAGTGTTCCTTTCCCAGACTAATATTAGCCTATTGACCGCGGACATTACCTATAGGACGCTTTCAGGCTACGTGATGTAGCACTTTTGCGGTTATTTACGAATAAGACGTAAACAATACCGTCTTGAATAGATGAAATGATAATTTACGACTTCTTTTTCTGCACTCGTTAAAACGTTTCCTGCAATCTGGATTCCCAGCTCCTACTTTTTATGTTAAATTACAAAACGTTCAGTAGATATTTACGTTTTCTTCTATTCCTCATTTTGAACAGAGAGGTATCACGTTTTCTTCAAGATTGCACAATGAAACTAAGGTTTCATGCGATAATTTAGTACTCTGCAAGAAATATTTAGGAAAAAGGTGTATTGAGAAAATAGCTTAAAACATTGTTGATTCAGGGTAATTACTTCTTGATTTCGCCAGAGGATAGTGATTCTTAGAGTATTTAAATTACTGCGTAGAATACTTCCCGCTATATTTACTATTTTGCATTAGAAAAATGTTTCATTCTTTCAAAACTGTAATTCTTTTCCAAACAGCATTCCTCATCGACTGTCTCTTATGAGCTTAACTTGTATTAAAAGTGACCGCACCAGAAAATATATAATGTATGTGCAAAGAAATAGAAATTATAAAGTATGAATGTATGATCCGAAATTTATAATGTATTCTCTCATGTACTACATGTAGTAACTGGATAAGTTGCGCGCGCGAGTGTGTGTCCTTGCTTTACTTACGGCTAGTTTCCCTCCGGTTGTTGATGGCAACTATTAATCGAAAACGACTATGAATCAATTAATTGGAAGCAATACATTGTTTAAATAAATGATATTTTTGTTCCAAATTAATCGATTACAATTAAACTGAAGCGGATAACAATAGACTACTTTTCTTGGAAATGGAAACTCTTCATAAATTATTTAACGTCATTAGCACGTACTTTAAGTACTTAAAATGTCTTAGAGTTCATAGCACCGTTTTTTACGTTGATTTCATCGAAGTCAAATTATTTCAATTTAAAAGTATGTGAATGTATGATAAACGTTACATTTTAGATTGGGAGTTAAAAATGCATTGAGTCGCAAACTGACCCACAGACTCAACAACAAACAGATTCTTTTCCGTTTTTGCCCTGTTTTGGTGTGAAGAAGTTCAGGTCATATCAAGAGAAAGACAATCTATAATAAAACAGAATGTAAATGGAATAAAGACGAGCACGCACTTCAGGATTCGCATCCTGAACTATTCAGTAATTCCAGTAGGGAAAGTGCTATGATAGTATGAAAACATATAGTGAGCTGTGCACGTACTAAATATGTTCAAATTATTTTTCGGAAGTCGTTAACAAAGTTCTGCAAGGCAGTCTAAAGAGGTTTTTCTAAAAATATTCCTTATTGAAGATACAAAATAAGAACAAAACTAAATAACTGTTAGTGAATACGCAAAAGTAAACGCAAGAAATTGAAGTGTCTTGGAAGGAAAAACTCCAACTATAATTACGTGCTTATGGAGTTAGAACGCTCCTCAAGTTTTAAAAAGAAATTTACTTTCGGAATCTAATTATATATTGTTGTTTACTGGCGAGGAAATAAGCCAGGAAGAGTTTTAGAGTAATTTTCTAAACTTACCTCAGCAACGTATGTTTTCAGTTATAATGTTTATTCTGTTTAATACATACACTGTACATAACATTCCAACAATTTTGTAAAAACACAATGGGTCGTTATCGACAATTATTTTGAAAAGCAACATCTGCGGGAGTATTACCACAGAATATGAAGAAGTACTTTTATGATGTCGATGTTATAAAAATGTGCAATATTTATGTTATGGAAAAAATGTCCATTTCTTTTAAAGCAAAAAACAACATTGTATTGAAAGAGGAAACGAGCTTGCCTTCCAGCTAGCCTCGACCTGGTCCCCTTAAAATGTAGGGGATTCCCACCCGTATGAGAATTTGATTCAATACTAACAAAGTATATACTCACCAAAAGAATATGCGCTGAAAATGTTACATGAGAATATTGCTTCTTTATTTCCTTCAGAACGTTTTCGAAATTGTTTTTGTTAAATAATACTTTAGTCCTATAAATATGTCGTGAAACCGCTTTTAACTTTTCGGCTCTTCTGAGCTCATTCCTTAACGTTATTCTTATTGGGTTGATTGATTGATTGATTGATTGTTAGTGTTTCCGGCGCATCAAGTGCTAAGGTTTTGTGAGTGTAGCGCGTGTTTCTTCCCTTGGCAGATGGAGATGATCTTCCCCCTCTTGATGGAAGATCTGAAGACGTCTTACATGCCGAGTAGGGGGGTTTTCCTTCTTTTATTTATTAATTTTTGAAGAATTATACATAGTGTTATATCCACAATACACGGTGTTCATAAAATATTATTTATTTATCCTTTTTATACAAGGCAAATTCTCTTAATACAATATTCCCCCCTGTTTGCCTTCTCGGCTGACGTCCAGTCTTGGGTACAGCCGCTGCGGCGATCCATGCGCCTCAGGCTCCGGGCCCGCGCCTCCACTAGGCCGGGCGTCACGCCGTCTCCATACGGCGTAGAAAGAGAGGGGCGGTAGTTCTACCACCACTGCCTCTCCCTGCTCCCGTGCGCGCTCCTCCTGTCTGCCTCCTCGCTGGCTGGATCCCGATTCTGCTGCTTGCTGCGAGGGGGCCCGCTAAATACCCGCTTGGGGCCGCGGCTCGCTGGCTGGACCCGCCGCCGTGGACGGCGGCGAGTCTCTGCCGGCCCATTCTGGCGTGACAGCCCGCGCGCCTTCTGCCATTACGTGGCTCGGTGGCGCGTCTTGCTAATGCGCGCGGGCAGCTACAACACATAGGTCCGTAAATATAACTATACATATGTATTTACTGACTTATATCTTAGTCTTAAATATAATCTTACTTGCTATTACAATCCCTTTCCTCAGTCTGGATGTAAATCTGCATTTGTTCGAGAATATGTGATATGGATATTTGTTTCTGATTCGTGTTTAGAAATTCGGGTTCTCGGCATGTTTGAAAGGTGACAGGGCTGGGATTTGAGATAGCCTATGATAAAAATTGGTGACGAGATATGTGATGAATTGTTCAATAACTTTCAAATTAAATTCGTTGTGGAGTTGATGGTTAGATATGGACCGAGGGCCATGAGCAACTATTCTTAAGAATTCATTTTGCACGACTTGTAGTTTATGAATGTTAGTTTTAACAGAATTGATCCAAATTGGGTTGGCGTACAACACTAATGATCTTAAAATTGTCTTGTAAATTGCTATGTCTGATTTATAATAAATTGGACTGTTTCTGTAAATTATAGGTCCTAGTTGTTTTAGTTTTATTTTGCTTGTATCACTTTGGCATTTATATTGAAACATACCCCTAACTGCTACAATTATTGAGCGATTCGTCGTAACCCGTTTCCAAATTTCTAATAACATGGGCGCCAGGAAAAAGGTTACAATAATATTTTAACATTATTACTCTGATAAAAACTGAATATTATCCGCTAGCTGGGTCGATGGGTCACGTCAGAAATAATCGCTATTATCTATTAATAGCCGATTACCCGATCTGCCATCTATACAGAGTGGCGAGGAATCTGAAAACGGAGATTATTTGATCTAGCTACTTATTAGCTTGAATTGGACAATGAAAATCATTTTATCTTTCTTTCAAGATAAACTTAATGTTTTATTTCTATCAATGTAGCAAATTAAAATGTGAAGAATTTTACATTGAGAACTTTCTTAGTTATGACCTGGTTCGAACCTTATACGGCGATTCTGGTCTTCGCGTGCTCTTGATTGATGCTCGAAGAAACGCCTTCCCTTCTTGTATTTGAAGCTCCGAAGTCCCGAAGTCCAAATACCACAAATCTTCTTTTCTTCTTTGAAAAACGAACACCGCCGATTCACCGCTTCGCACCACTCAAATATTTGTTCCAGCTCCACTATATTATGTCTGATGCCCGTTCTCACCGACTAAATGTTCAGTGCTTTTATGATTACACCGCAAAACCAATCTCTTAGTTCTATCTTCCGTTTATAGCAAGAAAATAGGCAAAGTCCGGTATCGTTTGTAAACCGCATACATTCATAAGTTCAAGAACGATTAGAGTTCACTCGCGAAAATCTCCAAGTCTTATTTTTATGCACAGCAAAATATTCGGAACTCGATACGTTCCCCAAATCTTAAAAGTATCACAAGTTCACTTCTGGTTCTGCCACGAAAATATTCAGAGTCCGAATATGTCCCTGAAGTCCGATTCTTGCTCTACCACACGAAAATATTTCAAAGTCCCAACATGCACAAATTAATCTATTCGCGAGCGAACTGCTCACCTTCACGACATGCAACCGAATGAATTTTATCGTCCCATTTAAAACCCACAATGCCTCGCCTTTCTTTTATTTCGACAAAATGCCCAAACTTCCGTTTTAATAATCAGTCGACGCTTCTTCAACCAATCTCCAAATCTCTTATATTTCCTCCTACTCGCCGTCACCTCCACGGTCAGATGAATGTTTGTTTATCCTGACAACAACCACGACGTCGTTACTAAGGCGCCATATTGCCTATTATTTGCCCTAACCATTTCGCCCATTTACGACATATATTCTGTAATAAACCATGTCCCCATATTGGTATGTCACAATATGGTTTCCCCAATTTAACTTGGTATCAAGGTATAAGCCTAAATATTTCTTGGCTAATTGGGGGTACCATTTTATTGATTTGTTGTTCAGTGAGGAGTGGGAGAGAGTGGAGTCTTAATGTAAATATTTTAGTCAGTAGGGTTGAAGATTCGCAGCCCAGCTGTCTACCATACATTAATAAATCTGAAAGTGGGTTCTTAACTCAGTGAGTGTTGTGCCAGAGAAAAATATGGCTGTATCGTCGGCACATTGTGCGATTCGGACTGATTTTTTCCATCCAGGTTACTCCCACACCGGCGCGGCAACACCCGTTCGGGACAAACTCTAATTTCCCGATTGGTCTTTCCGACATATGTGATAGTGTAGTGTATTGACATGTAAGTGAGTATAAATAAGGTGTAAGGATAGAACAGGAAAAAGGAAAGTAATTGCGGGCAGTCCGTGGTCCGTTTGTTAGAGTACTGCTCCCGCATTCGACTGGTGTTGATTCGAGAAACCAAGGAAAATTGCCGATTTTGGCAGCCGGCTGCTAGAATTCTCCTCGGAGGCGGCGGCGGCGGCTGTAACAGCGGATAGATTTGACTAGCTATTATCGAAAGTCCTGCCACCGTCGGTAGTAAATCCCTACGACCTCCAGGTCAAAATCTTTGCAGTGGCTTATTTTGATGACTTTAGACACCTAAGCCGGCCGTCTTCAGTTGACAGAGCGATGTCTCGCCGGAAGAGAAGTGTTTCAATCAATGCTCTGGACAATGTACTTTGCTTTATTCACGTGTGTTATTTTAATAAATAACACTGGTTGATAAAGTTTTCATAATAAGAAATCTGATAAGTGAATCTAGTGCGTTTTTTCTTACTGAATTCAGATATGTACTCAGATTTTTTTTATCAGGCACAGTTTTTATATACAGACATTTTTTAAAATTTAATTTTAACATTCTCTTTGACCTGTCATAGGAACATTTACCTTATCCGGTAGCTATTTTATTCAAGCTTTATTTAAGGAAATTATATGTAATATCATGTTAAAACACTAACAGGCAATACTGTGCAGGTTCATTCATGTTTTGACGTGTTCAGAGCAGTTAATCTGGCACTGTGGGATGTCAATATTGAGGTGTCAAAGAGGTTGTTATCACGAATATCACTAGTGATATATTTCGTTTTGTTTTATGAAGTGTACAGTATAAGATGTGTTTTAGTGTTTCGTATTTTTATCATACCAAGAAACTATGAACCATGCAAATAATTTTTGCTGAATTTGTGGAGATCTAACTTGAAATACTCAAGAGGCGCAATTTAATGCCACTAGCAAAAAAGCGTTATCAACATTGGGTTGTCAAGATGGCTGGCATTTTGGCTGTCATGTTGGTGAATTTGAAGAAACCTTGGACCCAAATATATGTTTTATATGTTAAGACTTTTGTCTTGATAAAAAAATGGTCCGTATTATATGCCATTTGCAATTCCTATGATTTGGAGGGAATCAAAGGATCATCTAAGTGTTTGCTTTTTATGATGGACAAATATTAAAATAATCTCTATACCCCTTACCAAAAAAGTGCCACATGTATTCCGATACACAGTGAATTCCGAATAATACATTTACCTCCATGATATATTAAATTAGGAGGAATGAAAAAATTCGTAAAAGCTACGAGTTTACTTTCTGATGGATTCTTGTATTTAAAATCGAAATTTCCCTAAATAAGTGATGCTAAATTGAAAGAATATACTTTTTAGGACCACAAAGGCAGTCATTAATGGCTGATGAACATTTTTATAACTGTTAAATCCACTGGAAAAAGCAGCCTGGCAGCCTTTAACAAATTTGTATTACAATATTCTAAGAAACCATAAAGCAGAAAATTATCGGACATAGAGGCTGTTCTTTTGCATTCTTATAAAACTATGAGAAGTAACATGTTTATGAAAATTCACTTCTTAGACTCTGACCTACAGGTCCACCCGGAAAATATTGGGGCTGTCAGCAATGAGCACGGTGAGTGTTTTTATGAGTAATTTTCTACAATGGGAATTTTGTACATCTAATGTTGACTGACTACTGCTGGACCAAGACGAGAGATGTTCCACACACAGAAGGTGCCTGAAAATCATCTTTACAACTTGCTAATTACAGAATGAGTGGTCAGAATGTATGTCAGGACTAGTAGTGTACCATTTGGAGTTGGATAACTAGTTACTGAATTTATTAAAAAATATAAAAAGTTCAAATGAATATTTTGCTTCATTTCTACCAATTAATCGAAACCGTTTGTTTTGGGGCATAAATTAATTGATTACAATTAATTGAAAGAGGTTTGCCTACTTTACTTCCGGTGCATTTGGAGCAAAAGAGATCGATACGTCACTTGGAACGCGCATTTTGGTTGATTCATTTTAATAAAAAATTGTACATTTTCATACACTGCACTCAAAGACAGAGGAGCCAATTAACGTTTATATATTTAAAATTTCTTTTGATTAATAACTCGTAGGGTGCAAATAACAATTTTCCAACACAATAACACATGTTTTAAAATATTTATAAGTTAGGGGTACCACGTTTACTTACGCCAAGTAAGTAGGAACATAGTATGAAATGCTGCGAAAATTTGATCTGGAGATATTGGCGAAATTCCACGTTTCATGTTTATAATACTGAAAATGAAATATAAAGATTATTTTCTACTTCGATTCTTTTTTGACACATTTTAATTCTGCGACCAGTATCATTTCCTGAATTCATATTTCCAGAAATAAGTTGACTTCGTACCAATTGTAAACAAAAGATTGCAAATATTTTCATGGTCTGGCATGTCAACTTTCATCAAGAATTAGTGTCTGAAAAGTAAGAAAATAACGATGTTCCTTAACAAGGGAGTGATATAATCTTTATATAAATTTTCTACACGTCTAGAAATTTCCAACTACTCGGCTAAACTTTGCTGTGCTCGACTAAACTGGACTATGTTTAGTGTATGCCACTGCGAGTAACAGTATGTTAATCTACGAAATACATTGATGAGAGTTTGCAGTCGTACTTACTATCAAATTTCTTTTATATTCTGACGTATTAATTCATCATTATTTATGATAAAATACATTCAACACTATCAGTTATAAGTAATATTGTAAATAGTCATTGTACGGTGCAGCTGAATCGAATGACCATGTGGAAACGTTACATCAGATATTACAAGAATATTTCCGAGGGATTTGTATCCCCGCACTCTGCCGGTGTACGTTCGTACCACGCACTCAGTACTAGTTCCACCTGCGCTCCAAAGATGGCTCTGCACTGTCTCTGCAAACGGATCCCAGAGATCGTCGATATAACAAATCGGTCGCAGTTTGGTTAAAACCGCGACTATGCACATCGTTGTGTACGACTGCCATCAATTACGGGAGGTTCAGTTTTCAGTTGTAATTCGATAATGCTCTTAACGCGATTTTGTTGCGCTTGACCCCAGGCAGACCGGGCTAAACGCAGTGTACGTGCGCCAGGCAATTGTCCCTATGCGCCATTACTGAAATGAATACACGTACGTTTCAATTTGCATGGAACTGTTGTATATTTTCGCTCACTATTCGGCCGCGTGCTCTTTGTTTCTTATTTTACTTTTCTAGGTAATTAACTCCACTGGTATGAAAGTAGCTATGAAATTGTGACTAAACACAGCGTGCAGCAAAACTAATTAAATTAATTGTTCTCTTTTCAGAGCGTTTGTTTTGTTTGCGTTTGTCCCGTAAAGTGATTGAGTAGACTCTAGTCCGCGGTGTACATCGAAATGCAAATTGGGCGTTAATTGGAAGTAATGATTTGATGGGAAATATTCACACGCCTGCAAACACATATAATGATGGAAGTTTCATAGTAAAGTAAGAATGTAATGAACTTTTAATTACATAATAATAGGAAATACTCTATGCCATGTATTATAGTTTTATATGAATTTAAAAAATTTAAATTTAATTTAAAGGTGAACTGACCAAAAGTATTATTTATTAAAATACTGTTATTTTTGTAATAAGGATCAAACTCTTTTTAAAGATTGTTTTCCTGTATCAGCTTTTCTTTAAAGAAAAATGTATCGTTTTCTTTTTACATCAGATGCAACTTTTAAAGAATTCATCCCACCCTTTTTATCGTTTCTTCTATTTAATAGTTGAGCAACTGTGTAGCACCTACATTCTATTGCGTGTGTTGAAATTGAAAACTAAGAAATAAAATTCGAAAAATTATTTGGTTTGGCAATGGATCGGTGCGGGAATCAGAGTATTTTAGAATTATAGAACTTCGCGTTAGACTTACAAATAAATTTAATTCTGCCTTTATTAATTTTTCTAACGACCGTATGTTTTGAAGTTTCAATGATAAAAATCTAATTAAACCTTGTTGAAAAAGTGTAATTTTCTTTCTTCGCTCGTCTTCCCTCAAGAAGTTTTTGACCCTGACAAAATCCCTTCTATCTCTTTCAGAATGCATTCTATTTTGAATAATAAACAGTTACTTTATTGTGATAATGTCTCTCCTTTGTCATTTAACTATCCCATTCCATTTTAAACATACTGGATTATAACCTGCAACTTGGATGCTCACGTGCCTTTATTTTCAACAGTACCTTCGCTATCCACGTGAATTAGACACGTTACTTGTGAATTAGACACAAAACTGGAAGCCGATAAATTTCCTTACCCCTCGTGTAGTAAACTAAACACTCATTATTTTAAATTTATTGTTATAAAGAAACTCGAAAGAACTAATTTGAATCAGACAGGAGTCAAGTTGTATAGACAACACGCCGTACATTTTACTGTTCGTGTGAGACATGTATGTCGTTCAGATACAGACGTAAATAATGCACATTGAGCATTATGTATTTTAATAGATGTAGTCTACAAAATACTTCAGCTCAAAAACATGAATTTTACTAATTTGATGACGATTTATTCTCCTAACAAAGAGCATGTATGTGCACTGTATTCTTCTGATCATTTGTTCAGACTTCTGCTTAAAAATGAACTTGTTTTAAAACATTTGAAATCCTCCCTAGTCCTTTTTTTCTCTCGTGATTAAATTTTAATGAACTCAAATGGAACTTTTACTTTAAAAAAACCAAACAGCCGCCGGCTACGGACTGAGGGCCTGTGCTCTGGAAACGACTGCGGCCCCAAAACAAGAGAGCAGCGGCCGAAAAATAGCGTCTATGAGACCATTTATCGTGAGCGCCTTCTTCGAAATCGCTATCCTGCGGCGTCGAGGCCGCCACTGCTGCGAACGCTTTCCCGGTTTGACAAACGTCTTTCTGGGAAGTATCCCCTGTGTGAAGGCCCTTTCAACTCTCCATTTCGTCATTCCTTTGCGTTCGTCGACTTTGGAGGACGCCACACCCACCGTTCGTTGCTCCGCTGACGCCCACAGCCGACGAACTAATGCACACCGCTCGACGACGCCACAGTGAGACCGAGTACCCCAAATCGTGGCGTAAACAAAATATTATCCACGCATCTTGAGCCCTCACTTCGGTAGATGCGTGAACAGTTGGGGTTGGTTATTTTGACGACAGTACTATTTCATCAAAAACAGCCCGATTTTTGAAGGAAAATAGTTTCTATCACATTAGAGTGAATATTTCTGGTTATGAAATTTTGTCAACAAAGCTCCTTGCTATCCTTTATTCTAAATTCAACTAATGTTAGTAAAGGAATTGGGGTAGGTACTCCGAAGCTCAAGCAAACGTGGACGAATAATAACACTGGAGATGTGTAATAATCACATGGCATGTATTTGAAAGGTCAAGAAATATATTTATTGTTGACTAAAAGTAGCAAATATGTAAAAAGTTGTTTATAGACTGTTGTTTCTGTTCGTACGAGAAGGTACAATGAATGGGCTGTGATTTTTTATATTATTAGCGCTTATTCACACATTCCAAATTTGATAAATGTATGCAAAAATATTGATTTTGAATACAAGTCTCATGATTCAAGGAGGTTGTTACGGACGACAACACATATTTCAATAAATTAAATTGTTTATCAGCATGGGGTGATTTCAAGTACAAAAGTTTATTATTTCATCATTCTTTGCATAGTGGTACCCATTCTGTTTCTGAATTAAAACGAATGTTAATTAATTGCGATGGTAATGAGTAAATGAACCATATCCAAAAACATGGGTGTAACTGATGATAATATTCAGAACACAGTTGCGTTTTGTTTCTTATGTCCTTTGAATTTGCACATAAATAACATGAACCTTTTGAGTAGTCAGTTCAAGCAGCTGCAATACACAAACGACAAAAAACTTCTTGTATCTTGTGTAGACAAGTAGTCGCTTACTGTCCAGGATTTTCCAAGACGTAATTCAGCCCTTCGTGACAAAAAATACTATTTAAAATGAGTGAAAAGTGAAAACCATACGGAAAATGTTTAGGCAATGCCATAGACCACAGCTTTACGGTATACACACCATCGGTGACTCGATGTCAGTGAAGTGAATTATTTCTCTAATAACACATAAAACTCAATGTTATGCAAAGTTTACTGATGCTTGGTATAGAAAGAGGTAATATTACGAATAAAAGTGTCATGTGAAAGTGTAATAATCTGGACATCAATAAATTATGGTACACCCGAACATGCATTTTGTTCATATTTTTATACATTTTCTTAGTTCGTTAGATGAGTACCCTCGTTGCTCGGTTATATATTATCACAACAACCTATAAAGCCCTTCTGTACCGCTCGCTCATCCAGGACACCTCGCCATCTGCACCACTGTACGCCTCGCAACAGTGCTGTCTAGGTGCAATACAAGTTGCATCATTTGTAGTAACATCATCTTTTGGGGGGACTCAGAGATTCTAAGTCCCAATGATCTTTCTCGACTACAGAAAGTTTTGTGAAAGTTGAGAACAGTCAATCCGGGGTTAAAATGTTATCGTGAACACACAGATACATTAACATTTATTTTGTAAGATAGATAAGGTTGTCGAAAGAACAAGAAATTAAGCGCTAATTTCTCTACCGTAGGATTGATAAGTTGCCATATCATATTGAAATACTTTATCGGAATTTATTGAATTACGGGGAATATTGAGGAATAGTAGGAAAACGGAAGGACCAAGAAAAATATAAATCAACTTCTTTTAAAAATTTCTGTACCAATATTTGATTTTTATAAATGTAAAACTTACTAATAACTAGCATTAAATGCATTTTCTTGTTCAAGTTTGAAATCTACAAAAGTCATCATTAAATGATAGTAGATGCAGACAGGAGAAACACCAACGTAACAATTGAGTTTGTAATGTAATTCGTTTGTAAAGTAGAACATTTTCAATTGTTCTGAGACACATGTCAATTGACTTCTTTGTTTCCATTATTTCTTCTAGGTACACTTCCATACGTTTGTCACACCTTTTAATGTTCATTTTGAAACAATTTGTTTCTGAATATGTACTATTCAGAAACTTGTTGTACTGGATTTTTTATACAGTCAAAAAACTCTAATACTGTACACAATTTCTTCAGTATATATTTTAATATATATTATGAGAGTAAAATATGGGTTGGGTTGAGTATGGACAAACTTTTATTTCAAAGATCAATAGATTATTAAGTAGTAATATAATTATATCAGTGACAATTAGTAGAAACGTTAGTATTTTATTTGTTAAAGGAATGTGACTAGTATTCCTAAAACAGATTCCTAATGCAAATAACAGATGAGGAAACACAAAACGGTTTTGGAGCGACTATAAAAATGTGGCCAGGTAGTGTAAACGTTTGCCATGTGGAACGGTCTTCCTGCCCACTGTGCCCTGCCGCCGCCGGGGCCGCGCTCTCCCGGGCAGCGCCCACAATTACGATTTTCCCATGGCCCTCCCGGGGATCGTTCTGACGCCCCTCCCGCAGCCAACTCGTCTCCGTCGCCAGCGTCCGCAGCGGGGCGGGCGCCGCCGGCAACGAGGCCCTGGAGAAAGTCGCCGGAGCAGGTGGATCGAGCGGCGAAAACGTCGACAGCGACGGGGGCGGAGTAGCAGGATGAGTGAGCTCAAGGACCCTTCCCTGTATCGCTCCGAAATTTGCTCCTTTGTGCATCATGAGTTTTGGACCGACGGTTGTTCGTGACTTCGGGCGCGTCAACTACTGAGGTGATAAGTACTATAAGTGTAGTGCGTGTTTTTTTCCTCATGAGGTGGCAGTGATCTTCCTTCGCTGGATGGCGAGATCCGGCGACAACCTACCGTCGTCTAGCGGGGTTTGCCTCAACCAGGTATCTCCCATCAGTGGGGCACCGCCCCAGCCGGGACAAGCTCTAAGCTCCCGACCGATCTCCCTGCATGTGGGTAGTATAGTGCATATTAGTGTAAGTGTGTGTGTAAGGGGTGAGGATAGAACAGGGAAGAAGAAAGAAAGATCGCACGCCGTCCGTGACCCGTTTGTTAGGGTACTACTCCGCCTTTCGTCTGGTGATGAAGGTAGCAACCACGGAAAACTACCGATCAGAGTAGCCGTCTGCTAGAATTCTCGTCCAGTCAGCCACTAAATTCAACCTAACTGGCAAGCTAATGTTGAAAATCTTGCCACTGCCGAGACTCGAACCAAGGACTTCCCGGTCAGAGGCACAAGTAAGCTCATTTAACCAAGGCATTGGTTCAGAGCATCAATTGATGCCACTCTAGTACCTCAGACCGGGAGGTCTTAGAGTTCGAATCCCGACGATAACAGACATTTCGACTTTAGATAGATAAGTTGAATTTAGACGCAGTCTGGAGGAGAATTCAAAACGTCGGCTGCTCTGATAAGTACTTTGTAGTAGTTTCCCCAATCTACATCAGATAAACTCCAGAACTGTACCCTAACAAACATGCCACGATCAGCGCGCGACCTTTATTTCCTCTTCCTTCTCATATCCTCACTCCTTACACACATAACACTGCTGCATAAGTCGGGAGCTTAGTGCTTGTCCCGGCTGAGGCGCAGCCTCGCTGGTGGGTGATATCAGGTGGGGGAAAATCCTCCTCTCCGATGTGGATGTGTCGGTCCCAGATCTCACTACCCAACGGGAAATATCATGTCACATCCGGAGGAAAAGCATGCACTACAGTTATGGGAGTAATGACCATAGCTATCGACGCGCCAGGAAAAACGAAATAATCAATGAATCACTGAGTCGTGAGTTTTGGAGGGGGCTCGCCTAGAAACAGCGCGATGTCACATATTCGTCATTCGGCGTGTACCAAGCGACAGCTCGCCAAATTGCGAGTAGTGGAGATGAGCTGCTAGCTCTTTGTGAATGGTCGAACTTTTGGCGCTGGCGCATCCCACAGCATGTGGCCTCCAGTGGCGTATCAAAGGAAGCGAATATTTGCCGAGCACCTCGACCGGTTTCGGTTTCGCTAAGCAGTAGTTCCGAACTCGACCATTGACGTAATAGTTTCAAGTTCAATGAACTCTACACTCAAAGTTTTACAATGTTGCTTTATATCGGTTTATGAAGAATTAAAAGAGGTCATCTCCGTTAACTTAGTGTTTTTAATTGAAATAGCCGGTTTTCGACGGCTTTGCCGTCATCATCAGTCTACAACGTAAAGAAAGGAAAACATAAATAAAAATACAAATAAAATACAAAATAAGACAACAAATTAAATTACACAATGTGTAATGCAAGGGGAGGGGGATTGTATAATTAATATACAGAGCAATTACATATACAATTGAAAGGGGGGTTAATGTACATTTAAATTTTAATTGTTGCAGACAATTCGCAGATAAAATCGCAAAAATTGAAATGCAACGGGGGTATTAATATAGATAATAGATAGCAGTTCAATTACAAATTATAAAATATAAATACAGAAATACACATTATGATATTGGAAAAGATACGGAAAAAGGAGGAATAGTAATAACAATTAAAACCCATAGCAAATAATGTTACGAAGGTGGAAAATAATAACACTAAGTTAACGGAGATGATCTCTCTTATTTCTTCATGTAATAACGTCAACTACACCGAATCAGAATTCCCACAATTTATATCGCTTTTCAGTCAGGCAATCTCAACTTCATTATAGGCGTTTGGAAACACGTGGTAATGGTGTCTTCTTCGAGTGCTCACTACCCATGGTCGCGAGGTCGGGACGCTGCTGGTTGGCCATGACCCGTTCCGGTCTGTCGCGCCAAGTACACACACAATATTAGTCATAAATGGTAGCATATTGTTTTCCCAAATAGTGTATTTCACTAAGCGACGTTTATTTTCTTGCATGAATAGTGAAAGCGGCTGTATGCTGAATAAAATCTCTTTAAACTGTCATTGTCAGATCATGAACTACTTGTGAACCTATGGTGTGGAACGTTCAAAAATGAACAGTTGCCTAGTGGAGGGTGCCCTCATTTTCCACATTTCGTTCATGACATGCATATCCACGATTTCCCTGTTTTGCGTTGTACTTTTGTTCCATTACCTTTTACTCTATCATAAATGATATCATTATTTATTTTCAAACTTCCTACAATAAGATTTAATAGTTGTAATATTTGCTTAGTAAGACATTCTCGGCAGTGAATATCTTTTCACAATTTCCTCTCCAGTTTCCACCCAAATCAATTCATGTTTTTAAAATGTGTTCCAAAATAATAGAGTACTTTTCATAATAATGTAAATGTAATTCAATTGGTTGCTTAGAGTGAGATGGCGCTTGTGTGAGAACATGAGCCAGGCTGTTGGTGAAGGAAGAAAGATCGCATGATCGCATGATGCATGTAAAGATGGGAGCAATAGGTAGGTACACGATTGTATAGGTAATGGACCACTACCAAGCCGATATTCTATTCTCAGTGAGATGCCCTTACCGTACACTATCTTGACGTCATTTTACAGAATATGCATTTTCCAGAATGATCATTTTCTGAAATGATCAATTTCCAGAATTATATCACTGAAAATGAAAATCCTGAAACTATAATATCATGTGGATTGTTTTTAATCAGTTATTTAACTGTTACACTAGTTTTATTTAACTAACTGTTACATATTACATTACATTTTATCATTTTATCTCCAACACTTTTGATTAAACTTTTCGGTCCGACTTAAGGACTAGTTTCGGGCCTTCGACCTAAGCCATTCACGTATAACGATTGAATTTGTCTGACGCATAATTTCTAACCAATTCTACACCAAAAACCTTTTCACCGAAAATTTTATTTTATAAAAAAGAAACAAACAGAAAAACAAATAGAAAATAATTTATTTAATAGCATGACCTACAATAGTGGGGGAGCAATATCGTAGGTGCAATTGTTTATAAAATACTTTGAATAGAATCCATTAGCACTTTGATGGTGAATTTACGTCACATTTAGGAAAATGATAATTTGGGAAGATGGTTAAAAGATAAAACAGTGTTCGAGAAAATGGATTCTGGAAAATGACGGGAAACGGCTCTCCACACGCATATATTGCTTAACGCTTGCTAACGAGGGTTACAGCTTCTGAAGCCTCCGTTTAACGATAATCCAGAGCGCCGATGAAAGCGTTTCTGTGACTTTCCATTTCCTGCATGCGTTGCTCTTACTGTTACGGGACACTCTCCCTTCTCGCTCAGCACCTGATTAAATGCGTGATAAATGCTGACTTTCTTTAACGCTAATTAGTAAATGATTTAGCCAGAAATCAAAGTGTTGGTATCGAAAACGCATTTGTGTTAAGTAACTTCAACAAACAGGCATAACTTTCACTAGTACGAGTCATAAAAAGTAGTACACTGTCAGTATTTTGTCCGAACATGTTGCAGAAGCATTATCATGCTGTACCACTTAAAATTTATATTTGGAGTAGTTTCATGTAAAGACAAGCAAATATATTAATTCTACAAAACATGGATAAACGCATTGACTGGGATAGGTGGCCCACGGCATCAACTGTCAGAGCAGTGCCTGGGAAGTCCTAAGGTTGAAGTCCCGTTGTGTCGGTGGCAGGGTCACAGTTGGCCACTGTCTTGAGAATTCTCGCGGCCGACTGCTCTGATCGGTAGTTTTCCGTGATTTCTCCGATGAACCCCAAGCGAATGCCGGAGCAGTACCCTAACAAACGGCCTACGGACCGCGTGCGATCTTTCCTTCCTCTTATTTGTCCTATCCTCAACCCTTACACCCACAAACTTACAGGAGAGGTGGCTCAGGGAATTAACTGATTTCACTACAGTGCCTCTGACTGGGAGGTTCAAGGTTCGAGTCCCGACAGTGTCAGGATTTTTGACACTGGTTAGATAGCTGGGTCCAGTTGTAACTGGGAGAGAATTCTAGAGGCGGGCTGCTGTTATCGGTAGTATTCCGTGCTTTTTCCACTAGGTGAATGGTCTAGCAGTACCCTAACAAACGGGCCACGGACCGCGCACGATCTTTCCTTCACATTCCGTGTCGTATATTAGTCTACTTACACACACTTACACTTACATGCACTACACTACCACACTTTCCGGGAGATAAGTTTGTAGCTTAGAGCTTGCCCCCGCTAAGGCGGTGCCATGCTGGAGGGAGATACTTAGTTGAGAAAACCCCGCCAGCCGATGGGGAGGTTGGCGCTGGATCTTGTCATCTGTGGGAAAAGATCAGCGACACCTCCCGCGATAAAAAAACATGCACTACACGTTCGGGAATAATGACCTGAGCTGTTGACGCGCCCAGAAACAAGAATCAATAAATTTCAAAACATTGAAATTGTACTTATAAATTAGGCTGTTGTTCAATACTCCCATTCAATATATTACATCAATTAAATAAAATGTTTTCCAGTGAAATTGACGAATCCTTTCCACGACGCAGAGATATAATATTATTCTAAACATGTAAAGTGACCACTAAGAGCCAGCGTGTTACATTGCAAGAGAGCTTCCAAGTGAAAGTTAAAAGAGTTAAAAAGTGTTATCCTTCATTAACAGGAGCATGTTGCCTGGAGTATATTTGAAAGCAAGTCTTCCATGCAACTGAAGGTCAACTATTTTAATTGAATATTTGAGTATCATTATGAAGTAAGATTGTCTGTTCAAGTTTTAGATTAACAAATCTTATAACAACAATATTTATTAAAGACTCTCATAATTGCCTGGATACCAGATTACAAAACAATGCCTGAACACAATACAATGAGCCTTGAAGAGGAAAATGTAAGCCCTAAAACAGAAAATGTTTTAACAAAATCACACACTTGCAAGGATTTATGAACACACATCAAAAAAGTAATGGATGAAAAGTAGAGAAACCTCCGGAAAATCATGAAATACAGCCCCTACACAAACAAGTTAAAAAATTTTAGTCCCTAAAAACTTTCCAAAATTATCAAGAAAATATCAGGTAGCAATAACAAGGATTATAACTGATAATTGAAGTTCAGTCATCAATACTTGCTAACTGGAAATCCCCCACCCATCTGTCAGCGCTGTGATACCCTTCTTAACTGTCAACATATTTCAACTTAATGTCTTATGTTTCAGTACAGCAGACACACATACCTAGAAGATGAACAAAATCCAACGAATACCAAAATAAAATATTAAAATTCTGTAAAGACAGCAATATTCTCTAAGAAATCTAATTGTCACAGGTATATTAGTATGGATACTGGAAACTAATACTGTAACATTAAAATTCATACGTATAATATCTGTCTCCACATACTTATTTACTGTAATATATGGTAAAGTTGTCATACTAATATTGTAAAGTTGTATTTCAAGAAGTCGCTAAAACCTCAGTTGTTTTTGCGACTTTAATAAAGTAAAAGAAAGAAAATTAATAACGTAATCTTAAAAGCTTTTAAATTTTCATCTTATTCTTAATTATGTGAAACAACGCAAATTTTCCAAATACGCTAATCAAGAAAAGCTTTCGAAATAGGGTCATAGAGAAAATCTATTTTGAATTTTTAATAGTAGAAATCAAACCCAAGGCATTTATTTACAGTAGCATAGGTTTAAGACATATAGTTTACTTTCATTAATGTTTGTAATACATACATTAGAGAGTCACAAATTAATAATTTTATTTGTTAGTTTATTTTCCAGCATGAATTTAACATTCATTGTATTTGTTATTTAAAGTAAATGAAATTATTTCAAAAACTAAAAAGTATTAGGAATGTATGTCAATATTGTTTTTCTTTTAATAGTATTTTAAGCAACAAAATAATTATATTCATAATTAGCTATCTACATTATCTGATATTCATAAATCTGTATATTCGTAGCATTTTAAAAATCCACAACCTTTATTGAGATTTATACTCTATTTATGTGGGCGTTTTCAGCAGTGGGTTGCTTTGTATAGAAGGAAATAATTCACAATGGCACTTGTCTGTTTCCAACCTTAAGATTTCAATTCGTAACTGTATATAGCTCTCTTACTGAAGACACCCGCTGAAATCAAATACCTTTCTCTCTCCTTTGAAACTCGATCGGACTTATTACTACCACAGGGCGTTTCCTGTTGTGCTAGTATCAGAAGCAAATGCTACAGGCTAGTGGGAAAGAGCAGGGAAACGATACGAAAATAGTTAAAGTGGAACGACCGCAGAAAATGCGATACGAAAAGGAAAAGTTAGCCATACTGAAACAACGCTAGTAAGGATAAATGAGCTGACTCCGTGAAGTAAGTTTACATCAGGTTTGGTGATGTGCAAAAAGCAGAGTAGAGGCTATATTAGGAGCATTATTGTCGGGAACAACGTTTAGAAAAAGACAAGAAGCTTAGAGAATTTCCAACAACGAGTAATGTTTACATTAAGAAAGTGCAAGGGATTCTGGCGGTAAAGGCGAAATGAGATATAGGGGCGACTGAGGTTATTCCATTTCAATAAAGTGCCATGAAGCATTGATAAAACGGCGGCACTTGCTGTAAAGAACAGAAAAGTTGTAGATTTTTACATGGTGAAAATTGGAGGATGATTATGATAGTGATTGTGATAATTATAATGACGAATGCTTTGGTGATGTAGTCGAGAAACCGCGGTGAAGATTTCCGGTGAGATACCAGAGAGACAAAAGTTGATTCCAAAAATGTCAACAGAGGGTTCAAACGAAACAGCGAGTCAACAGAGTTGTAGAGTTGATGTAAAACGTTGTGGCAAGTTGACTGCCCAAGAGGGGCTATTCGATAACGACGAGAAAATACGTTAGCAAGCGGCGCATGGGACTGAGGGGTGAACGAGACAAGCAGGCAAGGACGTCGGGGCGATCAGTCGTCAAGGCGAAGGACCAATGCGTTAATGCGTTGGGATAGAGAAGGGAGGAACAAGGAATGAGGAGCGAGGAGGCAGCCAGGCGAGAAGCGAGCAGTTAAGATACAAAACAAAAGTAAAGAATCGGCGCTACAAAACAGATGCATGCACCAGTGAGGAATGATAAAATCACTCTATTGTTGCACACTTACTTTTACTTACTTACACTTACTTTTAAAAGAATTGAAATTTTTTTTTTTAATTTTTAATTTTTATTATTAATTAAAAATATTTTTTAATATTTACATTTCTTTATTATAATCATTCCAAAAACGGTGACAAACTACAAATGCTTGATGAGATTCAGTAATTGGGACTAAGGACTAAGGCATTTGTTAGTAGAGAGTTGGCAAGAAGGAATTAGGTGTAGGATTTAGAAATTTGGAAATAATAATTGATAGGAGGTAAAAGTTTGAAATTTGAAAGACAAGAGTTGGCAAGTAGGAAATAAAACCTCGAGTTGGTTGGTGTGGGGTTGGTGTGGAGTAGTTGCCAGTAGGAAGTTGTAAGGCGGAGACGGTGTCGGGAGCTAACTGACAAATGGTGCATTACAATTAAAAGACCGAACGGCCAAGAAAGAACCACCGCCGCACGAAACGGCGAGCCAGCAGCGGTTGACAGAAGGGACAATGGGCCGGCTCCCGCAATCACGTTTCTCCGTTCGCGCCCTCTCGCGCCGCGTACGCGCTACCTCCAGCGCGGCCGGCGGCGACGCCAGCGGGAGGCCCCGATGGCCGGTGATAGCGCCGCGAGTTATTAGCACGTAAGTTCGATGGAAGACGGCGGCGCGGCGGGCGGGCGGGGATTGCTGATCGGAGGATAACATTGTGCGGTAGCGAAGGCCCGACCGAGCCGGCGCCGGCGGCGGAGAGGACGTGCGGAGGCGGCAGGCGGGAGATGGGAGGAACGGGGATTGGGGTGATATTAGCGACGAAGGATGTGGGGTTGGTGTGACCGGACGAGGTGGACAAGGATAAAGGGGGAGGGGATGGAGCATATATGGGACTGGTGGTGAAAAAAGTAACAGAGGCAGTGAAGCCAGCGAGGGTGGGAGGTAGCAATAAATGGTGGGGAGGGAAGGAAAATAAGTGGGACTGAAAATAATAGACAAGGCGAAGGCAATTGCACTAGTAGTATTAGATGAATCGGAGGCGGTAGGGCTGGCAGGGGGAAAAAAGAAAAGGGAAGGGGGGGGAGGAGGCAGAAAATGGTGGGGGAGTAGGTGACAAAGAACGGAGGAGATATGCGGAGGGCATCAATTGGGATATAAGAGGGTATGTGAGGGTGTTAGACGTGACAGAGATGATGAAGTTGGCGTGGGCGAATGAGGCAGAGGAGGGTTTTGGTGAAGGACACGAAGGGATTGATGGGACTGGTGGTGATATAGCAGAGGCAATGGGGCTGGCAGGAACGGAGGTGGCCAAGTACAGATGGAGATGTGATGGAGAGTATGTGACTCTGGGGTGTTAGACGCGGAAGAGGCGATGTGGCTGGCGTGGGCGAATGAGGCCACGGACATTGGAAGATGTGATGGAGGATATGAGGGACCAGTGGTGTTTGATTTATCGGAGGCAGAGGGCCTAGCATGGGTAGCTGGTGGCAAAAGGCGGAGGGGGATATACGGGGGGTATGTGTGTGAGGGAGGTTGAGGGGGAGGAGGGGGCTGTTAGACTCGGGGGGGGTGGGGCTTCGGGAGAGGCAGGGAAGGTGGAGGAAGAGATGTCGGAGGGAAAGAAAGTGCGAGTGCGGCGAAGGTGGGAAGTGACGAATGGAGGGGAAGAAGACGGAGGGAGGGTTTGACTGCTGTGTAAGACTGCAGTTAATAGGCAGTGATAGCGGTGGAGCTGGTGGGACGTATTGGACGGGGGAGGAGATAGTGGAGACAAAGATGTTTCGAGCCCAGCGTGGTGCAAGGTGATGAAGGTTCGAGGGGGAGGTAAGGAGGGTATGTGTGTCTGGGGGCCTTGGATATACAACTACATTTCTAAAAATGTAAACTGTGCGAATAATTCTATTGTAAATTTGAAGATTTAATACAATTTTAAAAACTAATATACTAGTAATTATGCAGTAGTGCAGAATTATTGATTCAATATTTTATTCTACTTTTCATTCTAATTATGCAGTAGTGCAGAATTATTGATTCAATATTTTATTCTAGGTATATATCTTTTATTTGCAAAGTAATATGAAATATGACAAGAGTCATGCTTATGATGATATTCCCCACATTACAGTTGTAAATGATCTATTTTTACAGGGACTTGGAAGAGGATGAGGAATGCATTTATTCTGTAGTTAAAAAATTCTTAGATCTTATGGTTTACGATGTAGGTGAAATAATACAATAGCTAACTCCGCAGAAGTGTACAAGCAAAAATAAGTAAAACGTCTCAAATTGCACGACAAATTACGAAACGAACGGTAACAATTTTCTACGTGCCAGACAAGAAGTTTGAGACCGAAAAGTCAAAATATACAAAGATATACGAAATCACGGCAGGAAGTTAAAAGAACGGAATGAAGAAATGAAAAGTAAGAAAAAAGAGGAGAAACAAGATTAAGATAAAGTAGAAAAGCTGGCAGAAGAAAGTATTGAAGGAAAAAAACGGAATAAAAAAATCATGACATGAACGAAAAAAGTACCCAGGAAAAGCAACCATTGACGGAATTGACAGTGACGTCCATCAGGTGGAGGCAAGCGGCGTAGCAACATATTCACCGCAGCCACGCACTTATCTGCGACTTTCTCCGCCGGGGCTGCGCGCCTCGGAGCTACGTCCCGCGGCGCAGCGCCCTTGCCGGCGGGGATCGCCACGGGAAGAATAATATTGTGACTTCAACGGGAGCGCAAAGTCGAGCGTTTCTCTCGCCGCCACGCCCCGCGCCGTCTCCCCAGAAGCTCTCGCTCACCCAATTTACCGCCGCTCCCCGGCGCGGCGCGGCGCTGCGCTTCTGGTGGGGTTTTATCGCCACCCTTTTAGTCCGCGCGATCGAAAGAGGCAGTTTGAACCCGACGCTAGCCGCGGGGTGGAACAAAATCTTAGAAAAGTATTTACGGTGAATAATATTAACATTTTAATTAGTTTTTAGTTAAACATTTTGATGGTTCGTTCTAGTCGTTTTCTTTCCTCGAATGTAAATTTCTTCTCGTACTCTTTTCAACAAGTTGGAGCACTCGAATTCGAGGCTTAGGAAAATGGAAGTTAGGAGGTCTTTAATATATGTTGACATCTTTAATTTATATTTTAATGAGAATATACTGGAGTTTTTTTTCAATTCAGTCTTCACTGACATTACTATTCTTATTTATGCTACTAATTTATTTATCTTGATTATATTTAACGATAACATTACGGTCTAAAAAACTTTGCCATTTATTGATTTTAAAGTTTAAAAACAAATATATTTTCATTTCCGAAAAAATGAATGAATTAAATTGAATGTTATTGAATAAATACCGGAATAAATAATGAATGTCCAAAATATATATGTTAAGTTAAGAAACAAGTCATCGAAGTTTCTGGGAAAGTTAAACGTATCCATCTTCCTTTAAATTAAATTATTATCTTCAATTCTCTATTTTCTGCTACTTTATTCTGTTGTTGATAATGTTACTTTCTTTACATGACGTTTATTTGAATGTGTTGACTTATAATACGTTCTAATTTACTTATAATTCGTATTCGATTGGAAATTCTTGTTATACCAAATTCAAATTCACTCATTCTCTTTTAAAAATTAAATAAGTGAAATTATTCAAAATTCAAGCCGGTGTGGTGTCTTAGTACCTCAAAGACTGAGTACTCGAGTGATAGGAGGCACTGATAGGTACTCGAATAAATGTACTCCGAAATATCTCGGAAGACAGGATGAAACGTAATTAAAAATACACATCATCGCATATGTATGATCCAAGGATATCGATATGCATTCCCACGCTTCATTATGCAGAAATACATTACATTACAGTACTGCAAGACGCGCTGGGCAGAGAGAGAAATAGCTCGTTCTGCTCTGATGTTCGCCAACGCTGTCTGATCAGCAAGACAAACCTTCCATCTCAACACAGCCGTTCCTGTCTAATCAAACAACTAGATTACTCTTCCTCTATGCGGTTCGACAAACGACTCCCTAGCCTACCCTATTGCCGCATACCACATTGATATCACCCAGCGAACGTGATAGGAAAGAAGACAACGCCAAAGCTCAAAGCTTAAGCAAAAATAAATGTATAAAAATTAATAAGTAATTAAGCAATAATCATAATGCATATTACAAAATGTATAAATTTTAATAAAAATTAAATAATTAATAATTCAGTAGTGGCCTTTACCATCACAACTGAGCCTATTTATTGTTTTCTCATTTCTTCAATTCCCAAGTTCATCAATTTTTCCTCTAAGTTAAATAATCTTTAAAGTCACAATGTCGATACATCGAAGCGCTTACGTTTCTACTTTTATAATTCCATTTTTTACAAAACTACGGTGTGTTCATTTCATAAAGATTTCTTAGTCTTCTTAGAAAAGTCATATGCTTGTAACCGCTAGTTCTATTACATTGAAACCTTTGAAAAGTTGTAAATATTTCTTTCCTAGAATTCTCTGAATTACAAAATACTTGTTCCAACATTTTTATTCATCACTTTACGACATTCTAATTAAATATATTTTTTAAACATTGGAGTAGATAGAAACTTTTATTGATGAAAAGTTTCTTCAAGTTACAATTTGGAAAAAAACACAATGAATAATTCACAGTTATCTCTGAAAATTAATTAATTAACAGTCTTATAGAGGTATCGTGTTCAAGGAACTGCATTACAAATGCATAGCGTTCAATCTGTACACCTTTTCGGAGAAAATTTAATAAAATCACATTTTTTAGCAAACCTGCAAACAGGAGAACGCAATATTTATAACGCATGGTTATACGTAAACAATAACGTTGACGGCAGAATTACACACACTTCCTCTTTCTTACTTCTTTTATTCTTTCTACCCCTTCGACAGTAGGAATGCTGTCACGTGAATCACTAGCGTAACAGCGTTCCTCTATTTTTTGCCCGTCGCTTTTTCTGCGTTCGGGAAGTGCGTCCTCCAGGACAAGTGAAATGCAAATTGTTTCACTTCATTCCCGTCTCCACAGTTTCTCGTTTCCACTCCTGCTCTCCTCTCGGAGCCCCCTCCTTTTCCAAAGTGTGTAAAAGTGTTAATTACTCGTTGGATTTACAAGTTAAATGAACGCCCCCTTTTTCTCAAACACTTTGCCTCGTCGAACATCTCCAGTCACTCATGGAGACTCTACCTTTGTGACTTTTTTGATGTTTGGAAGACCGGCAGAGATTCTCATTCCAGGTGAATTAATTTAACAAAAGTGTGTTGGATGATTTTTTCAATCTTATACTTGAAAGAAACCCTCGAGGATGCAATGATCCTCACCTATTACCTAGGCGATGTTTTGGGCGTAGAAATCGCAATTTGAAGATAACGACATATGATCATAATACATCATTAAGTAACGCGATATGAAGATGCAAGGCTTGATGAGATGAAACAAATGATGAAATGAGATACCCACAAGAAAACACGCCACTAGTTCTCTTGCTTGTCTCTAATGGTGTAATAACAGAGTGAACGATGTTTAACGCCTGGGATCCGAAATAGAAGTGTGAGAGTTGACCAGTGTCTTAAGCGGCATTGTAAAAAGTATACTTAAATTAATCAGAAGAATTAGTTTCTTTCCGTCGTGGAGCATTGGAGAGAGGAAGGGAATGAAAAGAGAATGCAGTCCAGCGCATCCTCTTATACGTGATTTCTTGGAAAGTGAATTTGGTGAAAGTTTGTCCTTCTCGCCAGTGAAAAATAACGATGTTCAGATCACTCTATTTCGCTAACACTTTCTCCAGGAAATATATTGAAGCTCTTTTTTACGCATGTAATTTAACGAGACTTTAACTAAAACGAATTCTTACTTTAATTTATGGCTGCGCGATTGGCATTTTTTGTTGTCTGTTTGTTTCTGTTTACTCAGCCAACACGTGCAAAACAAGAATATCAATTCTCTTAAGGGAAAGTCTACTGTGAATTAAGTACGGTTCCAAACTATAAACCGGGATAGTTGGCTCGGGGTATAAACTGATGTCGCTGCAGTGCCTCTGACTGGATGGTCATAGTCTCGTGTCTCGACGGGGGGAAGGATTTTTGACGCGAGTCACCTGGATCGAGTTCAGCCACTGTCTGGAGGAGAATTCTATCGGAGGCTGTTCTGATCGGTAGTTTTCCATTGTTTGTTCAACCAACATCAGGCGAATGCCGGAGCAGTACGTAAAAAACGGGCCACGGAACGCGCGCGACCTTTCCTTCTCCTTCCTTGTCTTATCCTAACCCTTCACTTACACACGCACACACACACTCACATGTGCAATACTATCACGCATGGCGAGAAATCGGTTGGGAGCGTAGATCTTTACCCGTCTGGGGCAGTGCCCTCTATTTAGTTACCTATGTGGGAAAAACCCTGTCAACCCTAACAGGCAGGTCGGCCCGGAATCTCGCCATCTAGCAGGGAAACATCACCGCTACCTCCCGAGAAAAAATGCACTACACTTACGGGTCTTACACTTAATGATCTTAGCAGTTGATGCGCCAGTAATCACTAACAATCAATCAACCAAACTATAAAATACATTAGAAAATGTATATTTCATTAGAAATATTATAATGAGAAGCTCATATACTCAAATATTTGATGACATATTTTTTGAGAAATGTTATTCTTGTTTTCAGCTTCTGGTTCTTGGTGTTGAGTAGATATATTTCGATAAGATAAAATTTTGTAACGTGTTGGAAAACATTTTCAACTTTGAGAAGCTCCGTCACGCACATGGTTCAATGAATTTTCCAACCTACTGTTCATGCATTTCGGAGTCCCGCTAATATGTTCAAGTACCATCAACAGCTTTTATTCCTTTTCCCACCTCTTTGCATAACCCACACCGCAGCCTGTGAGGAATTTGAATTTGTTGCATCTCGTTGATAGTATTCGCCGCCGTTAATGCCACCTGCCGCGGCGCGCGGGTCGTTGCGCTGTCGCCACAAATCGTAGGGGGCGCTGCGCGTTTCCGCAAAATACAAAATGGGGCGAGGTGACGGCGCCGCGCGCAGCGGCTAAAACGCGCCTGGCACGCGCGAAACACGCGAATCACGCGCGCCACATTCACGCCTCCGCACGAGCGTTGCGCCAAATACCTGCGTCTAGTTGGCGCCGCTACAGACAACACCCTCGCCCTGGCTGAGGGCGACCTCTCTAGAGTCCAGGGCTGACGCACGTAGCTGGACCTACACTTTTTTTCAAGGGGAGAAATTAGTGGTGATAAAACAGCAAGTATTTTATCGTATTATTCATTTGATGAAGACACCCTCTCTATTTCCAGTGGTGCCAATAGCGGGATCTAAATAGACGTCTAATGGTAATAGTATAAAACGTATTTTCTCGTTTAATTCGTTCGTTGAAGAGGTCATTTCTATTTCTAATGCTGATGTAAATAGCTGGACATAGGCTTGTTTTTCAAGGAAGAAATTATAGTAATACAACAGCACGCATTGTATTGTATTCTTTGTTTGCTGAGTCCGCCTCTCTACTTTCAGTGCTGATACAAATAGCTGGATTGGATTGATTGGTTGATTGATTAGTGATTCCAGACGCGTCAACGTTAAGGTCACTATCGCGTAAGTGGAGTGCATTTTTTATCGAAGGAGGTGGCGGCGATCACCCCTGCTGGATGGCAAGACGCGACGATGACCTTGACATCAGAACTTATCTTGCTGTCGGCTTGTGGGTTTTCTCTCAACCATGCATCTACGACCAGCAGACTATCATCCCAGCTGGATCAAGCGCTAAGACTAATTTGTTAGTGTATTGCATATGAGTGTAAGTGTTTATGAGAGGGTGAGAATAGGACAAGGAAGAGAAAGGAAAGGTCATCCACGGACCTTGCACGTTTGGTCTGCCCCAGCATTCGTCTGGTGCTAGACTTCCTTTTCAAGGAAGTACACTAGTTGTAACGGAAAAGCACATATTTTATCGTATTATTCGTTCACTTTCTCTACTTTTAGTGCTGATGCAAATAGCTATACCTAGGTTTATTTTTTAAGAGAAGAAACGTGTGGTAATTAGACCAGCACAGTTTCTCGTATCATTTATTTGTTGCGGTCGCCTTATCTACTTCTAGTGCTCATGCAAATAACTGGAGCTAGTCATCTCTTCAAGGAAAAAAAACTAGTGGTAATGGATCAGAATGTAACAGTGACATAATATTAGTTGAACCCGCACAAGTATCTCCAGGTCTTACGCATATTGGCTTATTTGATTTAAATCTATATGCGTAGACTCCACCAAAACCGACTTATCCACTAGATCATTCGCTTAAATGTAAATGAATAATGTCACCTATGCATACATTTTTTTAAATTATCAAATTTCAGACGTTTAAATGAAAATCTGATCTTTCACTTAAATATTTTGCACAATTTAATGTAAATTTAATTTACATGGGGTTTTTACTTGTGTTTTCTAGGCAATCCCGAATGCACATATGTTTGGCAGGACACGTTCCGACGCAATCAAAGGTATTTCATGTACCTGCCATTTGCGATTGATAGTAGGCACTTTTAAAAGCAATCAGTTGCGTTTGCAAAAGGTCTCATTTACTTTACAGCATATAAAGGACTTGAGTTGCCCGAATTTGAGTTCTCGTGAATGGCTTGTTTGTTGCGTGGAGCAGGTACCATGGATAATTGCGAGAACCATAGTTTAATATACACACAGATAAAGGATTCTTAATGTTATGTAATGTTGTATCTCACAAATCGCTACAAACTTTAGAAAAATTCTGATTTTGCGGTAAATCACGCACAAAATATTACTGAGTTAATATATTTTTGTGAAATATTAATTAATTTCAACAGAAGAAATCTTACAAACTTTAATTTTAAGTTTTAAATAAATTTTCAATTTTGGTAATGTTGATTCAGTGAGGAAATTGATTTGAGACCATGCATTCGTTGGCATAAATTGAAAAATGATTTTCCCTTCCTATACTTTTTTTATTTTAACTATTTAGAGACATTTGTTCACCACCATCGACGATAGCATTGTGAGTGACTTGCAAGGTAGTTTATCTCCCAAGGAGTGAGATTAGTGGTCAATGGAGGGACTGCAACATTAAAGAAAAATATAAACGTTATGATGATGGTGATATGTAAGTCCCTGCTTCAATGTTCTATAGAGTGATATACATTTTGCAAAACGTTTCAATTATTGACCCGAAAGATATCTTTTATCACTGGCAAGAGTTATCGTAGTTGGAGGTACACTAAATACTACGCAGCACAAGCATACTTCACGTAACATTGCCTCTCAGAACGTGACAGCTACAGTAGGCTTAAGTGTGCATGGAGCATAAAACATGTCGCCACCATACTAGCCGTTACCAACATTCCGTTCACCGTTGCCATTATCCCTGGCACCCACCGCGGCCTCCGTCTGAACCGTCGCCGTCACCGCAGCCGCCACGGCAGTGGCCGTGTGTCCGGGCAGCTGGCCATTGTTCACACTGTAGCCAATCGGGAGCTATTGTGGGTCGGGCGGGAGCTACATCACCTGCAGCCCGCCCGTTGACAAATGCCTGCCGTTGCCCGCCGACTGATTCACGTGAGACCCAACGCCGAGATTTATCTCAATGGGAGACACGTGTAATTGAGTCGAGTCTTTCAGGGGATGGAGGAGCCAACTGTGTGACCAGATGTTGAGACAGTTTGAGAGCGTTCCATAATCTTTTAATCATCGAGGAGCATTTGATCTTTTAAAGGAAGCACTGAATTATTGTTTCGGATATTAATTTGCTTTTTTATATGCCTAAATATTATAAAGAGTTGGTGAGTTGCAATAAATTCCATCATCTTTGTTAGAAAAATTACATTGCATTAACACCATTGCTTTTTGTGGCTTTGGAAACAATTTCAACTCTTTTAAATGAGAAGTTCTAAACGTAGATTATTGTGTAAAAACTAAATAAAACGTTGAAAACTAGTAATGACGCGAATTACAAAGACTAGTAACACTTAATTGGTGTAAAATATATTTATATTTAATGAAATCATCAATATTTGAATACATTCCATAATTCACGTGTACAACTAAATAGTTTGACGCGAAAGCTTAAAAATGATGAACCGTCGTTGGAAAAACGTTTTCAGCTTGTAGCATTTTTACCACAGCTCTTCCGGAAAACATTTTCTTTTCAGTATTCGTTCATAAATATCTATTTCCTTTTAACAAAATGTTATAAAGAACCTATTGAAGCTCGGAAAGAAGGTTTTAAAGGGGTACTCATGAATGAAGTGATCGAATTTAGGGCACAATGTATTTAAACGAATTTTAGAACACATTTTATTTCTTAAACGATAATCGTGCTTATAATAAAACCACTTTAATGGTACATCTTACACTTAAATGGTACATCTCTCTCTCTCTTCTCTCTCTTCTTCTCTCTCTATTTATATATATATATATATATATATATATATATATATATATATATAAAGAGAGAGAGAGAGAGAGAGATATGCACCGCGTTTCTAGACGAAATACAAAGTATTCACGACAATATAAATAGCGCGGCAGATGACAGTTCCCGCCTAGTACGAGAGCTAACGGACGTGCGAGAGCCAACGGACGGGGAGACGCGAGCACAGGCAGTGAGGAAAAAGACATGGAAGGAAGCGCACGTATCGCGCGGAAAGGGGCCGAAGATGCTAAATATGTGATGTAAGAGGCTTGGAAGTGAATGACGTGATAGTGAAGGTACTAGTAAACGTGTGGGTGATGCATTCGCGGGAAATCCGACAGGAATAATTTGTAGAAGGGACTGGATGTGTAATGTGATCGGTACGTGAAAACCCAAGACTGTGGATGGCGGCGTGAGATCCGGTGGGAGAACCGTGTGGTGTGACAATAAACGAAATGAGAAGTGATGTTGTAATTTTGGCATGGTGAGGGAAGTCAATCTTTGAAACGACCAGACGATGCCGTAAGTGGTACCCGGAGGCGAGCAACACCACGTGGCGGTGGGGATGGTCGTGAGACATCACGCCAGACTCAAAACTGAAACCGGGTGCAATAGTGATTACATACCCCTGGAGTCATTGGCGAGGTAACTGTTCTTTGAAACTGAGCTTCGAGGGCGCCTGGGCGAAGGCGACGCAAGCCGAAAACGGTTGGATACGCGTTGTGGATGAGGCAGCGCCACAGCGGTCGCTCCACGGCCACACAGAGGCATCAGCCGATCAACGCCGAGGGGCGCCGAACGACTGGGGCACGAGCCGAACGCGAAGAACAACGCCGCCTGACGACCAACAGGTTTCATTTCGTATTACATTCGAATACTTTAGCCAGAATTTAATTAGGCAAGGCAGTGATTCGTAGCATAAGAACCTAAAAGTTAAAAGAATTTCAAGGTGTCTGTATAACAATAGAAATAAAGTTGTATATGATCATTAAATTGGAAATTTGTTGTGTCAATGTTTACATTACCCCAGAGACCATTCGCAAAGAAGACCTGATCCCTTTAATATAAATTTACTGATGCACTGGATTGGAACCCCGGTCCGTCACAGTATATATATATATATATATATATATATATATATATATATATACACACACACATACACATACACATCTCTCTTATACTTCAAAATTAATATATAAACACAGAAGTGCATTATCTTACAGCGCGGAAATCTCTGAATCTACTGAACCAATGCCGATGAAACTTTAGTGCTTGTAGTACTATAGACTACGATTTACAACTATAAACAGTATTATATTTACAAAATAATTACTTTTTTGGACATTTTTTGCTTAGTTTTACATCACAGATTTAAGATAGCATCAATGTCAGTACTTTTGCTGCACGTCTGAGATCTACTATAGATTTCATCAATGTCCAGAATTATTACGAAATTCATTGGGGGTTTGAATAAGGCTGTGTAATATACCTGTGTAAACGTTGGTGATTTGTTAGTTCTGAACGTTTGAGGAACCTTTCGAAAGAAAGTCGAAACTAAAGTGGTAAAGAATGTCTTTGTACACGCATTGTCATTAGTCCGTGTTATATACAAAGTGGCAAGAAAACATTGTGAGTTTTAGAGTGTTTAAAAATTGAGATAGGTTAAAAGTAAAAAGTACAATAACATACAGTACAGTAATGATGAATTGATTTACGTAAACAAATACGTTTAATTCTACATGTAGTTTAAACATATATTTCTGTCGCCTTCAAAATAATTATAAATTCTGTCAAATTACGTTGCAGCGTAGACATTTTAATTTACTTTTATGATTATGATTCTTGAATTACGTTTTGATATCTATATCGATATTCCATATCTATCTTCTAACGTCTCCGTGCGAGAACTCTCGCATGATAAAGTCCGCCCAAAACAGTAAGTTCCTTCGTAGTCACGAGCTGACACGTCAATTTCAAACCTTTCATTATGAATACAATGGAAGAAAGAATATAAAAAAGAGTAAGTTTTACAATGTAACAATTTATTGACAGTATTGAAATAATATATAAAATTCCACCAAAGTAGTGTATGTGAGTCTGCAAGTACTTTATTTTGTAGTTTAGATTTGTTTATTGTTTTTATTTATAAAATGAATGTTAAGGAGCTGTATCTCCAAATAAGAAAAATGTGTTGTTATTTTTGTGGAAAAGTGAGTGAGGTAGACCTGAAATTTCCAAATGGGTCTCAAGAGAAGACGGTGCTATTGGGGTGTGGCCGGGCAGAGCATAGTAGTAAGCAGCAGGGCAGAGAAAAGATTCAATAGAAGAGATAGAGATAGACATCGCCTCAGGGCATGAAAAGATGGAACTCCTCTTGCTGTCTAATAGTTTACTGTAATAAATGCCCAAGCAACGCCGGGTAGTTCAGTTAATTATTCATAAAAACGAAAAGACGTTCGCAAACTTTCTAGAATTCACATTGTTGACACAACATGTAAATCTTAATACTCTGGAACAAGAATAAACAGCACTCTTGACCGTTCTAGTGATGTGAAATTTCCATTCCCCTGGAATACCGTTTCTCCTGCACTGCCGAGTTGCTCCCCATTTTCAAAGGAATTACTTCCACCCCTTCCCGGTCTGCATCCTGCTAATTCGATTTGGAGAAAGGGAAAGGAAAATGATGAATGAGCATGTAGAATGATGAATCTTTTTCTCCCAACTGTGCCCATTGCTCGATGTCTGTCCACATAATTCATTTTCCGGATGTTCATTTATAAAATTTACGAGCAGATTCTACATGAACAAAGAATAGTCTAAAAACAAACAATATTGGATAACAGGGAGGTAGGTGTTCCGGCGTGATTTGGTTCACATAAATAAATTTCAGAGCTTCTGCTCTGGTAATTTTTCCACTTTCATCACAGTTTTATTCGATCGTTTCAATTTGGAAATGTAATCACTTTTGAAATAAAATATACGTATTGTATTAAAAGACCAAACTTTCCATTAATATTCATGCTTTAGCGTATTTGTGTTGAGGCGCATGATTAAACATCTCTTCACGTTAACATCACACGAGCACAGTCGGCTCTTCCATTTACAAGTTTGCTGTTCTCTCCTTTTCATTTGTACCGCCTCACTAAAGTGTTCTCTTAATGAAAGACATTAATTCGACTTTCGATACAGCGCGCTTTCGCTAGCACCCCAAGACTGTTGTTGGCACGAGACACACTGGATCCGGATATGATTGCCTGATCCACTTGACGAACTCCCCCTCCGTCGATGTTTCCTTCAGGCACTTGCTTGATTAATTAGTGTTTCCGGACGCGTCAATTACTATCGTCATTAGCTACGTTACAGTAGAATATCTCAGGCGGTGGCGACTACTCGTCTTCTGGAACGTTAGAACCAGTTCTGAGTTTTACGCTGGAATAGGTGGATTCCCCCTCCAGATATCTTCACCAGCGTGGATCGTACAAGCTCTAAGCTACCGACAAGTGTAGTGAATTATAGTGTAAAAGTGTGAGTGAATGTAAAGAAGACCAGAAGGATTCAGTAGGAAAGATCGTGGTCGACCCTTGACTCTTGCTTCTACATTCACCTGGAATTAGAGAAACCACGGAAAACTACATATCACAGCACCCGGACACTAAAATTCTCCTCCAGACAGTGGCGAAAGTCTGTCTACATATATAACTAGAACATAAAATTCGCCATCGTCGGAACTCGAACCCTAGAACCTCCCGGCTGAAATCACTATGCGAAATAAAGACAATGGTAATACATATTAGTGGATTCATTGTTTTTCAGGTTCAACTCTGCTCTCAACATGGGTATTGTCTTTAAACCCCGAGCCTTTCTGCTCGATTCATGAAATTTTCTCCACCTTATGTACGCTCTATTCATATCACATTTTTGCTTCCAGTACTTGTTATTGTCTAAGCTCTACGGACATGTATCAACCATCTCCACCCACGTCTCCTTGATGGCTTGACCCACTCGTATTCCTCGCATGCATGCATACCTTTTCATTTTCCATTATCTCATATCCAACGCTATCGGGTCATCGTCGCCGTTGCCGTCGCCCCCGCCGTCACCGTCACCGTCACTGCCGCCACTGCCTCCGCCATCGTCGCTGCAGTCGCCGCCACCGCCACCACTGTCGTGTCGTTTTAAAATCGGTAATTAATTGGCCACCTGGAACTGCCGCGTGTGCGCTTTGTTTCAGCGTTTGACTACTCCTTTTCTCGGTCATCGCCACTCTCACTACTGCCGCAGCTATCACCACCGCTTTTACTTTGGTTGCTGATGATGCCATCGGAACAACTCATCCTCCTCGTTCTCATCCTCCCAGTCAAGATAAAGGCGCAGATGAAGTAATGAGGAAAAAGTTTTGGAAATGACAAGAATGACTAGCAAGTTCAATGACATTATACTACTACACTACAACAATACAATATTATATATATATATATATATATATATATATATTCTAACACGCCCACCTACTACCTTCCACACGTGGTGAGGTCGTGATAGAATGAATGCTCGTGAAGCGAGCTTAAAAATTCTCAGGAAGCAGGATCTTTTGGGTATGAGAAAGGTCTTGACACAAGGAAAACCCTTGACACAATTAATCAGATAAAATACGAATAAAATGAACATATATTCAATGAAAAAATTTCAGTGACGCAATTTCATAACAGGATAATGCACTTTAAGTAGCTGGTCACTGGAAAAAAAAATAAAACAAGACAAAACAAAAAAAATAGGCGTCACCTCAACTGCCTGAACACACTTTCACCAACTACAATTTACAATTTGCTCACTCCTTTCTGAGTTTTTTCCACTACCAAATTATTTTACTCTTTTAGCCTCTAGTTTTTCCGTGCACGGCTTTTAAAATGAATTTCACACTTGTTTCAAGGAATCCCGTTCACAGGTGCTAGCCTTGGGCTTCGCACTCACTATAACACTGAATAAAACGTAGCATTCACGTTACTTAAATATGACCCCTTTACATATAACAAAAAAACAATTACTTTTAACACAATACAACAAACTGACTTTTCCAGATAATATCAACTGTACAACATATGAAAATCATGAATTATTTATGTAAAATTGTACAAGGTATGGCCTCTTTGAATGAATTTAATGACACGTCAGTAAATGAACTTGAAACTGCCAGTCACATCGTTCGAAATACTTCTCCCACCTATTCTAGATTTTTCACCCACTTTTAACACTAATTGTCGTGTATTTACCGCTATCCTCTTTTCCCAACTGATCGCCGCATAAACGTTGCCAGTTCCTTTACCTCAACAGCTCCGCACCGCTCGCCTGTAGGTAACCTTGGGGATTTTCTGCCGCTCGCCCCGCGTTGCCACTCGTCTTCACTTGCTGTCCCACAACGATAGCCGTTTCCTTCGCTCGAACACTGGACTCCGCTAAGCCTCCAATTTCCATACCCTTCTCCCGTTCCGGACTCGTACTATTCTCGTTCCAGTCCAAATCTTTCTCACCTACGCTTCGCTCTTCTGGGGTCGTCCTTCTTCGCCGCGCCTCGTACAAGTTTGTTCGCGCTTCCAGCCTCGAAATTATTAATGTTTCTGAAGTTATGCTTTAAATACTCACCCTACCTACCACACATTAGGCATGTGAGATCTCAGCGTGCAATATGATCCTTTGGAGTGCTTTGCACTCCATTTCTTAATTACCTCACTTTCGAAGATACGCTTTTCAAGCTAACTTTTAACTACCAAGTTAAAATAAACTCCTATGCTATCAAGTTACAATCGCCGTCGCTGCTGCAATCGAAGAGAGTTCCTCCAAGGCGCGCCGCGATACTTATGGTACTGGCGCCTGGGGAAATTTTTGGAGAGGTGAATATTCTCCTCCTTTCGTGACCTCCCGAAAAAACATTATTCACTAGTTCGGCCGTCATAGTTCGAAAAGCTGTGGGCAGATGGCGCGTTTACCAGCCATCGCTCCGCCACGTACCCTAGTCCTCTCTGTTCGTGGGCTTCTTTTCGTAGCTGATGGTGGCGTTATGGGGTTGTCTAATCCCGTGACGTCACAATATATATATATATATATATATATATATATATATATACACACACACACGAATTGTAAGAGCATAACCCATTATTGGGTACAAGTTCGAACATAAATAGTTAACGTAATCTGCGAGGCGAAATTCCATTAGTAGAAACCGGTGTTTTACGTTAAAAGGGAATTTTTCGGACTAAGGCCTGGGCGGCTCGGACGGCCCCATCCCGTCTCCCCAGTGCTTACCGCCGGCTCACGATGTGGGTAACACCGGTACCGAAGCAGCCTGGCGGGTGGTGACTTGTTTTCCGCCGAACTTTAAAGTGGGATCAAAACCTCCGAAGAGAATTCCTCACCCGATCCTGCTCCAAGGTCGGCGCGCCATAGGCCCAACTGGTTAGTGGCCGGTTACCCGACCACCAGGAGCTTAGCTTGCGCCTACTTACTGCCTGCACCTTCAGGCAAACGACGTAAGTCACGCCGCGAGACTCGGAGCCGGGTGGTCGTCTGAACTCCACCTAGACCGCGACAACTTTCGTCATCGCGATCCCCCTGCGGGGATTATATCGTACGGTTACACTCTGAGTGAGTTCCACACTTTAGGTATCTTGTTCAATGTGTGGTATCCCCCAATCAGAGGACGAGTCGGAGTTACGCTCCGCCGCTCCGCTAGTGGAGGGGCACAGCCCCTCCCCTCCCCCTTCACCGGGCGGTGGAGTATAAATTCATAGGCCGGGAGCAGAGCGCTTTCGTTCAGTGATAACTTCGCTAGCTACCACCACCGCCGCTCGCTACCGCCCACTCGCGGCGTAATCAGCTGCGCGCTACAAAGGAGACTCCAGGCTGCTGCCGCCGGCACTGGCTCACACGTCACAAGTCGTGGCGTATCCGCCAGGCGATCAGCGCGGACCTCGGGCGGCTACCGCCGCCCTCGCTCACGCCCAATCGCGGCGTAATCTGCTGCGCGCTACTTGGGGACTCGAGACTACTGCCGCCAGCTATCGCATAACGACGCTTATCGCCACTGCCGGTGATAAGGCCCGAAACGGCAAGAACGCCGTTAGGAAATTTGTACAGTTATTTGTTACGTAAATTCTGTGTATTGGTTATGGTGAAAGTAAATGGCTATTAAACATTGAATATTTAATTTACCTTGCATCCTGCAAATACAACACAATGATTTGCCTATTTTACGTCCACTATCATTATATGCACATGAAAAATCAATGTCATGTGAATATTTTATTACCCCTACGCACTTTCCACAGAGATGCACAATAGAATTTATAGCCGTACACTTTTTCAAATCCAGAAATGTACTTGTTTTTGCATTTTATTCAAACTTGACAGCTAATCTCTAATATATTTTTAAAGTTTTTCTTGAGAAAAACACAGGCCAAAGTCTTGCATTTTCAAGTATTGCGTGCCCATGATAATTTTTATTTCTCTCCAAAATCCATGAGCCTAATTGCTGAGAGAAAAACCCGCGAAGTAGGTAACATTCTATATTTAAAATACAATACTTCCCAGGGTCGGTACTAGTGCGCAGTTCTGTCTGGACAAGAGCGTATTATACGCGCGAATTTCCCAAAAGCAGAAAAATTCACTGAAATACCCCGGATTGCTTGCATTGTTGAAATTGGAGCAGAGCATCTCAGAAATGCTGAAAATCCAGCTATTCTATCTCAGAAATAGTGATAGTATTTCACTTCTGGAGTGACAATTGAATACTGGTATTCATAACGTGGTATTCGATTAAATCCGTCGTTTCTACTTCCACTTCCATTACCTTCAATCCTCTTTGACAAATAAATATTTCTCAGTACAATGTTCCAAGGTTTCATCTCTTCCGCTAATGCATGCTTGTTATTGTTTTCATCCTTATTTTCTTGACTCTTATCACTACTCATTCTGACAATCAAGTACTCTCCTCACTGTAATACACTCCTCACTGAGCTATTAGTTTTGTTATTTTTCACCATTTTTGGTATCTCATATTCCATTGTTTGCATCTACTAGAATGGGAGATTAAAATTGTCAGTTTTCAAATTCATGAGCACATATTATTACATTTCCTGCCGGTCTTTGATAAAACTTTGAAAAAATGGACGATATTATTTATTAAAAAGTATTTTTGATCCCTGGATAAAGAGAAATTGTGGTCAAAAATGTACCTCCACCAGAAAACGTGTAACCGGATGGTATGCTCATATCCCACGGGCTAGAACAGGGGTCAGGTTTTCGGAGCACGGAGAAACACACTGTAATAGTTTACACAGTGTTTTAGGAGAGGAAGTGCTGAATGAAAGAAGCAAACTAGAATATTAATTTTACAAATTCAGGACCTTATTACACTATTTGATACAAAAATTGTATTTTGTTTTGTTATAATCGTGACTTAGCAATTCAGCTGCCATTTTGAACGTAGTCAGTCCATGATATGAAAAACATTTGACGAAACAAAACGTATTATACTTATTCGACACACTATAACATCTTCATTATGAAAGAAAGAGGAAGAATATTTCGTATTTTCCAATATCATTTAATAATTTTAAGTAATATGATATAATGTGAATATTTGAAGCATAGAGATAAATTAACCAAAAACAAAAAACGAGATAATATGGAAAACAAACATCAAAATTAATAAGCTCATCCATAAGATTTATTTCAAAAGGAAAATAGAGCAGAAACCAGTTATGCACATTCAGCAGCTGTATATCAGAATTCAACCTAATCTTCATTCACAAAACCGATGCACATTCACGTCCTTGCTCAGAAACAATTTTTACATTATGATACATCAAATATTTAACAGGTTCCAGCATAGCTAACTACAGCGCTTGTCGCTGATTTTCCGCCTGTTTCTGGCAGAAAACTATCGTAGTCCGCGCGGTTTTGTATTTGAGCGATCCGTAAGCGCTTAGTAGGGAACTTCGCTGTAGAGCCCCTCACGTTGCGAGTGGTGCAGCCTAGGATGCATATGCTGGGCTCATACACCACCGGTAAAGTACGTATTATTCAATAAATGCTTAATACTGACCTGCACTAACAAGTGCGTAACATTTTCAACGGAATTGCTATATTGTCGTTGAACAAACAATCCCAGTATTTGAGTAACTCCTCGAGTGTGCAGATGTGCGTATGTGCAGTTTCTGTCACTCACGGCTAGACCTCTTCCCATGCACCAATCGAGACATATGAGGTGTCACTCGACGCACCTCGGTTTCCTGATGGGAAACTGATAATTTGTTTTTAGATCCGGCCTGAACATTGAAACAAATTTTCAAAAACGTGTTTTTGCGCTCTCAGCTTAGTAAGCTGGGAATTAAACCAACGCCACCTAAATAGATGTAGGTGGCATTGATTAAACTTCAGTACGCAAAGGGATTTTCGCTCAATACCCGATAATTTTCTTTCAAGATGCTGGCAACACTGTTGTTACGTGAACAAGTGAAGTTAATTTGAACCAAACAGTGAATCGAGCGGCATATTTCGTTATAAGTTACCCGTAAGGCCTATTACCATATTTTTAAAAATAAATTAACAAAAATCTATGAACAGTATTGCCTTGAAACTTATTAAATTTGAAGAATTTCAAATAAATACGGAAACAAACAAAACTGGGAATATTACTAGAGAATGAATGAAGGTCCGACTTCTCACTTTTACGTTCTTAAGTGCACAAATTCCGATTTTCAAATGAATGTGACCCAGAACTTATTAAACTTTCCTAACACTTTATTCACATAAACATACAAGATGGTCGACTTTAATGCTTTATTCCATTCACATACGAAAGATTAATAAAGCAACTGTAGAAGTGGAAGGAAACACAAATTAGACTGAGTTTATGGAGTTTTAATCTCTTCAAAAACTGGAGGAGAAAACACGGAAGTGTTAAGCAAATCCGAGGAAGAATCAAATGTAAGTTGGGGAGATTTTGCGACACAATTTACGGAAATAATTGAGAAAGATCGTTTATTAGGATTAGAGAACAACAGATTACAGGTGATCTTTGTGCGTTATTGTGCATATTAGCCAAAATCATAAAAAAATGTAGCTGTACAAAACTCTATTGGCATCATCAATGCCTTCCAAGAAATTTTTACGGTCATTATAATTTTGAAATTGCAATGTTCCCAGTTCATATCCCGTATGTAGGTAACATACAAGGCCATTAGATGCTAGGGATATTTGAAGGAGAGTATAATAGTATCAGATAAAAACCAGATACTGTAAGAACATGATTGAACAAAGCTGCGCATGAAAGAAATGAAGAATGAAAGAAATGATTAACACGTAAAAATACTTTTAAAACAGCTTACGCGTCGGGGTCGGCAACGTCACATTCAACTAGGTAGTGAGTTATTTGTATACGTGAATGCACTGCGTCATCGACTTGATCTTACATTGATGTTTAGAATATCCAATACACCCTCCCAAACCGTTTTACACTACAACGATGCCTCATAAACTCCATAAACGTACTAGAATCAACAGTATCTTCATTCCATCGCATTCATTCCTGAACTCAGGCAATGGCAAAGACATGAATACACGGAGCAATAGGGAGAAATCATCTGAAATATAACCACCATCAAGTGACCGCTGCGTGGGGCCCGGGCAACAACCCGCTTCCCCACCTCCAGAGTCCTTTGCGAGGGGGCGCTCCTCTTTCTCCGCAAGTGAAAGTGAAGGGGCGCGGGTGCGGACCGGTCCTCCGCCAGCGCCGCGACGCCCCACGACGTCCCGCGTCGCGGACGAACAGCGCTAGCGGAGTTAATTGCTCCATGTGCGTCCGCGCCCGCGCCTACGCCCCCTTTCTGCCCCTTTCTCCTTCCTCTGTCTCGATCCCCTGTCCCGCCTCTTCCCGCCATCGTGACGGCTCGCCCCCTCCTTCCTGTCACGCGTAACCCCCACTCGCCGCTCCCCAGCGAGCAGATCATTTCCCTCCCTGCCTCGCCATTGTCTCCGAGTCTCTCCTCATACGTTCTCTTCTTACCCTGTCTCACCGCCCCGCCTCTTCCCGTCCCGCTTCATCACGCCTCGCCTTCCATCTTCCCGCCAACGCATATCCTCATCTCGCTTCTCCTCCCAGCATACCCTGCTCGCCATCTCTGCGCCCCACCTCTCCCTGTCTCGCCATTTTCTGCGCCGTCTCTCCCCATCTCGCCTCTTGTCAGCAGGCCTGTTGTTGCCCCGCAACGGAAGAGGTGGATCAGCGCATCAGCTGATGTCACTGCAGTACCTCTGACTGGGAGGTCCTAGGTTCGAGTACCGACGGAGACACTAGCTTTTCAGTTAGGTCGAATACAGTCGATGTCTGGAGAAATTTTAGCGGTCGGCTTCTCTGATCGGTAGTTTTCCGTGGTTTCTCCGATCAACACCAGGCGAATGCCGGAGTACCTACCGTAGACCCTCCCAACTGGGCCACCGACCGCGCGCGGTCTTTCCTTTCTCTTCCTTGTCCTATTTTCACCCCTTACACACACACACACACACACACACACTAACGTGCACTATACTATCACACATGCCGGGAGACTGTTCGGGGACTTATAACTTGTCTCGGCTGGGGCGGTGCCCGCTGGTGGGAGATACCTGGTCGGGGAAGACCCCGTCAGTCGACAGTAGGTCGGCGCCGGATCTCGCCATCCAATGGGGAAAAATCACCGCCACCTCCCAATGAAAAAACATACCCTATCCTTACGGGACCAATGACCTCACGGGTCCGGAATCATTAACAGTCAATCAATCAATCAGATATTTTCTCATCTGATGTACTGCTATGCGTACTGCTTTGGTACATCATATGGTGTAAACAAAAGCGTACTAGTACTTGCCATTGGAAAAGTGTTAATGGGGCATTCTCATCATATTATTCTATCAATCTTGTTGCCCCGCCTTTCCTTACCCTGCCTCTCGCCGCCTAGCCTTTTTTGCATTCTGCATACCCTGGTCCCGCCTCTACTTCTACGCATCGACGTCCATTTACGTCACATATCTCCCCGTTTGGCCTTCCCCGCCTTTGATCTCACCCCAAACCGTCTCTCAGCAACCTTCTTACCTTCAACTCATTTTCTCTCAACCTTCCCCTTCCGCCCAATCCGCTACTCTACAAGCCGACTCTTCACGCCTCACCTCCCCCGCTGCACCGCTTTTCCTAGTACCCGGCTCCTCTCGTCGCTTCTCCCCGCACAAACTCTCCCCGAAACCACCTGGATCAAATCTCTAATTGGGCCAGCAAATGGCGCATCAAATTCAACCCAACTAAATTTCAAGCCAAACTCTTCACTCTTCGCAGACCATCCTTACCTCCTCCTGTAGCATACAAGTCCACACCAATCCCTTGGTTACCATCCAACACGCCAGTCAAATACCTCCGAGTCCTCTTTGACCGTCGCCTAACCTAGAAATCTCACATCCACCATACACTTGCTCTAGCCACACAAAGAACTCACCAGCTTTTCTCAATACTTCCTCGATCTTCTCCCTTCCAAATCCAAACCGACCATCCATACAAAGCTATGATCAGACATATACTAACATATGCATGCCTAATGTGGGGCTGAGCAGCCAAATTTCATATCCATGAGCTAAAGACGTTTCAAAATCATTTCTAAGGACCATAACGAAAGCAACTTGGTTCTTACCCAATGATTTACTTCATCTCGAGCTCGGCATACCCCTCATTACCACCAACATCAAGCAAAGCGCCCTTAAGTTTTACCACAAAATCCCTTCAATCCCACAAGCCCTCCACTTCCAATTGACGAAACAAACCCCAAATAGAGCACGTATCCGTAGGAAAATCCTCAGACACTTTTTCGATCCACCCTAAGCCCCTCACACACCAACTCCTCTAAATAATCCAAACCAAAAATATAACTTCTAAATTAAACTCAATTCTTAATTCTGTATCTAATGTATTCTAACCCATTGTAAAATAGGCTGTACGCCTGAAAGCACATACATTTTTAAAAACCTCTCCCCACTGGTTCTGTCCACATCGCTCTTTCCCAGCATCTTCCCTCTCCCTCACCGTCCGTTCGTCACACTTCCACAAGCGCTTCGCCCGTACCCAAACTCGAACTGACGAAAAATACCATCTATGTAACTGTTCTTTCACAGGAAAATACGAATGCTTACCGAATAATCAGCAAATCCACGAGACATGAAAAGGCGAATAAATTCGAATTTCCGAAACTTCGAAGCACGTATGGTAGCAATAGTTCATAGGTGCAAGAATAATAACATAAACCAACCTTTTAAAAGTGCTGGAGATGACCCGTATTTCAGCAGGTTGTGTCTCAGCAGAAATAGTTGTAGTTAGCACTTTCTCGCATAATTCTAATGACGAATAGAGAAAGTATTGTAATGCTGAGTCAAAAATGTCTATGTTTGACACACAATTTCGTATTGTGGGTTCTTATTCCGTAAAACCGTGTCAATTTTGTTCCAACAAGTAGTAGATGAATTCCTTTAACACGTGGTCAGAATCTACGTTCTGTAGATCCTTGATACCGGAATTAGTAGTAATACAACAGGACATAATTTCTCACATTATTTGAAACCACTACGCAATGTTACTACATGAACTTGCAGACATGTTTGCAAGAATTTATGTTTTGCGTGCAATTATTTTTTCTCCGAAGAAAGAAAAAATGGAGTTGTTTTTTTAAAAACGTTTTTTTATAAATTGCATTACATGTATGCACAAAATACGCGAAAACTGGTCATTTAAAAATATGCGCATCACTTTTTCAAATGAGTAGGCTTTATAGAACAAATTTCAATTAAGACAAATATGCACCTTCTATATTGTACTTTTGCAATGTATTTTTTCAATTTTCCAAAATAAAGAATTTTGCTAAAAACTGGACCCCAACCAATTTGTATCGTCCTTTGATACACAGGAGAAGAAAACGTGTAGTAAAAGAAGGTGGTGAAAAGTGCCACAGAACCAAATTGAAAATAGCGATGCTTATGAAAGAGAATTAAAAATGCCGTAATAGTGTGTGAGGGCCAACCGAAAAGGTAGCGGAGACTAAAGAGATTAGGAAAGTAAGTAGTACGGGAAAGTCGTTTCACCACTAGTTTAATTTATCAGGTTGCTTGGTAATACACATTTCAGGGCTTTTTAAACATAAAAACACACATAACATAACAATTAACATATAATACATAAATACACATTTTAGTGCTTTTAGTCAGTTATCTACTGTTAACTACACACTTAAATACACATTTCTAGGACCACAACTTGACGTAGTCAATTGCAATGATTAAAGTGCTACGTTGACAATTATTTATTAGTGCAAACTTTCATGAATTCTTTTATTGGAAATCTGTGTTTCTTCTTGTTGGAAAATTGTTAATGAGGGCTAGGTAATGTAATGATTTGTGGACTAGCCGCAAGAATGCATGGAACACGGAACTTTTATGTAAGCCAAGAGGAACTAAGAATGAAATAAACAATAGACAACAGCGCCGCGTAATAATAATTATTAGGAAAGTAATAGAAAACATAAGGGGCGGAAATAGACGTTATGAACAGTGAATAGAACCCAAATTTAGGAACATTTTAAAACAAGAATCACATTATTCGAGCCACGGTTCCGTAAATATCATAAATTGTGTATATTGCATATACATGTACGGCGAAGATTGAGGACATGGCATCCATTGTTGTACTTCTGGAAGTATACAACAAGACGAGTTTTATTGAATATCCAGTGAATGCCTGGGTGGATTTTGGCCAAACTTTCAGAAATTATAGAGAAAAATATTTATATCAGGGCAAAATTAGTCATGGCACGGGGAATTTATGTAAGGCTCGGAATAAATTATTATCCAGTTTCATAGCACAGCGGATTAAGAAAGAATTGAAAGAGCGACCGAAGATGTAAGTGACGTCATCACGAGTTGAGAAGACGAAAAATAAAGGTTTTGGAAAAGGAAAACAGGAAAAGGAATTCGATAATGTGACGATTACAAAATGAAAGTTAGTAAAATTATGACACAGATAGTAAGACGCAAGATGCCCGAAAACTGTGAAAATGTAAACGTTTTCGCACATTTCTTATGGTGATGGGCATGTGTTTGATAAAAGACAGTCACTTGGATTGTGTGGACCAACAATGTAAAATGAGTTACAGACAGAATGAGTACGGGTCTGATGATCGCACGCGTTTTGATGCTATATTTTTGATGCTAAATTTTTGGAGAAATTTCGCGGATGTGTTGTGCAAAAGTTCTTAAGTTTTTTCGGTTATATAAAATCAGTTGTTCAGATTAAGTGGAGCTAAAATTCAATTTAATTTGTTTAGAAATTCACGGAAAAATCTGCATGGACAGTGTTCACGCAAGTTAGGCGCAGGAAACAGGAGCGTCGCAAAAGCTAAATACGTCGCGAAAAATAGAAGTAACGTTTAGGGAAGACGCGATTAGTGCAAGGAACAATAATCGTGGATGCATTGGTAATTTTTAAATGGACGAGTGCATCTGGGATCTGATGGCAGCTGAACGGGAACTGCGTGCATGAAAAATGCACGTTACAACTAGCAACGACGGGCGCTGACAGGAAGTGACATCGCTGCGAAGGAAGTGGCACGAATTGTGCAATTACTGTATTTTTTGTTTGTTTACGCGCAAGTCCAAAGAAAGAAAAATTCTGTCGAAGACCAAGTCCTGATATTAGGTTAAGGATAGGATTATAAAAAGGTCACGACAGAATGCGCATTCTGATGTATGTATGTATGAGATTTTTGTATTTATTTTCAGTGTGCATGTTTGTATTTTCTTCTCCTGTGTGTTTATGTATTTGTGTTGTCATGTTTCGCAAGTCGGGGGGCAGACTGTGCTTATTGATAGGATATAAGCAAAGGAAATCCGAAATTAAATGTATGAGCATCCCACATGGCTCATAATTGCCTTGAATCCATGTGTTTTTATTCAGTAGTTGTATAAAATTTGACCCAGGCACGAACGAAACGGACCCTTACCTCAACTCCGTATGGAGTGAGCGCGCGGACCACGACCCGGTAGGATATAAATAATGATTCGAGCTAGCAGAGGTACGGGCAACCGATAAGCGAAGGTATTGTGGCACCCAATTGTAAGTTAGAGCTAGGGCAGGGCAAAGATAGTGCACGTGACGAGTAGAGAATACAGCACCGGTGCATTGGACGCCCAACGTGTGGGCGTGATTAAATATAGAAAGAGTAACCGAGAGAGGATACACAAGAATACGTTGCAGTAATAGTGACGTAAGTGTTTAAGATAAGTAATTTGATAGTGAGAGTAGCGATTAGATACTATAGTGATTAGTTAGAATATTGAGTTGTGGAGCTGATGATTTGAAATAAAAAGTGTTATTTGGTTGCTATGATTAGATTTATTTATACTATTTGGAATTGATACGTGTTAAAGGTGTGTGCCGTTTTCCAGAGTCTAAAGCAGAACTGATCAAATAATTGTTTATATAAAGTGATCACATTTGTTACGGATATGCTGCTTTTAACATAAATGAGATGTTTTAATTGGATTAGTTTGATTTCATCTCATATTTTGGTGGATACGTCTCATCAGCCATGTATCGAAATTTAATCTTTGATTATTTAACAGCTTTATTCTGAAGGATCCAATAAAATGAGTTATTGTTATTTATAGAAAGAAACATTAATTAATTAATTAAGGGAGTAAGAAAGGCCTTTAAGACACTATTTTTCCTGTATGGGTTCCTGTATATTTCCTGTATGGGTTTAACTTTATTTTCTATTTAAGAAGTCTGTTTTATTTAAGTGAAGTTGCATTGTCATATTTATTTCGTGTAAGGGGATATTTGATGATAAAATTTGTGTATCATCTCCCAATTTTCCTGTGCTCGTTTGTAATGACTTTGGTACATTAGCAGTAAAAAAGATAAATAGAGTTGCTGAGAAAGGAGATACTTGCTCAGCTCATGTTTTGTTCGGATTTTAAATGTGTTTATCTACAGGGCTCTATCAGTGTTGAAGTACTGTTAACTTTCAGCATAGTTGGGTGTTTCTCCTGTGAGTACCTTATAAAAAAGACTTGGGTGTTAGTCTCTGTCGAATTCTTCTGTTAATCTAACAGAGTTACAATTGTATGTTGTTAATCTTGTAAGGCTAAGTTGGTATCTTCTCTCAATCGTAACAGTAGATGTGATATAAGAAATTGCTCTCTTAAACCGATGTTAGGGAACAGTTGTATTGTTTTTGTGCTGTACGTTTAACTAAATAATAAAAAAATTGTTTTACAATATTTGGTGAAACGTAACCCATGATGCCACGGAAATTATTCGTCTGCGGTTGGATGATATTGTTGCAAGACAATCGCTGATATTTAGGAGTAAAATGTAAACGTTTCTTTGAATTCATATTTTTCAAAGAGTACGTATTGAAATCAAACCAGTTCCTGGACTTTATTTACTTGAAATTTCTCTATTTCAAGTAAATGCTCTAATTTCCCCGAAAAGTTTTGTGAAGTATAACTCCCATTTTTTAAGGTTCATCACTAGCACTTCAAACCCTCTAATCTAATTTCTTTTTTCGTTTAAACAACTTGCTTCCTTTCTCAGAGCACACGAACATTCCGAGAGTTTCCCTTCAGAGTGCAATGTCAGAATTTACACAATTGGTGGTCGAGCAGCATCGTTCGTGCTAATATCAGTGCATATTGTGGTAGGTAGGGAATTTATTTGCAACTGGCAATTTATTGAGACACAACGATTCAAACAATTTCAGTAAGTGATAATTATAATTACTAAAATGTTTCATGTTGTTTCATTTAACGTGTACTGTCAAAATATGGTAGATACTTGCTTGGTAAGTTTGGGAGAATAATTTGGTTATTTGCTACATCGCTGAAATTTCGCAGCTCTTATTATAAACATAGTTTTTATTCCGTCATATAGAAATTATGAAATTGAGTCAGCCACATATATTCGTCAGTGAAATGTGTAAATGCAAAACACATTAAATGTTCCATTACAGCTTGTGATTTGGTATTGACTGCGTTAATAATAATAATAATAATAATAATAATAATAATAATAATAAACCGGGGTGGAAGGATTTTCGAAACTAGCTGAATAGGTAGTGTAGGTCGAATTCAGTCGCTGCCTGGAGGAGAAATGTAGTGGCCGGCTGCTCTGATTGGTAGAATCCGTGTTTACACAAATGAACACCAAGCGAATATCGAAGTAGTACCCTAACAATCCGGACAGGGTCGCGATCTTTCCTTCCCCTTGCTTGTCCTCACCCCTTACATCAGGCACGTCAAACCGCGCCCGCACGTGCTACTTGCCCCCCTGGGGAGCCCGAGGCTCGTGGGGGCGCAGGCAACTTCCCCTGACGCTACACTCATTCTCCCTTAAAATCCAGAAAGAAGTGTACATGCGCAAGCTGACGCGGCGCGAGGCGCTGAATAGTGGCTTCATACGAAAAGTTTCGCCAGATTTTTTCTTTCAAATAACCGAGAATGGTATTATATTTTTATTCTTCTTTACGACTTACTTCTATTAGGTGTTTATTTTCTAAGGTTTCACTTACATAAACATCTATGCTAAGTGAGAGGAATCTGTATTAATGGCGAATTCTTTCCATGTGTTGATGTTGTGTTATGAAATCATTCAGTTATTTATTGTATTTTGAAATAATGTAAAATAAATTAACAAATCGGAGTGATGTATTATTTCATGTTAATAGACCACCTCTTTATCTTAAAGGGAAAATGAGAATTATCGTAGCAAAATTTATGACAATAGCTGTCAAGTCACATCTCCCAAAGACTGTCAAGGGCCAGGTATGCAGTGACGTACCGCCAATCCGTAGAATTTTGTACAACCCTTACTTTTAAATCGCGCGCCAATTTCTCTGAATGCAGTGCCCACGAGCTCTAGTAAGCTTGTTACCTTGCCCATGACCTTGACAAAAATGCCTTACGTACACCCACTTACACATACACGTACTACACTCACACATGTCGTGAGGCCGGCCGGGAACTTCGAGCTTGTCCCGGTTGGGGAACCCTGCCGGTGTGTTGTCCTATTGGTGAGTGATACCTGATTGGGGAAAACCCCGACAGCCGACAGTAGGTCGGCGCCGGAGATCACCATCCAGCGGAAGTAGATCACTGCCACATCCCGGGCATTGCAGTGACATCAGTTAATGCACTGAACCAACTCAGCCTGTCTAGCTAGAACGTTTTCCAGTGCTACCATTCAACTAGCCTGCTAGTATCTAAAACCGGCACACGTGAGCAAGGGGTTCAACTATCGGGCGTGGGAGCAGGCGGGCGAGATGGAAGGCGTGCGGAATGGCTTGTTTGTGAGTGGGGGTGGCGGCCTAGGTAGCAGCTTCCTCCGTAATTGGGGCGTGCGTGGCGCGGGCGGAGGCGGGGTCGGGGGCGGGACGTGATAGAGCGCGCTGTCGGGCGGCGCCTAATTCTTCATGCAGCGCGGGTGGCGGGCGGGCGTAATGGAGCTAGCGGTGATTGATGGGAGCTTTATTGAGGGCGGAGCAACAGGAGGCGTCTCCCGCCCCGCCCCGCCCTCACCTTCGCGGCACCTGCCGTAGAAACCGAGCCGCACGCCCGCCCGTTTGTCGGAAACCGTGTGCATTCCTTCCAGGATGAAAGATTCCCGCAAGTGTGGAAGAGTTGTATGCGAGTGGACGGAAGTGGACGTGAGTGGATGAATGACGTTTCGATAGTCGACGATGGTGATGGATGTCGTGTTGGATGAAGGAGGGGCTCCCGTCGAAGGAAAGATCTGGTGGAAGAAGAATGCGCAATATTGAGTGAGAGTACTGAGGGAAAGGAAAGAGCGGAAAAGGGAAGGAATATTAATGAATTGAAAGTTGCATAATTGGTAATGCAATATACTAAGCGACATGCAGGTGTAAAGGGCATTGGCCTTTCACAAGGTGCACGTAAGTCACATATTTTGGAAACAAAAGAGGACAAATAGCAACATACAGAGAAAAATGGCTCATGCATATAAAAATAATGAATGCCTCAAGAGATTCGCGAGCAATTTTTTGTTGTATCTCACAAGGAGAAAGAAATGTTGGTCGACTACCAAAGAGATGGCAAGATGAGTATGTGCAACAGGCAATATTGCCTAAGCATGAAAAAGAAGAAAGAGAAAATATGTAATTTAAATATATTATTCCCTCGAAAGTAGTATAATAGAATTCTCAGAACGTAAATAAACACTGGTCGATTTACATTTGTTTAAAAAGGATCTCTACCGAAATTCACTGTTACTGTGGAGGGATTATTCGATTGTTTATCTCGAGATTCCGGGTGCATAAACTGCTGTGGTTATTATTTCCGTAAGTGTAGTGCTAGCTTTTATCAAGGGAAGTGGCATTGTTTCTTCACCGCAGGTTGGTGAGATCCAGCGCTTACTCATCCATTTGGAAGGTTCCTCATCCAGATATCTCCCATCAGCGGGGCACTGCCGAACCGGGTCAAAATTTAAGCTCCCAAAATTTAAGCTCCCAACATGTGTGATAGTGTAGTGCACGTACTGTGAAAGTATAACCAAGAAGAGGAAGGAATGAACCGCGAGGTCCATGGTCTTTTTTTAGGATACTACCACGTAAAATTACCGATCAGAGCAGCTGGCCGCTAGAATTCTCCTCCAGACAGCGGCTGAACTAGACTTAGCTAGATAGTGTCCCCGTGTGACTTGAACTGTGGGACATCTCGCTCGGAGACATCAATTGAGCCCTGAGCCACCTCAGCCAGTGTATTAGTTGAAAGTAAGATCTTTTCATTCACTGTTCTTTGTGTGCCAAATGAAAATGTTCACAGTAATTTTGTCCATTATTCCCTTCGTGTGAGTAATAGTCACTTGTATGCCTTGGGAATTGCCTGCAATGACTGAAGTGGTAGTTCCAAGGTACTTTTCGAGAATTCGGGCATGCAGTTCTTGGTGTGTGTGTGTGTGTGTGTGTGTGTGCCAATAATTTTTAATTAAAAATGTTGCGTATGCCCTTGCCGTTACTATCGATTTTCAACTTTAGAAAGTATTGCTTCTGTGGTGAGAAAAATACAGAATAGTAAAATAAATGGACAAAATTCGTTAAACTGAAGTTATGTAAAATTACTCAAGCTCTAAAAGTACGAGTAATTCGAAGTATTTGTTACACTATTTACTGATCTGATAACACATCGGAATAACTGTAGTGTCACACAATGGAGTGTGACAAATTAAAAATATACTTTAATAAACATTTAATATCCTCAGGTTCACATCAATTATTTAGAATTTTCGGGGTTACTTTGAAGTGTTTAGCTACAAAACATAAACATAAACGTCACACGTTATGATGCAAATATTAAAACTGGAAATATCTGGGCGGAGAAGTAAAATACGTTTCTAATAATATTTAATGACCTAAGTAAAATTTAACTCATTAAATTGCTACTGAAATTATATTGTTTCTGCTGTTTTAGATGGTGCCGTTTGTAATTGTTTTACGACAACTGCATTTGTGAAGCATGAAATACCGACCAATATGTAAACGGTATAAAATATCTTATTTTATACCGTTTTTACTTGCTTCATGAAGAAGCTTTTTGTAGGAATTTAACTGTGATTCATTATATGACTGACCTTATCTTATTTTATATATCCTCATACTCTTAAGAATTAACAATATGTTTAAAATTGCAAATTATAAAAATAAAACAAGTTGTCTAGAAGTTCATTATTCTTTGCAAATAAATTTGAATTGTAAAGTAGCAGGAGAGCACTGAAGATGAAATGCAAATTAATTCTACAATGTGTAGTTAGTCGAATAGTTATGCCGTTATGATGTTTTATTAAACAAATTAAAGTGAATTTCGGGTTTCAAAGCCATTCATCGACGTTGATTGGCAAATAAACTTTTCGAAAGAGACATCAGCGAGAACAATTTTCTGAACTTGAGACTTCGTGCAATCATTCTGCTTATGTGCACATGTAGTAGCCATTGTAGTACATTCATCGTCCTACGCCACCTGTTCATGGTAGGTGAACATGGAACACCTTAATTTTGCGGTTATAGGGGTTGGACATATTTATTACAGAGTAGAACGGAGGGAATGAAACAATTTTGGTCTTAATATAAAATTGTTGAATACAACTTATCAAAAGATTAAGAACTGTACTAAACGAATTCAGGCCGAAACAATATTACTGAATGCATTTTTATTTCGAGATGAATGTAGAGGAATAGTGGATAGTAGTAATGTTTAGTCATGTATAGTAGTAATATAGGCGTGAAAAATCGTTGAATTATTTATCAACGTGTTAAATCTGCTCGAAATATTACGTTTAACTTTAATCCCAAGCAATTTGTATTTAAACAAAAAAATGCAAGCGGAATCCAGCCGGATTACACATCACAATCCCCGTCGAAATATTTTGCTGATTTGAATTTTACTTCGAAATGGATAAATGAAAGTGTATATTTCCTGACGATGGATTTTTTAGAGGTGAAATGTTTTCGCCACAAAGCACTTTGATGTGATTGGTCTAAACGAGACACTGAAATTCAGGTTGAATGAAACAAAGAAACGAAGGCCAACTGAATCTCAGTACTTTATAGTTGCACATTTAGGGCGCTTTTTTATTTTCCGTGCTTCTTTAAATGATCCCTTTGTTTCGTAATATCTTCCCTTTGTCCATTTTAGGTTTGATATTCCCATCTGGTTCACTCACACAAAAAAATGAGGGGAAAAAATTACGGTACTGCGAAGCAGATCGTCGGTCGGCATTTGAAAGGAAGTCGTACTTAATCGAGAATGAGTTTCATTTTGCCCATGTCCCTTTGTCGCTGCGATTGCCAGCGCTCTGGGGTCTCCAATTGGGTGGCGTGGGAGGGTCCTTTGAGCGCCACCGGGTGGCGACGCGCGATTTGATGAGTCGTAGGGGGACGGCAAAGAGAGAGGCGCATGCTTTGTGAAGATGCGAAACGAAGTTGGGCCGCGAGAGAGAAGAGAAAGACACAGACAAACTGACTGACAGAGAAAGAGAGAGATGCGGGATGTGGGAGGGTTGAGGATGACAGGGAGTCACATAGGGCAACGGAGGAGAGGTAACATTCGTGAAATGAAGAACCATAATGGTGGCTAGTGATACACTCTACGACTTCATATCTACAACTTATGCTGATAAATTGCTTAATGCTGGACTTCACCCTCTAAGCCCAAGGTAATTTTGTGAGCGCCCATTGTTGTCGCGTTCGTGCGCGCTCAGGAACCGTTGGAGCCCACTGGCAGCATGTTTTTGCAACATTGAGTGCTAATCAATTGTTGTGTTGCTAAATATTTACTACTAGAGCGCTCCAAAGCGCAAACCGTTGACTATATCGGCGTTTTTCTAAAAGAAGAAGCGAAACCATTAGACCTTAGCTGCATATGTCCCGTGACGATTTGATGAGTCGTAGGGGGACGGAAAGAAAGAGAGAGAGGGGCGCTGAAAAGATGCGAACAGAAGTTGAACCGTGAGAGACGAGAGAAAGACGGAGACAAACCGACGGACTGACAGAGAAAGAGAGAGAAGCGGGATGTGGGAGTGCTGAGGGCGACAGGGAGTACCGTAGCGCAACGGAGGGGGGATGAGATTCGTTCGATATCGAATGTATCTCTCTGTAGTTTCATTCGGCGCTTTGCAGTGAGAGAGTTAAACGTACTAAGATTTTAGACGCAAAATCTCTTTGTGCAAAAAAGTGAAAGTGATTAAACTTTGACATCTCGCTTATGGATATTTTCATTTCTACAGTAATTGGAGAAAGTTGCCTAATTTGGACTTATTTTCTATTTTTTAATTCCATGCTCCCAATACATTCAAAATTTAACGTGCCAACCTACCGTCGACTAGCGAGGTTTCCCCAACCAGGTATCTCTCACCAGCGGATCACCGAAACAGCTGGGACAAGTTCTAAGCCCCCAACCGGTCTCCCGGCATATGTGGTAATGTAGTGCATGTTAATGTAAGTGTGTGTGTAAGCGGCGAGGATAGGACTAGGAAGAGGAAGGAAAGACCGTCCGTGGCCCGTTCGTTAGGGTACTGCACCGGCATTTGCCTGGTATTGATCGGAAACATATGGATTAATCGACATGAAGACCTCAGAACTATCGGCGCAGTTCAAAATTATCGGCAGCACGAAACGCGGCAATTGGGTGGCGTTATTAAACAAAAGACAAATTTTGTATAAGAAAATTTTTATATTAACTTAATGGGAACTTTTGAAAGACACAATGGTCATGCAAATTCAAAGATACTCGAGAAAGTTTCACGCATGAAGGAATAAACATTAAATTTAAAAAAAAACGAATCTTAAATCTAAAATATTCGTTTTAAAATTAAAACGAAAATCGCAAAAATTGTATTTAAGAAATGGCCAACAAGAGAATGAGACAAACGAAGAGCAGTTGTATTTGGAAAGATGGCATACACATTTCTGGCATGTCAAGTTAATTTCATTGATTTCAGTAAATATTGTTAATATTATTACGGAATAGCTGACTTTTCAATGACACAAAATTTCGCATGAAAATCGAAAACATAAATTTTCCAACTTGATGGATTCCATATGGACAGTCCGCCAATTCATTCAGTGGGCGATAAAATATTACAACCAATCGGGAAAAGAAAGGAAAGAGTAAAAGAGTACCTAAAGCTACATTATGTATTTTCAATAATTATAAATGGAATGAAATTTTATTGTCGCTCATTCCTGAGCGTAAAGATAAATACCAGAAACACAATTTAAAAGATACAATAAGCGAAATGTTTCAAAACGTGTAAATTTAGGAACAAAAAAATTAATATTCTGAAAATTAAATAAATATGATAAAGGGTTACCATTTATATTTGAAATGTAGTGAAAACGTTTCATTATCAAGAAATATTACTTTATCATTTTCCAATAAACTTTCCATATTATAGTGTACATGTGTATTGTAATGTAGTTATGTTTTATTTGACAAGCCTTTTTTATTTCTTTGTATATTCACATGTCTGTTTTATTTACAGAGTGCTTAACGTAATCTGTTGTATTGTGACGTGCATAAATGATTGAATAACATTACGAGAGTTATTTACAGATTTGTCTAACCATTTCGGTTTTGATGAGCTTAATGGAGTATTAATTTTTAAATACATTGTAGTATTAGATCGTTTCTGTTACTTCATGTCATAACAGAATTAAAATGATAGAAAAGCTTATGATTTTTGCATTATGTTTTAGTGGTTACGAGATGAACTATTCTCTAATCTGAGCAAATACGGTTTTTATATTTTGAATTAACAAGGTACTGCAGTATTTCACAAATAAACATTTGCATTTTCAAACTAAAAATTCGAATATATATATATATATATATATATATATATATATATATATATATATATATATATATAGTTTGATATTTATAGCGATATTATGTTAACATTATTTTATTAATATGTAGGTCTTTTTGAATGTGAGATTCTACCTTCTGCAAGTTGTACGGAACAGCAGCTAGGTTTTGAACGAAGGAAATAATAATAATAATAATAATAATAATAATAATAATAATAATAATAAAATAATAATAATAATAAACTATAAGCTGGTCCCATGGCGCAGAAGGTTGGGGCAGCCGTCGTGTGCGCCAGGAGGATGCAGGTTTGAGTTCTGCTTAGGCAGGATTGAATTTGTGATTGTCTCTTCACCCCTCATTCGTCAACCTACCACCTCATAATTCGTAATTGAAGGCTTAACTACCTTGTCTTACCAAGGGACACAGCGAGAAAGCTGATCCCATGATTTGTTGCGTCTAGATCTTGATGCAACGCGTCTCCAAATCCCTTAAGGGCGTTGAGCGCTTTGACTTGGGAGTAATCCTCCATTAATGTGCTTTACTTTTAATAATTGTCAAGTCTCGTCAGTCGCAGTCAGTCAGTGCCTTTATCCCTTCGGCCAGGGCTCGACGCCGTTAGATCCCGGGTTCCTGGCCGGTCACCCAACCACGAACCCGCGAGTCTGAATGCGCTTAACCTTCGTGACTTCACGGAGCGTAGTAAACGCATCGGCTAGCGCCGCCGGATACGCGTTAATTTCTTCCGGATTCCACTGAGCTTCGGACGAGAACGTGTAGCTTGGTGAGTAATGGATGATAAGCAAATAATAATAAGAAGAAGATGAAGAAGAAAACAGAAGAATGGAAAACAGAGGCATTGCTGGTGTAGCAAGAAGCATTGCAAAGAAAACTATGCATCACACAGAGAATAACTCAGATACTGAACTTCTGATGCTATTTAACATGAAAAGTGAGACACACAAAAATTGGTAAAGAAATCGTGGGGAGACAAGTCTCTTCTTGGACAATATACTCCAATAAAAGGAATGGACAATGTGTAAATGAATAAATCTCAATCATTTGTGTGACTTAAAATGGAAGTAATGACCTCAGATTCGGAAGCAATTGTATTAGCTGTCCAAGATCAGGCGATAAGAACGACATTACGATAAAGCGGTTCTCAAAATTTTCCAAGATGCTTTACACTTTCTGAAACATGGTATCGGTTTTGAATCAGGTTTCATGAGGCTGAAATACACGCACAAATAAGAAAGACGAGTTTGCATTAACGATTGAAAATAACATTGAAATTAAGAAATTAAATTTGCAAATGAAATATAACAGTTTATTAATAAAAAATTAGGCAGGGATGATAAGGAGACATTTACTTTTAATTGGTTTATGAGTGGAGATTACAATGCACTCGTAACAGTGAAAGTTGATCAATATGTACCTGGTAAACATTATGACTTAAAACATATTAAGGATCTATGTATCATTAAAATTTGAGGATCCCCAGTGGAAAGTTTAACAACTAAACTTCATCTTGAACGAAAGTCGGTAACAGTTTGAAGTATCTAAAATATTAAAATAGGAAAGATTATCACAAGATTGATAATTGGCCATTCCTTTCTTATCTAACGCTATCGCCATCATCTAACGAAAAAAGGAAAAAAGAATGAAAACTCTCTCAGTCACCTGCACCTATGGAGAAATTTTATCTACAAGTTACATCATCCTTGAATGTTTAAGCGTTAAAACATAATAAAAAACCTTGGCATTAGAAATAATATAATACAATCAATTCATTTAAAGGAAGTAAATCAATCTTAAAATATCTGAAAATTATTGGTTTTGATATAATGATTGTTATTGTTGTGTTTTACAATAGTATATCTTTGTAATACTTCATAAAACGTGTTAGTTGCGCATAAATTAATAGTGGTTGCTGACGGTCTCAGTTGTTTATGCAGAGACCAAAAATAAATAAATAAATAAATAAATAAAACATCAATAGTGCAAAAAACTACCTTTTTATATAAACTTATTGCTTTTTTAAATTTTATTTCTTCTTCCTCGGCATTTCTGCCTTTCAAAAACAGTATTGATAGAAGATTTTTTGTAGCATAGAATGAACCATCCTCTGGTCTATCAATATACTTACGTTATAGGTATGTTAGATTGATAAGAAAAATTAATTGGCCAGCAAGTGTGTGTGCGCGCGTATTGCTTTTCAGACATTACTCTAACAATGGACACTTCGGAATACTGTCTCGATACCAAATTTAATGTCTCGATTACATCTTATCCTCCCGAAGTACCCAATCATAGTTGTCGGGGGGTTTCGTTGCTAAGAGAGATGGATTACAATTTTTGCTTGAAGAACATATCTCCTTTAATGCGGCTTTCAACCTCCATTTCCGGACGAGTGACGACAAGGGGGGATCACATGTAAAAGGCATCGAAAACTAGATTCGAATTTTAAATTTCAATCTGCATTACTAATGGATTGAAGTAATTCGTCAGAGTTTGCATACCGTTATAATAAATGTATTCATCAACGGAAAGTGGTAATAATGTTAACTTACTGCTGAAACTTTCGTCCTATGGTCTCATGAACTTGTTCGAGTTCCGTATTGATTAGATAAAAGGGGATGGATATGTCACAGCGCGACATTGTTAAATAGCATCCCAATGTAATGTGACGATATGTTTTGATGGTAGAAGCAAACTCAATTGAGAGAAAAAACGGAATATTTTTGTTTCCAACAAAGATGAAAATAGCAGAGCAAACAGAGTTTAGTGGCTACCATAACATCAGTCAATTGCTTGTTTCTTGCTGCAGTACCTCTAAATAATGCACACCTTTTTAGAGTACTTCAAATACGTTTAATGGCTTGTTGATTTTTCGTTCCTGATGCATTTACATCCAGGTTTTTAACCTCAACGCAACGATGACGTGATATGAAAGAGATGAATATATGATAATTGTAGGTTTTCGAAAATCTATTTACTATTGCTTTTCTTCATACCCACGAAAAGGGAGCACCATTAAGTATAACCATTATATGATTCTTTTAATTATCATAAACCAAATGAAATAAAATGAATGAACATGTAGTTGTTATGTAAATTGAAATATTTTCCCGAGGTATTCACACCATCTTAGTAATTATACTACAATGTTGATATGTAATGTAAACTTTTCTATAGATAGAAATTTTGGACTAGAACGACACATTCATTTCACCCTTATCATTTAAGATATGTTTCCATATATGGGGGTGAATTCAAATTTGTTTTGGAAAAAATTTAATTTTTTATAAAAAACAATTTATATATTACAAAAAATTATATAATTTAAAAAAATAAATATAAATAGCCGTTTATTCATCTACAACAAATTTAACGTCCATGAATTGTGGAATTCTGATTGGATGTTGTTGACGTTCTTATAAGAAGAAATAAAAGAAGTCATCTTCGTCAACATATCAGCTTTATTAAGATAGCTGGCTTTCGACGGCTTTGCGTCATCGTCAGTCTAAAGAATACAGAAAGATACAAAAATGTTTATAAATATATACACAATAAAATAGAAAAAATTAATTAAATTACAATTGATGGATAACTCTAAACACTAAACAGACCTCCGACCCACCCACCCCGCCGATCTCCGGAAAGCAATAAAAACCCCGTGTCACGTTCTCTCTGGGCACAGTCGCTCGACTTTTGCCGACAGCAGCGAGGTAAGCAAAAAACGGCTCAACTTGCTATTCAATTATTCCATCTTTGTAATAACATTAATATGAATTATTATTATTATTATTATTCCCCATTTCTTATATATGTATATATATATATATATATATATATATATATTGTTTTTCTTTTGAATATGAGAATGTATATTTCTCCACAAATAGTTATAATCCTGCAATTTGAACTGCTTCTATAGTTTTAAATTTCCCTCTCCGCCCCCACCGCAATTAATTTTATAATTTTATCTGCTATATGTTCCTTAACTTTTGCAACAACCATACAATGTGTCTTTCTGTATTGATTTTTTGTTTAATTTGAACTGCCACTAATCCTCCCGTTGCATTCCCCTTACCGTTTTTGAAATTTTATCTGTAACTAAATATTTTAGAGTTATCCATCAATTGTAATTTAATTAATCAATTGTAATTAAATATTTTGAGTTTCCATCAATTTAATTTAATTATCATTTAATTAAATATTTTGAGTTATCCATCATTTAATTTAATTAATTTTTTCTATTTTATTGTGTATTATTTATAAATTTTTGTATCTTTCTGTATTCTTTAGACTGACGATGACGGCAAAGCCGTCGAAAGCCGGCTATCTTAATAAAGCTGATATGTTGACGAAGATGACTTCTTTTATTTCTTCTTCTTAAATTTAACGTTATAATTCAGTAAGAATATGGTTTTACATAGTATTTTCTGTAATTTAATATAACGATTATTGCCGCAACAGTTGAAATAATAGCGAGATTAAAATACATATCTGCCTCTAACAAGCATTTAAGAGTATTATTAAAATATTACGATATTGAATCGTCTGGTAATAACTCAAGTTCCACATGTCAACGAGCTAAATAGATATTTCGTAATACCAGATGCTTATTTTCTCAAAGCTTTGTACCATCCCGATTCTCACAATGCATTGTTTTTAGTCAAAACTGGTTGACATCGGCAAGGAACAAGTCTTTACAGTTGTCGTCCGTAGGCGAACCGGGCGGTCCTGACATTCCGCTTTGCACATCTTGCTGTCCTGTAACATTTCTTGTGTTGCGATGTTCGAACTACAAACCCGGAAGACTGAAGTAACTTGCAGCCATTCTTCGCTCAACGTCTCTTTCATTTAAACTTCTTTCTGAGCGTGGGAACGTAGTCTTTGTGTCTTACGTAAGTATTTCACAGTGCATTCAACAGGGCGTCTCGATGATTCTTTTGCTACGGTGCATCTCAGTTGACACATTTTTTAATTGTAGATTATGAAGGAAATATTCATGAAGTTATGCTGAAATACTGTCCCTCTCTTTAGGCCGAGCTTTAAAAATGCAGTTCATTTGTCTTTGGTAAGAGGAATTTGAAAACAAATATATTCTACTTTAATGTTTTTTCTTTCCCGAGTTTTGCATTGAAACCAGTTCTAATTACACAATTTTCTAACCTGTCCATTTCTCACAAGGTTCACTTTTTTTCTAATTCTAAGATGTACCAATTTCATTGAGAATATTTCATTGATGCTCCAAGGCTACACTTACTAAATTTCTACTTCTCCTTATAGTTAATGGCACTCTTGTCCCTGAAAGCCACGAGGAGGAGGGAGGAAGCGGGTCTGGTGAAAACGCGGACCTCCACTTACCTATACGAGTAGTATTCACTCAATGTTCCACACCCCTGTAGAGAAACTCAGTAACTTCTTCATGCTCACTATTTTGTTTGTGGTGAAATACTTCATATAAATTGGATGTTAAGTTCAACTGGTTTCATCGCATTACAATTAGTCACACTCAAACAAAACATAGGGGACAGAGTCTTGAGTATTTTTGATCTCTCATTCCCTGGTAGATTATGAGTGTGCGGGTTTGTCTCCGGGTATTCTACTGTATGGATCCCGGAAAGTAAGAGTTAAAAAAAGAGCAAATAGTGATGGGAGGTAAGTGATTAACACCATAAAGATAAATGAGAATTAATACCTGGAGGCAAACAACGACGCTACAGTGACCATGGTGAAAAACCTTTACTGTGTCCGAGATTAGAAATCGAAACCTTCTGTTACACCGCACTGCACCGCAATCGAATCGCATCAAACCCCCTACGCCACAGGCATACACACATTTCATTTTATCAAATAGTACAATAAAATTTTCGAGTATGCAGATTCTACTAATGAGATTTCGTTTCAACTCAAAAGCGCAAATAAATTATAATTTATAAAACTAATATCAATGGATATTATTGCTTAGAGAAAAGATACAGGACCTTTTATCAGATGTAGTTACCTGATTACCATGGTTTATATGTTTTATTTAGGAATCATGTTAATGGATATTAGTATTAATTACTTTTTTCGTTCATTCGTAAATCCGTTGTCGGCGTAGAAATAAAACACACCGCTGAAAGCAGAACGATAACAGCAAATGTCACTTCTTCCAGTATAACATTATGTGCGAGGTTTTGCCGACTGTTACAAGCAAACAACCGGAAAACAAGAGACCTGCTTTCTACGCCCGTACTTTAATTCGCGCTAAACTTCCTTTACAACATCCTATGAGCCGCCTGCAGCTCTGATCCGCCGGGCACCAACCCAACCACCCAACCACCGACCCATCCACCCACTCACTCGCCGCCAAAACCGCTCTCGGCGGTCGGTCCAGCTCCCGGACAACGCGCCGCGGCGCCGTTTCACAATGCGAGGCCACCGCTTTCTCCCGGGCTTCCTGTCGAACGCAGGGCTCGAACGTGCATATTCCGCCTGAAAAACTCTCGGTGCGGGGATGGCAACAGAGGCGGTGGGGATGGCGGTGGAGGTAACGGCGGTGCGGTGAAGGCGGGGAGTGAGTAAGCATATCTGGGTGTGGCAATGTGAATGAGTATTAATGGTGGGCGCCTCAACTAGTCTCGTAGGTAGTGCCTTTAAATCCCGGGAGGAGGCGGTGTTCCTCTTCCAATGAACATGAGATCTGGCGCCGCCCGACACAGAGCGTCAGTTGGCGGATTTATCACTGCCTGTTATCTCCTCCAGCGGAACACCTCCCCCGCCAGAACAAGCTCTTAAGACCCTGACCCGTCAGGACAAGCTCTCAGTGTCTTAAGACCCCGACTCGTCTCCCAATGTGTATTGTAATGCAAGTGTGGAAGAGTTGAGTGTTCATCCAATGTGCGGCCAGTTCATTAGTTCCGCAAGTGTAGTGCGTTATATATCTCTGGAACTAGTATGGTTCATCTCCCGAAGGAAGATGAGAATCGGCGCTATGCGAATATCCTCTCCAGATACCCCCCGCCAGCAGGACACCCAGCTCTCAAATTCTGACATTTTTTAGTACTAGCTTACCCTTACGAGAACTCTCGCATGTTAAACTCCACCCTAATTTTTCCTAAGGGTGAAAACTGAAACATATGAACTCGTAGTTCCCTGCTCAATTAGATACACTGCACTTGTACGGCAAAACGTTAAATGAATGGTTCCGCTACACGTATTAGAAACAGTATTCATCGGTATCAAGTAACTATTAATAGTACTTCTAGTTGTTGCTGTAAGAGCGAATCTTGAATTAATAATTAGGCAAATAAACCTCGTCAATGTGCACAAATTACGGTGTACTGCTCAATTGAATCACAGAAAGCGTAAATATAAGATGGAGGAAGCTGTTCTAAGTGTGACGTCACAAAGATGGCCACCAGCACTAAGGGCTCATGGAGGAATATAGTTTGTATTCCTCCATGTATAAGTGGTATTGGTAGTATCGATAAGCGCCGAACCTGCAAAAAGTTTAATAGAAAATCCACGAATACTTCATCCTATATATAACAATATGAGGAACAACTTTGTAGGCCTTTGGCCACAAAAGTTTAATTTTTAAGTCCTTAAAATACTTCTTTTAGGAGTAATTTAACAATGTAACTGACCGAGTGTTGCGGGTTGCATATAATGTGAATATTAGATGCGATGTTTTTAACAAATCCTTCATATTTTTTAAATCAAAATGCAATTCAACACATCTTCGTGAAATTGTCTTTCTTTAGAGACCTCGTTTATAAAGTTTGGTGGCGTGTGAGAACCGCAAAAGGTATCTACTATACTATACTACTGAAATAATATAGTAGATGATAGTGTGGGTGTGAGAGCTAGTGAAAAGGAAAGGGAAGCGTAGATTTTCACGGTCTGTGGTCAGTTTGTTGGAGTATTCCTCCGGCATTCACCATCCATTGAATGAATAAACCGATAGTGGTTGAATCTGTTCAGCTATGTGAAATCGAAGCGTTGAATATTCGTCTCCTCCAGGACTGGAACCCAAGAATCAAAGGCGAGGGAGAGAACCGGAGCATGTCACTGAGTAAACACACTGAGAATATGACAATGTGCGTATATTTTCAATGGATTTGTGGTGCTCGGTTACGTATTACGTATTTTTAAATTAATGAATATGATTAATATTATTTCATCATTTTCTTATCTTTTTCTCCCCCTGCGAATACAGTTGTTTTAATTTTAGTTCATAAGTTTAATACTAACCTGATATGGCGAGCAGAAGTTATGAGATGTAGTAGCGTGTCCTTCTTCGACAGTTGGTGAACCCTGGTGTTAACGATATTGCGCGGTGTTAGTCAGGCGTCGACAACGGCCAATATGGAAGAGTGACGATAACCGTTGGGTTTATGGCGATGGTTGATGTGGATTGAGACGTAAGATATATCTTAGTGATAAAGGTAGTGACGACAGGATGGTTGTATAGAACGGAATGATGATAGTAGTAGTGATTGTGAAGTAGAGAAAGTAGATTGAAGAGTTGAAGATGATGAGTTGGCGAAGGTGATGGCTAAAAGATGCGGGTGAGTGTGGTGGAAGTGTGTTATGTCATAGGTGGTGGTGGTGATAGCAGTGACAGTGGTGATGACGGTAATGAATGGTAAGTGATGGTGGTTAATGTGGTTTGGGGCTGGGACGGAAAAAAAAGGGATGAAGTGGGCTGGCAAGTGATGACTAAGGGAGTGATTATGGGTGAGTGGGGGGGTGTTTACAACTTCAGTGGTGGTGGTTTTTGCAAAGTTGTGATTGCGGGTTAATTGGAGGTACCTCTGGTGATGATGATATTTGCTTAGGAGTTGATGGTGGAGTTGGTAAAGACTATGATGGAAAAATGGACTGATGGTCATTGTAATGGGGACATTGTTAGAAAAGTGGTGTTGGTGATGACATGGGTGGGAGCGGTGCAGAGATGACAATGGAATTTATCACTTTCTCCGGTGGTGTTTCTCATTGGGTGGCTTTCCTGGAAGCGGACGTAAAGCGGCATAAATAAAAATTATTCATTTCCGGCACTACACTGACTTCCCGCGTGGCATTCTTCCTTTAGAGGTACAAGGTTGTCTTTGTTGATTTATTATTTTCTATATGCTGGTGCGTCATCTGCTACGCTCCCTTGTTTGGTACATGTTAAATCGCGGGAGGTGGCGATGTTCATTTCTCCCGAGAACGTAAGATCCGCCAATATGTCGGTTTACAAAGTTCCACCATCATAAGTCTACGGAAACGGAATTTCGCCCCAGACGGATTGAGCTCTAAGCTTCCGACTGGTCACCCGTCAAGTGTGGTTGCGTATTGCTTGTAAGTGTAAGGGGAGAGGAGAGAATAAGGGTGAGGAGAGGAAATTCGCTTGCATTTCGTGGCCTGTTCGTTGGAGTACTGGACCGGTATTCAACTGAACAGACATCGGCAGAGCTTGACCTAGCTATTAAGCTAGTTATTAAGCTAAGTATTAACCTAGCTATTAAGCTAGTTCGAAAATAAACCGACGGGATTCAAATTCTAGAACCCCTCTATCAGATGTTGTTCTGCATAAAACGATAATGAGAAATTTATAGTAAAAGATCTTACGGTTTCATCTTTGGGAGCGATAAAAATTTGGTTGTGTCAGAATTAAGATGGTTGCTTTACAGCCGTAACACTTCCAGAACGTTCTGAAATTCAAATGTAATCATCAAGCATATAAAATTATATCGTGTGGTAGGAAATAATAGAGATATTCTGAGTCAAAATCTGTTTCAATAGATCACATCGCTTCCTCTGCTGCATCGTTGACATAGAGACCCTAAGGATCAGGTCATGGCAATGATGAATTTTCTACTAGTTAACTAGGTGAAATTCCTCCCCTGTTCGGGGAATTATAGCAGACAACTGCTCTGATAGGCACTTTGCTTTTGTTTCTTCCATCTGCACCATGCGAATGCTGGGCTAGTACTCAAACAAATGTGCCACGCGCGACATCTTTCCTTCATCTTTGTCCTCCCTCTATCTCCTTACAAAAGTTTCTCGATCTATTCCAACACATGTCGGGAAACCAGTAGGAAAGTAAAAGCTTGTCCGGGCGATCTCCAGCTGGGGGAGATATCTTGAGTGGGAAAAACACTACAAGGTGACGTGTAGGTCGGCGAAAGAACCTCAGAGGCGACTAGTTCCAGCGTGGAAGAATCATCGCCACTTCTCGGAGTACATGCTCTGTACTATTGGAAATAATTACCGAAGCTGTTCACGCGCCAAGAAACACAAAATGATCAAACCAATCAATAGATATAATAGTGATCTCGTTATCAAAAGATTAGAACGTGGTTTCTGGAAGTGTTTTTTGAAGTTTCACACGGAAATATAGTTGCAGTCTTCAAGAACGGTGTATTTATTTTGATTGTCCATCTTCATTGCCTTACTCATGCTCCTTAGACCTGGATGTCTGTAGAAATAGTACGTCTGTTTAATCAAAAGAGGCTGAATTATGGCATTCTATGGTTTGCTTTAGGTGACACCTGGACCATTTCCGATTTGGCACAATTCTAAATCTAGAATTAATCACCACTTTCTCAAGTTGCTACCTGTTACATATAGAGTGTTGACTCGCAAAAGTAATATCGCCGTACTTTGATATCTATCCTGCAAAAAAATTACCCATTACTAGGATTTTCGAATTTGGAACATAATTGCCCCAAAATATTTAAAAGTTCGAATACTCTCTATTATACAGATATTAATGTAGGTTACCTTTATAATTGCTTTGGATATATACAGCAAACGTGATGGTGAACTTAGAAAATACTAAGAACTGCATGTAATACGACGATTTTCTGGAATTTGATGATTTTACTGGGATATATCCTAAAATAAATCTAAAATAAAAGGTAATGCCGTTGCTAGTACATGAAATTGAAGGAAGAAATGTCTTAGTATTTTCAGCATCTAAATGTCACTTGCACAACCCTAATTAAAATAAATGGTAACATTGCTTACTTAGGCTTACAAAGACGTATTTAAATTCAATTTATCGTTTATTGTAACGAATATTTTTTATGTAAAGCTATCAATTTGTGTTTTATAAACGGCGGTTCTTCTGAGAGAAAGGTCGTTGGTCGAGTGGAGATTTCTTTAGGACTAGTTCAAAGAGGGAAATGCGCATACCTTTAGATATTGAGCAACTTCCAACTTCCATTTCCGGAGTTCCGAGTCGCCGGATCCTTCGAGGAGACGAAACCGGTGTGTCACACGCGATGTTGTTGGTTCGGGAAGCTACGTCGCCTCAGATTAAAGTCCTTTTTCTGGTTTCTGAAGTTGTTCATTTTTCGTTTCCTTAAATGTTCTTCCTTTTAGGAAGAGTCGTACCCAGAGAAAATTTGTTTATGAAAAAGTAAGAAATTTTATAACACGTACCTGTTTACAAAATTGTTTTTCATGCTTTTTTAGCTTTTGAAGTTATCCAACTAGTTCATTTTGCCGACGGTTTATTATAATAAGGTGTCTCTAGTACGTTATATGAAATTCTACTACAGCTGTTGAATGCTGAATTATAAGGGTTTAGTTGTTACTTAGAATGCAAACGAATGTTACACTTGTCTCGCCTGTACGGGCAGAAAATATGTATTATGTAATTTTGACTTGAAATTTACTACCTATTTGAATAAAACGTTACCAGAAACTTCCCTCTAGATGGCACGCACATTTTAGACGAATAGTGGTCGTTTTTTCAATCTTAATGGGTCTGTCAGTAAATTAAAAGTTCTGGAGTAAACTCGAAAATCAACAACCTTAATTAGTTAAGGAAACACCATCACTCATGAGTAGTTCAAAACAAATATTACAATACCTCTTAGGCTTTTTATATGTATTATGTTGAGAAGAAATATTTTCTCAGCATAAAAGTACAGGCACCTAGAGACGGATAACGAGATCTCAAAATAAAATTATTTCTTCAGATCTCTTACTTGAAGTCGACCTTTAGAACATCTGCCCCCGGCAAATATAAATATAACATCATATATAGAAGGAATACCACATGTCCTGGTTTTCCCGAAACAGCCTCAAAACTTTAACCTTTTTCCCGGTGGTGTCCCGACAACTCATTTTGCGTTGCTAAAATGTACCGGGATTTTACAAATTCAAAAACGTTCAATATTTTCTGATAAAGTGTAAGATTATTTTGAATCCGTGACTTGGAATTTCTCGATGAACTGTTGGTCAACCTGAAAACGATTCGTCAGAAAGATTTGTTCGTTCTTTTGCGTCATTCCTCATCGTTCGCATATATAGTGGGAGTGATAAGTTGTTCATATTTGTAATAATTGCGAGCAGTTTAATGTTCAAAATAATAGTGAAGCTTATACAAACAAGCAAGGAATGTCCAAGAAAAAGTATGTTTCCGTGAAAATTTAAACCTGTGGTTCCTATAAAAAAATAATAACTTCCAAAGCCAAAGTAGAATGTGATATCTGCCATGCACATTAAATTAATTAAAAAAATAATTGATCTGTTCCTTGACAGGCAGTTCGTTTCTATCATAAAGCACTATTTTTATTCGCCCATAAAGAAACGAATTATTTATGTTTTCATAAATAATTTTGAATAATGTTATTTTCTTTTATAGGATGCCCCCCCCCCCAATCATAATTTTCTGTTGTGACCCGATTTTTCAGTTTAAAAGTATGCGATTCCTACATACAAATATATTTATAAGTACAATTCTCGGCATTGATTTTTCCTCAGGAAATCCTAAATGGTATGAATCATCCGAGAAGATCCCTGAGTTAGATTCTTCAAGCACTTACCGTTGACCCACAAACATGCTTCCCGAAGAATTGCATCCGCCGCTGCGATATTTATGAAGGGCTGCATCCGGGGCTGCAGGGCGAGATTCGCGTGCTCTGGGCGCGCGTCATTCCTAAGTTGTTACTGTTCCACTGCCTGATTTCCACTCACTGCCCTACATTATAATGTGTACATGGTGAACCACTTACTGAAGAGAATGTATTGCGCCTACAACGAGAATGAAGAAAAAGATGCTTACAGTTTAGCCCTTGATGTAAATAGACTGATTTACGAAGCAAAGTGCTCTAGTTTAGGATTTCGAGTTTCGGTGTTTAACAACATCTATATTTCAACTATCTCGTACATCAACGTAACAAATTCATTGAATTAACTAAATTAATCAAGAATTTCCACAAAAGAACTATTGTCCTTAAATTAAGAGAATATGAAGTAAAATCTCACAACATTGAAATAAACTTTTGAAATATTCGATAATAAGTGTTAAAATTAGTTCAAATGCAAAATAAAATAGTAGATCGACATATTATTCTAAAATATGCTTCTGTACAACAAGTAAGCAAAAGTTATAAATTCATCGACGTCATTTTGGAGAAAAGTCACGACCCGTTACTTGAACACTCATTACAGCGAAATATTCATTCTAATATTATTTCTATGTAGCTGTTGATGTTGTTAAAGTTGTGGTAGTCGATTAAAAGGTTAATTTATTTAAAAGACCGAGTTTTCGTGGAGACTGAGTTATCAAAGAGACCTAGTTATCGAAGAAACCGAGTTACCGATGAGTCACAAAGTTTTTTCATCGCAAACTAACGAAGATCTCACTTATGATCCCATATGATTACACTACTTTTACAAATAAGTGGCGTTACAACAGCAAATATTTTCTCACATTGTTTGCAACTTTTGCAATTTTGGGAAATTCAGAGTGTTTAACAAAAGTTGGATCTCGATCATTTCTTTAAGCGCATATATTACTATTTGAAAGAAATAATTTAAGAAAAAAATTAACCGTTTTTTAGAAAATTGTGTTAAAAATTACTTTTATTGCATACTAAATTATCTCCAAACTACGCGCATTTTAAAACAATTGTGCATGACCTTATATCCAGATGTATTTTTGAAAAACAGTTGTTGTGAAAAAGAATGTCTATCCTCATTATTTTAATTACAGAAAGACGCCAAAACATGAAAATAAATTTCAATAATTCAAAGAAAATCGGTCCGTGCCATTTGGATCAACGTACTTTGCTTTATTAGATACAAAATAAATGAAAAAAATATTTGGAGCACTTTTTGAGAAAATTCGGGAAATTTGTTTGAAGCTTCTTGTGTTTTTTGTGTGTGTGAAATTTATTTAAAGCTTCACATAAATAGTGAAGGACCATCAAAAATTAAGATATCTATATCAAAGTCATGGGCATCAGTCAGATTGACGGGGAAATATTATCAATTATGATAATATTGCATACGGTTTAGTTGCTAGTTTTATTCACAGACAGACTGAGAGTCCGAATGGACGGTCGGACGGGTGGGCGGACAGTCGGTTTGCGATAAGCCAAATTTTTAGTATCAAGGTTCTACAAATCATTGATTCTGACGACTCGAATTAGAAGGGAAATGGAGTTTTAGGGAATAGAGCGCAATGTACGTAACATATTTCTATTTACGACTTATTAGTAGGTAGTTTCCTAATGTGTAGACATTTGGTGACCTCATTCCTAGTTCTACCGTAATTCTGAAATTGAAGAACTTCAGAAACACGGCAAAGAGGTAGGCCGAGATATTTAATTCAGAGGGAATGACTAGTGCAAAGAGAGAGAAAAGCTGAGGCGAATGGGCCAATAGGAGCAAGAATTATTATTTCTTTCGGTTTAGATTAGACTTTTATATCGGAAGCCGTGGCTCAAGGCATCACTACTGTGCCTCTGATCGAGAGGTCCTAGGGTCGACTTCCCACGATAACAGGATTTTCGACACTACCTTGTCAGCTAAGTCAAATTCAGTCGCTGTCCGGAGGAGATCTCTTGGACCGACTGCGCGGGTCGGTAGTTTTCTGTATTTTCTCCGATCAACACTAGGTGAATGCTGGAGCAGTACCATAACAAACGGGCCATGGACCTCGCAAGATCTTTCCTTCCCCTGCCTTGTCCTATATTCATCCCTTACTTACACCCACTAACACTAACATGCACTACACTACTACACATGCCGAGAGACCGGTCGAAAGCTCAGAGCACGTCCGGCTAGGGTGGTGCCCCGATGGTATGAGATACCTGGTTGAGGAAAACCCCGTTAGTCAAGGTTAGGTTGGCGCTGGATCTCGCCATCCAAGGGGGAAGATCAACCCAGGGAAAACCTGCACTACACTTACGAGACTAATGACCTGAACAGTGGACGCGCCCGGAATGACAACCAACCTACGAGTTTTTCTGTCGAAAAATTGTCATGTTCCGCTGCCTCAATTCAATATTTCCTCTACTTTTCATAAATAGTACGGGAGAAAGCACAAAGATATCTGCACCACACCAGAGGCGATCCCGGAACCGCTGCACGCGGCCGCTCCCTCTGCAGCGACTGCAACGGCCGGTGGGCGTGAGGTGGGGTGTTTCCGCTTTGTCAGCCGTCGCCGCCGCCGCTACCGCTGCCTCCGCCGAGTCGGGTTTCGGGCCCAGGCGAAAGCGTGTCGCTGCCATCGCCGTCGCCGGGAGAATGTGCCCCAGAGCCACGCCCCCGGCAGCGGGGCAACCCTGCACGAACCTTGCAAGAGGGCACGAGAGGAAATTTCAGTCCGATGATATTTTTTTGTTTTGTCTTCAACTAAATTAAACGTAAAGCGGAAGTAAGATTTAATATAATTGACACGGTAGAAATAAAAGACTAAAATGATGTGGACACATGCAAAGAATGAATGAAGAAGAATGGCCGAACGTATTGTGAAAGTGGCAACCAGTTACTCATCAATGAAGAGGAAGACCTAGACTTACATGGGAAGAAGGAGCACAAGGAGCAATGGTAATAAGAGGATTGAATAATAAAGGCTATCGTGATAGAGAGAAATGGAGGCTGGGATGATAGCAACACTCTACGGCGTAACGTAACTCACCATGTTACAACAACGTCTCCTCTTGCTATTTGTCAAATCCGGAAGAAAAATTTCAAAGTTTGGAACATTCAGCTAAAAGTCCGCTGATGAAACTCAGAAAGACGTTGTGTGTGAATACTTTATACTGTTCCACTTTTATGGCTACAAAAATTGGGCATAACTATTCATGTAAATAACGGATACAAACTATACTAATTCACAACGTTTCACCATTGTATTCTACGTGCATTGAAACCATCGAAAACCTGCATCTTTTACAATTCTTCCAGAATATTCTGGAGGGAACGGCTAATAATTATGTCAACCAATTTGACTTCTCGAGAGGAATTAAATGTGCTGTTAATCACCACCAAATGTGTCGTAAGTCGTAAAACGAGTTTAGTTGCTTAAAAAAACTTTTTTAGAGAAATTACTTTCATTTTCTCGATGAATTCACAAAGAAGTAAACACATCCCCAGAAGTATCAGTATTTCTATTACTTACACTATGTATTTCGATAATTCTTTGAGAAAGATCAGAAAGTTCCAATTGTCCGTGGATTTTCAACCAAATCTAGTATCAATGAACTTCATTTTGTCATAAAACCACTCAAAATATTTGAAATTTTTGTCTCCAATATCTTTGGTGGTAATGTAAAGTATTAACTGAAACGCATACGCGTTTTAAGTCACCCATTACATTATCATACAACATGGCTTTGACAGAGAGCTGAAACAAATCTATGAGGGAGCCAACAACTTTTTTCCAAGGATCAGAAGACAAAAATGTGGTTTAACAGCACAGAGCACACGTATTACAGTGTTGTTTAGTGTCATTGCAGGGAGGAGCAATTTTTTGCAAGCAATTAATTTGTGAGATTCTTTTACGTCGGGTGTGCCCTTGTAAGCTACAAAGCCTGGGAAATTTATATTTACCATTTTTATTGTAAATTGTACATTTTTTTCTTCAAACTTTTTACGCTGGAAGAAGGTACTTTTAGAAGCATGGTATGGATCTCATTTTCGATGAACTCTGAATTTCCGATATTTGCAAATTAAGAAATAATGCGAGTAAGTATGTGATGTTGTATCTCCACTATTATCTAAAAGAAATGTTATCGGATCATACAATTTTATTTCTTCCGTGAAAGAAATGCTTCATTAATGAGTTCTCTGTAGAGAACAATATGAAATCAGTTGTCGCTATGGGAGGTGAATGTAATCTGTTTTGATCTGCGCTCATAATCAAAAATAGCTGTTCTCCATGGTAAAAATGCCTGAAAAATGTCACAGAGAATTGGTGGTAAGTCTTGGGAATAATGTTTTTCCGTACCGGACAGGCGCGAGATGGCCAAGAGAGTATCTGCGAGGGCGCGTGGCAACCAGTAGTCAGCAATGCACCTCACGACCTGTGAGTGGGCGGGCCGATGTGGAACGTGCGGTTATCGAGCATCTGCCTAATCGGGCCTTTAGAATGGGTGGGTAAAGCTTTTGGAATGTTGTTACTTCGCATATGTTAAAATGCTGTGCAACCTGAAACTAATACTGTCATTTCAAATACCTTAACGAATACGTGAAAGTTAATTTTGATGTGTCGTTAATTGTCCCTGCAATTAGTTTATACATAAAATAGAAAATTGTCGGTCACTGTTACTATTCATTCATATTTGATGACTTTGTCCACATATTCTTTTTGACAGACACTAGTTATATTTTTTTTTAGAAATGAAAACGGAGAATCATATAATTAACACTTAAAATATTTTATTTTTCATTCACCAAAGTTGGTATTGCGACGTTTCGAGAATTGGTGACCAGCAAAATCTGAATTCTTATTTATCCTCGTTTTCGTTGCTAGTGTGCATTAAGAATGTGTCTGTCGAAAAATCGCCGCAAGAAAGTAAAACTGATTTCTTTTGTGAAATATATTTTTTTATGAGGTGGTTACAACATTATATTTCGCGCCAGATGCCGAAACATCCCTAACCCGAGTTCCAAATTCATTTTGTTAATTAAATTTAATTAAAAAATTATACTTACCAAATTGCTTTGCCATCGTCAATTTATTTTTTATATACCAAGAAAGAACTAAATAATACAGGAGATCAGATGAAGAGAAATAGACAGACGAACAGTGACACGGGCAGGATGCTGTATTCCTTTCAAAACTTTTAATGCTTTTTCCCGGCCTAAGACTTCCCGCTCTGTGAGGTTCCTGTAGTGCAATTTCTGCAATCACACCGGCAGAAAATAGGAGTATCCCTTTATTAACTCTCCCCGTTCTCCCTTGATTTCCATCGGCGCTTCTTCAAACGTGCCGGTCGAGCTTTCTACGGTTTCCGGTCGCTCCTCATTCTATGTAAAGTGCCGGCGGCGGCGGAGGCAGCGGCAGCGGCGGTGGTATCGTTCGGCTGCACCGATTGTTTCTGTCGTCTGCCACCTCTTCCGGTTCCGCTCCACCAAGGTGAACAGCACGGCTCCCGGAAAGACGGAGAAACAGGTCCTGCACTGCATTGCGTTTGTGTGGCGCACGCGATCGCAGCCCAGGAATATATGATGTAATTTATAAGTTAGAACACACGACATCTTGCTGGAGTCATTTAATGCATTTCATTCATTTAACGTTCGATAAGCAACACTGAATTACGAGTAGAGAGGTGGTTAAAGATTAATTAAACCAATTAAAGATTTTAAATTTTTGTTCACAATATATGCGTATATCGACGATTCAGCTGTCATGTTTAGATCTGCTTCCTGAGAGTCGGAGCAGAGTTCTGGGTACCAGTAGCAGAATTATTTCCGAATATTTTTTTAAATTTCAAAACAAAAATTATATAAAATACGGCATATTTTTATTTTTTCTCGTGTTCAAATGTCAATGCTACACTCATTTTACAATACTCCTTGAATTAGCTTCGATGGGATTGAAAGTGAATTCTATGACGTGTGCGTGGTGTTTTTCGAAGCACACAATTTAAATATACAATTGACACGCGCTTTTGTGGAATTTCAATCAATGGGTGCCAAATAAAGAGCAGAATGTGTAAAATGAGCTGCGGGAGTAGGTGATATATATACAATAAACTCTTTAATGCGCGTTCAGGTCATAAGAAAGTTGTATATTAATGGTGAGTCTAAAGATTAGGTCATAGCGGCCTTTCGACCCTAACCTTTCTTTTAAAGATGAAAAATTGTGATTCACGAAAATTAATACAAGATTAATATGCAATATATTAATATTTCCTTGATGTTCGTAAACCACACTTTTCAAGAGATTCGGTTTGCTCCATATCAGTCACGAACATCGAAGGTAAATCGTTCCTATTTAAATAATTTATCTGCTTGCAAAAACAAAGTGATCATAGCACACGGCAGTAATTTTGTCGGCAGTGTATTGTAGAGGCTGGCCAAAACCTTGTCTAATATTTTAACTATTCTCACCCACAAAATATATGCTAGATTCCTTTCAAATCCTAACGCAAAATGCAATATCGGGAATAATAGTTTTTGTAAAGGAAATTCTGAGAGAACATTTCAGATCTGTTCATTATTTTAACGATGTTAAACATATTATGATAAGAACATTCACTTTTACGGTACTAATTAAAATGGAAAGAAAGGGCATGATGTCAACTTCCTCCCTAAATCCACTCAATTTATTTTTCCTATCCATCGGAGACATTGTTTATCACAATATTTCCATCTTCATTGCAAAGGTATATGAGTAAATAATTTCTAATTTCTCCTGCCAAGCCTCATTGACTTGAGCAATAAACATTTACTTCTCGTATAACATTCTTCTAAACAGTGCATACATTTCGACGAGCAGAGCAAACTTCAACAGTTGCGGAAACGAAAGTTATTATGTCAAGTTGGCTACCGGGAGACAGCGACGTTTCTTCAACTGGGGCGAAGCGACTCTCCACGCGGATATTCAAATAGGATCTGACGGTGCTGGCGACTCCATGAGTCGAGAGGACGCGTTAATGGGTTTCCTTCCTTTTTTGCGACTGGGCCCCTCGACTTCGTGTCCATCTCACTTTTTGCGCGCGGGAAATTGCATTGGAGTCGCTGCCGTTGTGAAGGAGGAGACCGACAATATATGTAACGAGTCTAGAAAATTATGCCGGTGGCTGCAGGATTTTTTGTTTCGACCGCAAGTCTTGCCGATGCGGTCACCAACTCGAGACCGCGATTCTTGAAGATGGAGGGAGGACGATGAGCGGCGACGGAGGACGAAACGAAGGCGTCTGGCGAATCATTAAAGAATGAATGAATAAATGAATAAATGAATAAATGAATAAATGAATAAATGAATAAATGAATAAATGAATAAATGAATAAATGAATAAATGAATAAATGAATAAATGAATAAATGAATAAATGAATAAATGAATAAATGAATAAATGAATAAATGAATAAATGAATAAATGAATAAATGAATAAATGAATAAATGAATAAATGAATAAATGAATAAATGAATAAATGAATAAATGAATAAATGAATAAATGAATAAATGAATAAATGAATAAATGAATAAATGAATAAATGAATAAATGAATAAATGAATAAATGAATAAATGAATAAATGAATAAATGAATAAATGAATAAATGAATAAATGAATAAATGAATAAATGAATAAATGAATAAATGAATAAATGAATAAATGAATAAATGAATAAATGAATAAATGAATAAATGAATAAATGAATAAATGAATAAATGAATAAATGAATAAATGAATAAATGAATAAATGAATAAATGAATAAATGAATAAATGAATAAATGAATAAATGAATAAATGAATAAATGAATAAATGAATAAATGAATAAATGAATAAATGAATAAATGAATAAATGAATAAATGAATAAATGAATAAATGAATAAATGAATAAATGAATAAATGAATATAAGGACCTATTTTTTAAACTTATTACTAATAATTTTTAATTAATTTTTAAACTTATATTATTAAATCTGCTGCTATTCTTTATGGCGGAGGAAGATTGTTCCAGGCACGGATGATGAATGATAGAAGATGGACGTCAGTGCTAGGATGGTGGTCAGTGTGCAAGGTGCACGGTGTAGGACGACAGGTGACGGTCAATATCACATGTACACTGAGAATAAGTGTAGACGAATGAAGTAAGGGGATGAAACATGACTTGGTTACGATAGCTCAGTGACAATTACTTGCAACATCGTTAACCTGAATGTGCGAGAAGTCAGTAACGGATTTTGGACACTAGCAAGATACTCGTAGCTGTGTTCCAGTCCATCCCTTAGTGGAGAATTCCGGGGTATCTGCGATTAGTACCAGGCGAATGCTGGGGAGTATTATAACAAACTGACCACGAACGTGTGCGATATTTCTTTCCTCATCATTGTCCTCTCGTCTACATTTACATTATCTGAACAACACTACCACCAATTTTTGGGAGATCAGTCGGGAGCTTAAAGCTTGTTTTTTGAAGGTCAGGGGCTGCCAGGAACGTATTATATGTGATGATGTTGGATTGATAGGTGCTTAAGAGTTACCTCAACCCTTCATTTGGGGAGCACGATGAGCGTCTTCCCTGGGAGCTGTCTTCTGAGGAACAGTATTTGTTTCCATATTACTGAGTACGAAATGCTTCTTTCAATACAACAGAGTATCTTTTACGTGATTTTCGCGTCGTTTCCACGAGAAAGAAAGCCTCTGAGGGATGTTGCGTCGGCTTCTCTTGTTGCTCGTTGGCTGAACGAGATGGATGATGTCAAACAGACGAGAGCACATTGAGTCTGCTATAACGGAACGATAAGCGTAGAAAAAGGCGAGAAAAGGTTCAAGAGGTTAGAAAGAGTCATGAGAGATTGGGATTGCACAATAATAATAATAATAATAATAATAATAATAATAATAATAATAACAACAACAACGACGACGACGACGACTTACAGTAGCATCACAATCTGCAAGCACGTTGAGGACAGAAAATTGTTCCATGCGAAATAAACTACTTCCAAGTTACACGCTGTACATAGTGCAGTTTGGACCAATAGACAACATTATAATTATGCCAGTTAGAAGTAAGCCTTACAGCTCTCAGTATCCAGAAAAAACATTTGAAGAGTAGATGGCAAAACTTATTCACAGAATACATTCAAACAACATCAGGTAAGTGAGAAAACAAGAGCATTGACATAACAGAATCAAATTTCAGGAATACCTATATTACTTCTGAGACTTTTTTCCTTTGCTTAATGTGACGAAAATGAAAGTGAAGAAGATAGATTAAACGCAGAACAAGCATGCAGCTGTTTAGAGTAAGAAGCAAAATTTTAAAAAAAATGTTAGGAGGTCGGAGGCCCTGCATATACATCCAAGGGTTATGTAACACGGCATTTCAAGTTCTTCACTAATAATGTTCCATGCTGGTTGCTTTGAGAACACCACCTTGGAGAGGACTTAGTCGCGCTGCCTTTCTGCGTGTAACTGATGATTCCCAATTGACATTTGCGCCACTGATTCTGTTCGCGTCTTTAGCGGGTTTTTTCTGCCTTCGGTTAATAATAATAATTTAATCTGCCCTTTCCTGCAAGGATTCTAGCACCCTCCTCTGTATGTGATTGCGGGACAATCCTAGAAATTGTAAGCCCTATTTGCATGGTACAGTTTGCTGTCCATTTCCCCTTTGGTGGATGGGCAGAAGGACGGGCAAGAGAATAGGCAAGAGGGCGGGCAAATGGATGTGCAGAAACTCGGACAGATGAGCAGAAGGAGATAGTCTACACATTGGACATACACTCGATCAATCGTGCGAACCGTTTGAGCAGGTTTCTGCTTTGATGTACAGACAGGGGGCAGGAGGACGGGCAGAAGGACGGGCAAGGGGACGGGCAGGACGGGCACGAGGACGTTCCAGGAGACGGGCTTGAAATTGACAAGAGGGCGGATAAGATGACGCCAAGAAGACGGGCAGGAGGAAGTGCAGGATGACGGACATCCAGCAGCAAGGCGAGCGCAAAAATGGCGGGCTGGAGAGGAGGGCGTGAGGGTGCCGACCCCATCGACGAACAGGAGAGCACGAGGGACGCCGAGCGGGCGAGGCGGGTGGGTGAACGCGGAGAGCAGCGCACACTGAGGGGCTTCCGTCACCGCTAGGTCTCCTCAGAGGCTCGGCGCCGTTTCGCTGCACGCGCAGTAATTGGGTGCCGTTGTGAGGCCGCTGCTCCACTGGCGCGGTGTGGCGTAGTTTCGTGCACTTGCGCGCGGTGTTATAAAACATCGATTTTATACGCTGTTGTTATGATTGACTTTATCATTCCGAATCTTGATTCAGTGAGATTTTAAGAGCAAGTCCATGCCAGAGTTAGAATCGTCATAGATGTGCGAGTATGTCATCAGAAGTCTCCGACGAAACACTTTTTTATCAATATGGAACGATATACAGGTTTTAAATGATTGATCTGACAGGCAAGTTTTAGAAACAAACAATAACGTAGAAAATAATGTAATTCGAGAAAGCGAATTTAGTTTTCAAAACTTTGGTTTTCTTGTTGGGTTGTTGATCAAAAAGAGGTTTCATTTGAAGGATTAGACAATGAGTTGATGCAGTGAGTTGACGGCAATGAGACTGCTAGTCGAGGCATCATTGAATGGAGGAAAGAGTTTAGCCACTGAAGCATGACCTAAATGAGTATTGCCTTCGTGACTACGTGACTCGCGGTTTTGTCGCTTCATAGAAATGCTGGAGGGTGAACGAAAGTAATCGATTATAGGTCCTTTACATAACGGTAACAAGAGGAATACAATTCATGACGGTCAATATCAGAAACAGTATTATTGGTTCGAACTAATGTTCACTTATTGAAACCTCCTAAGAAGTGGTAATTTACAGAAAATAAGAGAATGTGATTGAGGTTTTGAGGTCATGAAATCCAGACAAGGCAAGTCTTCCAACTGTTATGCCCTAGTGGAAGAATGAATATTTTTCAAGGAAAACAGCAGTTTTCAGTACTGTCGAGGAGGTTTAAAAAATAATTTATCGGAACATCTGTTTACGTAAATAACAAACCGCTATTAGCGAGCATGTGCTTGTCCTACATAAGTTTCTCAAAGTATACCTATATTACGGTTATTATATCACGACGAAAATAGTATAGTCTTATTGGTTCCCTAAAATTACATTATTATTTGAAATAAATAATTTTGTGGCAGTTCCCAAAAACAAAAACTTTTGTCATGCATCTTGATACTTTTCTTTAAATAAAAAAATTGTTGCATGTTTAGGATATACCTCATTTACATTCAATTTATACGGTTCCTGCAAAGATAATGTTTTAGTTTTTCAATACACGTACCTTTCTCATTTATACAATAAATTTCATTTAATCAATAAAATTCATGATAATATTGAACTAAAACATTTTAAATTTAACCAATGGTATTCCGGAAGCAATCCATTCAAGGCAGTTGTTTATTTTTCAATTATTGAACCTATTAATCATGATTCTGTAATCGAAAAGCAACTAATGTTTATACTTAAAGTTTTGTGAAGGAAAATGGAGACAGTGACCTGCACAATTCCGGCTATGTGTGGTTGCTGGAATGGATTGCGTGTACAACTAGTGTTTTGTTGCTTTTAATGCAGGTCGTTTGTGGGAAATGAACCCTGAATAATGAGATCAAATGCTTTAGGTGATTGCACTCGCCTCAGTGATGTAAAGACGATAAAATTTAAGTTGGAAATGTTATCAACTTTACCTAAGTTTCTTGAGATTTTAAACCATCAGATTACTCTTTTCTCAAACATTCAGATTACTCTTTAAACTCTATTCTTGTCATGATTAAACATGCCCTGTACAATTTTTCGAATTAAAATATTATTGAACTTTAAACCTTACTTAATCTTTGCTTGTGAGATGAAACTGCCATCCATTTACCCACAGCATTTTATTTAAATGGCAAATCAATAAGGAGAGGTGTTTGCTAATAAACATGATTTTGTATGTCTTCTTACATGCATATGTATTTAACTGCAGAATGTCTGACCCCTTATGTAATACATTCAACCAACTCTTTTTTCTCACTACATCGCATCCCAGTCTCTGAGAAGGGAGCCGAGATTACGCGAAATGTTGTTAGGCGTGTAACATGGCTACATTTCTCGATACGAAGTCTTCGAGTGGCAATATTATTTAGCGCATCACTTTCCACAGTGACCTCACTTTCTTCGGCAGGGTCGCCTCCGTAAACGTGAGAATGCGTCTTGTTAAATGTTTCGCCACTGAACTTCTCTAAGCAGGTTGGACTTAGATTATGTTCCAAACCTGTTTGCAAGGAAAAGAAAAAGCATCGCTGTGGAGGTGCATGTCTGAGATTCCTTTTCGACCCTATGAAATCATTCACAGGAAGGAGATGTTATCATCTTGTTTCAGCAAATTGGTTTAGCGTCGTGCTCAAGGCTGTGGAACAAATATATGCGTTCGCTTAATGCTTCCTGTCGTTGATTATAACCTTTAAATAAGATGCTGGCGTCCTGCATTGTTACGTATGGCATTTACTTTCTTCTAGTATGATGATTCACAATGAAGACCGACAAAAAGTATTAGCACTTAACCTAGCATGTATCTTACTTTCAGTTATGAGAAGATAACATTCTCTGCATGTGGACATATATTTTTGGAAAATTTTATACCGTAAATTCTGTCTCTCCAATGAGTTAAAACTATCCAATGAGTTAAAACTATTAATAAGATTGTGAAAAAGGTAGTTTATTAATAAGTAAAACTGCTACTGAGAGAAATGATTGAAATGAAGTCAAAAATACATTAAATTTTAATTTATTAACTAATAGTCTGAAAACTGCATTATAGAACTCTCTCTTATTAGCTTATGTTTTAAATCGAAGTTAAGATATAAATATCTGCAGTAAAACTCAACACTTTGTTCTATGAGTTTTAAAATAATTTGCCTTTTCAAAAAAATTTCTATAAATTTTACTTTACTCTCACCTTAAAAACCAGACACTAAAATGCAGGTGTTGAACGTCCTTTTTGTTTTACATTCCTTTCTATTTTAATACGCTCTACATTCCAATGCCTGCTAGTACCACTAAGAGAAAGAAACACAATTTAAAAAAATATTGTGGCAAGATATACATTTCTGTAGTAACTCAATCATTATTTCCAGGAAACAACATATTTTCTGCTGCAATTTTATCTCTCCAAATGAATTTGGAGAGAAGTTTACTTGAATGCATCACAATGCTGCATAATGACCGCACAAAAAAGTCTATGATTTTCAAATAATTCCAAAGATTTATTTATTCTCTAAATATATGAATGTATTGACTGTTTTATTTTACATCTGCTTTTCAGTTTGTGAAAAAAATACTGTAAACAGATGTGAACACTTCAGGAAAATCTATCTAATTAATTCTTCTGGAGCATGTTATAATGGGATTATCACTAGTGAATTTGAGCTTTGGCGAAACGTTTATTTTCATTACTTGAAGATAGTAAAATTGGCTGCCTTTTGTCATTCAGATACAATTCTCTGTATGTTCTTTTTATTTGCATCGGTGTGGTAACGTCTGAAAATCGGGCGTATCGATGAATGAAAAATCCAAGAACACTGCCATCTCCCGAGGAAAACATACACTTACGGAACTAATGCTCTAGATGTTGACGCGCCCCGAATCAATAACAATCAATCCATCATCTCACAGCACCGGCGAGGAACAGGCCAACATCCCATAGGAGATTGGGGGCCAAACATGAGTTTGCTCTTGCAAAGTCAGTTTCGAAATGAATCTTCTCTCAGTATTTAAGTTGAAGAAGACCCTCTGTCCAGATTGACGATTCCAAGATATTTTTGAAACTGGAATAAAATAGCAAATAATATTGTAAATTTTGTAATATTAAACAATTGATGAATTCAAGAAAACAAGGAAAAGTCCCCCCAATCATTATGTAGATCCTAATAGTAGGTCAGAAGTCAACTAGAGGTGCTACAAAATGGCAGAGACTTTCTCGTATCAATTTTTTCTAATTTCCTTGGTGGGGCCTGGCATTAATGTCTTCCAAAACTCTCGGGCCAGCTGCCATCTATCGTCACCCAAAGTACTTTTTTTTGACAGTTTCTCAACGTTTTGCTTTCCTAGTAGTACAACCGAAATATTACTTCAAAAATATTAAAGAAGAGTAAACAATCGTCCTAAATAGAAGTTTTCATTGAGAAATTCGTAACCCTTTTTGAGAAAATGGCGAGTATGCTTTATTGTAAATGCAACATTTGAAGCTCTTTTTCTCGGAAATTTATTGAATTTTCGAAAAAGATCATTTGAAATTTAAAGCACTTTTACTCAAGAATGTAATAATTCATAGAAATCGATGAAAATGCCAATATTAACGATGTGAGAGGTTTTAAAAAAATTACATTTGTGTAGTTTTTGAAAAAACAAAAGAATATCCCGAAATGAACTCTACGACATATTAAACTGCAATTGACATTATTCATTAAAAAAATTTAAAGAAAAAATTTCGAGCCATTTTTCAGAAAATGGAGTTTATGTGGTTCTGAAAATGCAGAATTTAGAGATAAACATGATTTAAAGCGAATGTATTCATAAATATAATAGCGTAAAGAAATTACCTGTATTGGAAATATTACCGAAGTGAGAGACTGGTAAAAAAATTAAATTTTTGTAAAAACCAATAAATAGAGCAATGTGGCGTTTATGTCATCGGATAGGGTGTGTTTGGTACTTATTCTTCCGAAACTTTAAAGAAAAAATTTGGAGCCTTTTTGAGAAAATCTTGATTTTGTATTTTTTTAATTGCAAATAGTTCACGCTCTATTGCACGAAAACCACTAACATTTTCGAAAAAAATTGTATGATTTTTATTACACAACTATTTATGGACAACATATTTCGTTTGAAAGAAAAATCTCTATCTTCAATTTTATAGTTGTAGGAAGACACCGGATAAAGTTCAAACTTTGGAATTTTCGAAACTTAAAAGTTAACCGTAGAAATCGAACTAATGCCACCTGTATTAACGTATTTTACTCCATTCTTACAAGAAATGTTTAAAATATTCGGAGTCGTTTTTGAGAAAATTCTGAAAATGTCCGGGGGGCTTCATGTAAAGTACCCCCAAATATTAAAGAATGTTTTTCAAAATTTTAAAGCTTCAACTGAACAGGATCGACAGCGTTTTCTTCAATTTGGGATTGTTTACATGGTTTAGGCGCTAGCAGTGTTCATAGACAGACCGACGGACAGACAGACGAACAGACAGTCGGACGGACAGCCGGACAGACGAACTGACAAACGGACGGACAGACGGACGGACGTTTTGAAAACTTTTTCGGTATCAGAGGACCCCAAGACGTGTATTTCCGTTAAAATCTCGAAATCGATTTTCCGCAGCATTATATAATTTTCTCTTTACTGCGTATATTATTTCGTATATACGAATGTATACGAGAAAGTAAAAAGTGTGTGTCCTTATTTAAACCTTGTTAAAAAAGCCATGGATGGTGATTCTCTAAACTGTGGAGACACCTGGCACTATGTCCCAGGGAGAGTAACACAGAGGGTGTGAAAAAGCATGCTGTTTCGCAACTCAGCGTTTAAGTATTGGAACATGCATTCCACGACAGTTATTGTCTTTTTCGGTAAGACCCTGAACAAACAAGGACATTTAAATTTCACACAATGTTAATTAATAACATTATGATATTAGTTAGGAAGATTAAAGAAAGTTTAAGCTTTTATATAAAAAATGTGACACAAAAGAAGAAATGAGAATGTTTTATAACTTTTTTTTTTATATTATTTATTTAAGGTCGCCTTAGAAACGTCTAGGTCATTGGCGACCACAGTTACAATAATACAGTAGTTACAAATATACAAATATACATTAGTTGCACAATTTCATGGGATACACACATAGAGCCTTAATATTAATATTGTACATGGGACAATGTATAATCACTATCTAAATACTATTTATGAGATTAAATTTGGTGAGGAGTTCTATAATTTTCATGAGGCCGGAATACAGGGAAATATATGGCCGTAGTATTACACTGTAGATGCCTGGGACGTATCCGTATCAGAATCAATGCACTTTCAAGTTTTTGATTATTCTGGAACATCTGTTTTAATACCTTTTTAGGAAGGGTGGAATAAATATCCGTAACATTGAAATTATAGGTGGAATATCTGGAGAGAAGTCTTTAGCAATTTCTGCAATGTTCTGGGAACCTTTAGATTTGTCAAAGAAGCTTAACAATTCATTCATCGATAACGGGTATTTAATTGGGCTCTTTTCAATCTTTTCTTTGGTCACTGACCATTGAATGTCTTCTTTACTATCTGAGGTGGTTTTATTTTTTGGGGAACACTATTTTGTTTCACAGAGGGTCTTCTAAGTCTAAAGATATCTCGAATCAGAGAGGATAGTCTTTTCCGTAACGAGATCTCTTGACACATTAGCGGGAAGAGGCGTCGCTTAGGAACTACTAGTTGAGAGTGGCCTTTTAGTTCTTGATTTTACCGTGTTTTCCGTTGGCTTCTTTGTCTTGGATTCGAGACTGAAGTTGTAGGAATGCCGGTAAAGGATCTGGTTGTGAAACATTTGGGAGATCAGGAATTCGTTCTCGTTAATGCAGGAGCGGACCGGGGGCAGGAAAAACGGAAGGTCGCCGTCTGATAAGGAAAGGTTGTTACCTTCGGGCTGATAGCTGCTTGCGGCAGGGTGAGTTGCCATTTGGGCAGTTCTTAGCAAAATGACCTTGCAGCTTGCATTGAAAGCAGGTAGGGATATCAGATGAGATGTATATCAATGCGGTAAACCATCCAATGTTACTTGGAAAGACTCGGAGTAGTTCTTCATGTTCCGGTGCTATGTAGGTTTGTCTTCTGAAACTCATGATATGGTTTTAAGTTTGGGTTAGAGAAACCTGCACGAATAAAAGACATTGATGCCACAGTTTTAACGCCAAATTCTAATAACTTATCTTCTAGTAGATTGTTAGGGATACTCGGGCAAACATTGGAAAGAATTATTCTTTTGTTGCGTGAAATTAGCGGTCTTATAGTAAATTCATGGTCAGATACAATTATTGATTTAACTTTGGATAGTAGATCGTCAGCAACTTCTTTGGTGGACAAATAAACACACAGCCTGTTATTAGAGATCTTTGATGCAAACCGAATATGAGAAGGATTAGTTTTTCCTGCAAGGGCTTCAATGAAGTCAACTGTCGGTGCATAATTTGCAGAGTCAATCACAATTGCATTTTCTTTCTTAGGAAACAGGGAACTATTACAAGCTTGAACATAACTCTTACTTGACACAATACTTGGTTGTTGATTGGGATGGAGGACTTCCATGATGGTTACGATGTTGTTGCTCGGATGCCAAGCAGCAACACGATGTCAGAAACATACGCATGAGCTTCTCGGTGCGTGGAAATGAAGAGAACACTCACTAAAACACTGAACTTCACAAATCTAGGAAAACTCGTCACCCGAATTTGCACACAGTTAAGGAACACCTATTAACCACAAAAACAAAAAACAAAAATAAAAAACTATAACAGCTTTCATTCTTGACGCTTATCTAGAACGACCACGGTCATAGCGCGCGATGGAAGCACAGCGGAACAGCGAACGTCCGCACCCCGCCGAGTCTCAACGTCGACTGTCGTTTTATAACTTGTTGCATATAATAGTAGAAAAAAGCAAGAATGTAATTAGCGCGGAATTCTAACTAGGCGACATCACCCAGGCGCGATCTCTCCTACTTGCAGCTTCACCAAAGTATGCAGCCTTTCGAAATTTCAATCAGAAAGTAAAATATATATGAGAATAACTGCCCTAAAGAGATTTTGGACGGTATTTCTACGCGGCTTTCCGATCAGCTAACATATCGGCACGGAACATTAAAGAGTGGAGTATCAGTGGAGGCATATTCTTTTCACTTTCCGGAAAACCTTTGCAGACAGGCCTGGAAAACATGGATTCTGTGGAAATGTGGAAAGCATTTTTTTTACAGTTTCTTTCCGATTATTAACAATGCTTATTTGATGTAATATCACAGTATAACATTCCTTTGAAATGGTGATAGAAAAATATATACTTCCTTTTCAAAATATCAAAGCACTGAATATTTCAAAAATTAAAATAGGTGCAAACTAAAAATGACATATGTTATTTCTCAAATTTTCTACAACGACTTGGCGCAAACCGCATGCCGATATCTCAAACCGTTTTAAAAATACCAGCTGTGGCCTTTGAATGTTACGTAATGGCATTTAGGTCACTACATACTTCGTATATAACTATTGCTGAATGTCGTCTCAAAATATATGTAATCGAATAAAATAATTTAGCTCAATATATTTAAGATACAAAAGTATTATAAAAAATCAATTATAACTACAACTGATTAGCCCCTATATCTTGAGTAGTTTGATTGAAATTTAACCTCAATATCTTGAACAGTATAGAAAATATTCATGGTAGACCTTCTTATCGACTAACCCTCAAGTAGTATCTCGACACGTAATTTCCACAAAACTGTTAAATTATTGATAAGACAAAATAATTGTATTATTCGAAAAATATCACATCTTGAGAAAGTAGCGAGTTTTATACAAAACATCTTACCATCAAGGTTTTAATATTTAATTTTTGGGGGAAGAAACTTTTCAATAGAGCACTTTACATCGTTGACATGCGTTCTCTCGGCCGATGTTGGTGGAAAGTTTGCCTAGTGCGTGTCTCAATAGAGACCCTCTGACATTAGCGATTAATTCTTAATGATGTGCAACTTTTACTTTCAAAAGGCTGTTCTTAATCGCCTCGCTCACTTTGATGTCTTATAGATTCAAATATTAATGCCTGGGGGTGTATAATGATCAGTTGAGAGAATAAATAATTTCATAAAATGTGAGAAATTTATTGATGAGTTAGTTTTGATTATATTTTTTAAAATGTTGATTAATTATCAGCGATAAGGTGTAACTAACTTTCATTCAATTTTACATCGAATTACAAAAATTTTTTAATATTCTCTTGAATTTTCACTGACATTTGCCTTAGATTACACCGATTTAAAGTTGATAATTGTCGCAGCTATTTTAATTGAGCAGTATGTTTCCAATAGTGTAATAAATTTAACAATGGTAAATAAAATAACGAGAACGTCGTTACTAGGCAGAGAAAAACTACCGTTAGCTTTGTAATTACATATAATTAGTCGGAGAATCCCTGACGTGACCGTATATTATTATGCGTGTGTTGCCTTTCCCTACTCTTAATGGTTGTAATAAGCACATCTATCTATATGAATGACCGCACGCATAGTCTCACGCACACGTACTTCAGCGGACGTGCATTCTCCTGCAGACACTGCAGGCACTTACAACATCCTTACAAATAGAAATGAAGCATTATTATAAATATGCCGTCCACTTTTACCCAATTTCTAATGCTATTCTTAAAACGGTTTGGTCAGTACACCTCGTATACTATATGCATGAATACATACTGAAATCGACGCAAGGTTTAAATCCCTTACGAGTTTATTCTTTTGGCATTTAATTGATGCTGACTGTTGTTGCAGAGGTCTCAGAATAAATGTTACAAACTTCTAACGTTTATAGTCGGAGCGAAGGTGTTCACTTTCCCCCCAATAATCATGTGTTGGGAAATATTGTAATGTGACCGTCCGTTTTCTTAGATTCCGAAAACGTGTCACATACGCCCTAAGAAAGCGAGGGAAAGGAATATTTTGAACGCGCGCCAACGCGGATGAATATTTATGAAAGAAAAAGTTCTTTCTGAAGGTAGCAGCTGAACTGGGCGGACGTATGGAAAACGGTACCCTAGGAAGTGACATTGCAGCGGATTTCAGATTTGCAACTTTAAGGAAAACTCTTCTAGAAGACCCGAAGAGGTAATTATTCTATTATAAATTGATTTAAACATAATCTTAGAAGAAAGGTAATAAGAAATGTTATGAATTTATAATGGAAGAATTAGGGAGAGAAATTTTGAATAGATGGCAGTAATTAATAGCTTGCATTCATTTCTCTTTCCAGTTTTTTTTTCTCTCACATGCTTTTCTTATATTAAAATACTCTCTTGAAGTTGGTGCTCGTATAAAAAGGGGTGATCTCTGGATTCATTTTCACTCTGAATATCCAGTTGGTCATTAACCGTAATCGAAAATAAAGTAAAATTCATATGAGAGTATTCAAGAATATAAAACTTGAACGAGAAGAAGAAGGCGATTTCTGGGGAGCAACTGCGTTCTCAACCCGAAGCCACGACGCTTCAAGGCCGAAGCAGCTCGGTTAAAAGGGGTAGAAGGAAGCGCAGCGGACTGCTCTACGCGGCCGAGAACACAGTAAGGTCGTTCCAAATAAACTGTTTTGTAGGGATAGGAGTGATTCAGTTTAATCAGAAGCTCATTCTGTATCTGACACGTAGAAAGAAAGGGAGGGTACAGATTTACCATGCTTAAAAGATAAGAAAAGTAAAAGTACATTTGTTTCCGACTTCTAATACGTGAGAACAGAATCAATCTTTTCTTTCAAAAAGGATTTGAAGATCTAATATTGTAATATAAGGATTAAGAGTTTGTGTAAGAGTATAATTATAATAATAGTCATTCTCTGGATTTTAGAGAGAAAGAGTTTCCTTTTTGTTGTAAAGGTAATGTTAAGTCAAAAGTATTAATTTTGATTTTCAATGTGCGTTTCTTTCACATTTTTGTAAAGTAATATTTTAACGATTCTTTCGAATCTGTCGAAATTCTTTCGAAAGTGTGTTTGTTAAACAATTGGGTTGTAGATGAAAGTAGGAAATTGTGTATTGTGTTATTAGTGTGTTTTTTTTCAGTCAAGAGTATTCTGTATTTGATTTTTTTTAAATAATTCTGAATTTAGTGAAAGTGATTCTCACCCGAGTTATTGTAATTTTGCACCCAATCCATAAACGATCTTCACGACCTGCCCCTATTTTTTTATTTATTGTGTCCACACTGGGACGTCTATACTGAGCTAGTCGACCATCTGGTGAATTGTGTTCGCCACCCCCCCAAGACGTCTCAGGTCGGGTGCTGGCCTTACGGCTTGTACCGGACGGTACTGTGGCTCGCAGTAAAAGGAACTTAAATTTGTGATATTTGCCCCTGATGACAATGTCTAAGCAACCCATCATGATTTGTTGTTTAGCACGTCACCATCTCACGCAAAGGGATTTCGTGTACCTGCTGAACATCCAAGTAAGGTGGGTTGCCTGTTGCCTATTACACAGAGGCGAATATCAGACTTACCTTCCTTATATTACGTCCCACCAAGTGTTCATGTGGTGTAAGAAAGTGGGCATCTTCGACATATGTACACGCCGTAAAAGTTTATAACATTTATTTGTAAATGCAATTTTAACCTAAAGAAAGTCTGTTGAGACAGTTCATCAACAATTATTTTTTACAAATATATCAATTTTACACGATCACAATTTATTAGAGCTAGAAATGAAAATTTGCGGAGAATCTGACAGCGAAATACTTTCCTAACTGCATAAATGTCTAGTATGTTTCTTCCTTGCCGCCTCATTTCTTTGGAATTATCCAGAGAGTGCATCACGTTCTCTGTTAGAAAGTGGTTGTATATTGCTGTATGTTCCGTAGTGAAGAACGCCGATAAATATTCGGGCAATTCCTGACACAGTTGCAGAGTCATGGTCTGCTTCGTTCTAAAGGAAACGTTCGAGTTGAATGCAAATGCGTCCTAGAATATTTAAGAAGCTCTTAGCTTGTAAAATCGCCGAGAAAGGAGAGAGTTGTCACGATTAATGCGTGTTTAGTTGTAAGCACTATTATCAGAGTAAAATCGAAAGTAATCTCACATTGAAAATGTGATAATGACTTTAGACTAATATTAAAACGATCAGAGAAATTGATATGTCTCTTAGTAAGATTACATGTTTTCCATCAAAACCGATGAAATTATTACACTTCCTTTGCATCCTCTTACCTAGCTTTACAACAACGCTCAACTGAACGATAGACGTTAACACACTAATTACACTAATATTATTGTCTACGTCTCTTCCTTTTATTTGAAAATGAAAAAAGTGTAGTGCATAAAATAGTCCTGAACATTTTTGTCAAGACAAAATTTTCTCGAATAACACGTATAACTCAAATAACTCAAGAAGAAAGCCCTGTAATTAAGCCCAATGCAAGTGAGCCCAATGTAAGTAAGCCCAATTTGAATAGGTATGCTAAAACTTCAGTTATCTTTAACCCGCCGTTAATCGTGCTATTAGAAACAAAATCTAACAATTCTGGATTTATTTATTTTAGTAGCATTGACATCTTTCAATATATGGAGATAACGCTCGTCAATGCCTTCTCACACGAGTCATCACTGCATCCGCTCATCGTTCTTATCAGTTCTGCAAAGGGAAACAGTATGAGAAGGCGCTGATTATTGCGGCACGCCGAGCTAGATATTTCTCTTCCCAGTTATTTACTCTGCTTTGTGTTTTGAGTACTTGCCTGAAGGTCAGAAATGCTTAGTGTCTCATCTTGATCGTATTTTTTATAATTTATATCAATGGTAAGGTTCACAGATTTAGCAAGAATATTGTCCGCCACACCTTCACTGTGGCTTCTGTTACTTAGTTTAGTTTCTTTTTTGGAATTAAAAGTTATGTCGGGGAGCAACCAAGAGAGAAAAGAAAATTCGCTTATTTTCCGAAGAGACAATCCAGCATTGTTGTATTAATGCTTCAAACTTCTTTGTAAAGGACAGACAAGAAAGACTGTTTGATATAGTTCTGAAAAAGCGTATTTTAGTTCATAAAAGTCTCCGTATGTTTCAATGTGGTAAAATTATATTATTTATTGCGTGAACTGTGTGTTATCATTTGCCATTCTTCAATAAATTTGCATTGTATAATACTTCCAATCATGCCAGTGATTTTGATTTCAAGTCTTATTAGAAACAAAAAATATGATCTTATATACCATATTTATGCATTATTATACCTATACAAGTTATAAAACTCGATAAAAATTCAAAATATTAATGCAGAATTTGATTCATAATGAAACAATAAATTACATAAAAATAATTAGGTAAAATCTAACACGCGAGTAATCGCGTAACAAAAATATGCGCCAGTAATAGTGAGTTAATAATACACAATGAGAAATCACAATTAGTCATTGTTTCTGAATTCAAATTAGATGCACGATATAAAATAATTTATTCAATAACAATCGTATTATGGACATGATTGAAAGTATTTACAATAAGCAAACTTTATTTCCAGCGAATTTACGAAAACAAGTATGGTACATTAATCAAACATGGTTAATCACCCACAAGATGCTGATTGCTCCAATATCTTCCCCCCTCCCCAACTGTTACTTTCAAACTTTCTTACTGTGCAGGTTTAATGTCTGTCCTATTCAGTGGCCCAAAGTAGGAAGCTTTCTTTTGTGAACAAGAACTCCGCTTGCAGCGTTCACAAATCATCTCAAGACACACACGACGCGTGTGCGAGCGTCGTGGTCGCCTGAAGAAACGAATATTCGTGACCTTTGGCCTACACATTCGTCCGCAGACGGCTGACTACTTTCCTCGCCTTGCGGTCAGCGGGGCCAGGCAAAGGAGGACGCCATGCCGACTTGTCCACTTTTTGGAGACGCACCAATCCTATTCACAATCGCCCCCGTGTCGGAGGAGACTGCTCGGGCAGCGAAGTTCGACGGAGTTTATTGCCAACCTCTCTCCCTAAGTAGTAAGGACGGTCGAAAATTTCATCTTACGTTGGTGGAGATGTGGCAATATAATGTCCAAGACGTACCTGGAGGTTCGTTTTAGAGAAATATTTGAAAGGGATGCTTTTCACTTTCCTGTATACTCATTTTGTAAATTGCAAGGCCCATTATTAAAAGATGAAAGACGCATTTCTGTTCAACATAACATTGTCACTAATTGTGTGGCTTTTTCATCTCTCATAGTAGTAGTGAATAGCAAATATTCTTCACAATTTTCACGGTTTATTCATCACACTTTTGCTAACATACGATGACACTTGATAATACTTTTACTGTATATTAGTGACCTGTTCACTTATCATGTCATTTTATTAATAACAGTCATATCTATGTACATTTTTTTAGAGAAAATAAAAATATTTTTGTTGACTATTGTGCTATTGGGTTTATGATGTATAAAAATACAAACAAAATGTTAATGAAGTACTGTTTGAGATAAAAATGTTTCACGAAGATTGTTATACACAAACTCAGCAAGATAATGTGCGCACATTATGAATAAAATCGAAACATGATCAAGTTTAAATTTCAAATAATTATGTGTCGCTCTTTAATGACGATAGGCAAAAATTAAAATTATCATTGCACATATGCGCAATTTATTCAACTTAATCGGTAACAATTTGCTAATGAACGTATTATTTAGTAGGAATTACCTAATGGATTGCTAAATGGATAATTACTAAATGGATACCATAACACTTAAAAGGAAATCTATATGATGTGTACTGTTTCAGTAGTTATTTCAAAGGCCAACAATATCAAGTTGGTTTTGTCGACCAAGGAGAGTTTTTATTAAACATTATAAGATTACTATTTAACATTCTCTTCTAAAAAATGGGATCTGAAAGTTTTATAAAAATCTTAATGTAGTGAATAGTTCAATTGCTCTAAAAATATGTAGCCCTCAGTTGTTTCTCATTTTCAAATACATGCGACATTTAAAATATTCCAACTTCGTTAAATAAAGACTCGCGTAAAGCCTGCGCCCGAACGGAGAATCATGTGCAGGCGGCGTATGATTCCTTATTCGGAGAGCAGCAAATGGCGAGGCTGCCGGACTCTTCGGATTCTATTTCTTTTTCTAAGAAAAAAATCTCCATTATGTCTCATTTTATAGACGTACGACATTAAAATATTCCAACTTCGCTAAATAATGACACGCTTAAAATGCATGCCTGAACGGAGCATCGTGTGCAGATGGCGTATGATTCCTTATTCGGAGAGCAGCAAATGGCGAGGCTGCCGAAAAGGGCAAAGGGGCGTCGTCGGGCGGGCGTTGGAGCGAGGCGGGCGAGTGGGCGGTGCCCGTGCCGGTGCCGCATAACAGCGTCGTCGCATCTTGCCGACTAGGCGGCAGGTAGTATGACGACCGTGAAATTGGCGCCGCGGGCCGCTCACCCGGAAAGCGGAGCGAGCGAGCTCTGCTTTGCGGGGTGGTGGTGGGCGATGGCGGGGCGACGGGCAACGGCAGGCGATGGGCTTTCACTGGACGCGTGCGTTCGCGCGCTATCCGTCGTTCGATCTTCGACCTACCGTCGAACCATTCACCTGACTAATGAGCTCTCCTCCAAATTCGCCCACCTGTTCGCTCACTCGTCTAACCATTTACTCATATGGCCATCCTTTCAGCCTTCTACCTATTCACGATTTATCATAATCCCCCCAAAATATCATCCCGCTCATGTATCCAACAGCCCAATCGCTATTCATCTATCCAGTGCGTGAATTCTTTCCCGCGCGTGAATTCCTACTCGCCCAAATATCCACCTGTTTCACACACACACACACACACAATGTATATGCAATGGGAAGGTATACACTCATCCAATCAACCTAGACACAACCGTTCATTCACACAACCATCTAACTGGATAACTTTTTGTCGACAACATAGCAATTCATTAACTCACTGAAGCAGCCGCTCACCTACCTACCTAAACTTCCACTCAGCTACCCACTCAAACACACGAACTTCACCTGCACACCGACCTGTTTATCGAATTGATGTCCATCTGAACTTCCAACTCCACTCACACGTCCAAACCCATGGAAGTTAGATTTTTACAAAGCCCAGGGCTGACGTCTTTCTTCATTTGTGCATTTACTGCCCTTTTATACCAGCGAGCTCACTCCACCATCCACCGTTCTGGTACCAACTCCCCTGACCGGAAGTACACTCAGATATATTGCAGGCAAGTCTACATACTCACCTCAAAAACATTTGCGTTTTAAAATACGTTAGAAGACCAGGTTAAGAGTAGTTGCAGGACGTTTGAAGATACTAGCAGATCACTGAAGAGATTTATGCGTTCAGTTTTATATTGAGAATAAATAGTTTGTGTTTACTATTGTCCTCTTTCTGTAAACAGGGTGTGCGTTATGGGTTTGCATTATGGTTAACTAATATAATAAAACAGATAAAAAAGAAAAACGTTAATGCTCCACAACATTATGTTGCCCAGAGATTTTTCTGCATAAATGTTTCTTTTGTTAAACATGAATTGGGTGATGTAAGACCGATTTTTTCGAAGACAAACCCCAACTGGAAACGTTTTTCTCTATTGTCGAAACACCTCGCGCTAACTCACAGGTGCGGCTGTGTCAAGGTCAGTTGTTAAGTGGGACTCTCTGAGCCGTGAACTTGGAAGAGTGAAAGGTACGAAGCAGTGACGCGTGGAAAGAAAATGTTAGAACAATGAATAACTGACTTGAGTTCTTGTCTAGGTCAGCACTTTTTTCCTTACACTCTTGTTCTGGAGAACTCTACATTCATGTAATTTTCTTTTTTCTACCGGAAATAATTGAAAGTGAAATTTACTTTTGTAAATTAAATAAAACAGAAAAATGCTTAAAAGTGGGATTACTTTTTCACAGTTCGTTCTGGAATAAATAGTCAGAGAATTATTTGGTTAAATTTAATTTTATGGAATAGTTATTAAGTGTATTCAATGAAACTTTTACAACATAAGATTTCAAAACGTGTTTCACTGCGAATAACGGGTCTTCTTAAAATCATAAATGTGTAATCCATTATTCTGAAAATTCATTAAGTTCTCTCCCCGCTTTTCAGGAACTGTTTCTTGCAGTTCCTTTCGCGTGAGTGTTCTGCAAATACAACTTCGCGCCAAATTTATAAACAAAGATTTTGATTCTTTTGAAGTGCACAAATACGTTTTAGTATTATTTTATAATTATTTAATGCAATTACAATTATTAAAAAAATAAGTTTAAAATGGGAACGAAATTTTACGTTTTGGGGCAACCTGTAATAGAGTTTTCAAAACTGACCAATAGCAAATAAATTAATGGATGGAACATTATTTTGCTGTTTCAAGACTCCGTCACTTTCTAATCAGTTTTTCAAAACTTTTCTGTTTATTTTTCTTGTGACATTCAGAGTGCTTGTGCGCGGAGTAAACTTTCACTGAAGCATTCTCGTATGTAAACCATCCAATCAAGTGATTCAACCAATGTATGAACAACTTCAGTATTATTAAATATTTGCTCTAAAAATTGTAGTATTTGTATTTTCTAAATTTGCAATATTTAAAAGTGTTCAGAGAATTGATGAACAATGCGTCGAACCCATTCAGTGGACACAAAGCATAGCGTCACCTACCGTAAATATGCGTGCTCTTAAGGGAATTGCAGCTAACAACAAACTGTCGGGCGTGTTGCTGTGTGGGCAGACCAGGCGAACGGATTTTCGGGCCGTTGAACGAGCTTTGGGCGGTCGGCCGGGCGAAGACTGACTGAGGACGGTCAGAGAGGACTAGTGGAGGCGTGTATGTGTGTGCGTGTGAGTATACGGGCGAGCAATAGTGCGAGAGATTGAGCAAGTAATGAGAGAGCTGATATGGGGGTGACCAGAAATTAGAGTGGAAGGGACAAAGGGATTGAACAAACAATTGACTGACATGAATGGCGAATGCAAGGGAAGTAGTCAGGAGAGTGGGTGACGGGATGTGCGGATACCTTGGGGGTGAATGGAGAGATTTGAAAGAGAAATTTCATAGTGCAGTTCCAAGGCATTGTTAGATAAGAGTACATTCTAGTAGACGGGCTGATTGGAGAGGGAAGAGGGAGATGAACGAACACACATACTTGCAAGAGGCTAGTTGAACGATTCATAGGCTGGCACACGAAAGTCAAAGCAATGATATTAGTAGGTTAGGGACTTCTGAGTGACAGAGCGGAAGAGCTTTGAGAGAGTAGATGCGTGCGTGAGTGATTGGCAAATGCATGAATAGATGAATGAGAAACTTAGTGGGTGAACGAGTTAGCTAGCTCGCCAGCGGAAGAATACGAACACGAACGGCCCAGAGATGGGATTACGTCGGAGAATGAGCACATTCGTGCCATCTGCAAGGCAGTGATAGCGCCAGATCGCTAGCACGTTTGTGTTCAAATCAGGGAAGGAACAGAGCACAAGACTGATTCTATATATTGATTTGGTGGGTGGAGAAATGTGTCGGTGAATAGAAGCAAGCATCGATAGGCTATTGGGAGGGATTTCGCCTTGATAAAGCAGTGAGTGAAAGTAGCAGTGAACGTGTATTTAGATAAGAAGACATGTAGGTGCGTTTGCAATAACATATGAGCGACAGTGCGAAAGCTTCCTAGCGGTGGAGGGAGATCGGATTAAAATCTGGGACAACGGATGAAAGAGAGGTCGACTGGCTGTGTGGACGACGCATTGGGGAGCGTGAGGTGTGTGGGCGGACAAGCGGAAGAATGACAGAATGCGCTGGCAGATGAATGCAACTAAGAAAGGGGCAGGAAAGCAAGCAGACAAACGGGTAAACGAGCGGAAAGATATCTAATAATTGGGCAGAAAAGCTCCTGAGCGAACTGAACCGTTATAAGTTACAGTAAAAGTGCAGGAAACAAACGAGGGGGTTCTCCGAATTTTACTTTTTTAAGTATTTATTTGTTTATTTATGTATTTATACATTTATTTGTGTATTATATATTTTGTCATGTATTAATATATTTATTTATTATTTTATTTATTAAGGTCTAAGTCTGATGATCATATGCAGAAGTGATAGTGATAACAATGGTGAGGTAATAATGATGGAGGATTGGAAGGATGACAGACAGGCGAAAAGGAAGAATTAGAAGAAAACTTGCCGAGAGCTCGCTTTATCCATCACAAATTCCTCATTGGTTGACCGAGAATTGAATCGCAGCCGCAGACATGAAAAGGTATGCACCCCACGTACAGCCCGCACAAAGTGATCTCGATGTGAGGCAAATAGTTTAGCTTAGCTAGGAATAACTCAGCCGCTATCTGAAGGAAAATTCTAGTGGACGCCTGATCGAATCGTTTCTGTGATTAATACAAGGTGAATGGTGCTGCAGTATCCTAACAAATGTACCAAGGACCGCGCGAGATATTTCTTTCATCTTCTCTATCTTCGCACCTCCTCCTTCCTTACACTGAAACTTACATCCACTACACTACTACAAATTTTAGGAGATCAGTTGCGAGCGTAGAGCTTGTCCCGATCAGGTGGTCCCCCGCAGGGGGAGATACCAGGGGGTGGGTTATCCCCTCAAAGCTGACGTGTAATACCGATAGAGGTGTCTCAGTGCATGAACTCTCACAGCAGTGCCTCTGACCGGGAGGTCGTAGGTTTGAGTCCTGACAGTAGCACGATTTTCGACACTAGCTTGTCAGCTAAATCAAATCAAATCAGTCGCTGTCTAGAGGAGAATTCTAGAGGCCGGGAGCTCTGATCGATAATTTTCCGTGGCTTCTCCGATCCGCACATGGCGAATGCCGGAGCGGTACCCTAACAAACGGACCATCGACCACACGCGATATTTCCTTCCTCTTCCTTCTCCTATCTTTACCCCTTACACACACTTACACTTACATGTACTACACTACCATACATGCCGGGAGACCAGTCGAGAGCTTAGAGCCTGTCCTGGTTGGATGGGATCTCTCTCGGAAACCCCAATAGGGATGGTAGGTCGGCGCCGGATATCGCCATCAACGGGGTAGGAATCACTGCCACCTCCAGATTAGGGGAGCTTACTACCCGGAATCAGTAACAACCAACCAACCGACTTGTAGATCTGCGCCGGATCTTACCACGGAGTGAAAGAAACATCTACACCACCCGCGGTAAAACATACACTACCTTAAAGGGACTAATGAACGTAGGAGTTGACTGCAAACAGCAATCAATCCCGAAGGACAGACGGGAATGAAAACGAGTTCACGGATCCGTGGGCGAGTGAGCGATTAGCAAGTAGGCGTGCATTCGTGCGTACGAAGAGGCGGGCGAGAGGGCACGCAGCCTGGAGACGGGGCGTGCCGCAGGAGAAAGGGGACGGAAGCAGTCCCGTCGCCGCCGCCGCCCGCCCGCCGCGGCTCCCGCGCCCGCCCCAGAAAGTGGGCGGGGCGGAATGTCGTGCAGCAGATCGGGACAGCCTGGGTGGCAAGGGGAGGTGGGGACACGGCATGGAAGAGGTGACATGGGACACGGCGAGGTGGAATGAAACTACCGAGGGGGTGAGAGGTGAGATGAAATGGGAAAGGGGGACGGGGGATTTTAAATGGTAGTGAGGGGGACAGGAAGAGTGGAATGTAGTGAACAAAATTTGGGGAAGGTGGGATGTGGCGGGACGGGGAGAGTTGGATCGTTGCTAGATCAGAATGAAGCGCCTCCGCAGGAGAAGGGGGACGGAAGCAGTTCGTCGCAGCCACCGCCGTGCCGCCGCGGCTCTCCGGGCTCGCGCCGGCAAAGCGGCGGGCGGGCGAAGCGGAATGGCTAGGGTGGCCTGACCGAGGAGAGGTAGTGACGTACAGTGCGGAAGGGAGGCGCGCAAGGGGGGGGGAGGGGGAGAAGGGACGGCACAAGGTGGGTTGAACTGAAGTGAGACACGGAAGAGTGAAACGGGGGAAGGGGCCGCCACGAGGCGATGTGGGACGGGGTGAGATGAAGCAGTCAGAGTTGGGACAGGAGGAATCGGTATGTAGTAAGAAAAAATTGGGCGAGATAGGACGGAACGAAGTGGGTTGTAGCGAACCTTAATCAGTGTTACATGTGATGGGGATAAGAGGTGCATGATGATGGGTAGGATAGGAATGTCGAGGCAAAATAGAATGAGGTCATGTTTTATCTGAGAGGGGTAGGACAAGATGGGCGAGGTTGGGAGTGAGTAAAATTGGAGGCACGATGGAACGAGTAAGGTGGAACGAGGTGCAACGGAACGAGGCGAGCTATGATGAGGCCGGATGACGTGGCTGGGATGAGGTGCTTGGGAAAGACGGGGCGACGTGAGGCCGATGGGGGAGGCGAAATGGGGCGAGTTGGAACGGGGAGAGGTAGAATGGTGCAAGGTGAGACGGAAGTAAGAGAGATGGGATGAAATGTGACGGGGAGAAGTAGAACGGTCTAGTGGAACGGGGTAATGTGAGGCTGGGAGAGTGCGAGGTAGAACTCGCAGATTCGGGCCGACATGGGGAGAGCGGTCTCAACGTGATATTTGTGCAAGATAACGAAAGGGTGACATGAGTTGTGTCAGGGTGTGTTTTGGGGAGCGGGTAGTTTGGGGCGACGTTGGACAGGGTGGACAAGGCACTGCGAGACTTGGTGGTTGGAGCGGCAAGAGGCGTGGCTCGAGAACCATGCGGGTTGAGGGGGGTGAGGTTGGTGTAAGGCGAAGGCGGTGGCGGAGTAGGCGGAGGAAGGGGTGGAGGAATATGATGCGGATGAGACGGGGGAGGTGGGGGGGTGGAGGAGGCGGTGGAGGCGAAGGCAGAGGCGAAGAAGTCGGTGGAGGAGGATGATGCGGAGGAGATGGAGGAGGCCGAAGTGGAGTCGGAGCTGGAGGAGGCGAAGGAGGCGGTGGAGGAGGAGGAGGCGGAGGCGAATGAGGTTGCGGAGGCGGATAAGGTGAGGGAGGCGGAGGCAGAAGTAGAGGTGGCGGAAGCGGAGTTGGAGACGGAAGTGAGGCGGAGGCGGAGGTGGTGGCGAGGTGAAGGCAAAGTCTGCTCCCGGACGAGGCGCCGCTCTTTCTCTCTGCATGACGGCGCACGCCCGCAAGCAATTTACGAGCCTTCTAATGATATCTTGTGCCGCGGGTTTGTGCGGAATGGTCGTCTTTAGAATTGTTTTTGAAATTGAGGTTAAGATGTTTTCACGATGACAAGAGTACCAGAAGTATCCACTCAGCTGTAAATGGCTTTCTTATGTTGTTCAAGTGCGGGTTTTGTTCTGAAGCTGGAAAGAATGTATATGAATGAATTCGTAAGTTCTAATTAAATAAACTGATGAGACAGTCCTCTAAATTACTTGTGTATTCCGCCGTTTTAATGAATGTTCTGTTGCCGTTACATTAAAAAATTACATATCTCCAATTTTAGTTTATAAGATTTTTTAACCGAAAGTTAACTACGTTTATTATTTCAGGACTGACAGGTCACAAGTATCTTATCGAAAAGTATTTTATAGTAAATAGCGTAGTAACTTTGATAATTTTACATCTATTGTTTTATAAATATTAATATCCATATATATATATATATATATATATATATATATATATATATATATATAAGATGATGCAGGGAATTTTGGCCCACAAAATATTTTCTTTTTTTATATCCAATTCCCTGCATCGAATTTTAAATTTTACCAGAAAGGAAGCAATAATATGATTTAACGTAAGATAAAGATCTAAATACATTCGCTCGGCAGCAGTGGTCGAGGCAACATCGTGTGCCCCGCTCAGTAGTGCCCCGCGGTCTGTGACTTGTTTACGTGTTTTCATCGAACTCAAGAAGTTAAAGTGTCAGTGTAAAGTAAGCAGTCTACTTCCGTGTTTTCATCGAACTCAGGCCTCTGACTACGGAGCCAGCCCGCTGAAGAACCACACCGGCCGTCCAAGTTACAACAGAGTCGTTCTCAATGCCATGTACGGAGAAGGAACAAGGTATTATAATTGAAGGCAAAGACCACAGCACACCCCTCGAAAGGTACGTAGAAGCCTTAGCATTGATTGTTCCGCCTAGTCACATCACGTATGCTTCAAAAATTTCAAATAACAGGGTGTGTGTATTTTTGAGCAGTAAGCAGTTAGTGGACGAATTAACAGAGAAGCACAAGACTATTAATATTGAGGCTCCTCCCAAAATATTCGGTCTCTTGTGAGTAGACAGAAACGTATAGTTATTTCAAATGTTTACCTATGATTCCTAATGCAGTAATTGAAGACAAAACTAGACAAATTAAAAGTGATACGCAGCTCTCAAGTGTCGTTTCTCAGAGCTGGTTTGGTAAGAACAGTTCACTCATATCTTAAGTTTTCGGAGACAGGTGTTCGTTCGGAAGACTCAGTAAATTTGATACCTGAAGCCATACATATCACATACAAAGGAGAAAGAAACTGGATTTACATGTCAAGTGGTATCATTAAGTGCTTTCACTGCAAGGAAGAAGGTCATATTGCCAAAAACTGTAAAAATGTAGGAGACATTAACCTCAACCAACCGGAAGACATAATTGATAACAATGTAGCCGTTGATAACGAACAAAGAGATAAGGTTCCTAGTTACCAAGAATTTCCCCACTTGACCAAGGCAAGCCTGTTAAGAGGGCTTTATCTCAGATCACAAGTATTCCCAGTAACAATTCAAGCGAAGTTCAGGAAGAACAATTCAACCGTCCCCAAGGAAAAATTAACGGTGCGGCAAAACAAACAAAGAAAAGAAAAGGAAAGTATCCAAGGAGAACACCATTAGTAGCGTCTGCAATAAGAAAAGCATAGTGGAGCAACTAGCCCCAGCGAAAGAAAGAATAGAAGGATCAACAATGTACTAACGTATGAGCAACTAAAAGACTTTCTGGAAAATACTTATGGCGTAAGTAACCCCTTCAAATATCTATTTGTTACACTAAAGAGACAGGCAGGCTAATTGAAATGCTTAAGAAATATATCCATTACTGTCTGATAGAGGAATAAAATCAAGATTTACGAGAATTATGAAGAAGCTGAAGGACCCAGTCCTCTCAGATTCCTCAAAAGAATCGTCTGACAACGACAATTAACAAGCAAAGATCTTCAAATATGAAGATTAGAATTTTACAATGGAATGTGAACGGTTTTCTTACTAGATATGAATTTCTTCAGAAGATCCTCAAAGACGAAAATTATGATATACTGTGCATCCAAGAAACCAATTTCAAAAATCAATACCATTTTAGTATAAAAGGTTATCAATGTTTTTATAAAAACAGAGTGATATGTGGAAATGCCAGTGGCGGAGTTGCCATCTATGTTCGTACGTCTATCAAGTGCAGTGAATGCGCTATATAAGTGACCTAGAAGTATGTGTAATACGGCTGCATATTGGAGGTAGTAGTTTTAATCTGTGTAACGTATACATTCCTAATGCGTTTCAGCTAGAATCTCACCACCTAGACAACTTATATGCACAAATATCTGGCCCGGTACTGATAGTGGGCGATTTTAACAGTCACAACTTGATTTGGGGATCAAGAAGAACAGATCGAAGAGGGAAAATTGTTGGTGAATTTGCGAACAATGAAGACCTTATAGTCTTGAATGATTGCAGAAAATCTACATACTTCAATGCGGGTAGCGGGAACACATCTTGCATCGACCTAAGCATCTGCACTCCAACTTTGGCGAGATATCTAAAATGGAACGTAATGGAGGACCTTCACAACAGTGATCATTATCCTATAGCATTGTCATATGAGAATTCGATTATTCCTGAAGACATCTATATGCCCAGATGGATATTTAAAAAGGCCAACTGGAAGTCGTACCAAGACATCATTGCGAGCAAAGTTCAGAACCTTAAGAAATTGAACATCGACGACTCAGTGCAAATAAACGATATTGTGAGCAACTTTACAGACCTTATACTGTCGACAGCGGATGTGACTATACCCAAAACAAAAAATACTAAAGTAGAAGAAACTACCTTGGTGGACAAAGGAATGTGAAGAAGCGGTTCTGAATTACAAGCACTGGTTTAATGTTTTAGAAACATAACACAAATGAAAATCAATTCACGTTTAAATCAGCACGGCCAGGGCAAGAAGAATCATAAAACAATCTAAGAGGAGCTGCTGGAAGGAATATATATCATCCTTAAACAGTAAACTGAACTACACAGAGGCTTGGAAGAAAATAAATGCTATCGATGGAAAATTCAGAACAAATTACCCGAAGTCTATGTATACGCCAGACGGACAATTCATTCAGGACCCGTGCGATATTGCAAGTAGCTTTGGAAAGTTTTTCGCCTCCAATTCTAGTGATGCGAACCTTGCTCAGGACCCGTGCGATATTGCAAGTAGCTACGAAACATAAAGAAGAAACTGAGAGATCTCCTAAATCTGGAAGTAGAAGAAGATGAAATAGATGATTCCAAACAACTGAATGTACCCATTACGCTCCGAGAACTTAAGGTAAATATACGTCAACTAAAAGACACCAGCGCCGGTCCCGACGGAATACCTAACATATTTATCCGGATGCTCCCTGAAGAAGCTATCAGGGTTCTTTTAGACATTTACAATTATCTATATTTAAACAATGTCTTCCCACAAAAATGGTCAGAAGCAGTTATTGTTCCAATTCACAAGCCTGGTAAGGACAAATTTTTAGTAGACAGCTACAGGCCTATTGCCCTAACGTGTTGTGTGTAAATTACTTGAGAAGGTAGTGAACCACAGACTTAAATGGTACCTAGAAAAACATCAGCTAATATCGCCTCACCAAAGTGGTTTTCGCAAGAACCGATCTGCCTTAGACAGCATTGCAATAATTGAGAACGCTATCTACAATGGATTCGCCAATAACATGTTCACAGTGGTACTAAGCCTCGACATTGAAAAGGCATATGAGATGGTTTGGCGACGGCGTGTTATGGACATAATAACGAAACATGGAATTAAAGGCAACATAGCTAAGTTCGTGCATAACTTTATTAAAGAACGTTATATTAATGTCAGAGTAAGAGGCCTTATCAGAGAGATATATGCTGACAAATGGAGTACCGCAGGGCTCAGTGCTTAGTGTGACCTTGTTTCTGTTGATAATAAATGAACTGCAGACCAAATCAAACCTCCGCGCTAGTAAGCATGTATGCGGATGATTGTAATATATGCATCACTGGAAAACATCTGTCCTCCATAGCAGTTATAGCGCAAAACATCTTAGACACCATCCTCGAATTCTCCAATGAAGTTGGTCTAAAATTCTCCAAGACGAAATCCACATTCATTATTTTCTCCAGGAAGCGATCCACTGAGAAGACTCTATCCTGAATATCGGTGAACACAAGATAAAACAATGTAAAACCTTAAAAGTCTTAGGCCTGATACTTGACGAAAGATTATCCTGGATACCTCATATTAAAAGCCTGAAAGTGGAATGCACGAAAAGACTAAACTTGATGAAAATCATAAGTCATTCGGCGTGGGGGGCCGATTATACAGTGCTTAGAAGAACATACCAGGCATTGATCAGGGCTAAAATGGATTATGGCAGCATATTCTACGATGCTGCAAATAAGAATATTAAAAAAATACTCGACCCTATCAATAACACTGGTGCCAGCTTATATGCGGTGCATATAGAACAAGTCCCGTGATAAGCATGTTACAGGAAGCTAATTTACACCCTGGATAAAGAAGAAGAAATCTAATTGTAGGATATATAATCAAAGTTACAACTAACTGCAGCAACCCTGTAACCAAATTTACCAGCTTACATACAGAAATAGGAAGCAATTATGTTTCAAAAGAAAGTACCAAAACCAATCAGTGTACGGGCTATACAAATACTAAGCACAATGTCAGAAAAAATTCCCCCTCTTAAACCTATTAGTATCACTGACTATGCACCATGGACCATGCAGGACATTAAAGCTGAGGAGCTGATAAACAATCCTAAGAAGTCAAAAATTAACAACCAAGAGATAAGAGCCAGAATAGGGGAAGAAATAGCCAAATATGAGAACTACAACAAAATATACACAGATGGCTCGAAAGTAGCAACTTGGTGGGATGTGCCGCTGTAACGTCAACAAGAGTAATATCAACCAAACTGCCCGACAAGTACTCAGTCCTGTCCAGCGAATTATATGCCATCATCACAGCACTAGACTACATTCTCGAAGACAGTGAACGTAAATTTTGATAGTAACAGACTCCAAATTGGCTCTGTCGACTATTGGAAATTCTTTTATTCAGGAAACTCGCTAGCTTTAGACATTGTTAGTAAGATTAGAAACTTGAACTTTAAAGGTAAAGATATAGTTTTTGGATGGATCCCGGCTCATGTGGGTATCAAGGAGAATGAGCTGGCAGACAGATCCGCAAAGAGGCGTCACAACTTGATGAAAGAAGTAACCTCCCCATAATACCACAGGACTATCATGCCAATATCAAGAGAAAATTACAAGAATTGGACAGACAGGAATGGAATAACAACGCCCGATGTAAATTAAGAGTATATGTGAATACGATGATTATAATCCAGCCACATTCTTCTGCAGAGCTGACCAGGTTGTGTTAACTAGATGCAGAATAGGTCACACCAAGCTCACACATGCCCATCTGATCACAGGAAAAACAGCTGTTATGTGTAATGTGTGTAATGTTTCTATGTATGTTAATCACCTATTTATGTGCCCCAGGTTTGAGACTGACCGGACGAGACATGGTGTTGAGAACGACATGCCAAGTGTGCTGAAGGACAGAGAAAAATGTAATCGGTTTCTCAATTTTCTGAAGACCATAAAATTGTACGGGGACATATAAGACAAGTGTATAAACTTTATTAATGTGATGTGAATGTTCCTATAAATGTCATAACTCCCCATGTACAAAATATTAATGTGATTGTATAGATGTCGCTAATAACCTTTGCAGTTGATGCGACATAAAATAAAATAAAAAAAAATCTTAAAATGTGAAAAGATCATCTTGAAAATATAATTCCTCTCTTTGACCCTTGGAGCAAAGTAGATAACCTCTGAAATCGCTTTTCAATGCTGAGACGTGAAATTAACACTTTCTCTTCAGATTATTGAAGAAAAAAGTCTACTAGTGTATGACGTCTTTGAAATAAAATGGAGGTGAGAAAGTTAGATTCATTCATTTTTTGCAACTTATAAGACTTTATCTTCTGTTTCTGGTTTGCTACCGTTCCCTTGCATTAAGACTCACCTGTTGGACTGAAGTAAATTTAATATATGTGTTCCGACACTTTTAATACAATTTGCCCATTTAAAGATTAATCTCCTCGTCACTTCATTCGATATCTCCAGTCGATCAAATGGGAGCATTTAACTTCAAATGCATTATTATTTTAAAATATTTAAGACAGTAAGTAAACTAACCCAGCATTTAAAGTTGTCTCGTATTTTATTGTCATTTCATTTGTAATAACACAGAAAAATGTTTCAAAAATATCCGAGACATTGCGACTTTTAGACACAACAAATTAGACAATAAACCTGAGCTGTAGATAAAAAAGAAAAGAAAATCTGCAGTTTACAGGTACTACTTGATTGTCTTAAAATATTATTACAGACAAAAGTTCTTTGAAGGTACCTGCGTGAAAACACTTTCAAAATTTTTAAAGTAACACAAAATATTATATTCATAAGCATGTGTGTTTTTTTAATACATCAAGCACTGCTATTTTGAACATTACCTTACAAGTTCCTTCATCTTCCCCATGAATGAAAGGAAATTGGCCAATGAGACGTCCGACCCGAATGTAACATAGCACGATAACACCTATCAGCACAAAGAGTAATCATTTAAATAATGCACGTCTAAAGGACGAACTCAACTGAATTATTATTAAAATTCAATACCTGAACACGAATATCTACAATGATGAATAAATTTTATGATAGAGAGATACTATTTATATTTAAAACACTAAGGGTTTTCGAATAGAAAGAAATTGAATCTACCTTCTCATAAAATTTCATGAGTTTTTCTTTAAATGAAAGGTAGTGGGCCGCATATTTGTGATATGTATTTATCACTGTTTTATGGTAAAAACAGCAAATTGCAGTACATTTCTAAAATTAATCGAAGAAACGCTTATATCTTGTCACTTGATCATTTTATCTCGCGAGTTGCAACCGATCATAGTTTCGTCACATGACACCGACAAGTGGGTGTGAGTTCTTAGTTATGTTTATAAAGGACATAAATATGCATATTCATTACAGTAGGAAATAAATGCCTTATTCATGATGAGGTCTCTACCCCTTTAAATACCAGGTATGAAAATCTTTGTGAGGTTTGGTTATGGAATAGGTTGGAATATGGAATAATATGGAATTGGTTATGGATAAGGTTTGGCTACAGAATTTTAACCTGAAATATATTTAAACAATCACACAGGGCGACCCGCTTATTGTTAACTTCCCTCAAGTAAATTTTAATGAATACAATAATTTTGGTGTATTGTTTTAAGAACAGGTAAAATGTACAGACTTCTATTCTTTAGTTAGTTTCAGGAGAGAGGGTACAAAGTATACCATCCATTTTAAATTTGCTATTAATGATGTTTTTTTTTTCTAGAAAATGGTTGACTACAAAATTATGATATTTTGAACACTTACAGATACAGCCATTGTTATTATTTTCACATATTTGTGAGTTAATTAATAAATAATTAGTATTATTTTCAATTATAGATTTTGCCCTATTTTTCAGCATTTTCGTAAAACATAACTTTTTATATTTCTATTATTGAAGAATAAATGTTTGTATGTTAATATAAAAATGTCAATTTATTGCCTGTACTATAATGAATGTATTCTGAAAAATTTAATAAATTGTGAACACGTTTCTGAGAAAAGGTTCATTAATTAAAAACTAAGTACAATTTCAGCAAACGCCATTTGAAAAAAAGTATGTACTTCCCACTACTCTACTAAAACATTCCTGCACCATATTATGGATCATCATTTTCTGTGGAAAAGAACAATGCTACGAATGTAGGAGCAAGAGTTTCAATAACACATAAACAACCCAACATGCGTTCAAAATTACGAAAAAAGAGCCATACTTGTATATGAAGAAAGGCGACCTGAATCAAGCACACTAAGACCTTTAAATAAGAATCAAAGGGACTTCCAGGCATCTTAGAAGAAAAATGTTTACATATTTGGAAATAACAAGGTTTGATCTATTTATTTAAAACAAAAATTGATAGTTTAATCCATTTTAGGTAACCGTCTTCCCTTAAACAAAACTATTGAAACCAAAAAGTACATTTCTTATATCCTAAAATAAAAGTAAATTATGTTTGGAACAAAAGCAACAGGGTTTGAAATCCAAGGAAAATATTTAACATTGTTGATTTTACAAAAAAGTTCACTTCTGTGGATTCCTTTGCCGGTACGTTCTCACATGAATGGATTTCTTTTCAAATTTTGGCGAGTTTTCACCACTGGCAATGACATGAAGTGAATGATGTTGGAGTAATGGTGGAATGTAACGCAGGGAAAATGAAAGAATCTCAAGATGATTAGTCACGAAACTCCTTTGGCCCCTACCAATTCCACATGGATGGAATATGAATTGTACAGATCGAAGGTGAGCGGAGTCACCACTACACCCTGATCACCCGGATTAACGTTCTACTATGCAAACTTCTTTCATGTGCATAATCAGTAATATCACGGTTGAAATTCGGTCTCAGCATAATATGTTGGACATCGAAGTATCTGATTGTAGTACCATATCCTGCACCTGAAAGCGTTGCTCATACAAAAATTGAAAAGAATAAACAGTATTGACGAGAAACAATATCTTATCTTTTGTTGTCTCAAACAATTAAAACCATTGAAGTTAATAATTAAAATGTTTTTTGCATTTTTAGTTATTAATAATTAAACATTGGAAGCACAAAAATATTGGAAGGCGTATTTTTTTCGAGTGTATAAAGATCTACCTCCTTGAGAATCCACATTAAAATTTCCTTCACATCCAATGGAAAGATACCGACCTATAGGGCGTTCGGGTCGAACTTAACTGAACGAAGCACGATAGAACAGCACGCATTTCCCGGGCGCCGCCGGAACAGTAAACCGCTGGATTGTGTTCGCGAACAAAAGGAATTCCTACAGCGGGCGCTGTAAAGCAATTAGGTCTCTTCCAGAGGCCTTTATGCGGCCAATTGCTTCCGCTCGCCCGCTGTTAACCGCCGGCCGGCCGCTCCACCCGCCACTCTGCCGCACAATGGTCCAGATTGGGGCGGAAGGGCAAAAAATAGTTTTCGCATAGCGTGAAACTACATAGAGTATAGTAGTAATATAGTCTAAAACATAACTACATAGACTCTCTCAGTTTTCCAATGTTGGACTTTACGATTCAAGGGATATCCAATGCAGGTAAGGAGGAAAGGCTTTCAGGTAGGGCCGCTTAAACATTGTAACCAAATTAGTATAAACGATAACAAACAGTGTCAATGAATGAATGATAGATGCTCGATAAATTCAGTACGTTATTTCACATAATTCACTGGATCCTCCTACAACATTCACGATAAATATAGGAATGTCTCCATCTGGTTCCAGCAAGATGAGCTAATATATCTGAATTTATCAGAAAATAAATCAAAAATTAAATGCTTTGTACCAAGATTTAGAGAAATGATGATTGTGTTCTGCCGAAACAATTGGGAAAAACTTCCGTTTACATAACATCTTTAAAAAATAGAAAGTACAAATCGCTTACAGCAAATGAAATTATACATAGTATCATGATGAACTATTAGCCGTTTTTCGCCATCTAAATTTACGATATGCAAATACTCTCTAGTATCTTCCTTCGGGAAAACGATGCTAGCAAACGAAATTCTTCATTGCTAGCACGTAATGTAGAATACAGTGTATCTACTCTGCTGGGACTCTACTATTATTCCCACCGCACCACTAGTATTGCCACTTCTATCGCTACCATCCCTCTCCCACCACTTCACTTCTCAACTGTACCACATAACCGAAGTGCCACTAAGAAATTGCCTGCAACAGAGAAGATGTAAGCTTCAGTGTAAATCTGCCGCTCGGTTACGTTTGGCTACTCTGGTGTGCTCCCTCACTCTCGCCCCTCACTTTCTTGTATCAGTAGCATCAGTTATCAGTAGCATAGTAGAGAAAGTATTGTAAAGCAGTAGTAAAATGTAAGTTTCTTTCGCCCCCAAAAATGGTTTTTTGAATTTATGGATACCAAAAGGTGTTTTTTCTTGTTCCTACATATAGTAATAAATTTTACATACTACGGCTTGTAGTCGGAATCCATGATTTCGGGGTTTGTAATACCGAAAAAGTGGTTTTCAGCAGCACTTCTGTTTATCAGATGGTGTGTTCATCCGTTCGTCTCTCTGTCTATGAACAACGCTAGTGTTTAAGTTTACACAGAATTTGCATCAAATTTGACATTTCGCGCTTGATTTAAACCAAATGTTTCCCATTCCTATCTTGCATCGACCACTTTTAAAACTGTGGTTGATTTCCTCCGACGCCTATCAATTTTTTTTATAACGTGCCTCATAAGCCGTAGGCATAACAAATATTGGCGCATGAACGACTTAAGAATTACAACTAGACAAATATTAAGAACAAAACTTTTCAAAACATAGTTAATTAGATTCATGTTTTAATATTTCTGTACTATTATTATTGTTAACTTTTGCAAATAACATTATAAAAAGCTTTTAATAACAAACACCAGATTCTAATTACATAAAATATTACTTTCATTCAGAAAATGACGTGCAATTCGAAAATAAGAACAAATTTGTAATTTATTATCAGATGTTTCGAAACTTTATTTAATACAATTGTCATTTTTATAAACTTTTCGGCAAACAATAGGGTTTTGATTGTACCGATCAGACGCTGGTGGCTGGTTCACCCCGACTTCACCCCCAATCGAACCCCGACGATCATAACTGATCTTTAATTGATTGATTGTTGTTTCCGGGCGCGTCAACTGTTTAGGTCACTAGTCCCGTGAATATAGTACATGTTTTATCCCAGACGATAGCTGTGGTCTCCCCACGCTGGCTGGTGAGTTCCAAGGCCGACCTAAACGCCGGCTAGGGGTTTTTCTCAACCACCTCCCACCAGCGAGGCACCATCTCAGTGTTTTATCGCTCTAAGCTACGACTAGACTCTGGTCATGTGTGGCAGTGTAGTGGATATGAGCGAGTGTGTAAACAAAGGCTGAGCATAGGAGAAGCGAGGGGAACGAAAGGTCCGTGGCCCGTTTGTTAGGGTACTGTTCCGGCATTTGCCTGGTGTTGACCGGAGAAACCACGGAAAACTACTGATAAGAACAGTCGGCGGTGGAATTCTCCCCCAGACAGCGATTGAATTTGACCTAGCAATATATCTAGTGTTAACAATCCTGTCACCGTCGAGTCCCGAACCCCAAGACATCCCGATCAGAGGGACTGCAGTGACACCAATTGATGCCCTGACCTATCTCAGCCGGTATGACCCCTTTAAAATGTAATCTCCTCTCAAATATCAGTAATTACTGATATTTTGATTTTGATGGGTACTTTACACGGCAGAAACCCATTTTCGAATGTTTCTCAAAATGGCTCATAAGGTGTCTTATTTTTTTTCTTGAGAATACCAAAAAAATGGCACAACCCGAAATTCGTTGTTTTTTTCCTGAAATGCACGTAGAAACGATGACGAATTTTCGACACCATATAAATGAAGGGCTTAACATGATAACCCATGTGCAAATGTTTGCGAGAGATAAACAAATGAACATCTTTGCTGGAAGGGGTTCAAACGGAGTACATAAAGACAGTCGGAAGACGACAACGCGTCTTAATGTGGACTATTTGCGAATCACAGAGCGTGGTCACAAGACGGAAACCAACGAAAATTTTAATATTACAAGAACTATAACTTTGAGGGTTTACCATCTTTTACTCCCGAGCCCTGCAAATGTTGGATGGAAGTCGACATTAAAAACTCAATTTATAATTTAATTTGATGAACTGACGAACTTTTTTGACCATCTGGAATCTTAAACGCTCCTCATGTTAGCGAGCATTGCACACAATAAAGGCAAACTTTATCAAAATATTCAAGAATTTTTCACATGTGCTCGTATGATATGCATTTTGCCCACTTTTAGATTGCATTTGGCCACCGTGCATCACGGCATTGCCCTGTACGGCGAGGAAATTTCTCTTCGTCTCCCCGCGATGCTTCCGTGATGTTCGCTTTTGAATCTGGAACGCACGGTCGCCCCTGACAGTTATGTCACGGCGCGTCCACTGCAATCGCCGAGGCGTCGACGGCTGGGAAGAAGCCTTATTTGACGCAAATTGATCGTGCTTTGTTCTTTCCCGAGCGTCCATTTATAAAGGCTTGCTCTGTCCTTGGGGCGTTGAGCTTGAGAATTGGTTCGTGCCTTGGAATTTTTCATGGTGGTAGAGTTTTCATTGAATTTTAGTCTTGATGGTCGGTGATTTTGAAGTTCCTAGCGATGGATTCCAAGGTGATCAAATCTAGTTTTATATATATAGTTTTATATTGTTATTATAAATATTTTTCTAACCAATATGATTTCTGTCTTTCTATAATTCAGGGTGTATTTGTTCTCTTACAGTTTTTACAGTTTTATTCCAAATTATTATTTAATAAATAAATACATACGGATGTTCCACTTATATTGATTTCCAGTCCCTTTGAACCTCGCTGCTACACACTTTTTGCCAAAACAGAAGGGTTCCTTGCAGCTGTCAGAAAACTTTAAACGTAAATATTGTAACATCTTGTAGTTTCAAATATACTGTGATATTTTAACATGCTTCTTATCATTCCGGAGAGATATCTGAAAGAACAATCTAAGCAACCTAATGTCGAAGTTCATATCGTAGGTGTAGAATAAGACATGTTTTTGTGTTAATATTAATAAAAAAAATATTTCCCGATCCAAATGTTTCATAGATATGGGGGCCAGACTGTTTGAGAACATGGGGAAGGAATTGGTAATTGACCAATTTGGCAGTTGGCTGTGCCCTAAACACATTAATTCTGATAAGCCTATGGGTTTAATAGAGAAGATAATATCCAATGCAAGTTTGGATAGATAGATATTTATTATTTCTGCAGGTAGGTTTTTACAACCTGGTGGCAGAACACTACAATTTACATATTACAATAAGAAATATATATACAATTTAACTTAAATCTCATAAATTTCAGTTTCATAAATTTAAGTGCAAAGTTTAAATTTAAATTTCATAAATTTATGCGCAAAGTTTCATAAATTTAATGACTATAATAATTGAAAACCTTATAAATAACCAATAAACTACATAAAACCATATGCTAGTGATCTCTCTCGAAAGACGATGAAATGTTGTTTAAGACACGAAATAATTACCAAGTACTAATAATTACGTATTTAAACAGTTGTACCTCTTGTCATACATTGAACATGCATGAAGTTCTTACAACGTCCTTGCAAGTAGGCACAAGCACACGGAGGAAGCCCTTTAAAACATGTGGAGACATGTACTGTGAATACACGTGTAAACAATAAGAATACGCTTAAAAAGAGTTTAAAATAAAACTTCCAGAACTTATTAGAACGTAATACATCTCACCAAGGAACTTCGAGATTTATGTATATCCACCTCGCGCGCAGGAATTTCGAGGAAAGATATGACGCCTTACTTAAGAGAACCAACCAAGTTCAAAATTCCATATTTTGGAATTTTTCACCAAGTTATATACAACTGGCGCTATCTGCTGGGACATTTCCTTTCGGCAAGTGGCAAACACACTGAAAACTACAAGGCGGGGAAAATCATAAATTCATTAATATGTCAATTTCAATTTCAATTTTATTAGTAATTTGTGTTCAGGATCAACCTACTACAAATTGCCGAGTATATTCAGCGCACATAACTTCTTATAAATAGCTTATAAAATAACTTATGATAAAACAAGTAGCATAAGATTTACCGCAACAAATACAAATAATACCGAAACACAAAATAACAAAATACAGTAACATAAAATACAAATTTATTGAAACAAGAGGACATACACATATATACAAAACAAGCTGTATCATGTGTGCCTTGACGCGTTTAAGATCATTCATTATTTCTTATGGAATTTAGCTTAAACTATTAATTTATAATGAATGCCCATAATTTCGGAATAGATAAATAAAGTAATACAGAGTTTTACATGGTTCAGAGTTTAGATTAACCAAACAATTGGGAAATGATAATGAATCATTGTGATATGATACTCTAAGCTCTTAATAAATTCTGCACTCACATAAATTATGATTAAGACTTTCTTCCGTATTCATATTATATATCGAGCAGATTGAATTTTAAATGTATTTTGTGCTACATATTTCTACTGCTGATATCTTTGTCACTGGACATCCTGATTTGAGGGACTACAATAATGCGCTAAGAAGTTTTCGGTGCCTTCAGAAAAATATCGAATTTGCACCAGTTTAGTTCTTGTAAGACAACCTTTATATGTTTTTATGTGTTTATATTTATGTTAATTTCGAGTACAAACATGTGCTTATTACATGACATATAATTCATTACTCATAATATCTGCAATAGGACCTAATCATTACCTAACACCAGAAGTAAATTGTATTTTTGTCACATAATAATATTATAAATTGTCACCTAATCATTACCTAACAACAGAAATAAATTGTATTTTTGACCCCAGAATAAATGGTGCAAATACTTTAGCGCTTCCAAACTGTTCCAAAAGTAACATTCTAGTTAAGGCAGCTTATTACAGATATTACTTTTTAACGAGAGAAGTTCATTTCTAGGTCTTTCTACTTGGCACGTTTCTGGAAATGCACTGAGAAATGAGAAGTGTTCTGAGAAATCGTAATTAATATAAAGAACTCGTTAACAAGAACGATAGACAGTTGCCAACCTCGTTTCCTTATGAATCGCGAGTAATTTTGCCCAATTTTATAAACTCTTTCATGTGCATTGTTACCTTTGATGTCTATTATCAAAGCTTTCATATCCATTATTATCGTCTGCGCGATTCCTACCAAAATAATAAATGACTAGGAGCAGTGGCGACACATTGCACTCGTAACTATACAATGCGAAGGGAAACTAATTTTACGTAACTGGATTGAATTTATGATTTTCAATAGCATTAAGAAGCACCTAAATCAAATATGAAATTTAGCCTTAGAATTAGTTATTACAAAAATTAAATAAAATCTTTAACACACATCAAATTACTCTTAAATATTGTAGATTGCTTAATTGTAAACATAAATATCTAAATATTCATTCAATAAACGAGTATTGCATGTGTGAAATACATTGTATGTAATATTGAAACGTTAAATTAAATCATCAGTGATTATATTTTTAAAAAATATTTTAGAACACATCTACCTTAATGCTCTCAGAGAAACAACAGTGATTTGACACCACATACTTCTAAATAATTTAAATTACAACAGTAATGACACGTATAAAGAAACCCTTAAACTTTAAATATTAAAAACGTAATGTAAAAGTTGAAATGCCATATTCAGAACCTTAGAACGGCAACTAGTATAATTTAAAAGCACGAAGAGGAAATAGGAAAGGCTAAAGAAATAAAATCGCGAAACTATAAAAACGTAATGCAGTAAGTTGAAACACCATATCCAGAAATTGTTTGGAGGAATGAGTCAGAAATCAGTTGGAATACCGTAAAATTAATGATGCCGCAATGATGCCTCAAAATTAATGAACGCCGATGGTCGTTCCGATGTGTAGCCTGGAGGCATTCGGTGAAATCTGCGCGAAACGTCCGTCATCGCGTCTAACAAAAGGAAAAGAAACTGGGCGCGACATTCCCGCAAGCCGTCTGGCCCGATATCCATCAGTCGTCGCTCTGACAGGAAATACGAAGCTGTGTCGAACGGAAGGGCAAGCTGCTGGCTGGTGTTTGAAATTACGCCGACGCGAGACCGCAGTCCGTTTTTCTAATTTGTCCCTCGCAGGCGTCCAACACGTCAGTTGTCGCCTGAGGAGACACTTTCTTCGACAAGTTGGGCGTTCCTCCTCCGAAAACTGGTTAACCACAAATTAGTGATTCTCTCTGTCGCGGAAGCAAGGACATCGAATGGTAAAGCTTATAATTCGGGGGTTATTCGGGATTGGATATAAAGTTGAAAAAGGTAGATCGGTGAAATATCGGTAAAATTCACCAAGAATATTCTTCAGAATAAAGAAGAGGATCATAATGCTCAAGCGTTTTACCCTAATAATGTGTTTACAGAACATGAGTCAAGAAATATTTTGTTTTGCTAATTGTAAATTAACAAAAAAATGTGAACCTACAATTGCATAAGGTTTCAAGTTACCTGATTTTCCATTTGCAAAAGAAAATATTCTGATTATACCGTGTTCAAGACAAGATGCTTGGAGGAAATTGACGCCTCTGTGATAAAAATGTTGCGTTACACGTGAGACTATCATGCACTGTGTTAGTCACACATATTCATTAAGTTTATTTACGATTATGTACCTTTCAACTCACCAAGTTCAAACACTTTTGATAATGGCACAATGAAACTTACACTATCACCTTATTCAGATTTCAAGAGAACATTATATATTGTTCAATTGGACCAAAAAGTATGCAAAGGAGGACATACATTGAAGAATTCAAAACGGGCATCTTGCTAATATTTGCTCGGTTTTTCTTCGTGCTTTTAATGAGAACTAAATGGATCCCTCTGAATGTTTATTATTTCTAAAATAATTTTGTTTTCTAAGAGCTGCACGTAACGTAATGCCACAGATCAGAAACCGTGGCTATTTTTATAAATAATTTTAATATTCTACTCTTTGCACCACTATCTACCTTCCACCCCGGTGGATTCAAATATTTGTATTTTGTCGAGATTCGTTCGAAACGGAAACCAGTTTTGTAAATCCTCGTCATTTGTTTCAATCTAAGGGCCACGGAGGAAACTTCAGTAAGAACCTTATTAAATTTCATTTAGTGTGTATGTGTGTGTGTGTGTGTGTAAAAGAAGAGATGGTAGAACAAGCAAGAGCAAGGAAACACTGCTTGTGGTTCATGATCTGTTTGATAGGGTCCTGCGCCGGCATTCGCCTGGAATTTGCTGGAAAAATAACGAAAAACTATAGATCAGAACAACCGGCCAGTAAAAGGTTCCTCCAGATAGCTGCTGAATTTGCCCAAGCTATGTAGCTAGCTAAAATTCGCCACCATGGGGACTCAAACCTAGGACCTCGCAGTCAGTGTCGTTGCAGAGACAGTGGCAATGCTGGCTCAGAGCTAAACGCTGCCGTAAAAACTCTTTTGTGAAACACAACAAATGATTCTACTAATAACACCAAAAAACGAACGTACTCTTAATATTAAATACTTTACAAAACCAAACTGAACAAAAATCATTTCTATTGTTTGCACATCCTTATTGATTTTAAGAAGAATTTGATTGCAACATTTTTTCTATTAATACAAAAATTGATATTCGACAAAATTGTATGAATTTTAAAACGTATTAAAAGACTGTCCTATTTTATTACATGGTCTCCTCACTTCAACATTCCTCGTTCCCTGTTTTCCATCTTCTCAGTTGCTGTACATACGTCATTGTTTCGATTATTATTTTCCTTTTCACATTTCTCAATTAACAATGAAGATTATTTTCTTATCAATATCTTATCTTTCAGATGTACTCTCTATTTCGCAAACGCACGTCTGCCCCCATTAACTACCGAAAAATAAAAAATAAAATATAATCTTGTTAAAAAATAAAATCTGTTTTCGATTTACAAAAAATCTTGCATTGGGATTCACCGCACTATATTTATTGGACATTCGTTGTAGTAACACAACTTGCTACGGACACAATATGATGACTGAACAGCTGAAGTATGCTAAAACACGCAATTTAAATATTAATGCGTTTCATAACCTAGTAACTGACTTAGGTGGCTCAAATTGTTACTACACGACCTTTGACTGGAAAGAACTAGGGTTCGAATTCCGATGGTGGAAAATTTTTTTATACTAGGTAGGGAGCTAGGAAGAAATCAGTCGCTGTCTGGAGGAGAATTCTAGCGGCCGGCAGCTCTGATGGGTAGGTTCCGTGGTTTCTCCGATCAACACCAGGCTAATCCCCGAGCAGTACCCTAACAAACGGGCCACGATCCGCGCGCGATCAGTCCTTCCTCTTCCTTGTATCCTCTCCCCTTACACACACACTTATACTAACATGTACTACACTACCACATATTCCTGGAGACCGGTCGGGAGCTTAGAGCTTGTCGCGGCTGGGGCAGTGCCCCGCTGGTTGGAGAGTTCTGGTTAGGGGGAAACCCCACTAGCCGACGGTAGGTCGGCGCCGGATCTCGCCAATCAGTGAGGGAAGATCATCGCCATCTCCTGAGAAAAAACATGCACTACACTAACGGGACTAATGACCAAAGCAGTTGACGCGTCCAGAAATACAAAAAATCAATCAATCCTGGGGCACACTTGGGATTAATTGACACATTATTTTGTACCCCCGGAAACAATAAGCTATGCAGAGCCATCACAGTCCCCGTCGCCTCCAGCTTCTCCTCCGCCGTCACCACCACCTCCACTGCCGCGGAAGTCGGAGGGAAGGGAGGAAGGGAAGCGGGAGGAGAGAGAGGAGGGAAGTGAGCGGCTGCTACCGCTTCGCTGCGTTGGAGAACTGTCCCCGTCGGCACCGCTCCCTCTGTGGCTGTAGCCGCACAGACGTCTTTCGCCCAGGAGTAAGTTGTTTGTGACGTGTGTTGCAGGAAACGAGCGAAGGGGTGTGGCGAGTTTAAAGGTTGACGAGTTAATTCCCCCACAAGTTCCTAGAGTTTCGAATATTTCTTCAAGACTAATTGAATAAAACTCTCTTTGAATATTTGTTATAAGACAAATTATATGCACAGAATTCAACGAAACATTAAATTAATAAAGAAAATAATTAATTTTCTTGATATTGTCGGAAAAACAAAGCGTATCAGAAAGTAAGGTATCAAACCCTGTTGGCGGAAAAGGAATAGCTTAGTGCGTCTTGGCTGCACTGCCTTTAAATATCACTCTCTTTCATCTGAGGATTGTTTCGGAGAAGGTTAGTTTAAAGATGACTTAGTCGATGTTGACAATGACTCAGTCGATTGAGAATTCCTTTATATGCGAAGTACGATCCGTTGTAAGTTGTTCTTCGTGTACATGGTAAGTGACCATTTGACATTTCAAAACATTTGTTTCAGTTTCCATACACATTGAGATGATAACATGACCTACGGAGCACCATAAGAAGACTGATGAGCATTACCAACACAGAAATGCTTCTCAGTATAGCATTCAGCTGGACTGAGGACTGAGGACTGGCATTTCGGACTAACTGTCGTGTATATCGGATCTTGTGTCAAGTAATTATCATTTGTTTGCTAATTGAAAGAAACATTCCATGACGTTAATGATCAAGATCATCTACAAAGATAAAATATGTTTCCAATAACTGGCGGCTTTGACTGAAATCGGTCTGGTTCTGATACTTCTTATGTTTTTGAACGCAATTGTGTTTCAAGTCACCCGTGTATCACTAAATATGTTGAATCATTTGGATACCGATTATCAATAGAAACAAATATTTTGTAACTTATTTTTCAATAATTTACAGCACAATTTGACATTTGGCTCCTGTTTTATCTTCACTTTCTACATTATATTTTTCTGTGGTGCTTTCTGAGATATTTTGACCCGCGCTCTGGAATTTTGCATTCAAACACTCATTGCGTTAAGTTGTGACAGTAGCGCACCGCCACAAATCAAACTGCCCTAAATCCATTGAAGTTTTGTCAAATTGTCAAGTATCAAAACCTTTGTCCTAAACCCATTGAAGTAATTTGTATTAATTACGTAATATTTCGACGCCCCTCTTATCTGCACTGAATGATTTGTGATCAGAGGTGATGTAGATATGAGGATGCGACATCTCCTTAATGGCTACATCCTAAGGATGGAAATCGGAGCAGAGTAGCAAATTTGAAGTATTATCATAGCATTGTGTGTAGAACTTGTTCCTTCAATTTATAGTACACTTTGTCGATACCAGCATTTAATGGGCTTGATTGATTGGTGTTTCCGGGCACGTCAACTGCCTTCGTCATTTGACCCGTCCAACTACCTTGATCACTGGTGAAGCGAATGTTTCATGGCGGGAGACGGCGCTATACCTTCCGTGTTGGAGAGCGACATCCGGCGTCAACCTGTATGTCAGGGGAACTGGCGGTTAACGTAACCCCCCAGCTAATCCCCAGACTAGTATAGTAGAGTAGTGCGTGTGTGTGTGTGTGTGTGTGTAAGGTGAGATGATAGGAATAGGAAAATGAGGGAACGATTGCGTGCGGTCCGAGGACTCTTTATTCCGAAACTGATCCACCGTTTTCGTGGTATTGATAGATGAAATCATGGAAAAGTACCGATTAGAGTAGCCGGCAGCTAGAATTGTCCTCCAGACAACGGGCTGAATTCGATTGACAGATTATTTCACGGATCTGAGCATGTCCAATACAATAGCCATTTTCCCCGTGCATGTTTTTTCACAGGAGGTGGCAGTGTTATTCCTCCGCTGGACGGTGGGATACGGCGCCGACCTACCCGTTGCTTGAAGGGTCCTCCTCATCCCGATATCTACCAGCCGTGGCAGCCGTCTCAATAAGATATCTACCAGCCGTGGCAGCCGTCTCAATAAGATTCCTACAGGTGTCCCGACACGTGTAGGTTATAGTGCATGAAAGTGTATGTGTGTAAGTAAGGGATGAGAATAGGACAAGGAATAAGAAGGAAAGATAGTGGACGGTCCGCGGACTATTTATTATGGTACTTCTCCTACATTTGTCTGGTGTTGATCTGAGAAATCACACAAAACTACCGATCAGAGCAGTCATCCGTTAGAAGTCTCCTTCAGGCATTCTCCTTCAGAGTATACGAATTTTATTTACAATCACACCCTTTATTTACAATGACTCGGGCATTAGTTTCCTTGTTTTGAAAAAACAAATCGACTTCCTTACTTCAATTTTTTGTTAATCAAAATGACCAACCTGTTAGTTGGGAATATATATATATATATATATATATATATATATATATATATATATATATATATATATATATATATATATATATATATATTCAATGCATTTAAAGATTTAAACATATGCACCTTCCCAAGGCTACATTTTTCTACCACGTTCAGTACCCATGACGCGGTTGTTTAATACCGCGGTCAGTGTCCCTTCTGCAGTTTAGCCAGTCATTATTTCCAGTCACCGCCTTCATCGTAACGTCTGTCACAGCTGTTACTCCCCCCCCCCTCAGCGAGCCTAGCGGTCGCAGCATCAGCAAGGCAGCTGGCTCTTCCTAAACCAGATCTACTTCAGTCTCTGCCTTCTCTTCACCCCAAGAGATATAATGGTTATCTAGCAGATCCAACTGACACAGTATTTCAAGACCATACGTACACTCATTTCCTTTTTTTCAAAAGCTGGGTTCTGCTTGCTTTTAAAATAGCTAGATAAAGCCAATAAAAATCGAACTGCTTTTTTAAAAAATCATTAAAAGCACATAGGTTATTTAAGATAATGGCTACTTAAGGTAGCTCTTTACCTGAATAAGAAATTTCTACAAAATATTTTCAGTCAAAGGTTTATAAGCCTTTAATGTTGCTTTTAGGTATGTACAAATAAAACGACATCCCAAAAAATTATAATTCAATAACATATGACATACAATGTTTTGACATACAATGAAATGATTAATAGGGAACGTAATATATCTGAAAACATAAAATAATTAATTTTTTTTCAAAATAATTAGAGCATTCTTTTCTTGATAACAAATCTAAATAAATAAAATTAATAAATAATTATTTTAATTCAATTTATTATTCCATTATAGGTTTTCCAACATTTTGTGGGAGATCTACGAGCTCTACTGAAAACAGTTGAAGTCGTTTATGAAAAATTTAGGTACTGTCTCTAGAGGAAACAATAATAAATAATTTATAAAACGAATAATTTAATTACCTCAAACAAAGATTTAACATAAATTTACGTTGCAACAGAACGTTGCAACAGAAAATGTCATCTGTGGCCTTAGCACAAAATGCCATAGCCATACCCAAGAGTAAAAGAAAGTATCTCAGAAATGTAGATACTATTCAATATAAAATATAAATTCAAAGAAAAAGAAAGAAAAATATTTCAACAGGAAAGTTGGTATAAAAAAGAGGCTTGAAACTTTTAAATAATTCACAGTATAATAAGTGTAAAATTAGATAAAGAACAATTCATAATTTGCAGAACTTTCAGGTACAGAGCTACCGTATATAAAAGTATATTAAATTCATTTTGCTTAATTAAAAAATCGGATAAATTACTTTTTTTTAAATTATTTATTTAAGATCGCCTTATAAACAGCTAGGTCATTGGCGACCACAGTTACAAAAATACAGTATTTACAAATTCACATACTAGTTACACATTTTCATGAGATACACATACACAAATCCTAAATCTAGATGTTATACATAGGGCAGACAATGTATAGACACTAGCTAAATACTATTTAGCATATTGTATTTGGTGAGGAGTTTTATAATTTTCTTTTGACCAGAATTAGAATTGAATATACAGTAGAGATTATCATTGATGTTAAGGTTTGTTCTCACAGTCGCCATCATGTGGCAATCAACTATAATATGCTTCGTGGAAACTGGAGTCCGCAATTTGGGCAATATCCTTTACGCAATATCCTTAACGCGATATCCTTTAAGGAAGGAGTGATAAAGCTTTTCTTTGATTTCTTGGACCAGTGGATTTAAGGAATGTCGGTTTCGAATGGAGGATAGAACTGCTAGTGAGTCAGAAAAAATAACAATATCTGGGTTACATAGTCTTAGGATGCTGATATCAATAGCTTTGATAATAGCCCAAGCTTCACATGAGAATATGGAATAGAAATCCGGGAAGCGATAAAGATTTGTAAGCAGGGGGATAATGGAAATAACAGCTCCACTAGATCTTGATTGTTGCTTGGATCCATCCGTGAAAAATTGGCTATGAAAATTTGTGCTGGAACTCCAAGATTAGTTGCCTAATGATATGTTTTGAGGTATCAGGATTTGTAAATTTGGTAGCTTCCGTATCGATTGACAAAGAGAAATGTTCCCAAGGGGGAAGAGGGTTGAGTTTCCTCTTCATGATATCATGAGACTCAATGCCAAGTTCATCCCGGTACTTAGCAAGTCTAATACTTAGCGGTTTAGGATAGTTAGAATGATTTGTATAGTGGAAGGACTTGAAGAGTTACAGATATAATTAAGTGTGGGATTAAGGGGACAACAATGAGTGGAATAAGCAAATTTTAAGTACAGGAACTTTCTACGGAGGTCTAAAGGAAGGAGGCCCGCTTCAACTAGTAGGCTAGTACATGGGCTGGTCCTGAAGGCATCCAAACTTAAGCGGCATGCAGAGTTGATTATAGGGTCCAAAGTTTTTAGTAAGTGGTTGCTGGCTGAACTACAAGCTACTACTCCATAATCTAACTTTGGTTTTATCAACCACTTGTAACAATTGATTAGGCATCCCCACTGTGAAGATAACATTTTGATTATGTTGAGTCTAACAGAGCAATCAGCTTTGAGGGTAGAAATGTGTAATTTCCACGAATGTTTATGGTCGAATGTTAAACCCAATATTTTGCTGGAATTTGTTCTTCTTAGATTATGGTCACCAATTTTCAAGACTACTGGAGACGAGTTCAAAACTTTCCGAGATCTCGATAAAACCATAAATTCTGATTTCGTTTTTGACAAGGTGAATCCTGACGACGTGGACCATTCGTAAATTGTATTGAGGGATTCTTGCATAATAGTTGTGATTAGATTAATATCTTTGCCGCTTCAGAGGAGGGTGATATCATCAGCAAACATAAATATTTTCACCGAGGTTTTTACAATATTACTCACTTCATTTATGGCAATGAGAAATAATATAACACTTATCACTGATCCTTGAGAAAGGCCATTTGACATCTCAACGTGCTGTGACGTCTTATCTTGAATACGGACCTGGAGAAATCTGTGGTCAATGAAGTTCTTTATGAAAGCAAACATATTCCCCTTGATTGGCAATGCAGAAATGATAGATATAAGTCTGGATTTTTGAACCATTTCGTAGGCCTTCTCAAGATCAAGCGAAACGACCATCGCATGGTGGTGCATGCTAAGGGCATCACATATTTATGAATCAATTCCGACTAAGTGGTCATTGGTGGAGCGAAAAGTTCTGAATCCACTTTGGAAAGGGGACAAGAGGCGTTTTGATTCTAGTAACCATCTTAAACGGTTGCATACCATCTTCTCAAGAAGCTTACAAAGATTGCACGTTAAAGATATGGGGCGATAACTAGATGGATTGCATATGTCTTTATTAGGCTTAAGAATAGGTATAACTATAGCTTCTTTCCATTGGTCCGGAAAGGTCTGAGTTGACCATATAACATAATATATCTGAAGAAGGTGTTCCAGGGCATTCACTGGTAGGTTTTTAAGAAAACTGTTGGGGACGTTGTCTGGGACCGGAGCCGAATTGTTACTTTTCTTCAACACATACAGAAGTTCGTCCAAGATGAATATTCTGTTATAATGGTCATCATTGGAACCTACTAATTAAGAAATAAGGTCTTGAGACATAAGAAATTTCGTTTCAAGAGTTTTAAAAAGCTCTGGATCATAGTTGCAGTTGCTGGAATTCTTAGCAAAGGATACAGCAAGTAAATTGCGGATGTCTTGAGGTTGTGAGTATTTATTACCGTGTCCATTACCATGAATGGGGTGGAGTTCATCGGAGCGCCACTAATGGACTTGATTGTTTGCCATAACAAAGAGGAGCGGGATTGTCTATTGAAGATGAAAAATTATTCCAGGATTGAAGTCTTGTTGTTTTTAATAATAAGCGGGCTTTTGCCCTAGCTTTCCTAAAGAGGATTCCGTTTTCAATTGTTTTATTCTTCTTGTATTTTCGGAAATATTTTTTTTTCTTGATGGCCGCAGTACATTCCTCATTCCACCAAGGAACCTGGTGTTTCCTTATTCTTCCAGAACTTAGAGGGATGGACGAACTAACCGCTAATGTCATCATATTATTGAAGTCCTAAACTGTTTTATTTATATGAGGAGGAGGAGATGAGTCCAGCTTAGGAAGGTTGTCGACATTATTATTTATGGTGTGCTGGTATTGTAACCAATTAGCACGGTTAATCAACCATTTAGGGTGGGTTTTGCGATTCTTCGCCAATTGTCGGTCGGAGAAATTGATGGAGATGGGGTAATGGTCTCTGTCATAAAGTTGATCAAAAGTGCACAAGGACATTTAGTAGCAATGTTACTAGTCACCAGACTTAAATCTATTGCACTCTCAGTACTATTGCTTGCGTTAAATCTTGTAGCACTTCCGTTGTTCAGGAGTATTAGGTCATCATATTTATCGAGCCATTCTTCTATAGATTTGCCCCTTCTTTGAGCGCCCCACATGGTGTTATGGCTATTGAAATGCCCACTATAATAAATGGTTTAGGAAGTTGTATTATGATATTGTCAAGTTCGAGAATATTCAATATTTGGCTATTCCGTAAGTAAATAATGCATATAGTCACAACTATATTAAGCTTAATCGATACGGCCACGGCTTCTAAGGGAGTTTGAAGAGGAATGTTATGACGAAAAATATCTTGTTTCACAAAAGTCGCTACACCCCCACTTGCAATTAGAGAGTCTCTTCTGTTACAGAATACACTTTTATATCCACGTAACTGAGCACATGTTCTGCCTTTAAAGTTGGTCTCTTGTAGGCAGAGAACTTGACGACTGAAATCATTGACGAGAATTTTTAAGAAAGGCTTTCGGGGGTAGAAGCCATTGCAATTTCATTGAATAATATCCATGAGAAAATACAGAAAAAATATATGGGTGTAGTATTACATTTTAGACGCTTGGAATGAGAAGTTTGAAGAAGGGTTTTCTAACTTCAGCAAGGTTGGCAAGAAGGGAGAGGGTTGGATCACTATTCTTCTGAATCCTGTTCCTTAGTCTTAACTTTTTCATTCATATCTGCATCAAGTTTTTTGATAATTCTCGAGCACCTATTTTTCACACCCGGTTTGGAAGGTTTGGTAACAGCTTTTAACATTGCTATAAAAGCTTCAAAATCATCTGTGAATTCTCTGACAATTGTTACAGTACAGTTATTACCCTTCGTTCTGTCTAAGAAACTTTGGAGTTGAAGCACATTTAGTGGGTAATGAACATTGGAAGATTCTAAGATAGTTTTAGTTTTGTACCATGACTGATCGTCAACATTTTCAGAAGAGGTTTTGCTTTTTTCTTAATTTTGGAGGGTTGTTTCTTATTGTTTTCTTTATTTTCAATAGTTTTATCATCCATGTCAGAGTTTTCCGAGTCAGTATTTGGGAGTTCATTCTCTCTATCTGATTGGTTGCTAATCAGATCTGTATTCGAGCTTACAGTAGATAACGGTCTCTTTAATCTGACGGGGTTGCACGAAAGGTCAACGTCCATTGAGTTTTCTTTTGAAGTAACTTGGTTGCTCGCGGCCGGCTCAAGAGTAGGGGTGGTTGGCAGAGGGGGGAAGCTGTCAAGGGCAAGGTTAAGGCTAGAACTTTGGTTCACCTTATCGCTTTCAGGAAGCATACATTCAAATGCTTTGGGAGAAACATTATTAGAATTATCAAAAATCTCATTAGTTGATTCTGTAATATCTACTTCTGTAGGGAGAGGTAGGGTATTAGGTAATTGGGAGTTACATGGATTTGGGCAGTTTTTAGCTATGTGGCCTTGATTTTTACACAAAAAACAAATTTTAACATCAGGGGTTACATATATCCAATGGGGGACATTATCTATAAACACCTAAAATGATTCAGGTAATTTACGTTCATCGTGTGGTGACACAAATGTTTGGCGACGAAAACTGAGAATGTGCTCAAGTTTGGGTTATTAAATCCAGCACGAAGGAAGGTTAACGGTACTACAGTTTTGACACCGAATGTTAATAATTTTTCTTCAATCACTTCATGTGGAATACTTGGGCACACATTTGAAAGAATAATTCTTTTGTTCCTAGTGGTCTTATGGGGAAAACTTCATTAGACACAACAATGTTCTTATGGTGGTACACTAGGTCATCTGCAATTTCCTTGCTGGATAGGTACACACACAGTCTGTTGTTCGAAATTTTAGAAGCAAACTTAATATGAGAGGGATTAACTTTAGTTGATAACTTGTCAATAAATTCTACTATTGGTGCACTATTTGCTGAGTCTATAATTACAGCATTTTCTTTCTTGGGAAACCTAGATTGCATAGTAACTTTGGCTTAATTAATTCTTGTAGTCTTACTGTTCTGGTCTCCTGAAGATTGATGAACTTGAGAGGGCTCCATAGTGGTCACAAAAAAAAAAAAGAAAGAAAAAAACACAAACCTTTCACTTAGTTAACCAATATCACTTCACGTAATAACTACACTTCTACCACTTTTTACATAAAACTGACTAACACCGAGTAAGTAAACGTACGCACAATGTGATTTCGCCTGGAGCGACTGATAAATTACTTTCTTTTTGTACGTAGCATAATAAAGTAATGAAATGTTGCAAAGAATTGATGTCATGATTTTGACGAAAATAGACGTTATGGGGGTCTCATATCATTTTTTTTCAATGCGAGCATCCATCCATCTGTCCCCTTATGGAAAAAACTAAAGTTAAAATCGACCAAGTATTTTCTCCAAACGACCTGTACAAACAGTCCCTTCAAATTTTGAAACGTATGTTTAAATTTCGAGGGAATCACTTCACAGCTTCCCTAGGATAGATTCGTCATTTTCTTAAAAGAGGACCCTATTATTTCTTTATTTTTGTCCAAATTGTGCAAATATGCATATAAAAAGGCATACTTTCAATTTTCATTAGATTCTTAATTTTAGAAAATGGCAAAAGTTCAGATATTTTGTCACATTGCTTCAAGAGAATTATTAAAAATGGAGACGTTTTCTAAATGAAATTTGTTATTGTGATGAGACGGAAATTTGTTATTATGATGTTATTATGAATGAGATCTTTCATTCCATACCATTACAGAAGATTATTAATTATATTCGAAGTATGAGTAGTTTTTACATAACTTCGAAATAACAGTTAACCTGTTTTTTATGAAAAAATCTCAATATTTTGTCATGAAAATGTCTACAGCCAAAGACGTATTGCACTTCTATGACATTTTGAAAGTCTCTTATCAATTAATCCACAGCGGAACCAAAAAATGAAGAAAATGTGAAAAAAATGTATGAGTTTTCCCACAGAACAGGATTTCCTAAATTGAAATATTACTTGATATATTACTACATCATTGTGTTAATCGAGAGGACCTGTAAATATTGTATTCTACAACGTTCTTTGTAAAGTAACCTTCACAATTTTTAGGAACCAAAATTTCATTTTACTCAATATTCTATACCTTTAAATCTCTTATTCGGTGCTTAAACTTGCTTATCATACAGCACATCTGAAGTATAATACACATTTCCAGAAGTTCATTATTTTAAAATATCTAAACCCTTGATATGTCGAACAGAAATCAAAATATATCGAAAATAAATAGATTTATAATGGGAATATATTTTGGCCAGGTATGCATTAAAGTTCACTTTACAGTAAAAAAAAGTCTGTTTCAGAAAATACCAGATAATAAACACGCTGCGCGGTTTCAAGCTGTTATACCATCAAATGTGGCTAGAACATCAACTGATGTCACTGCAGTGCCTCTGACCGGAATGTCCCGGGTTCGAGTTGCGACGGTGGCAGGATTTTCGACACTATCCAAAGAGATAGGCTGAATTCATTCACTGTCTGGAGGAGAAATCTAGCGGCCGGCTGCTCTGATCTGTACGTTTCCGCGTTTTCTACGATCATCACCAGGCGAATGCCGGAGCACTTCCCCAACAAACGGGCCACGGGTCTCTTCCTTGAAAACTCCTCACCCCTTACAAGTACAAACTTACACATACATGCACTATACTATTACATATGTCGGGAGACAGGTCTGGAACTTCGAGCTTTTCCCGGCATGGGCTGGTAGGGAAAACCGCGCTAGCCGATGGTAGGTCGGCGCCGGATCTCACCATTCAGCGGGGGAAGACCACCGTGAACACCCGAGAATAAAATGTACTACAATTACGAGATCATCTCTATTACCCACAGTCCCAGTGCCTTCTCAGTCATCCACATATCTTGCACCTGTTTTAATTTTTACAGTCACACTGACATTTTTTTTGTGGTTTATTTATGGTCACTTCAACATCTAAGGTCATTAGCGACCACTATTGCTGTTAACGGTATGGTAACTTACGTGGATGAAACGATATGGTGATTGATGATAAGGGGTGAAAGGACGAACACAATTACAACCATGCCCGAGGCGGGACTCGAACCCGCGACCCTTCGGTCCGAAATCACTACGACACTACTGCCTTAGCGATCTCGGCCACCGGGCCGGCTCACACTGACATTCAATAACCAATCGTAATGGAATTATCGTAACTAAGGAAGGATCTCTATTCACAATCAATCACAATCATTGCTTCTGTCACGTTCACTTCTACTCCTTGCGGCTTTTGTAGCTACTTCCGACATCGCGAAACCACACTCCTAGGCTGCGATCTCGACTTTTATCTCCGGGTCTCCTTCAGTAAAACTGTTCCACAACTGGTTGGCTAGCCGCTCTCTGCATGTCACGGTCCTTCGCTCCCGATTCCAACTGTCAATAACTTAGGTATTTTATTATGTAGTCTGGAATTCAGTTCTTCCTTCCTCCTCGTCCAAAGACCTTACAATTGGTTAAAGGGGTTACGATGACTTCACGGTTTCCTTGCTGTTTTCTCCGAGCGGAAATTAAAAATGATCGCACAATTGTAATAAAGCCATCCCCTTAGTGCGTCAGTCACTATCTCCACACCTACAATTGACACTCCCTCGGTAAACTCTGCTCACCCAACATAATTTCTAGTTCTGTCACAATGATCAATAACTCCAGCACCATAAAGTGCACTTTCCCTGCCTTCACTAATACAATTTTCACAATGTCCGTCATGTTCCATTTCGCGCCACAATGCCCATCTTTTGTCATATAAAACACAAGATTCATTGCGATCTTATTACAACTTATAACATATCCCTTAACCGTCTCCACCCCATAACTTTCCACCTCCACCACCACCATAACCATCCACAACCATCCATACGAACATAAGCAGTGATTACCAACAACAAACCATCATCAAAGTCACCACCACTGCATCACTGATATCATCACTAACACCTCCATCTCCACTTGAATGTTATTGCCTTTATCGATCCGACTACTCCAGTTACACATCCCTACTTTGACCATCTCCTCGATTTCCACCGAACATACCGCCACCGTCGCATTTACCACCACTTCTAAACCACAATTACCTGCAATATCGGGTCTTTCGTATCGAGTGGATTTCAATGTCGCGAGGTCGATGAACGAAAGCAAAAAATGAGTATGCGAACGTTATCAATCTGTTTCGTAGTTCTAATGTCAATGGCGCGTTTGAATTGATTGAAAAAGTACGTATTTTGCCATAAATTGCGTTAGAAATTATGCACTGGACACGCTCAAGAACAATTTATTTAAAATACTTAGACCGAAGGACGAAGCCTCATCACCAATTTCCGACACGCGTAACGAAATATCAAATTATCAAGTTACAAGGGTCTGGTAGAAAAGTATTTTGGAATAATATGCGGTAAACATTATCCGTTGAACAAATGTATGTCCGTATTTCCGTTTATCATGTTTTATATTCGTTTAGAAGGGCGAGAGTCTAGTCGTAATATTCGAGAGCGTAGCGAAGCGTCTCTGTGCCTTAAAAGTGTGAGGTTATAAATACGAAGCCATTTCGTTCGCGGTACTATCACTCGTCATGTTTGAGCGCAACTGATCCGATTCCCGTTATTCGTTACAATAAGGGAGAGCAGATCAACGATTACTTCCATCATTACTTGAATGAGTATTGCATTTATTGTCGATTCATTCCGACCGTTCCATCACAGCCACACTTCTTCGGCGGTCCGCTCTCCTCTGCCGACACTCTCGCCACCTTAACCAATTCCACCCCCAGCGCGACTGTTACCAGCGCCACCGCGTCCACCGCCACGCGCGTCTTCACTAAATAGTAAACTGTCAGCTCTTATTCCTTTTCGTATTGAGTCGACTTCAAGCCTCGTCACCATCTTCGACACGCGTAAAGAATTGTCTAATGTCAAGTTAAAAGTGTTCGGTAAAAAAGTATTCTGGAATAAAATGCTTTGAAAATTATGCGTTGAACAAACTCCTGTACGTATTTCCGTTTATTAATTTTTCTATTCATCTCGCAGGCCTACGGTCGGAGTCTCGTCGAAAAATTCGACACGCGTAGGAAAGCGTCTCTGTGCCTTAAAATGTTGAGGTTATAAATACGAAGCCGATTTCGTTAGCATGATGGCTATATTACGACTTGTTCCCGTGGAACTGACCCGCTTGGTTGATTGATTGGTGCTTCTGCGTGCATAAACCCCTAATGTCATTGGTCTCGTAAGTGTAGTGCATGCTTTTGTTCGGGAGTTAATGGTGATCTTCCCCCAGTGGAGTGTGAGATCCGGATCCGACCTACAGTCGGATAGCTTTACAGTCAGTAGTTTTCCCCACCAGCGAGGAACCGCCCCTGCCGGGACAAGCTCTAAGTTCCCGACCGGTCCCCTGACGTATGTGGTAGTGTAATGCATGTACGTGTAAGTGTGTGTATGTAAGGAATGAGGATAGGGCAGGGAAAAGATCTGTGGCCCGGTTGTTGTGGAAATGCTCCGGCATTCGCCTGGTGATGATTAGAGAAAACGCGGAACAATACACATCAACGCAGTCGGCAGCTAGAATTCTCCTCCAGTCAGCGATTGAATTCGATCTAGCTATCTAGCTAGTATCACACAATCATTTCACCCCACCTTGAATATCCTATTCAGAGGCACTGCAATGCCATCAGTATATGTTCAGAGTCACCTTTCCCAATCTGTCCCGGTTGGCTCTTGTTCGTTACAATAAGGAAGAAGAGACCAGTAATCACTTCCATCGTTTCTTTAACTATCATGCGACCACTTCTACACACCAAATATCTTCCGAGACCCCGCTCTCATCCATCGCCACTCTCGCCACCTGAACCACCACCACCGCGAACGTAGCGGCTGCCAGCGCCACTGCCTCCGCCGCCACACGCGTCTTCGCCAAACAGTAAAATATGGAGTATTATGCCTTTGAATAAAATGCGTTGAATATTTGTTGAACAAACTAAAGTCCGTATTTTCGTTTATCGAATTTTACATTCATATCGCAGGCCTACGTCCGGAGTTTCGTCGCGAAATTCGTCACGCGTAGCGAAGTGTCTCTGCACCTTAAAAGTTTGAGGTTATAAATACGAACCCAACTCGTTCGCAAACCGGAATTATCGCGGAAATTAAATCGGAGTAAATAAGGAAGACGAGCCCAGTGATCATCCATAACTACTTGAAGTATCACCGAACCACGCCTTTACACCCACACTTCACCCGAGGCACGGCACTTCTCCACAACCACTCTCGCCACCCGAACCACCACCACCGTGAGCACGGCGACTGCCAGCGCCACTGTCTTCACCGCCACACGCGTCTTTACCAAACAGTAAAATATTGGGTCATATACCTTTGAATAGTGAAAGTGATGAATATTATGTGTTGAAAAACCTCAGGTCCATATTTTCGTTTATCAAGTTTTATATTCATATCGCAGATCTAATGTCGGAGTCTCGTCGCGAAATTCGACACGTGTAGCGAAGTGTCTCTGTACCTTAAATGTTTGAGGTTATAAATACGCATCCAATTCGTTCGCAAACCGGAATTATCGCGGAAATTAAATCAGAATAAATAAGGGAGACAAGCCAAGTGATCACTTCCATAATTATACTTGGGTTTTCGTAACGTGGCGGATGACATTAGGTCATTTTTATACCTCCAGCCTTATAAAATGAATCTTTATAACAGTGATAAGCACATGTTTGACAAGGACGTTCGCGAATTAATTAAAAAGATTATTTTATAAGGCGGGATGAGTAAAAATGAACTAATGTCATCCCAAGAAATCCCAAGACTACTTCAAGTATCATCGGACCACGCCTTCACACTCACACTTCTCCCGAGGCCCCGCTCTCCTCCACCGCCACTCTCGCCACCTGAACCACCTCCACCGCGAGCGCGGCGGCCGCCACCGCCTCCGCCGCCGCCGCCACGCGCGTCTTGAGAGCGTCCGCGGCCGCGTGGGGCAGTCGCCACCCAACTCCGTAGCGCGTCGCACGGAGCGCGGCGAACCGAACGGAACCGGACCCGACCGAACCGGCTCGGCCCAACCCAGCCCCAAGCCAGCGCCCGCGAGAGCAGGCAACAGGAAGGCCAGCGTGCGCAGCGGTCGCTGCTGCCGCCGCAAAGGAAGACGACGACCTCCCGCGACTGAGTGACCTGCGCGGCCCGCTCGCTCAGTCAAGGCCATGGCTGCGCTCAAGGTAGGCGGCGCGGCGGGCGCGCGCTCGCGCAAACGGCAGGTGTCGCGGGGCAACGACCGGAACTCCCTTGACTAGGCTGATGCTGTTTTGGCGTGTCGGATCGTGGATGCAGGGCAGTGTCGGATGCAAGGCAGGGGCGTGGCTCCCACGCCCCCAATCCCGGAAAGGGCCTAGAGTTTTTGTTTGTTGCCGTCCATTATGTCGAAAAAAATATTTAACCCTAGAACAATAACCGTATTTATATGTACCTATTACTAACCATGAGTCGAATCGACTCACTCAACGTAAAATAGTGCAAATAATAAATTTTTGCTTTGTTTTTCCCTGGGTTTCAAAGAATTACATATAATGGAGTGGCTGAACAAAAACAAAATTCAATTTGTAATTGTCAAAACAAGACAAGACAATGATACCTTCTTTTACTGACGATAACTGAGATCGACGTGCACTAAAATACTTTCTTATTGCTTATCATGAGTAATTTCGACTCGCTGACCTTTGAAGATGATGACGCCACACGAACTGGCAGAAGTGAGAGACACAACCTAGGTGGGATCTCAAGATGCACTAAACAGTGGAACCTTAGGTGACCGGTCAGAGTGCTAGTGCATCATGCGGGCTGCGCATGGGCACTTAAGTGTACTATGTGATTCGAATGGACATATGATTAGTGTTTTAGGGTTAAATATTCATTTATGTTAGAATTATGTAATTATTTAAAAAAATAATATTGTATCGGCTGGATAAGCCCCTGGTGCAGGGTGCAGACGGAATGTTGTGGTGCATCTTGGGAATAGCTTACTGGACAAATGATTGTGTATGAAATGAGCTTTGTGTAGTTTGCATGAGATATCTGTGCCCTAAATGACACTTTAAATGCAAGCGACTATCCGGACATTACGACTCAGATATCTTGTACTAACTCTACCTGTACAAGTAATACGACCCTTCTAGGTAGCATTGACTAGTACGATTTTCGAGGGGAAGGTGCAGGGTGCCAAAGAAATTATTCGATTCGCTTCAGAGATTCATTTGGGTTGCAGATTAATAAAAAATGGTCTTCATTAATATCATTCCTTCCAGATCTCAGTTGAAATATCATTTATCTCACTTACCAATGTGTCGCACATTGGTGCCGATGAAACCAATGTTTGCAGGTTTAAAGGAACGTTATGATTGAAGTTGTCCGTGTTTTGTTTTGATACTATGTGAGGATACTCGTAGAATTACACTAGATTGTGAAAAGGCCTGAATTGAATGTTCTTCGATGACGTTGAAATTTAATCAACCCATTTCCTCTTGATAAATGTCCTCAGCAGATAAATGATATTTTTGCATTAATTAAGTAGTTCAAGACCCTGTTTTGAGACAAATAGATGCCTCATTTGTTCTGACCGGACAATTTGTGGGTGTATGGAGACACTATTAAATTTTGATGAATCAGTAATGGTATCGTTGGAGGATGGATGTAAATGTAAATTGACCTTGATTGCAAATTAATTTCGAAACTAGAAATTAACATATCGAGGAGCTAGTTTGTCATAGAAGCTTGTGTGTGTCTGACTTCAGTAGACTTTTTCGTCCTTATGAAGCAGTAGGTGTATGTGAATTTGCCCGTTATGCTAGAAATATTCATGTGCAAAATCGCTATACTTGCTAATTATCGTTCTCATCAGTAAATTTTACAACGAGAAATGGATGTCACCACTGATAACATTTTAGAACTACTGTTCACGTATGTTCATGACGCGGATTGACTTATGTAATTAGCGCCATAATGTTTGAAGGTAAAGAAATGAAAACAGACGAACCTTCTCTGTTTATTGATGGAATGTGCTTGATTTGCATTTACACACCTCGTGAGAACAAACCTCTCATTTCAATGTGAGCGTACTCGGGAAAACATACACACAGTTGTACATCCCAAAAATAGGAAATAAACATTACATTGAACATCTCAATTATAAACATTTCAGGTTGATTCCTGGACATTAATTTTCTATAAAGTGGTCTATAAAGTAAATTGCAGTAAATACGAATGAAACTAAAAAACATGACATTTAATGATTGAAATTCTTAATGAAATTGATCAATGGAAATAAAAAATTGACTTAAATATTTTTTTGACAATGAAACCTGAAATTACAATATTTTTCGAACTCTTTTACTACTTACTCTTCACATGGCCTTATTTGGAAGTTCAGAATTGTTTACCTTTGCTTTACGATTGCAAAAATATCACATCTAAAATATCAATGAAAGACGTACACATGCATTTATTTTTTTTTTATTTTTATTGTTTATGTCTCAGTGATATTTTGGAAACTGGACACAAGAAAACAGTGAGGTATAAGTAGTTGCAGGTAACTACATTTCAGAGGTTATACAATTATTTAAAGAATTGGTAACCTTCTACATCTGTTTGGAAATTATGGTCGACCGAAAATATTTTCGGTATTTTAATGACCTATCTTTATCCTATTATCTTCTGAGATGAGTTTACTTCGTTATTTTTTCATAATTTCTTTTGCAAACTGTGTGACTTGTGCTTGAAACTAGCTGGTTGTTGATGAATGACATCATTTGAAATACACAATGTTGAAAATATACATGAAAAATTTATAATCTGCATATTTTGAAGTTTTAACAAGATGTTTGTCCTTATTTAGCCCCAAAAAATACGTTCTTTTCACTTCCCTTTCTCCATCTGATTATTAGCGGAGTTGCATAGTAAAAAGAATTACAAAAACCTGAAACACAAAGCTTTTTTTAAAGTTGGTTCTTTATGCGTTTTTTTAGGAATTGCCACCATCCGTTTGAAGTCAACACGGTACTATTGAATAGCATGAAAATGAATGCCATACAATGAAACTGACATTTATTGTACTGCCGGTAAATTACGGGTGTAACTCCACATGTACGGTACTTTAGATCAAGTCAGAAGTTACTTCAGACAAGTCATTCTTCACCCTTCCTCACATGAATTTGGTACACGCTCCAATTTAACAGTCGTATATAAATGTTAGTTCGTTACACGGATAACACCCACTGGGACGGGTTCAAAGGTAGATTCCAGAATTAATTGCAATACAATTTAAGAAAAATTGGGTAGATATATTACTATCTATCTATCTATATATATATATATATATATATATATATATATATATTAGACTAATACTAAATAAATTTCACAACATATTGTGATTATTTTATGGGAATTGTTAAATGAAAAATTGAATATTTTCAAATTTGGAAGTATGGTAAGCTCAATTATAGTTTGAACCTTTTCTTCGTTTGCGGTCCTTTCCACAGACACAGTTGGCTTCGTCCTTTTTTTAAATAATTAGTTCAACATTCGCAATGCTGCTTCGATTGAACAACTGTTATCAGTCTCGACATATACTGAAATAAGTTTGAAACGTTTTTTGAGCAGCATTAGCTGTTAAGGTTAGAAAAGATACTAATTATATAAGTCATAAACGACGAAAGAATAAATCTTTCAAACTATTTTGTAAATAGCCGATAAACATTGAAAGGCGAAACTGTCACTTTGTGATAGGAAATGTTCTCATAATAAAAGGCAGAAACGATTAAATAGAAACTCATTACCGAAACAAAGATAGAGGGGAAATATTGCACTGGGGTCTGCTGATACACCCCCTGTTAACCCTTTGTTGCACAGTGTAAGTAAGCTGTAACATAATGTTTTTCAGGTCATAAATAATAATAGTAATAATAATAATATAATAATAATAATAATAATAATAATAATAACAACAATAATAATGACTTTATTACTGGCGAGGCTCAGGCCGTAAGGTCTGCTCTTCCGTTTAACCATTTAAATATTTACATTTACATAATTGCAATTGAGGCATTCGGGCAGAAATAAGGATAACACGTTACTTACGAAATTGCAACGCATAAATGATGCAACAAATAAATTGCAAGAAATCGCAACGAATAAATGCATTCTAACGATGTAATTATGAACTATTTTATATTACACATAATATACATCATGCGTTTATGTCACCCCATGCATTATTAGGTGGAAAACGCAATGAGATAACGAGTTGAAGTGATAGTAATCCAGTGGCGTCGTGAATCGGAACTTTCAGATAACACTCAGGTAACTTTCGGGTAACACAGGTAACAGATATCTAAGACCAACCTTGAAAGCCCCCTGGTTCATTTCAAACTCACAAATACACCGAGAGCTTCAAATACCTCTCCCCCCAGAATTCATCTCACGAACTTCTCAAAAATATTACTCTCTCCTCCCAGCATGTCCCAACACTCCAATATTCAATCTCGGTCAAAACGCTCATCACCCTTCACGGATTAGAACCAGATTCCCCAAAGACCTTTTTTGTCCTCCCTAATTCATAAAAATTATTCGCCACAATTTCCCACAAAACACACCCCTTCACTTCTAAACAATAAATGCAAACTTCTCTAAATCAAGTTATACGAATATGAAAATTTAAAAAATAGTGAAGGGTTATACCGACACCCGCATTTTCCTGAGGATGGCCAAGTAAATTCATTGTATGTAACATTGTACCCGTCAAAATCCCCAAAAGAGTGGAAAGGGAAGAAAGAAATTTAAAAAAAGAGAACACTCTGTTTCCGTTCATCAGAAACGAAACGCTTTTAGAAAATAATGAAACTAAAATACGAATAATACTTATTTTATTGACTTGCTTATTTTATCTTACTTATTTTATCACATAAACGATTTGAAAGATAGATAATATTTTAAAATTGTAAAATATAGCGCGTTTTGTTCGAGGAGTAACACAATTTAGTTTTGTGTTTTTCTCAATATTTACTTCTGAATATTTTATTATTTTCCCCTAATTAAAATCAATAAGTGCAACGAAAAATAGTTATTGCTAGTAAATTGTTTTAAAAAAATCATGCAATAAAGGGTTAAATCAAGTAGTTCCCAGTTTGGCCAGTCGCCCGATCATGAATGTTTACTGCTAATTTTTTCTATTTTCCCACTTAATTAAAATTGATAAATAAATAAATAAATAATAATAATGACTTTATTTATGTGGCGAGACTCGCTACTTCAGTGTCTGAGCGGGCAGCCATCAGGCCCGCTCTTCCGCCTAACCACGTAATGTAAAATGTAACGAAAAAAATTATTGCTAGTAAAAATAAAAAAAGAATCATGCAATCATGCAAATCAAGTAGCTCCCAGATTTGACAGTCGGGAGTTTGAGATCGTGAATATTTATTTCTGACTTTTTAAAATTTACTTCTCCCTTAATGAAAAGAAAGAAATGTAACGAATAATAATTATGGCTAGTAAAAATAAAAAAGTCATGCAGTAAAGGGCTAAGTGAAGTGGCTCCCCGATCGTGCGTGCACCATTTCCCGCGAGTCGTGAGCATGGGCTTCGCTGCCGCGTGGTGACCCCGTTCGAAGCTCGGAAACACCCGTTGTGGAGCGGAGCTGCGCGCAGCGGCGCCCGCGCGGAGCGAAGCCAACCTTCAGAGAAGTGAAATCCACGAACGCAGCCTTTCCCTGAAGGCGCGCTCGATATACAGCGACGGCGCGGCGGGCCGGCGACCGAGGTGGCGCGGGCAGGAACAATCAGCCATAAACGCCCAACTCGTTTCGGAAGCTGGCGAGCGCCGCGGCGGCGCCGACGACGCCGGGCGTCGAAGCCAGGGCGGCTGCGTTATGCGGAGGCGTATTCAGGCGTCCACGGCAAGCATATAATTTGCGGCCCTGTCAGAATACTTAGGGTTGTTATTTGTTTTAATTTTTATACTCTAAATAGTGCCCCTCAATGTGGCTCCCATGGCATACGGCATACCGAGAAAAGTACCTAAGTGCTTTAACTTATGTCACTGCAGTGTCTCTGACCGGGAGGTCTAGATTCGAGTGGCAGGATTTTCCACACTAGCTTGTCAGCTGGGTCGAATTCAGTCGCTGTCTGGAGGATAACTCTAGTGGCCAGTTGCTCTGATCGGTAGTTTTCCGTGGTTTCATCGATCATTGTCAGAGCAGTACCCTAACTAACGGGCCATGGATCGCACGCGATCGTTCCTTCGTCTTCCTTGTCATATCCTCACCCCTTACACATACTTACACTCACATGCAGTACACCACCGCACACGCCGGGAGACCGGTCGGGAGCGTAGAGCTTGTCCCGACTGGGACGGTGTGAGATACCTTTTTAGTGAAAACCCCGGTAGCCGATGTTAGGTCGGCACCGGATCTTGCCATCCACCGAAGGAATATCAGCACCACCTCCAGAGGGAAAATGGCTATTCAGCAGGGGAAGGCCACCGCCACCTCCCAAGCAAAATCGCGCACTACACTTTCGACACTAATGACCATAGCAATTGGCGCACCCGGAAATTGCTCTACACTTACGGGACTAATGATCTTAGCAGTTGACGCGCCAGGAATCTCTAAAAATCAATCAATGAAGCATACGGCATGTCTGCCATACTGTAGATTCGCCTCTGGGTGTGTGGGTTTTGAGGCTAGGAAAGAAGTTAACTTCGTTAAACTTCTTTAAATGAAACATACAAAAATTAGATTCTTCACGTCCACTTCCATTAGAATATAAGAGAAAGACCTATCAAATCTGTTTTCAGAGGCATCCGATACCCCACATTGTAAGATTTTTTTGTTCCTTCGATACCTTTTATTTCTGCCCATGACTCACTAATATTATTATGTATTGACAAACTTGAGACATAATTGTGCCAGGAGTTTGCTTTACTTTCATTTATGGTTCTTCTTGTAACAGCTCTCATCTTTTAGTATTGTATTTTATTTTCTTCAGTATTATGTTTTTTGTATTTGTTGAAGGCATGTTTGGAATTTTTGAGTGCCAATTTACATTTGTCATTCCACCAATGGACTAGTTTGGTTCTCTTTGATGATTTCATTATTTCAGTTGATCCATTTGCGGCTTTGGTTATGACATCGTTGAATGAATTGATGATAGTGTCGATGTTTTCTGTTTCTAGAAGAACATTAGTATTAGGTAGGTACTTTTTGATCCTTTTAAAGTATATCAATTTAGTTAGCTTTTTGGGATTGCTTGGTCATGTTTATTCATGTTGGAAGTATTGTTAATGTTTATAAAATTAGGTAAATGGTCACTATCATTGGGGTAATCTAAGACATTCCATGAACATTTATAGGCATATTGGATGGAGGAAATGGAAATATCAATGGCACTGTAATTGTTGGTACTGGTATTGACCTGAGTAGGTTCTCCAGTATTAAGAACAATTGTATCTAGTTTATCAAATATTTCTTCAAGCATGATACCTCTGTGTCAGTTTTATTGGATCCCCAAATTGAATTATGGCTGTTGAAATCCCCCATAATGAGAAATGTTTTTTCATATTGTTAATAATATCAGTTATTTCTTGTTCATCAAACTTGTAGCTATTTGGTAGGTAGATATTACATATATTGATTTGAACAGGTAACAGGATCCTTATAACATTGACTTCAATATTTGATTGAATATTCAATTCTTGATATTGAATATGGTCTTTGATGAAAGCTACACCACCACTGGCATGATTGGAGTTGATTCTATTTTTGAAGGAGCAATTATACCCTTTGATATTGCCATGCTTGGAAGTTGGTCTCTCGGATACAGAGGATGTCAGGGTGTGTTAGGTTACATAGGTACTGTATACTTTCAAGTCTGGGGTAAAAGCCATTTACATTCCACTGAAGAATTTTCATTGACTGGTGTTGATTTCTATACTGGAGTCTGTTTCAGTGCTTGATACATCTGCAGTATGAAGTACTGAGTTGATTTTCCTGATAATCCTGGTGAATCTGCCTTTTATCGTTTTATTGGTGAGATGTGGATATAAACTATGCATCATTCTGGTGATGGATGATATGTCTTGTGAGTAGTCAGTAGCTATGAGTATAGGATCATAGTACTGAAAGAGTTCTCTAGAAAGGATTTAAACTGTATGTAAGTAAGGGGGTAGTTATTTTGAGAGACTTCAATGATGTGTTTGATAGGGGTTATCAACTCTTCCATATTTTTCTCTTTCTTCTTTTTTTCTTTTTTGGTTGTTTTGAGAGTTTTTCCATATTGTTTGTTTCAGTTGTGTTGCTTACAGACTTGGAAGGTGAGGAGGAGTCAGTCTGGAGGCATTTTCATTGGTACTGAGGGAAACTATGTTGTTATTAGTTGAGATTTCTTCATTGTTTTTGGCTTCATTAGTAGAAGGTACAGATTTAGGTGGTGGAGAATCAGTTGTGGGCATTTTTTTCATGGACTCATGGTGAAATTGTGTGTCTGCTACTTCAGTGTCTTTTCCATTGGTTGCTGGATCTGGCATGTCACAGGGTTTTTCACTAATGTGTTCAGATTCCATGGGAGCATTACTTAAATTGGTAGTCTTATGGTGATTAGAAGTGTTGGGTGAAGGGCATTGTCCAGCTAAGTGCCCTGTTTGGTTGCAATTAAAGCATGCCATTTCATCAGTTGTGAAATATATCCTACATGTTGAGCCATCATAATATACAGTAGTGGATTCAGTTAGAAGACCTACATCTTCAGGAGAGACATATACTTGTCTTCGAAAACTCATAAGATGGGAGAACCCCTGTCCAGGAATACCAGCTTTAACAAATGAAATTTTGTATGCCAATTTGATGTTCTTTGTGGTGAGTACATTCTCTTTTACTGAGTGAGGGATGATGGGCAGACGTTTGAAATAATTATTTTTTTGGCTTTTGTTAAAGTGGTCTCAGCTTCAGTTCATGGTTTTTTATTTTAATGACTTTATGGTTGTTTGTAAGGGTGTCAGCTATTGTTTGAGAGCTTAGGAAAATACATACTCTGTTGTTTGCAATTTTTGAAATAAATCTTATTTCATTAGGGTCAATAATGTTGGAGAGACTGTTTATGTAATCTTTAATGGTGAGACCTTCTAGTGAGTCAATGAATATGGCCTGGTCCTTGGTGGGAAACATTTCAGTTGACATGGCATTTGCGTAGGTTTTCAGCTTTGGTTGAGTAGATACCTGAGGTGGTGGTGTTGAGGTTATGGGAGCTCCGATGCCCGTGGGCTCCATCCTTGAGCAGGGTAGCCGATGCAACGGCTGACCGTATAGTTGATTTCAGACACTCACAACTCGTGGAACTAAAGTATTACCATTAATTAAATGTCACTACGTTCACTGTCTGAATGACAATATGAAAACAGCGTTTCACTGGCCGCGATAGGAGCACGGTGTGTGCTAGGTTTTTGTTTTGTTCACATATTTGACTTTGACATTTGCCTGCCGCAGTGTGACAAGACTCACCGTCACGCGATGCTCACTGCTTATGGTCCGCTCATCTAGATCACAAAAGTCAACAGACGGCCGTTCATGGAAGAAAGTCCTTTCCTTCTGTCGTATGGTTCCATGAACAAACGTTTCCTCTTTTACTTATATGAATACTTTCCGATATGGACGATTAACTTTCGAGTCGAAGAAAGACTGAGAGTTTCTCCCCAGAGCGACTTTGCTAGTTTTCAATAGTTTTCGCCTAGATTAAGAGCGCGTGTAGTTTTAGAAAAATCAATAAAAATAAATGTTCTCATGGCTATCAACTAAAGAATGAAGCACCTTGTTTCAAACATTAAAGCAAACGTTTTATTTATTGGTAATATCCCGTAGAAGAAAACAATTGCGAAGTATGTTGCCTCCCTTCCCCGAGAAACCGTCACTAGTGGACGTGTGGTAGCGTGTGCGTGACATTGATGGAATGGTGAAGGTGACGATGCACGCTAGAAGAAAAATATTTCTTCACTTTAAATGTGACATGTAAAGGTCTTGGGCAAGGTAACTAGCTCTGTTTAAATGTAGCGTTTTCTCAAGATCACGAGCGGGATGGAGAGTTACATTCTGTCATCCAATCGGAACTTCATTACGACTTACACTTTACGACTTCATTACAACTTGCCTTTAGATATTTACAATCGAATTAGAACTGCGATCCGATTCACACAACTGTGGACATCAATGCTTCTGTACATTTTCAATGTTTTCTGTTGTTAATTATAAAAAAGTATCTATTGCATCCTAAGGTTTGGTATTCATTTTTATTTATTACCATCAAAAATACCGGGCGTGGTCCAGACAGTAAAATAAAAGAATCTTAAGTAAATCTAAGTACTTAAATGAATGTTAAAATGAGATTCATAATGCTTGGTTTGTGAAATTGTAGAAAGCAAAATTGAAAACAGTCATTCAAAATGCACCCTTTCAGGATGAGACTAGTAATACTCTTCTCAATTTATTGTTATTTGTTCCCAATAACAGGTCAACATTCCTATTGCAGTGTACACATGTAATGATTAATTTCATTTAAAGAAGAGGGTTGTCAAACTACTTTTCAATGGATTGCTTGAGACAAATGTCTCTTTCCTCAAACCCCTGATTTCAGAATTTATATTTTATACTTGTTTGCGAAGTTTACTGTTGTGATGTGCGTCTATAAATCAAGTTTCACTGTGTATATTTGCACGTTAATTGTAGGCAGGGATGGTATACTGTGTATCTATGTAGACAAAGCTAATAAAATATATCATTTTTGCGGGGCGGGGGCATTATATTAGTACTGTGGTTGCATGTTGGTTTTGAACTCATGGTCAGGGGTTTACCCAATAATTCTGGGCATAGGGACATTTTCAAAATGCAGAAAGAACAGAATTGCTCAAAACAATCCCTAATATATTAAGTAAAAATAAACCAAAAAATGAGTATAGCACATCATTGTTAATTTGATGAGATATTTACTTCCGGATTTTGGGGCGATTTTTACTTCACGCACTTATGGATTGTTGGCTCCTTTTTTAAAAAAAGATCTTTAAATAAGTTCATGTTCATTTTTTCAAACTATGGGTTTTTCGTGTAATGTTTGTGTATATTATTTTGTTCGAAATTGCAATTTACCGCCTTTCTTTTCGGAAGGGATTCTTCGACCCGGACTGCGCTGTGGCTCAGCAGTTTGAAATTCATAGATTTTCGGTACCTCTCTCTTCGTTGGGTGACAATATTTCCTGCGATATGTGACGCAGTTTTTGAATTGCCTCATTTGTGTTGATGTATTAGATTTAAAACAATTAATTTTCGTCCCTCATGCGCTACGTTCAGTTTACGGGTGCTGGTTGGGATGTGTCAGTGCACAGACATTGCTGTATTAAAACATGTTCGTTACTAATGCGAGAAAGTACGTGCTTTTGGAACACCTCTAGTTTGTGTTCTCCACGCAACATTCATACGATGCAGAACAGATACGTAGTACATACAAATTCTGTAGTATGTATAAGTATGAATTCCTGTGTCTTTCTTCCACAATGCTTTAACCACGCAGCACGAGGCTGTACGAAGCACGCAACAGGAGGTAACAGCACAGCATATCGGTAGAACACTAGAGAGAAGAGTGTAATTAGATTACGACAACTTTACCAGAAAAAAACAAACGCGTAGACAAGAAATCTGACCTCCTTATTAAATTCGCGCAGTAGTAAAACGTTAGCTCCTGAAGTGAATGAAGTTATGTTGGTAGCACTTCTGGCCGAGTCGACCGGGAGCATAATTTTTAGAATTAATTCATTAAAGTGTGTTAAGATTCGTTAATTTTTAAACTGAAAATGATGTGAAATTTCATCTCGATCGAATAGTAGTAGTATACCTAACAAAGGCGCAAAAACGATGATTGACGCGCGAATCTAGTTTGTTTTCCGAGCGAAGTGACGGCGACAAAGAGACTAGTCCGGGAATTTCACTTTCAAACTATATTCCTTCCCCAGGCCATTTAAAATGAACAACAACACAATCCCTTGGACTCCTCATAACGATACCGTTAAATTCCTTGGTCTCCACATGGATACTACACTCAACTGGAAAATACACATACCAAAGTCCAACAATCCAAATCCAAAATAATACAGCTAAAACCACTTATGAATAAAGAAACTTTCACTAAATAACGATATCACCTTATACAAAGCCATCATTAGACCTTTTCTCCAGCACGCTTGTCCAATTTGGACAAATATAATATCAACAAAATTCAGATTTGTCTGAACAAATACCTAAGAACTATCACCTACGCCCCCTGGTTTACTTCCAGTAAGCAATTACACAACGAACTTAATCAAAAAGCCATCGCACATCACCTAGCCTTTCTTACCAATAACTTTTATTCCAATCTAATCCTCATCAATCAAGATAGATAAATATAGAAAAATGTAATGAAAACCCAACTAGAATAAAAAACAGATATCCTATCCATTCTTTGCTGAACATTTTTACAAATCGTAGTAATTTTTCGAGGTGTTCGGTGAATCTCCTCGTCGTAGTTTTAAGTTAGTAAATAAGAATGAGATATAAGACAACAATACAAATGATGAGTGTTTGTAAACTGAACTTTGTAAGTAAATACTATACAAAATTTAAAAAAAATGTGTGGGAATCATCTCGCCCCCTTCCTGTGTTATTAATGCGCCGGGAGCGTAACACAATGCGTCAGGTAAAGGAATATAAATTAAATATAAAATAACTACCTTACTTACACGAAAAGAATTGCAGTCAGTGTGCTAACACTATTGTTTGTAAATAATAAACGAAGACGTCGTAAAGACGAAATACAATTGCGAATCGTTACAGATGTTTCGCACACTCTTCGCCATGTTTCGAAAACTGTGAAAAAAGTAGCTTTTTCGCGCACGGAAACCAAGCACGGCGTGTTAAAAACTAAATTACTTTATCACGTGTGTAATACATTATGTTTTATAAAGACTCTTGTATTCTTTTCATTTTAATTCAAGTAAAAAGTCAATAAATTGGATACTATTTTACTTGACGATCAGTATTAGCTGATGCGTTCAGACGAAAATATTATATTTTATTTGTTGCATTCATGTTTTTATCTGATCATGTTGAGTATTGATTTATTTTAGAACTGGTCTAAAAATTGGACTGTTAGCACGCTAAGCATGCTATTGCTGCATTTTTTATTATTTATCATTTATTAGTCATTAAGAAATGGGCAAACAGTATGTGGCGTATGCGTAAGCGTAGAGTCCATTTTGCACATGTTTTCTTGACCTATAAAACTTACACCCTCTTTCCTTTACTTTACGTACTATTTATCCAATGAGAGAACGAAGTGGATATTAACATTGCCACGTGTGTAGGCAGTCGCTGATTGGCTACAAGTCCGCGATACACATTCTACCTGGTATATTTTTAATATTACGCTTAATAAAATAGTTTTTCTCTCCGTATCTGTAAATATATCATAATTAAAATAACTAATGAATCAAAATACCGAACGAAACATCAGTGACAGAACTATAATCAGCAACTTCGGGATGATTTCATTAATGTAATTAATTGTTTTGGAAATGAACGTAATAGTGCATTGCATTATTGTAAATTATAATGTGTATTATTTCTTCCATGTTTAGAATGTAGCTTACATTGTTATTAGCAAAATTGAAAAAAATTAATAAAATAGTTCCATAAAATTAAAGGAAATGCTCGTAATGTGTAGTAGAAAATCATATGTATGCGTCTCAAATAAGTGTAAATTTACTTTACATGGTAGGTGTTACTTCATACGAGAGTCGTAAACAAAGATACATACAAAAGTAAGAAGTAGTTTCGATGTAATAGCGGGCCACGTAACATGTGTGCTTATTGCCTAGTAAACTCTTTGAGTTGTGCAGGACGAATAAGTGTAAAAGAAAGTCAATGTGTCCCAAAAGAAAATCAGTGTCAAGGTTGGTCCTTTAAAATTGTGGGTTTGTGACTGTACGTGGCATGAGTATTGAGTGGCATGAGCATTGTTCGTTAAAATTTAATGACTGATCTATTTTCTTCATTAGCGACATCCTCTGAAATCGTAAAAGATTCGCGAAAAATGCCAATAGAATATAGCAAAACAACTGCTATTTTAAACGTATTTTATAAAAGTATTTAATTCATTAAGAAAATAATACGGAACTTTCAATAATTAGACGATAGAACTACTGTCAGATTCAGAATGAGCGACTTTTTTTCTTTTGATGTAAGTAACGAATACATATCATAATAAATCAATGATAGATTACTTCATAACTGTTCTAATTTCGGATTTACACGTAATAAAAATCACTGTGTCACATGCGAGACGACCTGCTCGCGTTTTATGGTGTGCTAAAGGTTCGTATCATCTTATCTTTCCTAAGGTTCTTATCATTTTTATAATAGCTTAGGAAATAATATGCCGAGTGAATTCATTACTACCCTTACTAATGCTATGATCTTTATCTCACACAATAAGCAGTCTTCTGTCTCTTTGCGCATCCTGCACATTCCGATTGCAGGGTATTGTAAAACGTGTGGATGAATTCGAGATCCAAACAGCTAGCGGCGACAGCGGAGCGTTGACAGCTTAATGGCCTTGAACCAAGCGGTTCAGCGGAGGGATACAATTCTGTTGGTTTCCATTTCATTCTCTCGTTGGACAGCCTTTAGTTGAAAAAATTATGAATATAGTATTTTAACAGTTTATTTTGCCCAATCATGCGAAATTTTAGTGCTCTCTGTATCTATAAATATATCACAATTAAAATTATTAAATGAATCAAAATAAGAAATAAACGTAATTGACAGGACTATAACCTGCAACTTCCGGATGATTTCATTTATATTATTGTTTCGAGAGGGAATGCAATCGTGCATTGTAATATTGTAAACGTGTTTATCTTCTTACGTGTTTGCAATGTAGTTTACATTGTTATTAACAAAATTAAACCAATAAAAACATATTTCGAGTATTGGATGTTTCCGAATTTGAACATTCGTTTTTGTCATTGTTCCAGATAACTGAGTTTCTGCTGTATTTTGATTGATGGATTATTAAACGCTATTTCTGTTTCGGTTTGTTACATTCTCTTTCTGTTTGTTATAATTTTTACAGATTTCCACTTGCGGTTATATCCAATGCCCTAAAATTGCAACTTACCGCAAAATACCTTTTTTACTCTTTATAATTCGTTGGTCTTTTGCTGTTTACTTGGTGGCCAATTTTCCTTTGGCTGTAACATATGTACAACGTTAAACGATTTCCATTTCCTAAATTTTTTAATTGGTTAAAATAATAATTAACAAACGTATGTGTTATTGAAGTTTCGTTTAGTCCCCAACAAAACCACTATTGTAAGAGTAAATCAAACAATACCTGACCAATCCGATGGACGATTACACATCTCCACTTGCAGACGTCAAATGTTTTCACTTCTAATAGTAAAATTAGCCAATGAAATGGCAGAGCTGCCAAATATATTAAGAGAAATTGTTTTCAAAATTACGGTGAATGGAAAAAATTGAAAACACCTGAGGTTAGAATTTGTTCTCATGATGAAAAATCGAACTTGCATTCTGTCATTTAAAATACCGTATGTACAAAGGTATCGTCGGCTGGTTCGTGCAACAACTTTACTTATTTCAAGAAATTCATCATGCCTATAAAAATTGCAGCTATCAGAAGATATTGAACACACCATGCGAACGATGTAGACATTATCTCATGATACATAAACCACCTGACACTTTCGTGCTCGTTCATTGCGATCGTTCTTTCAGTTTGAAGTGAATAACAAATCAGTATCTGATTTTATTCACTTCATTTATTATTTTTTTAAATTACATCAAATATAGACACGCGAAGACTAGAATTAATTCAATCTAATATTTCAGTATCACATTCAGACGTAGTCAAAGAGAAGGAACATTTTGGTTTATTTCCATTTTTCACTAAGCGAGCAACTAAAGTCTTAGAGAAAACACATACATACACAAAAATACACAAACACAAATCACACAAGACTGAAAACACAAAAAAAAACACAAATACACACATCTGACTAAACTCTCAAATGTACACCATAAATAATGTAGTACATATAGCATATTAGCTACTGCTTATTAGTATATATAGCATATTAGCAACTGCTGCTAAGAATGGATGGAAAGCGGGAAAAAAATCGCAAGAGTTTTGTGAAGATTTGAAAAACGTTTCGGAATTTCAAATACATTGATCGACTTCATTTTTCCCGAGCGCACGTTAGCAGGGGCAGGCGCTGCGTGACCTTGTGTGATAAACTGTTACATCCAAAATATCCGTTAAACACTTGTCGCCAAAAAATCAGAATTACTCAAAAAATCCTTATCTCACATATCACAATATGTATACTTCCATTTGAAGAAAGAAAAAGCTTACCTCAATATGTCAAAAAATACAAATGATAATATAGAAATGAATACATGTTTCAATTAAGCCCATTTCCTGACGCACTTTTGTGAAAACTGCGTTGCATTAACAACCGTTTAAAAACTGCTGGTGGTGAAAACGTTACGTCACTTAACTGTGTATTAATTTACGCGAAAACATTATAAAATTTAAAATAATAATAATAACAATAACAACAACAACAACAACAATTTGCAATAGCTCCTCGGACGGTATGTGGTAGGCGTGTTGATTTTCCATGGTGCGATCGCGCCTTCGATTCCGAGTACGTGCAAGAATAGAGCTGTAGCTTTACACTACAATCGTCTTTGTTTCTACAAATGTGTGATACGATCAAGGGAATTCGTTCTACTCGCCATAGGTCTCCCCCACTTCATCATCATACTTCCAAACTTGTAAACACCACAAGCTGACAAAAATGGGGTTAATCTGTCCAAAACTGACAAAACATACACACTTACATTATTATTTGCAATGATGAGGTTTTCGGGCGTTTGGAGCGTGGTGCACAAAGCGTAGGGATGACAAAAAAATCGATGTTTTTAAAACATCGATGTTTTCCACCAGAAACATACAGTAATATCGTTGTTTACGTCTTCCTCTTTATCATGCTCCACATTTCTCCTGTGCAATCTGAGGAAGTTTGGGAGCTGCTTCTGTTATGAATGTATGTTATCACCAGGAGTGTCATTGCCTGAATCGACAGTGAAACACGAAATCGATAGCAAAAGACGATGTTCTTTATCCTTTACATTACTTTACATAACTTTATCCTTTACATTCGATAATAATTTTTACATACTACTAATATGCTGGTAACCGAACAATTAAATATTTCCCTCTTCCCAACTGTAATTAAAAATGTATAGGAAAATATCATGTTTATTAGCCTATAATTAATTTTTAAATATCACATCGATGTTTAATCATTGATTTTTTTCTGTTTTCAAAACCTTTAGCGATGTATCGAAACATCGATGTAACGATGTTTTGGTAAAGTTTGCCATCACAAGCCGGGCGGCGGCGCTCGAGCGAGCGGGCGGAGGGCGAGCGGGGCGTTTCTGGGTTAGCAGATCGCGCCGAGATGTCTCCGGCAGTGGGGCCCCCGCCGATCCGGTCTCAAGACTGGGGCGTCGAGCAGAGCGACGCGGATGTATTGTGCCACCGTAGGGGCTTGCGCGTAACCTGCGATACCTGCAACTTCGGGGTGTATTGGTTAGCGTATCGGGTTGTTATATCCGAGTTCAATTTCGATCGAACCGGGGGAATTTTGAGGGCGAAACAATCCTTCGTATGCCTGTCATTGGAGAGGCGTCCCATGCTGTAGATTTCTGCATTCGAAGATTCTCAATCCTAAACGAAGCATCTGCTCTCTAAATTCGTATCTACTGTTTTGTCGCTCGAGTGATACCTTCTTTTGCTGCTAGATGGCGAAAGGGGCGTTGCGAAATTTGCGTGGTTAGGTGGATGGCCTGAATCTCACCATATAGAATGAGGTATGATCGAATTGAGGACGAAGCATAGAGAACTGTTCAAAATCGCACTTGTATGAGGGTGTCGTTATTTCGGCAAATGAAGTCTTCATACTCACACTACATCAGTGCAGATACATAATGTCAAATACTTCAATTTAGGTGTCCGTCCGTTCGTAGGAACTGATTTAACTAAGAGAGTACTTTATCTATCAACATGAAATTTTAAACATTATAAACATAAACACATATCCATGAAACCCAACTTAGGTATTGTTTTGGCATGATCTCCAACGATACCGAAGTTATAATTTTTTCTTTTCCTCCACCCACCACTACATTATTGTGCTTCGTGCTCTTGTTACATCAAAGTGAGTGCATGTGTTTTAATATTGTTCAAGAAATTTGGAACCTCCGAAGTGATTGCTCCCAGATTTGGCACGAATACGTATGAGGGTGCAAAAATGAAAAATAGTTCGGTTGGATTCAAAATTGTTTTCTCAAAAGACTTTTTTTTAATATTCAGCTAAATGCGTTCCATCTGAGCTTCATTGTTGCAGTGTGACGTGAGGTCGTGCCGAGCACGATTTGACGGAGTAGGCGGAACGGGAGGGACAAAAAGGGAAGATTAAGCGGAAGAACAGCAAGGAAGAGCGAAGCAGAATAAAAGAAAGAGAGAGGAGTGAAAGAAGCAAAAGAACAGGGACAGCCGGCGCAGCGGACGGTGGTAGAGCAAAAGAGAAGGCTGAGTGGAATGGGCGTGGTGGAAGACGAGAGAGGTGAGTGATGAACGGGAGGAACAGGAGAAAAAACAAGGAAAAGCGGAAGGGCGAAGAAGTTAAAGGAGAGGCAGGAGCGAAAGAGCAAGCTGACTGGAAGGAATTGGCTTGGCAAGAAGAGGAAAGAAGCGAGAGTTTCTTGGTGAAAACATGGGGGGATGGATGGGTGGAATGTGTTGGCAGGACGGCCATGGCATGCGAGAGAAGGCGTGCGGGAGAGATGAACAAAGTGTGATGATTGGATGGAATAGATAGTACAAAAGGGCCTAGATGGGCAGAGCAAGAGGCGTTTGGAGGACGATCATGGTATGCCTGATAGGGCGTGCGGGTGGGAGAGGGGGGACGGAGAAAGCTCAGTCCATCCACTGATGTCACTGCAGCGCCTCTGACCGGGAGGTCCTAGGTTCGAGTCCTGACGGCGGCAGAATCTTCCACACTAGCTTTTCAGCTAGGTCGAATTCAGTCGCAGTCTGGAGGAGTATTCTAGCAGCCGGCTGTTCTGATTGGTAGTTTTTCGTGGTTTCTCCGATCAACACCAGGCGCATGCCGGAGCAGTACGATAATAAACGGGGCACGGACTGCGCGCTATCTTTAATTCCTCTTCCTTGTTCTGTCCTCTCCCCTGACACACACACACATACACACACTGTCATGCACTACACTACCACATATTCCGGGAGACCGGTCGGGAGCTTAGAGTTTGTCCCGACTGGTGCGGTGCCCCGCTGGTGGGAAAGTCCAGGTTGGGGGAAACTCCGTTAGCCGACGGTAGGTCGGCGCTGGATCTCGCCATCTATCGGGGGAAGATTACCACCATCTCCCGAGAAAAACATGCAATTCACATACAGGACTAATGACCTAAGCTGTTGAGGCGCCCGTAATCACCAACCAACCAAGCAACCAAAACAAGTGATGGAGAAGCGCGATGACCGAGAAAACGAGCAGAACGTGATGATGCAGCAGAGTAGGTTGGATGGGCGTCCAATTTAATTTGCTTTTTCGCTTCCTACATCAAGCAGAATAACTCTTCACATTGAAATTTCGAATTACGATTGGTGATGTCACTGTATTTACTTGCTGAAGATTTTATGGAAAATATCGAAATATTTTATTAAGTAAATTCTTTCATTTACTTTCTCTACTTCCATATTTGACACTTTCGCAGAAACCGATTGCTCTTTTCGTGCTCGAATGCCTTCCTAGGAATTTGTAACGGATAATATTTTAATTTTTTTAATTTATTTTTTCAACTTGGAGTGTGTAACGAAAAGAAATTGAGGTTATTTCATCCTTCTAATTTAAATCGTAATCACAACTAATATAAATAGTCCTCCACAATTTTTTTCATGCATTTTCTGCATTACTGGAAAAGCGTAAATTATTACACATAATGTACAAATCTTTTTATTTACAGTTCAGTATTGAAAGTGTTCTGTTTCTAGTTTTTGTACAATTTCTATGGGGTATATGTGTTAATGTTAACAATGACACAATTTATAGGTTCTCCTGTTATCTAGAGCTTGTTATAGTTGAATTGCAAGATTTGGAGACTCAACTTAATAATATAATAATAAGAATAATAATAATAACAATATATATAACATTAATTATTAGTTGTTATAAGTATTAATATTAACATAATATGTAATTAAGCAAATACCTACAATTTATACAAACATATTTTTATCTTTTATGGTTTACTTTAATTATATAACAGTGGAATACCAATGCAGCACAAAACCGACAGCAACGCAAAAATTAAACCCACATGCAGAGACATGAAACACATTTTTAACTCCATCGAATAATTTTGTGAGCAGACGCCACGCATTCTCTGCTCATAAAGCACAGTGTATGTAGGAAATGAACGCGCATTTGTGGCACGCCCCACGCGGCGCGCTGCATTCTTAATGCTGGGGAGGATCACCTCTAACCGGCGGCGGCGTGCTTCAAAACGGGGGCGCGCCCGCAGCCGCCCGCCGCCGCCTGGCGGTCGGCGTCGAGTTAATTTGCGCCGCGCGTATTTCCATTAGGCCACGAGCCCGCCCGCAAGCGCCCTCCCCGCCCTCCTCTCCTCGCCCCGCCCCACGTCTGGAATTGCTCGGCTTGCCCTGCACGGCTCCGCCGCACCCCGCTCTTCATATTCTATCTCGTTTCACCCAGCTACGCTACTAGCTCTGCCCCGCTCGCCCCGCCCCCCCCTTCGCCTCCCGCCTTCCTTGCCCCGCCCCCCCGTCTCTCCCTACATCTCCCTGACTTGCCCCGATCCGCCTCGCCTCGCATATCCACGCGCCTCCCCGCCACGTCCTATTACGCCCAGCCTCGCTCTATAACGACCGCCCGTCCCACAACTCGTCCCGGCCCCTTCCGCGCTCGTCTCCTCCATCTCGTTCCTGTTTTACAGTCTCTTCTCGTCCCGTCCTGCCTCGCCTCCACCCCACTTCCATCATGGCAGGTCTGGGCCCGCTCCATCTCGACCCTGCTCGCCTTGCTTCACCCCGCTTCACCATCCCACGACTCTCCACCCCCTCGCTCCGCGGCCTGCCGCCGGCCCCCCCCCCCCCCACCCGTCCCCCCCCTCCTCCATGGTCAGCCCCCCGTTCCACCGCGCTTTGCAAATCCGACCGGAGTGGAGGTTGTGGCGAACGACGCGCTTCTGCGTGAAGTGGTGAAGGGTGAGACGGAAGAGGTGGCTCGACCGCCGAGCTCACCTGCGCGGGAGTAATGGTGTAGTCGGTTGCGGTGTGTGCCGTTAACAATTGGACGAGAGTTGCAATTGATTTCTAAATGCGATTGGGGAGAAGCTATTGAAACTCTTGAAACTATTTTTCACGGAAATCTTTTGAGTTTTCAAGAAATTTTGTTGAAAGTCTTAAGTCACTTTGGCAAAAGGAGATGTTAAATATTGTGTGAAAAATATATCGGGTAAATATGACAGAAACAATACTTCTAGATATGGAATTAAAATTATAAAGTCATTACACAAAAAATCACATATTTCACAATCCAAAGAGGTGTGGTTACAAGTTTTCGATATTTTATCGTTTTCAGATTTTAAAAACGGTATTACCTAACGGGCGATTAATGGGACGTGATTGGAAGGAATTGGTTCAATACGTGTGGGTAGTGGGAGGTATTATAGAGGAAACTGAGTTTTAATGAACGAAATAGAGATGTATCACGATGCAGGTGTTGTTGTCACCATAAATTTGAGATTTATTTCCACTTATTTTTGTACTTGATGAAGAATTTTGATTATTTGGGTTTGTTAGATAAGATGAAAGATACATTTTACTACATTTGAGTACACTTCGGTGTTAGTAATTTACAAAATAATAATAATAATAATAATAATAATAATAATAATAAAATTTTGATTATTTGGGTTTGTTAGATAAGATGAAAGATTCATTTGTGGAGTGGCTTGAACCGGGGCCTCTTCGGTGAGGCGGAAGGATTTATTTTCTCCATTCAAGACCAAGTTGTCAAAACCAGAGCTTATAAAAATTCATCATGGGTCAGCAAATTGATAGCCGATGTCGCCTATGTAAATCCACCGACGAGTCAATCCAGCATATTTGCTGTGGATGCCCTGCATTAGCACAAACAGAATACCTTAAGAGACACAACTGCGTCGCCAAAGTCATCCACCAAGCCCTTGCCAAAAGATACGACCTCGTAGAGAGTGAACAACCATATTATAAGTGCAAACCTGAGCAAGTAATCAGCAATGATCGAGCTCGAATTCTGTGGATAGTGTAATCTTCACTGACCGAACAGTGGAAGCAAATAGACCGGATATTGTTCTCTTTGATAAAATATCTAAAACATCATGCATCATTGATGTTGCGGTTCCTACAGATGACCGGCTTGTAATAACTGTTGCTGAGAAAAAAAGGAAATACCAACCCTGGCTGTTGAATTGAAGGACATGTATGGATTGCGCGCTGTGGAAGTGCCTCCAGTAGTGGTCTCAGCGAATGGATTGGTCACCAAGGAATGGCAAGAGATCGCGAAGAAGTTGGAATTGACTGAAAAGCATATACGTACAATTCAAAAAGCCGCATTATTGGGAACAGCAAATATAGTCCGTAAATTCTTAAGTCTGACTTGACTGATATAAAATCAAAATATATTCTTGTTCCACTTTACGTGGAACCATTGTTGCCTTGGGTGATTTTGAGAACCCGGCATCAGTGTATATCTACAGAAATTGGGAAATAATAATAATAATAATAATAATAATAATAATAATAAACTTAATATTACATTCACAACATCTCACTGAGCTGCACGACAATTTCAGTTACTTAAGATTCAACTTACTACGTGCGTAAAGTTGCTGAGTATATTGGTCTAAACTTATTTTAACACGTTTCTAAAACTACAGACATTGTGAGGAATAGTTTTAAACATTGCTCCTGGCAAACGGATTGAAAATCTTACAGTTTTATTGTCGAATGAAAATATTCCTACATCTGTTCTTTGCTTTTTGGTCCAAAGGGAATAGTCGAATAAGGTGGTGAAAAGTGCCCCCAAACTAAATCGATAATCGCGATGCTCATATGAAAGAGAATATAAAATGACAGAGAGTCACAAAAAATCAGCTTCTTAGGGCAATCTGTTGCAGAGTTACTACGAGAAACGTCTTTTTCATGTGTAATTTATGCGTAAACTTAAAATATTTTCTTTAAATTTTTTCTGCATTTGCTTTGTTAGAAATGTGAATGGATTCCAACAGTCTCTCCTTAATCTATAATAGAACGGAAAAGAGTTCTTTCAAATTTAGCCAACATTTCTTTAATATTTACATTAAAAAATGCTAGAGCTTCCATGTTTTTCTCATTTCTTGGTTTATTTGATTCTCTCATATGAACATACTATTTAACTAAGTTCATACGTACTGGCACGTCGACACGAAAATGAAGTCGTTACCCAAGTACTAATCATCTGCAGCCCAATTTTAAAACCGACCAAAAGTAATTGATTTACTTTTAGATCCGTATACTCCCAAAAAATTTCGCAAGTGTTCTTAGACTTGTTGGAAAATATTTTCATTCATTGATTGAAATGCTCGGTATAATACACCCTTCTAATTTTATTAAATGAAAGCAAATAATCGAACTTTCGAGTATGTTATATTGAAGATTATTTTACAAAATCTACGAACAGAGACCCTATTACTCTTTCTTGTGGGACACCTGACGTAGTATTACCAATATTCAAAATCTGTTATCCTACTTGATCTCTTATCTGTAGAAGGAACTTGTTAATCCACGCCACTAAACATTATCTATTTCCGATATCATTATTTTATTAACAAGTGGTTTGGGCGGAACTTCAGCTAAATATTTGACAAAATCAACCATTAAAGTACATATTCAGTTATATTCTTTCACCCACTACAACTTTGCAAGAGAAAAACATATTGAGTTTCGTAGGAAAATTTACTTATGTACCATGAAAAATACAATTTTCTCCTATTTGCAGCGAATGAATTGAATTTTCTATGTAGATTTGTAAAAATTATCATACGCGGTGCTATGCTGTCTAAGGGTAAATGCTTCCCATGTTCTTTTAAGCGGTTTATTCTTGTTTTGAAATACTCCGGATGAAAATGACTTTTCAGAAACTTGAAGGGCGCTCTTTTTTCCAACCTTTTCTCAAATGCAGCTTTAAACGCTTTCGGAAGCTCATTCTTACTCTCTCATTTTTTTTGAAATTCCGCGTATTGTTTGTTTAAGTATACGTTAAAATCTCCAACCTGTTTTTCTATTAGCATAGATTTTCATCCGAAGCACATCCTACGTATTCCCATTCATCTCACACGAAAGAAAAATAGTAATTAAAGATAATATATGCAAATAACAATTAAAAATATTTTTACCCATAAGGATGATGATGGAAATGATGATAATGATGATGAAATAGCGTTTCACAGCTTTTACTTTGGTTTAAACAATTTCACGTGTTATCTAGTGATTCGTTGAATCGTTATCCAGTGAACGTTATTATCGAGAAGAATAGCTTCAAGACACGGTTGAGAATTGTTTTGTGTTCGAAGTAAATGTTAATATTGTTGTAGATTTGTTCTTAAAGTTAGTGAAACAAAGTTTTTCTATATTTATGATTTGTAATTTTTAATTTAAACTGTTGAATTTAGTATTTGTACCAACATATAACAGCATACAATTACGACCCGGCTGTCACCGTCACCATGAATTTTTTCTCGAGGGAGGGAGGCTACAGATGTAGTGTCCAGCCAATTTAATGATTTCTTATAAATATTTTTCAAGTATGCTAAATATAAAATGTATTTTTATTTGTTATCGTGCATTTAATATTTCGAAGAAAAACAATTGATATATTGAATGATTTCGTTAGAATAAAAATTAGTAAAAGTTGTAATTTAAAAAAATATCATTGGCTTCTAGGGATGCTAAAACCCTGTGAGTCCCCCTTTTGAGTGCGTCATTGCATTTACGCAAAACATAAATGGAAAACATCTAACTAAAATTGGTATTAAAATATTTAACATATACTATCTCTTTTTTGAACTTATAAATGGCCTCAAAGACGTTTTGAATATGAAGTGGTAATTACTGATTCCAGTTTCTGATCATTACCAACCTTTTGCAATTTGCAAGTGGGCATTACTGGATCCAAATCAATGTTTGCAAAAATTCAGTAAAAACCGGAACAAATTAAAAATTGGCCAGGTGTTTTAAAATCAATCTCTTCAGAATTTATTGGTTATTGACCATAAAATTGACGTGTGAAAGAGAAACAGCACTTATTAGAGTGACTTCTTTTAGAGCGTGTCTTCGTCTCCAAATAACCACGTATTTCGTCTGTTCTTCCACTGTAGCTGCCGAGTAGCGTCCTTAAGGGCGTTACCCTTTGCGTCGCGTTGCAGTGGCACTCTGGACGTCCGGATTGCGGGAGGCGGGCCACGGAGTGGGGGTGGGGGCAGCCGCAGGATCGCGTGTAGTTCGGCGTGGACGCATCATCGACGCGGACCGCAGGTGGGCCTCCCGCTGCGGTCGCTCGTGAGTGGCCATAACTACCGGAGCATGTGACGGGCCGGCCGTTACTGCGTACGAATTGATTAGGTGCGGCGTGCGTGCATGCGTGGGGCCGGCGGGAGCAGGACGGAAACAAGGGGGTGGAAGGGCACGGGGTAAAGCAGATCGGGATAGCGAGCGATGGAGGAATGAAAAACGAAAGGGAAGTCCGGTAAGAATACGGGAAGTCGAAGACTGAGTGGCAATAGGAGGAGAGATGACGACAGATGGGTAGAGTAACGAGAGACAGGGTGGACGAGTGGAGTAGGGAGAGACGAAAAAGGGGAAGAGGTTCGGGGGAGGGAGACGGAATGGAGAGGGGAAATGAGGAGGGGTGGGGAAGGGGGACGGAGGGAGATGAGTGTACACAGAGAGGTGGGGGGGAAAATGATATGCGGGGGGGTTGGCTTGGGGGCGGCTGGGAGAGAAGGGGACCGCTGTCGTGGGTGGAGACGCCGCGGCGAGGGTAATGGCTGCTGGAAAGGCGAGGAGAGTGAGGATGGACGCGAGCAGAGCGGGGATGCGGTGACCCGCGGGGCCATTAAGGCGTGCGGTCAGCTGCCCACGACACGTCGTGTCCCTAACGCCCTGCTTCGTCCTTCTGCACAGCCCTTCGCGCACCTGAACGCCTCTCGCCTTCCACTTATAATTTGCGATCGGTTTATCGAGCAGTTTTCTCCATTCGAATTTTAATATAATTTTTTTTAACTGTCACTAGTAAAAACGGATTTTTCATGGCTGACGTAGCAAGCTAAAAGTTCAATTTTTAGCGCTAGTGCTGAGAGTAAGACTATGTGGAAGTGTTTAGTTAAATCTGTGAAAGCAATTTAAAAAACAAAATTCTTTCGTCTGACTGCAGCAGATCCTTTAATTTTGTGATTTTTAAAAAAAATGGAAGTCGGGTTAAAATTTTGTTTATAAATCTTTACTCCCAAAATAAAATGTCACTTTGACCACTAGTATCATAAATAACTATTTACTTCCACGCCTTACTTATGTTCCTGAGTCATTGATCTCTCATCTCAACGAGTATTCTGTCCTCTTCTTACTCTTTTTTATCCAGAAGGTCAAGTGATTTCTTTTTCCAGAAATAGAAATTCTTGCTTTCTGATTAGAGATTTTACGTGTAGGCTCCATACGTTTCTGGCGTCACTAACGTTTATTTTTGATACAAAGAAAAATTACATTTTAACTTAATCATACTTCACTCCAACCCAATTTTAACATATGTGTATTAACATTTCTAGGTGCGTTGTAAGAAGCTAAACATCATGCCAAAACTGAATGAAGTGTCGGCACAAATTTATGTCATTTCAACAATTAAAGATAAGACTAACTGCTCAGAAGTAGAGTCCGTAGATGAGCGTTGTATATTGGTCAGACCTGGAACTAATGCAACCTCGTATGTAATTAGAAAAAAATTGGCTACTTCATATATGAACATACTTTAAACTAAAACACGTGCAAAATTTTCACTGTTACTTATCATTTCATATTATTTAGGATATAATCAATCTACCCAGACTCAATAAAACGCATGATTAAAATGCACTCTTATACTATTTGTAATGCCCAAACGATAGATCTAAAATTCACTAAATATTTTTCCTGGAATTACTGTTTCATGCAAAGAAAACTTTCGTGATAGACCATCTTTTTAGACACAAATGTACTCTAAAAATTTAATACAAAAATATTGTAATTTATTGACATTGTCAAATGAGTGCATTATAAATAATTAAAAGTATTATTTTCATTAGAATTGTATATTTATTTTATACGTTAAAGAACAGTTATTTAAACAATGTATTAAACGAATTCAATTCGTCTTGTGAATTTGTTGCAGAAAAATATCTAAATCAATATTTTTACAAAGGTCATTGCACCTTCTAGATCCTACGCTGACACAACAGTAATTACTTCGACCCACTACAGCTTCTTTCACCTGTTTGGTCAACTCTCTCCTTAGCAGTTTTGGATATCTCCCTTATGTCCGAATCCATTACGCTCTCTCCTCTCTCGAGAACGTATACTTTATTAAAAACTAATTATGCTACAATAGCACATAATTTCTTGGAGTATTATAAATTGTTCTTTATTACTGTAATTTTCCAATTCTTTCTAGCGCTCCATTCATCTCTAAAAATGTAACCTCCGAAATCCGAAAAAATATTTTCAGTCAGTGGATTCAGTGCATTCATGTATTCGTGCATTCACATATTTGAAAAGATAACAATTCAACGTGTATTTTCGGCATTCAAAATAAAATAAGTTTATAACACCACGCAGTGGCCATGGCGGCACCATATCCAACATGGCGGCATGGCGCCACAATATCCAACAAAAAATTTAATCAAAAGTAAAGGAGCTTTTTGTTTTTGAAGATATGGAAAATATCCCAGGGGCTTCATGTCACCTTCGAGAATTAAAATATCGGCTTTAAATTCAGGAATATGCGGCATCAGACAGATCTATTGAGGAATATCAATTTTGGAGAAAATTGAAACGGACGGACAGACGGAGGTTTTGTCGTTATTTGAATTTTCGATATCAAGGGCCCATAAACATGGATACTGACTACACCACGTGTAAGATGATTTTTTTTCTAAATGTAGAAACTAGATTTATCAACTTATTCATTACCAAGACCCTGAAATAATAATTTTTCTGACGAAAATTCGCCTCATTCACCCAGTGTTACATAATTTTCTATGTACTCCGCAGAAAGAAAGTAAAAATTGGATCCTTTTTTGCTAAAGTTTTGTTTACATTTTCTAATTGCTATGATTTGATTTAAAATCAAGCAAAAACAACAAAGATAATTAAAAACAGTAGCTGTCACTTTTAATTATATAATTTTGAAAAACAGATTCCAGTAACAAAGATAACATCTTCTTGAAAAGTATAGTTGGAAGGATAAAAAACGATTAAACTTTGGTCATTTTCCAAAATGCAGAGTTTTCAACGAACACGTAATCTGCACCATGTTTATAACCGCACATTGTTCGCATCAAGGAAAACATTTGAATATAATTGTCTCGGAATAAACGCGTGGGTGGAATTTCATAGTACTAATCCAGCTCTCGGAGAAGCTGCATCAGAGTGATTGCGAAATAATGTCATGCGATTTTGCCTAGCCGTTGATTGATTGTTAATGGGCATGTTAACTGCTACGGTCATTAGTGCCGTTAGTGCAGTGAATGTGTTATGGCGGGAGGTAACAGTGATTCTCCCGCACTGGAAGGTGAGATCCGTCGCCGACATACAAGTCAGCTTACTGAGGAATTCCTGCACCAAGTATCTCCCAAGCGTGGCAATGCCCCTGTCGCGACAAGCTCTAGGTTCCCAACTGTTCTCCCGTCAAATGTGGTAGTGTGAGTGTGTGTAAGTAATAGGAGATGATAAGGATAAGAAGGGAAAGATCGCACTTGGTCAGTGACCCGTGTGTTAAGGCACTGCTTATGGATTCGCCTGGTATTAATCGGAAAACTACCAATCAGAGCATCCGGCTACTAGAAATTTCCTCCAGACAGTGCCTGAATTGGATCTGTCTGTGTTACTAGTGCGCCACCAGCGGTACTCTAACGCTAGGATCTCCCCGTCAGTCTGAGAATATAGCAGCAATGCAGGCTCTGAGCTAAACTTAACCGTTGCTAGCCGCTCAGGTCCGGTCTGGTAACACAGACTTTGATACTGCTTCCAATAACGATTTGGGCAGAGCAGTGAACAAAACTTCCTTCTGTCGTTCGAGAGAAGTGAGTTTTGGGAAATATTTGGTAAGTTAACGGAAATGTTATGTATTCACACAACATGTTCTCCAATTTGGATCGCTTGCACCCTTTGAGCTTCTTTCCACTCCTCTTTCTCTGAAATAAAGTAAGTAAAATACTGTTTTGTAACAAGAGTACATAGTTGTAAATTAAAAAACTTGTATCTGCTAATTTTTTGTTTTAATTCAATCTTTATTGCAATCGTCAAAGAGGAAATTACAAAAGTGGTCCAAATTAACCAATTTCCCCAATTATATTACGATCGTTCTTGATGAGTGAGGTGGTTATGAGTGCGTACCGACTCAGAGCTTCGGTCCAAATGGTCATGAGTTCGAGTCCCGCCTTGGGCATGGTTGTTTGACTCTCGCCTCTCATGTTGGTGTTGTCGCGAAAGGCCTGGAGACTGTGACCCCAGATCAGAGGAGCCCGCAAGTGTGTTGGTGTCTAGTGTATGGTCGAATACGCATGCCTTCGGGACGTGAAGGGTAACAGGCAGTCGGCTGAATAAAAGCAATAGAAAAAGAATATATTACGTATTCGTTACAAATAATTTCATGAAATATGAGCCATTGTAGCTCCACTAGTTGAGAGTGTTACACAAATAAAGACTGGTCGTAAGACAGTCCTTAGGAGTTTAAATAAACACAAATTCAGCCATTTTTGCGCTATTTTCATTTGTTACGCTTTAAATAACCTTGATGAATTCACGACCTCAGATAACCTTGTATGCAAATGTCTGTGACCGCAGAAGGAAAATTTACATTAAACTAATAGTTATTTACCTGTGCATTAATTTTCTTCAATGAGCACAAAATGCAAAGCACAAGATTCTACTTTCCGGATTTGTTGACCGTTTCTATCGCCCAAAACAGCAGATTCTACTTTCGCCTCAACTACCAAATATAAACTTGCAAATTTCTGACTGCAAATTGGTTAGGCGCTAGGAAATTGTATCGTGTCTTAATGATGGACACGACAGGGCCATGAGCTTTCTCTGTCACCTTCCAATGAACTTTTATTAAAGGCAAGCGATGTTTCTACGCCGCGCCGTTGCCGATGTTGTGGGTTAGAAGAGTAGCTTTCATGTGTGACGACAGGTCCTCCTGCTACTTTCGAAACAACCTTACTCGACCAGTTGCTTAGAGATGCATTAAGGCGCAATCTACACACGTACACAAAATAAAAAAAATGAAAAACTCTGAAACTCGTTTCTCAATTTCTGTGATGTCTCACCCATCAAGTAGTGGAATTCCTTCTGCGATTTGAAGCATTTTGCTTGGATTTGATGAAACTTGTGGAAAAAGGAGCCCAAGCGAGAATAAGCTACCAACCGCTTGTGAAATTCTCCTGGTTTATATTCGCACCGTTAGAGAAATACGTAATGGCTTGTATTCACGAACGATGAAAGATGCGTGCTCTGTGATTCGTAATGCAACTTTTTTCTCACACTTTCGTCTTTTCAAGACCTGTTTCAAAGGTTATAATGTGCCTGAGCATTCTCATGAAAATAAAACAACTCTTAGAGCACAGTGAACTTGAATATAAGTATATATTCACATAGTAATGATAAAAAATAATTTTATATTGGAAAACATTAGTTGCGTGTGAGAAAACGTTAGTGAAATATTATGAAACCATAGAGAAACTACACAGTATTTTATAAATGTATTCGTTATCAAACACAGATGGAACATCACTCTTCTGTCAAATATTCAATTAATATTACAGTTTTATTTTTCGTTGACTTGTTGCAATTTACGGGGGGATTAAGTAAAATAATCTTTAATTAAATAAGTGCATCTTAAGTTATTAAATTTTTAATTTATGTCTCCCGATTTTTTCACATTATATGATACCCTTTATCATTTAGCCGTGTACCATTTTCCCAGAGTAACGTAAAAGTGACTGACTGAGTAAGAAGTACAGGCGGTAACAGCAGTATTGATTACTAGCTGAACTAGAGCGAAAACTATACATTTTGTAAATAATTATTTTAAAAGTGAAAACTACATTATATTAGAGTCCTACTTCAAACGGACAAACTCTGAACTAAAAGCATGAAGGGCCGGTTTTGTGCGAGAGTAACGATTTTAATATTGCCAAGAATTGAGAAAGTCACAGAAAATCAAATAGGCCCTTCAATATTATTGTGAAATATTTATTTAATTCAATTTAATTTTATATAGATTGCGGGTTTCTGCACTTTTATCGCTACTCACGCTAAGAAGTAGGAGCTCCGGAAAACACAAAATATACAAAATGTAATAGAAATGTCAAAAATATCTCATTTTGTTTACTCATTACAGCTTAAGAAACCAATCAGGATTCGCCTAATTGCTTCATTTCTTCTAATGTGACCCATTTATCCGATCGAAACTTGTGTCGGCGCACACACTTTTCCCTACGAATCATTATGTTCCTTTAGAACATAAAAAAACGGCCTAGCACACATTTCATTTAACGGTCTAGGATGCATCATTTCCAACTTGTGTGCATTTATGTTTTGTAGTAAGCCGCTTTTGTCATCAATTGCCAACTTCATTTATTTTCGTTTTGCAACTGTTGGATTTATGTTCGAGTTATTCCCTTTTAGAAGAAACTACAAAGGGCGTTATGTGGATGGTTTGTATAAATTGTCAACAAACGTTATCAATCTTCAGCGTATTCTACGAGTATATTGAGTGGATTGCCCTTGCCACCTGTGAGAGTTGTATTATATTTCAGCATTTTAAGTTTGATCTGAGCATTTGCGATTTGTGGTTCTTGGATCCAATCAAGTTTGTTTGTGTCCTGAGTTCTGTAGGCTTTGTCTACCAGTTTGTTCTCTGTTGTCGCGGACAAGTCGCATCTGAACCTTATTAATTGAACAGTAGTTACAACCTCAAAAGACACAGTTTGAAATTTATCTCCCACAAATTGGTAATAAAGTGCGAATTATCGATTATCCTAGTTGTAAAAGAACATTTTCGAAGCATACGCGATCTATGGTAAAAACATTTTAACGTCAAATTTCATCACATTCTTTTTATTTCTTTGACTAGTATCCATGCACCTTTCTTCTGAGGTCACACAGATTTGCCATATCAATAGCAAATGCAAAAGCAAAAGTATTTTTCTAATTATCTTCCTATTATGGAATTAAGGATCTGAGATTTTGAGAACATTGTATCCTATTGATATAAACTTTAAAGACATATGAAATTCAGCGGAAGTGCTCAAGTATTATGTAACTTCATGAGATCTCCCTGAAAGTTATGTTAATTAATGTGGGCGTCTTTCGCAACCAGGTTTATAGGGCAAAACAACGTAGTTATGTTTTACCCAAATTTGCCTGACGTAGTTGCAAAACAAGTTTGTATTACGGGGGCCTCTTCCCTGACAATGACCTCTCGGTTCAAAACCGGTTTAGCTAAGCCGTAGATTGCTTCCAAAGAAAACATGAGGTGTTTAACCGAAATGTCAGATAGCAAAAAGTGTTGTCAGGCAATTTTCTTTTCCATTATAAATTAGTGATAAATAAAGCTTATGAAAATATTCATTTACAAATTTAACCAAATTACAATTCTGGTACATTTGTAGAATTCCATTAGAAATTTCTAAAGTAAAATGAAATATGACTTTAAATTATATGACAATTTTAAAATTTATTATTTCTGTTGAACTGCATTGTTTGACAGGGTTTTTCAAATTCATTTTTTTATAATCATATTTTGAGACGATCCTTAAGCCATCAGATATCCCTCTGTTTTCAGGACGACCCCGCTGTCGCTTGTAACCTTTATATACGTGATGTTAATAATGAAATAAAATTATGTAATTTTGATTTTCCTCTTAATTGTTAACTCTAATATTATTTACATATATAATTTTTGAATTTAGTGTTCATGGTGAGCGGAGCATATCCTTTTAATATCTTGAACGTCTACAGCAGTTTTCTTGTGATTTGCCAAGACCAAATGCATTTAAGCTAGGTAAAAGTAAGAGATTGAAGAAAAAGACTTACGAGTTTTCCACCTTATAAAATAAATTCATGTCTGAAATGATTAGGTTTTCTGTAATTATAACGATCGCAAACTTTCAATTTTAAGGAAATAAATACGTTAAAATATTTCTAAATGAGCTTAATCAAATGTCCACTAATCATTTGATCTCCATTTAGAATAGAAGTGGTCAAAAAGAAAAGTTTCTGTCATTCATGCGAATATATGTTAATTTCATTCATGTAGTACGTCAGTGCACAACAAAATTAATTCTTAAAAATGTGTTTTTGCAGAATGGTCTAACACCGAGCGCAATTTTTTTGTGCTCAAAGACAATGACCTTATCTACAAACAGTCATGCGAGCAATCTTTATGGCATTTTTGTTTGAAAAATGTATTTTCTGATTTTTTTCCGTAACTAAAAATTGATGATTTTTAAGATATCGCTTTTCTTATTCCAGAATATCACAAGGCAAAAATATTCAAGAATCATTTCAGTTTGTATTGTAATGGTAATTATTTCACAAATACGTTATCTGTTATTAAGTTTTGTGAGGATAATTAACAACAGAAAATGATGTACTTAACAACTCCACTTGAAAACGCATAACTGACGAGCATAAGCCATATTCACGCTGAAATTGAATTTTATGCAAAATATGTCACATCTTCATCTATAACTATTATGAATTAAAATTTAGTGTAATCGTCTGCCATTTATTGTAAAAAATCATACATATTGCAAAGATAGATATCGGAAAGCTTAGAGCCGTTTAGATGATAATATTTCAATTTCTGTCTAACTTTAATTGATACCAAGATACTCAATTTTGCCTTACTTGTGAATCAATGGAAATTTTGCATTTCATGAAATGGGACATGGAAAGTCAATGTATGTCATTTTAACGTGAACACCATGTAATCTTCATAATTCCCCCAACACATTTTCCGAATTGATTGTCCTCCATTGTCAGACATGGGTAAGGGTAATAGCTGCGGCCAATTCAGGGCCTACGACCGGCAGGATCTGGGAATCGAGTTCGGACGGTCAAGGATTTGAAACACCAGCCAAATACGTAGGTAAAATTCAATCACTTTCTGAAGGAGATGACCACCTGCTTTGATACGTACTTTTCCGTGATTTCTCATACCAACACCAGATGAATGCTGGAGCAAACACACGGGACAAGGATCGCGCGTGATATTTTCTCTTTCATCATCCTATTTCCGCTTTCCTTCTTCATCTTTGGCTCCCTTCTCCCCTTATGTAGACCTTCACATACATATTCACTTGCACACACTACACTACAATACATCGGGAGACCAGTCGGGGGCTTAACACTTGTCCCCAATGGGGCGGTGGCTCACTGGCGGGATGACAGGAGAGTGGGAACCCACAAGCCGACGTATAGGTCGATGCTGGATCTCTTTCCTGCGGCGGTGAAACACCGTCACATCTCGGGATAGAATGCACTACAAATATGAGACTATTGACCACAGCAGTTACAGGAGCGGTAGATCAGTGCATCAACTTATATCACTGCAGCGCCTCTGACCGGGAGGTCTGAAGTTCGAGTCCTGACAGCGGCAGGATTTTCGACACTAGCTTTTCAGCTAGGTCAAATTCAGTAGCTGTCTGTAGGAGAATTCTAGCGACCGACTGCTCTGATCGGTAGTTTTCCGTGGTTTCTCCGATCAACACCAGGCGAATGCCGGAGCAGGACCCTACGAAACGGGCCACGAACCGCGCGCGATCTGTCCTTCCCTTCCTTGTCCTATCCTCTTCCCTTACACACACACCTACACTAACATGCACTACACTACCACATATTGCGGGAGACCGGTCGGAAGCTTAGAGCTTGTCCCGGCTGGGGCGGTGCCCCGCTGGTGGGAGAGTCCTGGTTAGGGGGAAACCCCACTAGCCGACGGTAGGTCGGCGCCGGATCTTGCCTTCCAGCGCGGGAAGATCACCGCTATCTCCCGAGAAAAAACATGCACTACACTAACGGGACGAATGAACAAAAAGCAGTTGACGCGCCCGGAAACACGAAAAAATCAATCAATCAACCACAGCAGTTGACACGCCCAGGAACACAAAATCAATCAATTCTTGTTCCTCCACACTTTCATTCACTAATTCAGTTCCGGAGGGGGATGGGGGATGGTGCTCTATGGAACAGGGTGGAAAGTGAGCGATTGGCATTCTGCGTTTGTTCCTTTAGGGGCGAGCTCCACCGCAAAGACACTGGCTTGCGGTAAGCGTTGGTTGCGTTGCGTGGTCTTTCCATATTTGATGTACGGCCTCGCTTTCGGACCGGCGGCCGGGCGGCGTGCTTGCAGCATGCGAGGCACACCCGGGGACTCCCTTAAAAGATTTAGTTTCCCTGGAGGTGAATGAAAGGACATTTAGGCGGGAACATTACAGCGGGACTCTCCACGTGATATATGGTCGCAGAGGCTGGAAAGTTCCGACCTTTCTCTTGCCACTGAAAATACGAATGTGTTGGGCGGTCTTCAGAGGGTGTTTATTTTTCTTTCGGCGCCTCATGGAAGAAAATTTTATGTTTTACAGTGTCGCGTGTTAGAGAGTCAAAAATGAAGGATGGAGCACAAAACCAGTGTATTCTCTGCCAAGAGGTTTTGAATGTTTCGTCCCTTTCAAAACAAAGGAAAACAACTAGTCTTGTTATTGAACTTCTTTGATTTGGGACAGGAGTTTTATTTTCGCGTTGATAGAAGGCGAAATAATGGGTTAAGAAAATTTAATGAAAATTGATTTAAACTTTTTATGAGGCTTCTTAATACAGAGTGTCACTAAGAGAGGAACAGTTCACCTTGTGTTCGAGAAGAATCACCGGAGAGATATCAATTTTATTGTGCATTTTGTGACAGTCTCTTGCTCGTAATTGCGGTGCTCCTTTTTATATAATTAACTTTCTCGGCACTTCCATTACTGCAACATAAAGTTGAGCATCTAAATAAGAAGTTGTTTCTTCAACAGTTCTGTAAAAGTAAAACTCTTAACGTAAAACCTTCCACCATTCGCTAATTTTTTTTTAAGTATGATATATTTAGTAAACGCGTTGTGTATATAAATCAGTCCATACTAATTTCTAATGAATCCAAAAATTTCCTTAAAAATAATTTAAAATAATAGCAAAAAATTACAATATAGTGTTACTATATCATACTTTCTCTGATTACTTCCGAAATTTGCTCATTAATAGCAGTAATAACCACAAAACAGCAGTGCAGTCTTTGAGGAGTGCGAAGTCTTCAGAATTTATCCTCTGTTTAATGCAAGATCAGGCTGCTACTACTACTGCTAATAATACTGATAAAGCTAATAACATTAATAATATATTATTTTTCATTAAATTTACCATTTGAGTGGAAGTATAATTCAGGATAACAGGAAAACCATAATCAAAATGACGGTCATACATTTTGAGGCAGTTGATTTGTGATCATTTTCTTTATTATAAAATTCGCATTAAAACTTGTCTGATCTTCACCCTTTGAGACACACGCTTACACGTACATGCATTACACTTCCAAGCATGTCAGGGAGAAACCAGTCGGGAGCTTAGAGCTTTGCCTGGCTGGGGCGGTTGCCCGCTGGTAAGAGGTACCTGATAGCTAATGCATAAGTTCGTGCGGATCTCACCCAGCATCTCATCCAGCGAGGGAAGTATACTTCACGTGATCAAAACATGCACTACACTTACGGAACTAATTATCATAGCAGTTGACGCATCCGGAAATACGAAATAATTAATAAATTGACTTATCAAATACGCTTGAACAAGATCTGCTAGCACTTCATCATCACTTTGAAGATGTGAAGATGAAGTGCAATGAAGATGAAAAACAATAACATGTTCTATCAACTATAATGTCTTAGTCTTATACCTTTTATTTCGCAGAACTTTTTTAACTTGAGTGATCTTGAACGGGCTGAGTGCTGTAGTCAGAGGCCATCCCGAGAGTTGTCACTTCGTCGATGGATATGAGCGACCACCAATGCCTGTCAAAGTATTATTAACCGCGCATGATGTATTCAAGAACAGTTGACAATTCTGAAAATTAATACACGTCTACTTCGAGCAGGCTTTCCAGGTAATTTTGTCACTTCAGGAAGTTCATGCTCAGTTCATTGATTGATTTTTGCCAGGCACGTCAACTGCCACAACCTTTAGTTAAGTCAGTTGAGTAAATGTTTTACCGTTAAATGTGGCGGTGTTCCTCCCCCGTTGAATGGGGAGGTTTAGCACTGACCTATACGCCATTTTGTGGGAACTTTCTTCCTTCACGTATCTCTCAAAGAGGGACAGCGCTCCATTCTGCACAAGCTTTAAGCTTGTGAAAGAACTTCCCACATATTTGATAATGTAGTGCACATAAATGTAAGTGTATGTGAATAAGGGGAGAAGCTAGGATGAGGAAGACGAAGAAAGATCGTGTGTAATCCGTGACGCGTTTATTAGCATACTGCTCCGGTATTTGACTGGTATTGATCAGAAAAACCACTGACAGCGTTTAACACTCGCCGAGGCCTCTACCGCACCTGAGGCAAGACTGCATTTAAAAATTGTTATGACATGTGTTACACAAACACCAGTACAACAATATACGCATGTAATGTACTCCACTAGATTATTTCTTTGATTGTAATGTAAGCGCCTTTGCTCTTTGTCGCAGGGGGCGCTGCTGCTGGCTGTGCTAGCGTGCCTGGGCTCCGCCAAACCGCCTCCGGGCTTCGTCAAGAAGCCTGAAGCTGACGAGGTGAGTGAAACAGAGGAGGTGATCGCTCACCTGTCACCTGCGCTGCAGTCAATCCCCTTTGTCTTCTCTTTGCTCCGTGGAGTGCGCACGAATTATTTAGTAGCCCGACAAATACAACTTGGGAAACAGCACTCGGGTCGCACTGCCACTGGACATGGCAATGCTGCCCAGGGCTGGGATTTCGTGGAATAAATATGTGTAAAGATGTTGATAACGTGAAGTAAAATACGTAGTTTTATTTTCTCGCTGCGAAGTGGAGGTTATGTAATTCTGTGCGGAAAATGGCGAATTTTCGGCAGAAAACTACTAAAGACCTTGGTAACGAAAAATTTTCATTTTGGGGCTGCTTTACTTGAAGTCCCTGGCATATTTAAAAAAAGGCTCCATCGCATTCTATTCAGTTTTGCTGTTGGATGGTGTGATTGTCGTTTAAGGCAATGGCGCAGGTATCATGTTCGCTGAAATCTCTAATTTTTAGAAAATTGCAAAAATTCAAAATTATTTCGAGTCTTTCTACAACTAAAATATGATAGATAGAGATTTTCTCCCTTATTTAAATCCGCTTCTTACAGATAGATTTTGAAATAAGGTTATGTACAATTTTTCGAAAAGAGTACTTTCCGTGTAATTTTTCGTGAAAATTGGGCGAGAGAGTTCGTGCTGTTTTAGCACCACTAATTTTACCTGTATTCCGACATTTAACCATTATTCATTAAATGGCTGGAACAGCTGAGCATTTGAAAAAAGTATCACACGCAGTGTGTAATACGTTTTACATTAGTGCCTCGCGGTAAAATTTCGTGTTTGAATAAAAAATTATGACATCTATTATGTTCAATTTTCATCACATTATTTTATATGAGAACCAATCAGCAATTGCCACTGCCGTGAGAAGCAACTGGGGAGAGAATCCCAAAGCTCAAACAACAAACTGCGTCATTGTTAAAATACTCTATAGCTTGTTTCAGAACTCCGGACATACCAATAATAATAGTAACAACTGAAATTTGCGCTAATGTGCATATATTTTAGTCACACCACTGGATTTTTTAACACCTGTCGTCGGTGACTTACTAATATTGATTATGTTCGTTCTAATCTTATTATAAAATATTCCCCCAAGAGGACGTGATATTTTTTTTACTGTGTGCAATACATGTCTTTCTCAACATAGCGTAATATCTCTTTTATAAAAGAACTGATCGTGTGATTCAGGATTAATTCATAAGACACAATATTGTATGGATATTTCAATTGTTTAACAGAGTTTACTGTTCGTCGTGAACAAAAGTACAAATAAGAAGAGTACAATGTTTTCCTTATCATTGTGTCAAAGCTATTTCTGAAAATATGAGTTTCCAGTACGTTCCAAGTACAAAAGAAAAGGAAAGTTAATGTTTCCCCCTTGCGCGTTGGAAAATTTGGTTTTATTCAATGGGTCATGACAACCGTCCCAATGATTTGCTTAAGAGCTGCGCGGATCATTTTATCTGATAGTTTATCCGTGATGAACGTCAGATCTGAATACACACTAAAACCCAAAGAAACAAAAAATCATCTCTAGGAGAAGTGCATAGATACTAAAATTGTTACTCGTGGGTGTTGTGAGAATTTCGTTTCTTTTTTATTCGAGGTGATAAAAGTACAAAGTAATACCATTACAAATAGACATGTACTTTTGATTCTGATTAGTGATTTTTTCCCCACCTTTCCTCTTCTCTTCTGCAAACTCACTTACGCTTACACACAGACTGACAAATACACTCAATTACACTTACTATCACGCATGTCCAGGTACCAGCCGGCAGATGCGTCGGCTTAGACCTGATGTCATCCCACGGAGATAATTGGAGAGAGAAACTTCCCGCAAATTGAAGTGCAGGTCGGCACCAACTTTTTGATACATATTGGGGAGAAACACAGCTAACTACCTGTATATTGCATAAATTACATTTACGGAGCATTTGACCCAAGTATTTGATCCACCCAGAAACCCCAAACGCTCCCTCCTTCCACCTTTCTCTACGATATCCATGATACCCATGCCGGTCATTTGATCTGACAGCACAGTCCATGATCTACGTCGCGTCGAAAGGAGAGCAAAAACCGAAACCTGAAGAATAAAAAATGGAGTTCAGTGTCCGCCTCGAGCTGAAGTGGATAAGCGGCGCCGAGCTATCGCTGGCGGGATCGGCGACCGTGGACTTTCTACCGAGCGCCGCCCTCCGCCTCTCCATTAGCCACTTTCTCGATTGTTGGCTGCGCGGAGAGAAACACGCGTCGCGTCGGGAGCGATAAACGCGCGGGCGCTGCACCGCCGCGCTGAAGCCGCTCCAGCTGTCCCTCGCCTGCCGCCACCGCTACCCGCCGCCCCCTACCGCTAGCACGCACCATCCACCAACCACCGCCCACCCTCCCCGCCCCCGTTCACCACCTACTGTCCACTGCCCACAATTCACTGCCCCCCCTTGCTCTTCCCCTTCCTCCGCCCTCCCATCCGCAGTCCCCCGCCCGTCGCCCCGTCGCCCGTCGCCCGTCGTCCGTCGTCCGTCGTCCGTCGCCCGTCGCCCGCCTCCCGCCACCCGCCGCCCGCCCGTTTGCCACCGCACATCGCCCACAGTCCACACTCCATATCCCTCCGCCCACTGCCCATCGCCCATCGTCCATCGCCTACCGCCCACTACCCGCCACCCACTGCCTGCCGCCCTCCACCCGACGCTCACCAACCGCTGCGCCGTCGGCCGCTGCGTCTTGGAGCCTCGCTGATCACCTGGCGCGGTACAACCGTGTTGGCAGACGACGCTGGATAAGCTGAGTCACTCAGTACCTTTTTGAATGGTCACCCCCTACATGTAGTGATTTTTTTGTAATTTTTTATTCAGTAAACAGTTTCAACTAGAGAGCACGTCACTAACGAGTGCAACGTGTTCATTCTCAACAATAGCGGAAGGTGCGATATTACAAATGGTGTAAATGTGAAAAGGTTGTATAGAATGTGTCTGTCGATGGCGTTTTGAATTGTCACTCCATGGATCGTAATTTTGCAGTTTTCCTCTCTATTCCTTTCATTAGAAAATCCCTTTACAGAAGAGAAAGGAACAAAGGAGTACTAACAGTTTCATCGTGAATGATTGCGAAGAAGGGTGGCATTTCTGGATACGGTGACAAAAAAAAAGTCGATTCGGTTTCAGGTTGTCATTGCAAGCAATGTTATTTTTCTGCAATTCTTCCTACATGTCTTTACCGGAGCTAAGGACGCTAAAGTTACCAACGGTACAGTTCTTCGTCGTGTGTGATTGCTGACGTATCTCGATACGATACTTGCATCGATGCTCGATGCATCGATGCTCTCCTGCACTATATTATCACATGCCGAGAGACCGGTCGGAAGCTTAGAGCTTTGTCCTAGCTGGCGCGGGGTGCCGCTAGTGGGAGATACCTGGTTGGGGAAATCTCGCTAGGCGACTGTAGGTCGATGTCGGATCTCATCGTCAAGTAGGCGAAGATCACCGCCAATTCCCGAGCAAAACATGCACTATACGTACGGGACTAATGACCTTGGTAGTTGACGAGTCCGGAATTACTAACAATCAATCAATCAATATCCTCGTCATTATGTGATGATATAGATTTCGTGGTGGTTTGCATTAGGGTATTTATAAAATAAATACTGTTTTGCTGACGTGAGTGTGCAACGTTCTTTAATTTTTCGTTTCATGAACTCAATATGCTCATGAAAAATCCATGAAAAATCGTTGATTATCACTGTGTTAAGGGTACATGTTCAATTAATACCCCAACGTGAAGTTAAAACTCTACAAACTATCATTCAGAATTCAGAATAACGATCAAAATCACTCAATGAAGTCACTAAAACATAGATGTGGACAAAGTACTTCGAGTCGTCCATGGAACATGAATAAAAATGTAGTACATGACAGATTACGTAACTGCTTCAACAACATAAAAAAATAAATGAATAGAACAAAATTGGTGAAGTAAACATTGATTTGACACCAACTGACTACTGAAACAACATAAAGTTTACATGTATAAATTAAATATCTTACATGTAAACATTGGGTCTTAGGCTATTACAAATGTAAAAAATGTAAACGTCAGTTGTGTTTACCCATTCTAATAAGAACCACAGCAAAACTGATTCAGAAGTGACTCGTTTTATTTTCCAATATACATGACATTATCCAGTACACATAATTATAACTTTTCGTGGGAAGTAATGCTTTCATGGTGTTGTAAGCTTCTTTTAATATTTCATTTAAATTTTTTTCATGGTCATCATAAATACTTTTTCATTTATTTTTTTTTTCAAATTTCAATAGGACGTTTTCAGAAGCAATACGTCGTCAACTGTATGACTCGAATGGTAAAGTTGAGCATGAATATCTTAAAATTAAAGTTATATTCAAATGAAAACAAAAACAAATATTGAACGTATAATGCGGATAAGGTGGTATGGCATTCATACAATTGTATCCCGCTCTATCCACTTTTTCCGTTAATTGATATAGTATACATATGTTTGTGTTTTATATTATTTTACTATCATTCTCACACCTTTTGAGTTTTGGGATTTATCTGAAACAATTATGTTGCAATCTGGAATGAGTTAGTAATAAATGGAGTTAATATTGGGGCAACTTGTGACATTACAATCACATTTGTGATTTTTTAAAATGTGAAAATTGATAGAACAATACTCGTGTTTCCACGGCTATTCACGAAAGAGTATTAAAAAAAAATTTTGAAAAATATACGACTGGATAAAACTAGTCAGACAGCAAAACGATAATATTTTCGAGAAAGACCCATCTGTTTTCCAAGCTAGAACTTCAGGATTAAACGCGAAATTCGTTCCAAGAACTGACGTGCACAGCATTTACTTAGCTGGCGACTGCGCTGTTTTTGCCGGTAATCTGATGGCTTCTCAAAATATTCATATATTCCTTGTGAATACGGAGCATTCCATCAATATTAATTCCCACCATCGTTCATCAATCATGATCACTCTATTATTATTCTTAAGAGTAAAAGTCAAATGAGAATCATCTCTTGACTTATCAGTGATTTCCGACGAGACAACTGCCAAGGTTATTTCCCGTAAGTTGAGTACATATTTTAGGGCGGGAACTGGCGATGATCTTCCTTACGTCAGCTTGTTATTTCCCAAGGAATCTCCCACCAACATGGTACTGCCTCAGCTGCGACAGAATAGGGCAAGTAAGACGAGTATTGTTCAATTCATGAATTGATTGTGAAAGGTTCGTGGCCCATTATTATAGTACTGTGCCGACATTTGCATGGTGTTGATTGGAGAAATCACGGGAAACTACCGATCTGAGAATACAGCCGTAATAATTATCCTTCAGATAACTGCTGAATTCCACCTGTCTAGCGAGTGTCGAAAATCCTGCCACCGTCGGTTCTTGAACCTAATACCTGCCAGTTAGAAGCACTGTGCAATGACTACAGTTGATGCTCTGAGTCATCTTTGCCAGTAAAAATCGCCTCTATAATTACCTGACCAATTAAGGGGAAACTTTAAAGAATGGGCCATCTCCTACGCCTATTGACTGAAATAAGTGAAGTGAATTTTGAGAAATTTTACGTGACTTTTTTAATATAATATCAATTTAAAATAATGTTTTTTTTTTAACAATACATAAAGATACATATAGAATTTTCGTTACTTCAGAAAATTTTACCAGATTAATTTGATTTTGATTTAAATTTTACTTTTTAATCTATATTGGTAAAAGTAAAGTTATTTATGTGGTTAGGCGGAAGATTTCATCAAATCACAAAACAGTGAAGCAAAGTATTTCGACGGTTTGCCAGTTGAGATGGCTCGCATTATGTTCTAACAGAACGGGAACGGTCAGGGCCAACGAAACAGCGGATGCGAAGCAACGAGTTAGCGGTGGTGCTAGAAGCCCCCAGCGACCTACGCCGGGGGTGAGGGAAGCGGGGCGTGGGGGCGGTCGAGTAACTCGCGTTGAGTTGGCGCCTGCGAAACGAAGTTTGGCGCGGACCTTCGCAGTTTAGGTGCCGCGGCGTTTAATTAACGAGACAACGCTGGCTGAAGAGGCGTGGGCGGGCGCGGAGGCGGCTGTCTGTCGCTTTATGTTCCACTTTGAAACGCTTCCTGGATCAGCGGTCTACAACCCGTTGTTCATGGGGCGCTTGCGGGTTTGCTGTGACCCTTGGAATAATGGAAGTTAAGGGATTACGTACAGCTGTTTGTCGCTACATCTCCTTTCGTCCTTGAGTATTTATGCGGTACATGGTTTTCTTAGCTGAATACGAACTATTTGTCTTTAAAATGGTTAAGAAGAACTCTTAGAATAATGGAAGTTAAGGGATTACGTACTGCAGTTTGTCACTACATCTCCTTTCGTCCTTGAGTGTTTATGCGTTACATAATTTTCTTAGCTGAATATGAAACATTTCTCTTTAAAAAGGTTCGGGTAATGACTAAGACGGTTCTTGTAAAGAATAATCAAATCTTCTTCTTCTTCTTCTTCTTCTTCTTCTTCTAATTCTTTTGGTATAGGTGTTCATCAATCTTATTCAAAGACAAACGGATAGGAAAGTATTATGCCACATACATAAAATTGCAATTACACATCCTTCTGTGTTTCAATTTTTTGCATTACTCTGAAAGATATCTGTTGTTTGTTGTCGTAAAAAAATATTGGTTCTGTAATATAAAAAAGCGAGAACGTATTGTATGTTGAATGTTTCGAGAACGTATTGTAAACATTTTTAATAGAAAGCCCACTATTATTGGGCAATTTTTTTAGAACTTAATACCCAATATCTAGGCTAATTATTTCGTAATTCCCCTCTGAACATCTGAACTCTGAAAAATAATAAAGTCGTACATAGGTGTTTCCATAAGTTTCCGGGCTGACCAAGATATTGCACATCAATTGGAAAACCTGAGAAGTTTCTAGCTCTGAGAAGTTTCTAAACCTGAGAAGTTTCTAGCCCCATTGTTATAATGTTATAAGTTTGATTCATCATCTCACTCAGTTTTGTGAATAGAGGTTCCTGAGTTGAATGATGTGTGTGAAATCTCATACTGATTAGAAGACAATGCACCTGTGCTTACTACTCAGATTGCAAAGAATGTTGTGGTCTATGGATTTATAGTGTTGGGCCATTCACCCTTAAGTCCAGATGGTGCACCACTTACGAACTGTTACCACTTATCGAATCTCAAGAAAGACCTTCGGAGAAGAATGTTTGAGAGAGTATGAGATGAGAGAAGCGTTTTCTGACCATATTGCGAACAAAATTTCGGAGTATGTTTTCAAAAGCTTAGAAAGGTTAATATATAGCTGTGAAAATCGGTTGGAGTAAAGTATGATTAAGTTAGAAAGTTACGTAATTTTTCTTTGAATCAAAAATAGTAGTGAGGACAGAAACTTAAGGCGTCATTCACGTACCCATGACCTGATTCGTGGCCCATACGTATACAATCACTTAGGTGTGTTTGCAACAATGATAATAAATATATTATATTTATATAAATGTCTCAAATGTTGGGGAATAGAGCTTAAATATTATTAATGTAATAATTACTGCGTTTTTATCTAGAAACATACATATTTTGTAGTATAACATTTTAAAAATAATTTTAACATTCACTTCTCTAAGTATTTTAGATGTTTTTAATAGAAAATGAATTGCAGAACCTTTCTGCTGTGTGCTATTCTTGTTCTCAAGATATTAAGAATTTGAGTGTTAAAAGAGAAAATCACACAAATGATGTTAAGATAAAAAGTAATTACCTGGAAATCAATTATTTCTTATATTTTCTCGTTTAATTGTTCTTGAGGAGACATAACTTTAAAAAACTGAAAGCACTTCTCTTTTCTTATCTGCTATTTAATGTGTCAGATACTTTCTCTTACTTCACTTATTTAGTACTGCTTCATTATTTTAAGTTACTAAAAAGAACATAACTGCGTGTAAGTAAGCTTGTAAAAACGTTTCCCATTGTTTAGTAACGTTTGGTGTTGTGATGATGCGATAAAAGTGTTCTTGTTAATTATTCGGAGCGAAAATGTATTTATGAAAAGTTAATGATTTGAGTGAAAACAGAAGAAACAAAATATAATATCTGAGAATTAAGATAATTCACTGAATCCATCATGGGATCAGCTACGAGCAAGTAATAAATGCCTGAGAGATACTGTCCATTCACACTCCAGCCAGAATTTCTTTTTAGCAAGAAATTTGTCAAAATCGTAATTAAATTAAGAAATCAATTTAATCATTATTTCTAAATAATAAAAACATGCATGCAGACTTTTATTTCAAAGTTTTAATTTTAATTTAAACTTTACATTGTAGTTATGTAAATGTAAATTTACTTACGTGATCAGGAGAAAAAGCCGGCCTTTTTCATCCTTATCGAAAATGATTATCTTGAAACCTTTCTGAAGAAAATAAATTTCTTGTGCAGATTTTCTCATTAACTTATAAATTAAATATTGTTAATTTCAACACTAACAGGAAGCAGCATATTTTTTGTATCAATAAATTAAGAATCGTTCTTTGTTTGTTTGTTTCCAAATACGATACATTCTACACTATGTTTAATATAGTATTACGAAACTATGGAATGTATAAAATATCTGAAGTGACTTTCTACAACTCTTGGATACGCTTCTTTCAAACCATTTCTGGATTGACCATCGCGGTCTGCCATGAAGTTGCACTTGCAAGATAATTAAACCGTTTTACATTTAGAACCGGCAATGCGCAAGACGCACTCTCTCAATTTACTCTGTGACTTGCAAAATTATTTTCGAGTCGAATGCTCAACTCTCATATTTATCTTTTATAAAATTGAAGTTAGATTTCAAACTTCTCTTGACACGAGTTTTTTTTTCAGATGCGAGTGTATTGCAACTATTGAATATCTTAATATTGATATTTCTTATTGCAACTAACAATAAGGATCATCAATATTAAGATATTCAAAATCTTTCTGGGGAAGAAAGTATGTTATTTTTCTATGTCTCTCCTGCAGCACCTACAAACAAAAAGTGCATACGCGCCCAATTAGCGTCGAGCCATCTAGATCTAGTTCATATCCGTTAAAAACAGATTTGCCCTCGAGACTTCGTTAGAGACCTACCGTGTAGCAAATTAGTACCGTCTCAAGAGTTTTGGAAGGCTTCAGTTTTTGTTTTCTCCTCTATTATATTTGTGGGTCAAATCTCCATTTCGGAGATTACTGAGAATTTTTTCCGAGATGCCGCCGGACGAACTTCCGAGGTCCATCGTGAGGTTTTGTAGCTTTCCCTCCTGTTCCACCCAGGTCGACAATTCTTCAGACCGTGATGGGTTGGCGGAAGATTGAGATAGAGATGTCTAAAAACTTGGTAGCAAACGGGAGCACATTAAATTGAATGTATGATCAGCAGGGAAATTGAAATATTCCAGAACATATCAAACTTAAATCATTGGATTTATTGTACAGACTGAATAATTACTGAAAATTAATTAATAGACGGGTAATATGGCCAAATAAAAATGTGAGAAACTGAAAAGTTATTTCCATAACCTTTTTCCCTTCGTTTTCTTTACAAAGTAAGAATGTAAGAATTCAGACCATGACTTACACATATTACATTGGATATATTTATAAAATAAAGCGCATAAAAAGTAAAAAAAATTCCTAATATGAGCTATGATACTCAAATTTACATAGAGTGACTTCTGACATCATCAGCTGTGACGCGATTATCCAATCGAGAACTTCAATACCAAATATTTAAGTCGCAATGAAGTTCCCGATTGAATCACTGTTTTCAGCTAATGATCTGTCGAATGTCTCTCAATTTAAATCAAAGTATATTTTAAATTTTATTAAAAATGAGAAGATAGAGTTTTATGTGAAAAATGTAATACATCTTTTCTGAAATATTAAATCTGTGCAAAGAAATATTAATTATTTCACAAAGCATGACTTACAATAAGCATTGTGGGAATTCTGATGCGATGTTGACGTTCTTATGCGAAAAAAAAATTGGTCATCTTCGTCAATATAGTATTTTTATTCAGATAGCCGGCTTTCGACAGCTTAGCCGTCATCATCAGTCTCCCTGTTTTCAGCAAAAGTCGGTAGACTGTGCCTAGTGTGACTGTGTCGATAGACAGTGTACCAACTTTTGCCGAAAGCAGCGAGATTGATCATGACGCCAAAGCCGCCGAAAGCCGGCTATATGAATAAAAATACTATGTTGACGAAGATGACCTCTTTTATTTCATCGCTTAAAATAGGGAGTTCCCTCGCCGAATAATATTACTTTAATTCGTTCGCCGCCCCGGGCGGGCAGTAGACTTGGGCGAGGAGGCGAGCGTGTAGCGCGTCGTCGTCGAAGGCGCCAAGGCGGCCGTGGGAATGCACCGTGTCACGTGCAGGAGGATGTGGGAATGGCCCGCGGGCGACGCCGCGCCACAGCCGCAGCCGCGATCTGGATCACGGTGTTCCGCAGGGTCGTGGGGCGGGGCCCGGGCGACGCGGGCACTTTCTCGCCTCTCTGGAGCTCGTCAGGGGGCGAGGTGAGCCTCGTGGTGTTAGTGGATCACCAGCCTTCCACTTGGTGCCTGCCCGGGTGAGCATCACACTCGCTTCCGCTGGAATTTGCGCGCGAAGCAACGAGGTGCGGCGAAAGGAGTTTCCCGCGTTTCATTTCCGTCACGTGGCTCTCGCCCTCCATTTGGACGGCGTTCTCATATTATTTCTTCATTAAGCTGTAGAAAAAGTGAATTCATATAGGTAATATTGTAATCAACTGACCTGGATGGCCGAGATGCCTAAGAGCATGTAGAGATCCAGCGCTTTGGTTCGAAGGTTCTCGGTTTTGAATCTTACCTTGAGCATGATTTTGTATCCCTTGTCTCTCATGTCTGTGTTGTCGCGGAGTGACCCCATATCAGAGGAGCCCGCACGTGTATTTGAGTCTAATGTATGATCGAAATCCGTCCCATGAGGTCGTAACGGGTAAGCGGCTGAGTGAGTGTCCTAGAAAAAATGCATTCAATTTATCTAATAAACTGAAGATTCACGAACAAGGTTATATAACAATGCAGTATGTGTGTACCACGTTGTTGAACACTTCGAAGGCGTGGCTTTTATTGCGAGACGTAGAGGAAGTGTTTACTCTCAAATCCTCAATCCTCCTTTCTCCTGACTTCATGACAATGAGATCGTGAATTTATCGATGAGTAAGATGGCGAGTGAGTCAATAATTAAAATCTATACACTGATACTCGTATGTTGCCGCCTATGATAGGAGGCTTCTTTGCTCGATGAATATTCACTGTCACCAATATCGAATGCGTAGCGTTGCCACATTGAACGACGAAGGTAAGTGTTATGCGTGGGTGCCCGGAGGCAAACGAGACCAGGAGGAAATACCTCTCAACAAAACGTTTAGCTCTGGTGCAGTGAAAAGTTTTATTACGTGGTTTAGTTATACAAAGTATTATAATTGTGTAGTTATTTTTTCTGATTCGCATTTATCATTATTTCCACTTTTAGGCCATGTCTTGGAGGCGTGTTCTCTTTTCCTCCTTTCTGGCTGAATAGGCGGACTCATTAGGCGGATTAGACTCGTGATTATGAAAAAAAAAACATCTTGCCCGGGTTAACATCCCACTAACTTCAGCTGGAATAAGACTTCAGCGGACAAAGAATTGAACTGCGAGGATAGGGGTTACCCCGTTTCATTTCCGTTGTCAAGTGGTTCACGTCTTCCATTAGAGCTCCATTCTGGCATGTTTTTAATCATTAGCCTCTTCCCATGTTGAGTTTGCAAATGTAAGAATGCGTTGTTAAGAAATTAGACGCCTATCTTATTAGCCGTTTTTCAGTAATCAAGAACAAGCATCTAAAGTCATATTGTAAAACGTTATAATTCATGGAACACAGCTTATCCTGTAATCGTTTTTTATTTTTGTTTTCAATTTCTGCTAGTAATTTCTTGGTTGCTATAGTGTATGAAATTCTACAATGACACCTGAATAGTAAGAGAGTGATCTTAAAGATAGCCAACAGCTAATTAACATGAGTTAAAATGTATTAGGTAGTTTTATGAAATCATAATTTCCCACATAAATATTTATACTTTTTTGAATGCAGTTAAAATTCCTTTGAATATTTAATCTCGTTACACTTGCGCCGTATTGTTTAAGAGCAGTTATAAGATAAAAAATATTCAAATTAAACGAAACGGACAAAAAGCAGATCAACGTACTTGGATTATTTATATAAGAGAACTTTGAGATAGAATTGTAGGGACGATGTAAAACAATTTTGTGAACTGTGATATAAAGGTAAAAAATTGTACAGAGTAAATTATCAGAGGAAACAGTTTGTATAAACATTAATTTTGAAACTCATTATCACAAAAATAAAATTTTCTTTGTATTTCATTTTCATATATAGTTTCTTCGATATGTTCCTTGTTTTAGATTCATTGTGTATATCTAAGTTTATGCAAAAATAATCCAGTTCAAACTCTTCCAATTTGTTTTACAATTAGTGAAAAGGTAGGTACGTGATCCATACCAAAATCACGTGGTTACGAATGGAAGAAGTACACAAAATATTTTACCAGTATAATCGAAAGAAATTATACCTCTGACACTGTGTACTTTGTTCTGAAATATTCCGACAACAAATGATTATTTACAGCAAAATACGAGATGACGTATTTGGTTGAACTCGTAGAACTTATCTGGTTAATCATTATCATCGAGTTCTTTCATGTTTTTATTCCACAAGAGGTGAAAGAGACAGTGAAATTCAACTAATGGAAATGCTCATCCACCGAAACTTTTCCGCTTCGTAATGAATTTACTCCACTATTACTCAGATTAATAAATGTGATGACATCATTTAAAAATCTACAATAGAATGAAGAAAAGCGGAAACCATCCAGGACACAAGAATCAGAATTATACCAAAATACCTTTAGCTGGAAATTTTAAATTAATTAATTAAATATAATTTATTTAAATTTCAAGCAGTCAATGAAATATAATTTCAAGCAGCGAGAATGCTCGATGAAAATAAGATGTGTGGGAAATATGGGTGCAGTAAAGTTAGAAAAATCTTCATATTCACCATACGAGAAACAGAACACCCCAAATACATTGTTTCATGTCGTACAGTATTAAGTCTAGAAGACTCACGAAATGAGTACGGTTTACAAATTCAGGAATAATACTACCACTATTCACTGTGAACACATAGATGATAATGTTTCTGTATTGTTAATTCTATTATTTTTGAAAAATAATGTTAAAATTTAGTGTTTCTACTATAAAACCTGTTAATAACACTGGACGATAAAACATTCCAAAACAAAAAACAAACAAAAAAAACACAACATTCGGTAGAATACAAAACTCAACTTCGTTCTAAACTAAAATCCTCCGTGTTTTAAATTTTCTTAATGTCAGATTTTTAAAAAAAAAGACAGGGTAGTACTTATAAATGACTTTCTTGAATTTCACTCATTTTTCAGAAAATGTTGGAAATGATACAGGGAAATCATGTGAGTATCCCCCAAAATTAAAATATTTTAATGATCTTCGGGACTGCATAAACTAGATGTACTTACCAAGCTCAAACATTTTTAGTCTGACATTTATGCGCGACACATACATCCAGACATCACGAATACCCGTACAAAGTTACGAGTATTTTCTCTCTATCCAATATTAACCATATATTAGGATCAGATCGATGGACCTTACTCCTAACGAGCGTGCGAAGTTTAAGTCAACAGAATCGTTAACAAGGACTTTACCACCAAAAATTTGAGATCATATTGTTGAGATGATTCCAAAGCTTTTCGTCATACTATAAGGAGGAAGGAAAGTGAAAAAGGCAAACTAATAATTTGTCTCCAAAATGTGCAATGTAATAATTAAATGCTATTTTATTTTACTCGTGCGCAGTAGGTATAATATTTACTGATGTAAGATGATGCCGGAAAGGGAGAATGAGATGATGGAGGCGTTTGCAATATCCCCGTGAATGAGAATGGTAAATGTTTAATGAATGATAAGTGAGAAATGTGTGAAAAAAGGTAAAAGAGAAACGAAACATTTTAACAGAGATGTCACACAAGTTGGAGTGGAAGTGTGTTAAGGACAATATTTACATTTCCTACGTACACTAAAGTATAGGGAGGAAAATGTTGGAATAATCTCAACAGTAAAATTTCGAATATCGATTGTAAAATCTGTGTTTAAGTTAATTTTCAGCTTTATACACCTTGATCCGTTTAGACTGTTTGAAAGATGGTTAAGGTTGGTGCAGGTGGGAGATGATTTTGTACCCAAATGTAGATTTAAGGTTGGATGGACGTATGTGCCACACATACGTCTATTACATTAGAACCCATTGAGCTGAAGCTTGGTAATGGCATTAGAAGAAATATTTAGAAGCGCCATTCTGGAATCATTAAGATATGTTAATTTTTGAGGCTATACTTCAAGAAAGCCTATGAAATTTTGTATACTTACTGAAAAAAGGATCAAATTGTTTTCTTGAATTTTTTGTTCATGGGGAAGAATGTGCAGTTTGATGTAGCTTGTTAAAATTACAATCGCTCCAATTTTCATTAATAACAGAGACATTTAGAAAATTGAAAAATCTTGATATTTAAAACTCTAAGGGTTTTGGTTAGAAAGATGTGAGATTTCTACTCAATCAAATGTGATTTTTACTTTAAATGAAAGGATGAAAGGTAGTGGACCCGAGTAGTTTTATCACTTGATATTATTAATCAGTTTTAAATTATAGACACTAAATTGTAATACAATCCTAATATTGATATAAAAACGCCTGATAAACACGTTGAACTCTGTTTTTACAATGAATAGTGATTATATTGTTCCAGAATTTGTAAACATCTCATATTTCAATAGTCTTCAAGACTTAATACTGAACGACATGGAACTATGCTTTTGGAGTTTTATATTTCTCATAATTACAGGGAATATGTGGAACTGATTAAACTTTTCTACAGTAACAGTTTTATCCTAGAGCTCCAAATTTTAAAATATGTTCCCACTTTCCAAGCCATTATTCAACCATATTGTTTCTTGTGGGATGGATGTTTTCAGCATAATTCATTCAATTGTAGATTTATAACAGATATCATTCTCGGTTTCAAATATCTAAGTAATTGCTGAGTAATAATACTAAGAGGAGGAAACTTTCAGTATGCTGCAAACTCTCACTTGTTCTTAATAAAGAAGGTTCTGGAAAGCAAAGTGAATGGACCATGCATAGGAGTGGAATGTGAACGATAGTTATAAATGATCTGATGGAGGTGGATGAGGGACATTTTCGAGTGAAGACAAAACCCTCCTATAGTGAGAAATGTAGAGTGCAGTAATGGAACATTCGGAGTGACAACCAAAAATGATCTGCTATGTGCAGTAGAGAAATCAAGTATTAGGTACTTTTGCAACAATTTCATCATCACCCCTTCGAAAACATCCTAACATGGTAATAAAATTGGAAATATAGAAATTGAGCAATGAAAAATGAGGCAAGAAAAATACGTTCGTGCCATCAGATAAGATTTATTTCTGTTTGTATAATTACTCAATCAGAAAACGACCACATAAAGTCACTTTCTCCCTGGAGCACAAACGCGACATTGAGATATCAGATAGGTAAACCAGAATACACACGTTTAATTGAAAGGGAAAGTAAAATAGCCCCCCGACAATCATTGTGCGACGCCCATTGATCCTGACAACGGTCTTTCCGCACGATGCGACGCCCTCTCAGCGGAAAGCAGGAAGAATGCGACCGGCGCATAGGAGCGTGGAGACCTACGGAGGAAAGACGCCGAAGATACCTTTTACGGCCTGGAAAGTGCGGTCATAAAATTTCACTTTTCATCAGATAGCCATTTTATTGGGGTGAGTCGTGAGGTCTGTGTCGTTAGTCCCTGCGAGTGGTCACTTGTGACCCAGCTATGCTCAAGAAACGCCACAGTCGCATTGCCGTTGGCGGTGTCACGTGATGTGCGTCCGTGCGTGACTTTCTTGTGCTTCGGTATGCGCATGTTTAAAACTTGAAATGGCGACGAGGGGTTATTGTGTTTTCTCTCTTCTGTCTCCAGAATGACCTGGAACTATCATTTTACATAAAGGTGGTGACGACATTATTTGATTATTTTTTTTATTATTAGCAGTGCTATTATTAGCACTGTTAAATTTGAATTATAAAAATGTTAAAACTTTATAACTGGTTGTATCAAGTCTTTTAAACTGGTGCACAACTGAAAGTATAAATCACTATTATATAACTTTCGATCGATCTCTGCACTCTGCGATTTTGACATCGGAAAATACGAGTCAAAACGACCAGTTTTGAAAGGAAGAGATTTGAGTGAAGTTAATATTTAAACAGGCGGATAATATACAGTAATAAACTAATATTTGCATTTTAAGTGAAGTCATCACTTTAACATGGGTAACAATAGCACGTGTTCCCATAAAAAACAAACTGAACACTATAAAACATTCTAGAACACCTTTTCTCGCACTTCCAATACACTAGGGTATTAAATTTGTTAAAATTTTCTTAAGATTGTACAAGTTGAGGTATCTCAGGCCATCATTTGTTGTCTGTGCACTATCACTGACCGGTAAGTCCTAGGGTTTAAATCCCGACGGTGGCAGGATTTTCCACACTGGCTACACAGCTAGGCCGAATTCAACCGTTGTTTGGGGAAGAATTCTAGGGACCGGCTGTTCTGATCCGTAGTTTTCCAAGATTTTTCTATCAGTGCCAGGCGAATGACGGGGCAGCACCCTAACAAATGGGCCTCTGATCGCGTGCGATCTTTCTTTCCTTTTCCTATCTTCACACACACTGGCACTTACATGCACTACACATATATATATATATATATATATATATATATATATATATATACACACACACACACACATACATATATATATATATATATATATATATATATATATATATATATATATATATATATATATATATATATATATGTATGTGTGTGTGTGTGTGATGTGTGTGTGGAGAGAGAAAAGGGGAGAGAGAGAAGAGAGTAATTATGGGGATAAAAGTAAGAGGAAGGAAAGACCGCGCGAGATACACGGCCCGTTTGCTTAGGTACTGATTGAGCATTCGCCGGCTCTTAATAGGAGAAACCACAGAAAACTACCGATCAGACCAGCAAGCCACTGGAATTCCCCTCCAGACGTTATCTCTATTCGATCTAGCTACGCAGTTAGTGAGAAGAAATAAAAGAGGTCATCTTCGTCAACATATTATTTTTATTAAGATGTTCGGCTTTCGACGGCTTTGCCGTCATCGTCAGTCTCGCTGCTTTCGGCAAAAGTCGCTAAACTGTCGGTAGGCTTTTGCCGAAAGCAGCGAGACTGACGATGAAGGCAAAGCCGTCGAAAGCCGGCTATCTTAATAAAGCTGATATGTTGACGAAGATGACCTCTTTTATTTCTTCTCATAAGAACGTCAAGAACACCACATCAGAATTCCCACAATACGCAACTAGTGCCGAAAATCCGCCACCGTCCGGCCTGGAAGCTGCATCGAAAAGTCTGTTGTCGCATCCGGTCCGCTCCTCCGGTCCAGGTGGCGCCCAAAATCTCGTCTCGTAATCTTGGCTATGGGTCACGTGGCGTCGCGTCACTGTAGCCCCAGCCGACGCAACGCAGCGCGCGCGGCGCGGCCCGGCTCCGCCTCCCGTCAATATTTGCGCCCCCCGAACGAAAGTGCTACTTCACGAGATTGTGTGCGCGCGTGCACGGTGACGCACGTCACGGCGGCGGCCACGCCCGCCGAGTGTGAGAGGGAGAGGGGGGAGGGAGAGAGGGAGAGTGAATGCGCGTGCGGTCACGGCTGGACGCGCGAGACACAGACCTTGACCAACGAAACGAAAATGATTATTATAGACTGCACGCTGATGTAACACGAAACAAGAGGTTTATGAACTGTGCACGCTGCGGGAAACAGTTTATCGTTACAGCCCGTGTCGCCGTGGTTTCTTAGAGATGCTGTTTAGATGATTATTTCTGTTTGTGAGGTACGAACGCGAGAAAATCAACATCGTGCGTGATATCTGTGATGTGGTAATGAGATAAAGTGGTTTAAATCGCTATTCCTTTCTTTTTTTCAGATTCTGCATTATCTTGTTTAAATAATTAAAACTATTGTAAGACATTCACGGATAACACGCCTAAAAATATTAAAGAAATTGTTGGAATATTTTCATGGTATCGGAAAATGAACCATTATTGAGTCAATTTAATACTTTATTACTGCTTGTAAATTAATATGAGGCGAGTGCTTCTGTCAGCTTCAGAGTGACCAAGGTTACTTTTTCTATAAATATTGCATAGAGAAAGTACACATTTTCCTCGCAGATTGTAGGAATAATGAATGAAACTGGAATTAATTTTCTTACAACTCACCGATATTATTGATTATTCGATGAATTTGTGCTATAGTTGAATGTTGTGTCTAAATCCAAATTGATGGTGAAGGTATTATTTCCTGTTTGAAAAAAACATGGATTCAAACGTGAAGGAAACAGTTTGTGGAAAACATTGGTTAAAGCCAGGAGTATCTACATTATCTAATTCCATGCATTGGTTTACCAGCATTGGCATTGACTATTATTTAATCTATTTTTCATTGAATGGGGAAATCAGTTAGTCTCAAGGTATCATTGAAGATGAAAGGAACTGAGGTTATCCTTTTCCCGTAGATTACGTACAGTTATTGTCGAAATCACATTGCATCATGGGTTTGGTCCGTGTAATCATAATCACTGCTTTAACTTCCCGAGCACTTATAAGTTTAATTTGCAAATCTAGTTGTAATGGAGAATCTAAGAATTTTCAATTTCTTCGTAGATTTCTGTTCAAGATATTTTTGGAGAAAACTGTTGGAAGACGTAATGAGAAATGAGAGGCGAAACATAAAGGTATCTCTTTATAGCTTTTATCTTACGAACCGTCGTTTTTCGGAGGGGAGAATCAATGGCATCACTCTCTTGAAGTATTTAGGTTTTTCGAAGACAGTACTCCGAGTTTGTATTGCTCCAAGTTCTGAAGTTTTTTCTTTCACATCGTTGTTGTGATGTGATGATTTCACCTTCCTCCAGCGGCTGGGATCCTCGTTCTTTCTTTAATTTACGTCTCCCGCTCACATTTTCTCTAATTAATACCGAGATGTTACGCTTTACGTTCTCTTTGTATCTGAACTTGAATGTCATAAATATTGTTAACAATATTTGAATAGTTGAATGCCAAAATTGTTATTAGAACTTTGGCGGGCATTCATAACTCTACATAGAATTAATTTTTATCCTACGTAATAGGTAATCGTGACAAGTACCCAAAGAAGGGGGGGTACTTCGGATAGACCTTCGTTATATTTAAGTCTCTTAGACGATAGAACCGTTACCTACGTCACTGAGGTTGAATATCTGACCCTCTACACTCGCACATAGGGACGGTTTATCTCGAGAAATGAAGATTTATCGTCACCTGAACATGAAACAGCGGTGAGGGGTACTAGGTTTTAAAAGTCCAAACTAGTTCCTAATTCGTACCTGGTCCGAGTGGGCGCAAGAACGTGAACAAGTGCGGGACTGTCTCCGAAGGAACATTGATTGATTTCTTCGTGTTTCCGGGCTCGTCAACTGCTTTGGTCATTAGTCCCGTTAGTGTAGTGCATGCTTTTTCGCTGGAGATGGCGCTGATCTTCCCCCGCTGGATGGCGAGATCCGGCGCCGACCTACCGTCGGCTAGTGGGGTTTCCCCCTAACCAGGACTCTCCCACCAGCGGGGCACCGCCCCAGCCGGGACAAGCTCTAAGCTCCCGACCGATCTCTCGGAGTATGTGGTAGTGTAGTGCATGTTAGTGTCAGTGTGTGTGTGTAAGGGGAGAGGATACGACAAGGAAGAGGAAGGACAGATTGCGCGCGGTCCATGGCCTGTTTGGTAGGGTACTGCTCCGGCATTCGCCTGATGTTGATCGGAGGAACCACGGAAAATTACCGATCAAAGCAGCCGGCCGATAGAATTCTCCTCCAGACAGCGACTGAATTCGACCTAGCTTGAAAGCGAGTGTCGAAAATCTTGCCGCCGTCAGGTCTCGAATCTAGGACCTCCCGGTCAGAGGCGCTGCAGTGACTTCCGAAAGAACAGATTTGCTCGCGTAGCCAACCAAGTCCGAGCAATGAACGCTTCCAACCAACTTTCAGCGCACGAGTTGAAGCTGCATTGAATCATTAAGCGCCGCTCCGCTTGAAATTTTCGATAGCCGCAGTTGCGAACGAAAGTAATAAAAACACGGGACCATCCAGTGAAAGTCACAAGTCGACTTCTGCCGACGTTAATTATTAAGGACGAGAGTTTACCCTCGCAGCTGCCCTTTCAACGCGGAGACTTGCTTTGTGTAATTATCGCAGAGCTTCCTTCCGGAGAAGTCGGATAATGGAAGAGTGATGAGAAATATTTCGAAAAACATGGCCTTGCTTAATGATGTTTCTCTGTCAGAAATTCATTTTCCTCTGGCATAATGCGCCCGTTAATTTACAGTTTGTTATTAAAACAGTTTGGAATAGTAAAACTGCTCAACATTATATTTACTAATTCCAAATTTCAAACGAGCTCATCGTTTCTTTTTCCAGGTAACCTATTTCAGTCTGTTTTCAGTCGTTTATCTAACGTTCCTCGAGTACTTTAAAAATAATAGATTTAGTTTGAAATTTTCAAACCTAGTATAGTATTTATTCGGACTGTTTCACGAGTGACAAAATAAAATGCCAGAGCAATGTTTATCATGTTTTATTTTTCTCTATCACTCATATGCAATCTTGAACGATTCTAAAGTCAATCCCAAATCAGCATAGTACAATTTTGATTAAAATAACATATTAATACATGTCTTGCCGGAAATGGAATGAATTAAAACGTAGCGATTAATCCTTGGGATTAATTAATTTAACTCTAAAAAAGTTGACTGCAAGTAAATTTTTAAAATCTTACTAGTTTGGTTTTAGAGAGGAATCTACAAAGTAGATTGGTAATAGACTCCCTGATTACACCACTTCATCTGAATTTATGTCATGTTTTATTGTCAGTGAACATTCCACAATGAAAGAAATCATGAAACCCATTTGTATCTACAACTTCCTACTGACAGGCACATGCGTCATTGTAGAAGCATGCCAACGACTCAATTTCTTTTCTCCTTCCGCCTACCCACGCGGCGAGAGACGAACGTCGACACAGCATCAATTCGCATATCTAATTTCTGGATCTGCTATCTCGCGGCCGAATCACATTGTAAGCCTCCGTGTACAACGTCAAAGTTATATGCGGATAAAATCAGCATCTATTCTAGGCGCAGGCCCGCCTGCTGGTTTGGCCACCCGCCCTCTCCCTCCATCACTCACTCGAATATCCAATGGCCCAGCCACCCGTCCGCTCGCTCACCTTTACTCTAAATCATTCCTTTCCACCCGCCTATCCAACTACCCGGCCCGTCCCCCCCCCCCTCACTCCACTCAAAGCCCCCGCTCACCTGTCTATTCTTCCGGTCACCGAAAAACCCACTTTCGCCAATACATTCAATGAATAACCTTGCTCAATTGCTTTCACATACACTCCAAATGTCCAGCTGATTGTCAACGTACTCACTTAACTGCACCTCCTGTCTCTCTCCCTCTCGGTCCTACTACCACTCTCTTCTCTTTTATTCTCTTTACCCTCATTCATTCTGCTCTAATCTGTTCAGTTCTTCTTTCACACATACAGTTTTCTCCTTAAGGCCGCCTTACTGAAAACTGATCCTCTCTTTCACAATTAATTCTGTTCTCACCCATTTTCATGCTTACTAAACTCTGCCATTCAACTGGACACCCAAAACCCGATTATTATTACATTACCTTAGCAATGGTTGTTATTACTCCCCTTTCGCTGTCAGTCTGGTAACGTCCTCTTCTACTCTTATCTTTTTTTTCTCATTTGTTTATTCACACCTTTTTTGTTAGGTCTTCTCATCGTTTTATCAGTTCAACTTAACGAACTTCCTCTTTCCAACTACTCGTTCCCTTCTACCCTTCCCAACTACTCGGCCATTCACCCTTCCAGTACCCTCGTATTCAAACCCCCCATCACGTACCCAACTACCAATTTGATCACCAACCCAGTAACCCATTCATCATTCATTCAACCCCACTCAATCACCCATCTCATTACCCACCCCTTGACCCGCCTGTCACGCAGTCAATTCCCCCCCTTCACCCGCTCGTTCACTCACTCTATAACTTATTCGATCACCCAGAATCTCCCGATCACTAACTCGATCACCCACGTGATCACCGACCCGTTCGCCCGCCCGATGATGGCCCGTCCATTCATCCACCCGCTCAACGCTCTGTTCCGAGAATTTCTTCTCCTTAGGCCCAAGCGCGCGCGCAGAGAACAGCTGTCAGGAGAAACGCACCTGCTGCTTCAAGAGCAGTCCTCTCGGGGCGCGCGGCTCCTCCGTCTTTCACTCGGCGCCTCCGCCTCCGCCTGCGTCCCGTCGCTCATGATGAATGAGAACGAGTGCTCCGGAGAGCCCCTTCGAATAGCCGCGCCGCAATCGCGGAGAGATGGTCGGCCGGCCGGTGAAAGTAACAGGCCGATGCCTCGTGATTTAATGCCGCCCACCTGCGAGGGGCCTTGGCAAAAAAGCCGATCGCGGTCCCCGTCCTCTGCGGCGCCCCGCTGTTTGTTTGTTCGGAGGCTGGAAAGGGGCGTGGCTCAGTAACAAGAGTGTGGACTCGATGTTGATTGGCTTCCTGGTGTTTCCGGTTGCGCCCCCTCTGTGCTCGCAGTATGTGGAGATTTCTCTTTGCCAGCCTAAACTTCGCGCAGCCGTGTGGTTGTTAATGTCACCGATGAATTAAGTGAAATTGGCAGGCTGTTTTTTGAGCTGTCTTGCCGAGTGCCGTATACGGTCAGTCTTACATAGAGTTGAAAGTCGTAGAACGCAAGTAAGGAAGCAACTAGTGTTCAGTACATGAGGAAATACATTGTAGGTTATCTTCGAAGAAAGTCAGAATTTGAATTTTCATAGAATATACATCTTCTAGGTACAAGAATATGTATCATGCATATGTTGTTGCCACTCACTCATTACTCCACAAGCAATTCTCTTGGTATTCAGAATTTTCAGAAAATATATTGGCAATTCCTGTACGTCGTTTTAACCAGTGTTTATCTGGGAAGTTATCCTATTAAAAAATACCAGGTAGGTTTATGAAATCTAGTGAAGTACAGTATAATGATATATTTCATATTTGCCGAGAACTCATTTAATTAAAAAGTTAAGCGTTGAAATACGAATATTTACTTCCAATGAAAATTGTTCTTTTCAAAATGCCCTCGAAATCCGAAGTGACTGATCTTTGTATATAGAGGTTGGGTCTTTTAAGGTGAAAAACACACCAACGCGTTCCTTACAATATTAGCAAACTAGTGGTGCTACAGAATGGCACAGACTTTCCAGTAGTAAAGTTTTCTAATTTCCTTGGCGTGAACTGCTTTTACGGTCTTGCCCCCATCCTGTTGCCAGCTGCTATCTACTGCCGCCCAAAGTAGATTGTTTTTAAATTTTCTGAACGTTTTGGTTTCTTAAAAAGAGAACCGAAATATTACTTAAAGAAAATATTAAAAGAGTAAAACCTCGTCCTAAATGGTAATTTTCAATGAAAAATCTGGAGCTGTGTTTATGAAAATGATGTTTAACTGTCTATCTAACATCTATTTATCTTTATACAAATTAAGAATATTTATATTTTTATTATAGGATAAATATCTCATTAATGATCTGCCATGGAAAACGTTTTAAGAACCATATTTTAAACTTATGGATATTTTGTTGCCTTTCTGGTAACCTTATACATTATGGTACTTTTGGTAATCTCATATATTATAAAGGTTGTTTGAGAAAAAAAAATAAACTTGCAGTACTCAGCAATAGTAATACAATATTTGCAAAGTAATTATTAAAATTAAGTAGAAACCTCTTCATTGTTAAAGACAAGAAATGGTGAATATAATTGTTAATATATTCATCTTAGAGCATAAATGAATACACACGAGATGCGGATCTTGCTTATACGAATGTTGTACTTAATTTAGTTGGAGATCAGCGGGGATATCATTTGATCTCGTGTAGCTCTTTAGAATTCTTCCAAGGCATTTCCTAACGTTTCTTTCTGATGAACATTACGAATGCTTGGGAATCTTAAAGTACGTCAATATCCCATTTACAAGAACTGTAAGAGACTATTGATGCCTTACTTAAACTCTTGCATGATTCAGAGCTCTCTCACTTGTGGTGTGTCATTCTCAATAAAACCGCTATGTCATTTACGCAACATATAATCCCATGAGGCGTGACCTATTGTTTGCTAACAATAATTTAGGTTTGATCGTGTGTTACGTACAAGTGGTGAAACGTATCACGTTCTATTATATAATCTTCAGATGAATTACAGTTTCTTAGAAGATGTACTTGTGTTCTGACTCACTCTGATGCATTTTACCGTCCATGGGCACTCTCTTTGTGTTATTCATTGTTGTATAACCCAAGGGTTTCCAATTTGTAAGGACTCGAGAGTCACGTTTGTAACATTTGACATTATACCGAACCGCACTTTAATATCGGACTGACTTTGTAATATTCTGCAAATATAAAAGAGGTATAGTATAAAATATTATGCATAGTTTAATCGGTACAAGTGCTTAATGATTTTTATTGCTCAATACACTAGCATTCTATAAAAGTGTGGAAATATTGAAAATAAAAATGAACCCAAACTTTTATACAGAAAACAGTTGAATTTTGATGAAGAGCACTCAGTGATATCAGTTCATTTCACTTACAAATTTCACAAATGATAACAAATAACCTAGGAACAAACTGATGTTAATAATGTAGTCAAAACAAAACTATACAAAATATCAATGAAGTGGGAGTTATGTACTCGAAGAACTGTATCTACCAATTAACGACCACCTCATTTCGTGTTCCTAATATCAAAAGACGCAGCATAGAAAGATGAACAAATCGACTTCTGCACTTTTAAATTTCATGGAAGACAACAATTTCACATGAGGAGGTGGTCCCAAACATTGAAGTCAGTTTTATTTCCAATGGTCCTAAGTTTGGGTATTTTTCACTTGATAAAAGATTTAAAAAATGTGATCTTCCTACATTCCCTCTATAGCTTATGCAGTAGAGAAAAAGTTATGTAATGCTGCGCGAAAAAACCTTGAATTTTTGGCAGAAAAACTCTTATTACAAAGCCCTGGCAACGAAAAAGTAGATCAATCCAGGAGCTAAATTTAGAAAAGAAAATCATCCAACACGTGGTGTAGCCAGATTTCATGTTTGTGGGTCCTTGATGCCTTGAAAAAACGAATGACGGCCAAACGTCTCTCTGTCCGCCCATTTGTGAACAACGCTAACGGCCAAAACTGACATTTTCCAATCGATTTGGTTGATGTTGCGGCCCCTTGAATTTGAATCCGATAATTTTGGAGTAGACTTTACATGAAGCTCCTGAGATATTTTCAACATTTTTGTATTTGATTGAGTTTTGTTGTTGGTGAAGGACGTTTAAGAGAGTGGCGCAGGTCTCATGTTCGTTGAAAACACTGATTTTTCGAAAATTGCAAAAGTTCAAATTTTTTTCGGAGTCTTCTTGGAACTAAAATATTAAAGATATATATTTTTTCTCTTAATGAAATCTGTTCCTTAAAGATAGATTTTAAAATAAGTTCAGTATATTTCGAAAATTTGAATACTTTCCCCGTAATTTTGCGTGAAAATACGGGCTGGAAAGTACGTACAATTTTTTAGCACCATTAGTTCTTGTTTTTTCTGTAAAAATGTATTGCATTGTAGTAAATTGCAGTAAATTGCACAGCTCAAGTTGTTGGTGTCGTTCTTTTTCCTCGTAACTACTCTTGGTTACTGTTGAGTATTAATTCTTTATTACTTCGCCTGCACATTTTGACTGTATCCAAATAAATAATTTTTGTAATGAACCAAAAATATTTTTCGTACTTTTTTGAGAAAAAAATGTTAATAAAAAAGCATTTACTGGTCCCAGTTGAAACCGATTAGTTGGATTATTTAACCAACAACATAGTTTTAAAATATTTTATTGTATCCTTACACATAAAATTCAGACCAACAGTATTTTCTTCATATAATTGTTTTACTGTCTTGATCAAAACGAGCAAATTACATAAAAATTGAATTTCGATTTTTATACAGTTCGTGCTAGTAGTCATGAAGTGATTAATATTGATGTACTTCCAGTGTAGTTTATCTGTACAGTAAGTACATCAATATTAATTACCTTACCAATCTGACAAGAAGGTGAGAAATATACTAATTTCACTTAAATATATGATATAAGTAGGTATTCGAATTAAATTATGAACTAAAACTTTAAATTTCGTTAATGCTAGAAATTTATCGTTAATGCCTCTGAAAATTAAAATTTGAAAATAACATGTTACTGAACAGAGAATTTTGTAGAAGGATTCTAAAACACCTGTTTTTGCCCTTAGGGAACTTAAAATTAATATTTAATATGTACTTAAAATTAATATTGAATTTGTAAATTTGAGACATATAAGAGAAAAAAATTAATCTCGTTTTCTCTTTACAAACCAATAAATGTAATATTATTTCGATGAATCAAAGCCTATATCTAATATGCAAACCTACAAATGTATCCTTTTTGTTTCAACCAAATTTTATTTCCGCTGCGAAACTTAACGAACAATATTTTGAGTCTAAGGGACAATGATACAACTTCCGGCAACAGAAATACCAAACACAAAATAAAAAGTCACTCATGGATCTCCATCGGTTTTATCGTTGAGGAAATCTAATACATTAGTCCCAACTGTTACATCTTCCTCAAATAAAAGTATCCTATCAACCTCAAATACCCCGCCCCCACCCTCCACCCTCTTTTGTTAGCTTTATGTCCCATCTCCCCCAAAACAACAACCTCGCTCCGGACCGAACGCCTCGAATGCTGCGTAACTCGAGTGTCGCAGCATCATATGCGGTCGACGGTCACTCGCCTCTCTCTGTCTCTCTCTCTCTCTCTCTCTGCATACACACACACACACACACACACACACACACTGCGGCAGCGTGCTGCAGGCCGTACGCTGTGCGGCCGCGGTTGCCACCACCGCGCTGGCTCTCTCGCCGGCCTACTCCGCGGCTTTCAAGTGGGTCGCGATCCACATGTTACAAGGTCGTCCATTAACAGCGTTGCCCTGCGGGCGACCAGCTGCCCCGCCACCTCGAGCTGCCCCGCTCCGGCCCCGCGCTCCTCGCGCCGCCTCGCGTTTCCCGACTGCCACGCCCCGCCCACCCCGCTCCCCATTGTGCCGACCCGCTTCGCCCCTCTCTACACACCGGAGATGGCTCAGTGCATTAACCCATGTCACTGCAGGCCCTCTGACTGGGAGGTCCTAGGTTCGAGTCCTGACGGTGGCAGGAGTTTCGATACTAGCTTTTCAGCTACGTCGAATTCAGTCGCTGCCTGGAAGAGAATTCTAGAGGTTGGCTGCTCTGAACGGTTTTCCGTGGTTTCTCCACACACACACACTTAAGCTTACTTGCATTACACGACCAGACGGAAGACTTATCGGGAGCTTAGAGCTTGTCCTGGCTGGAGCTGTGCCCCACTGGTGGGATATGGTTGGGGAAATCAGTATTACCCCGTTAGACGACGTTAGGTTGGCACCGGATTTCGTCATCCAGCGGGGAAAGACCATCACCACCTCACGAGCAAAAGCATGCACTATGCTTACGTGACTAATGACCATAGCAGTTGACACGCCCGGAATCACTAACAATCAATCCCTCTCCTCACTATGCCCCCCGCCTGCTCCCCCGTGTCCCCCCCCCCGCCCCCCCCGCCTGACACGGACTACCATGCCCCGCCATTCCCCTCCCTGCCCCACAATCCCCCCCCCCCCCCCCCGCTCTGCCCCCCACCCACCACCCAGCCCTATCCCATACCGCTCCGCTTCGCCCTTCCCCTCCTCGCCCACTCCACCCCGCTCCTCGGCCCCGCCCTGCTTCGCGCCTTCCCCCGTTGTCCTGTGTCGCCACGCATCGTTCCACCCCGCCTCGGCCCGCCATGCCCTACCAAGCCACACCATCACACGCTCTGATCTGCACTGCCGGCCCCTCCCCCCCGGCGCACCCCGAGATCCTCTGCTCCCAGCTCCTGTTTCGTGGCAAGGCTCACTCCAAAACCACGATAACCAATATTGCAGCCCGCGGGGCCACCATCGCTAGCAATGTCACTTGTCACAGCGAGGGTCCGAATCTTCTAGGCCTAGAAGTATTTCAAAACAATGGAATCCCAAACTAACATTGAAAAAGTATTGTATGTATCCAAAATTATGTGAAAATAAAACTAGAACTTCTCTTTTTACATGTTTAAAATTCAAATGAAAAACACTAATATATATATATATATATATATATATATATATATATATACACACATAAATATACACAGATATAGAGAGAGAGAGAGAGAGAGAGAGAGAGAGAGAGAGAGAGAGAGAGAGAGAGAGAGAGAGAGATAACGTTCATAAACAATTTTGTGCGGAAATTTTTTTTCAAATGATTTTTGTGTAAATTTAATGAATAAAATGTGTGATAGTAATAATATACATAACAATTAATTTTATAATTTTTTAAACTAATATACGCCTTGTGAAATTGATGGTTAATCTATGCAGCGGGAACCCTAAGAAAGTGTTTTGTCTGCCAATTCAATTCACCCCTGATCACTACCTCGGCCTCAGTTACCATCAATTAACACCGCCATCATCACCACTAAAACAAGCCCACACTTCTACTGCATCCCCATCATTCCTCAGATACCCCACCACCTCCGACACCACATCCAGCTCTGTATCTGCACTATCCTCACTACATCCTTTTACATTTCTGCTACCGCGATTGCCAACACCAATAACACCAGCACCTATACACCCACTCAATTACCGATTCCAGACCAACAACAATACCATTATTACCACTAGCACTATAAATTCTGTAGTGGCACAACAAATCTTGTGGTACTCCTTGATTAAAATGTCAGGGTATAAGAGGTATCAACCACAATAGTAGTACTACTATTGTGGTTGATTCCCTGAAATTTTAACTAGAACTTAACACCAATAACACTAAACATCCCGCTAATATCACCTCTGCCAATTAGTCACTGCTACACCCATCATCACAGTACCACGATCCTTACCATCGTTCACAGCCACCGCCACCGTCGTCGTCACTCTACCAGAACTTGCAGGTCTACCATCCTCATGGCGAGGAAACTCTCCACTTCCGCCTCCATCACCATCGTCCTCCTCGCCACCTCCACCATCGCCTTCATCGCCGCTGGCCAGCGGACTTTCAAGTTCAAGGCTTTGCAGCGCGAGCAAAACAAAACGTTCGGGCGATGAGAAACTCCACGCGATATTTCCCTTCTCTCGCGCCTCTTCTTCTCTTTCTATTTCTGGCGCCGCTCGGCCCAGCCCTGTTATTCCGGAGATGAAAAAGGACAAAAATACCGGGAACCGGTCAATGATGTTGAGGCGGCGTCTGAAAGACGCGCTACACCGTATCATCGCGTGCTCCGAATCTTGCTGAGTGACTCACTGCTTGGACCGTTAGCTCTGTAATTTCTCGACATTTTTAGGAGTTGTTATCCTGGCTGCACTTGATCCGTTTACGTGCAGCTGACTTCCTTGGTCACTTGTCACTGCCTACTGGTTGACTGATTGATGTTTTGAGGCAAGCCAGCTGCATAGGTCATGCGTCCCATGAGTTTAGTACATGTTTTATCGCGGGAGGTGGCAGTGATCTCCCCCTCTAAATGGCGAGATCCGGTGCTGAGCTACCCCAGCTAGTGGTTTTGTTTGCAACCAGGTATCTCCCTTCAGAGGGCACCGCAGCCAGCGAGGACAAGCTCTAAGCTCCCGACATATGGGGTAGTATAGTGCATGTAAGTGTGTGTGCATGTAATGGGTGAAGATACAAGGAAGAGGAAGAAAACATCGCGCGCGATCCGTGACCCATTTGGTAGAATACTGCTCCGGCATTCGCCTGGTATTGATTAGAGGAACCACAGAAAACTACAGATCATAGTAGCTGGACGCTACAATTCTCCATATAACGGCTGAATTCTGTGTAATTAGTGTCGAAAATCCTGCCACCGTCGGGACTCGAACCCTGGGATCTCCAAATTAGAGGCACTGTAGGGCATCAGTTAGAGCATCATCAGTAGGGCATCAGTTAATCACTGTAGGGTGATCTATGTCACCTACGTCGGTGCCTACTGATAACGTTGTCATTTTCTAAATATTTTTTCCGGGTTTCTTTATTTTATGGTATGTATTTCGGGTCTTTCACTTCGTTGCATCACCCTTTTTAGGATCATGCTTCCTTTGTGTGGTACCAACGATGACAAAATTAATTTCATAAGATATTGTCACATTTTTATCATGTAATTTAAAGCCATTAGGGGTTTGAGGTTCAGCAACTTGTCTTCAACCCAGACCCGTATCCAATGATAATATTATATTCTACCCCTTGATAGCAATAATAAAATTCTCGTTTCATTTCAAGAAAGTAATGTTTCAAATGCTGCTCAAACGGCATCTGGACCTGAAAAGTTCAGTTTATTTATTCTTATCGGCCTCTGCAGACGATGCGTCTTCCATTATGTCAACGCGAAAAAATTAACCCCCTAATACGATAGATGAGCAATACTTATTAGGAATCGTTTCTAGTCACATTGATTACATTATGAACAGCAATAACATACGCCAAATCTGCATGGTAACGTCAACCGATATATATATATATTTGTTCAGTTTAATTTAGTACATATTGTGTTTTTCTACCTGGTAATGGTTGCATTCATTGCTGATCCATTTTATGTGTTTACAAACTGCAGTATTGGCACGACTGAAAAATGAAGTTAGAAATAAATGGTTTTAAAGATTTTGATGGCAGTTGAAACGCGTGTATGAGTATTACACACTTAATAAATTGACGTAGTACGAAGTAAACATTACCAAATGATTCACAGTTCTGTTGATGTTAATTTATTATAAAATATTATTAAATAATGGTCATGACTCAAAATTCAATTTTTCTACTCGATGGAATCTAATGAAAGTTTACCGATGAAACTGACACAAATTTCAACTTAAAGTAGAGTCGGAGTACTTCCAGACTAATCATGATTCCGATGTGATTCTCGGAGGATATTCACTTCAAGTACCTCCTGAATCACTGCAAATATTGAATAAAAGGCCTCATATACATTACATCCGAACAGTAAAGGTGTACAATATTATCCTGTAGCATTTATCATTGTGGCTATATTGATACAACTTTGATATTTTAATGGAATACTATAGATTTCTGTCGTCTATGGTAAGAAGCGTGAAGCAGCTTCATAAATAAGCTTATTGTCCTTCAATGCATAACGGTATTCTTGAGAAATGTCGGGGATTTTATGACGCACGCCGTCTGTAATATTATTTAATATCATTTATAATAATATAAATCATTTGAATCCATTCTGTTCCGCTGAGTTCGCCCTGCGAAGCCGAAAAGGTAGAGATCTACTACTGAACACGTTTTTCTTTAAAAAGGCAAAGAGGAATGAAATCGACAAAATTAAATATTCTGAATTATTTTGAGTTCAATTGCACCATTGCACCTAAAAGACTATGGTATCGGCTGAGATAACTCAGGGCATCAACTGATGTCATTGTAGTGCCTCTGACCGGGGGTTTAAAGAGTTCGAGTCCCGACTATGACACGATTTTTGACACTATAGCTACATGGCTAGGTTGAATGCTGTCTGAGGGAGAATTGGAGCGGTTTGTTGCTCTGAAAGGTAGTTTCCCGTGGTCCCTCCGACCAATACCAGGCTAATGCTGAAGCAATACCCAAACAAATCGGGCAACCACATCGCGCGATATTTCCTTCCACTAACTTGTCTTACCTCATCAAATACACATACTTACACTTTCGTACCGAACACTTTCACACATGTTGGGAGATCAATCGGGTGCTTAGAGTTTGTCGTGGCTGGGGGGATGCCCTGAGATAGCTAGATGGGGAATCACCCCGAAAACCGTCGTTAGGTCGGCGCTTGATCACGCCATCCTGCGGGGAGAAAAACAGCGGCATCTTATCTGATAAAAGTATGCACTACACTTACGAAGCTAATTACCGTAGGTGGTGACGCGTTCGGAAACAAGAAATAATAATTCAATTAATGGCTGTGTTACTGGTCGAATGGTTCTCACGCACTTCCTTAACTCAAACTTCTTAGTGGGAACCGTTATAGTTAAAAGCAACCATCGCCCCCCCGCGCTCCTCCCCACCCCGCCCCACCCTCCCCACCCGCCCCACCCGCCCCACCCGCCTCACCTCGCCCCACCCCGCCCGTCCGCCGCTCTCGCCCCTCGCTCCGCCACCCCGCGCACCGCTCCTGCTATCCCGCGCTCCGACCCGCCCACAGCGCTCCGTGCGTGTGACGATGCGTTGGGCAGTAGTAGGTTAACCCGTCCGAATTGGGCCTTTCGATTCGTGTGTGACCGGGCGCGAGACCTAGAGTTTAAGAGGAGGCGCGCGTTTTTATTTCTCGAGCGAACGCCTCATCGGAACGTTTCTTTCCGGCCGCGCGTCGGCGACTTTTCCCAAGCCGCCCTTCCGTTTATCCTGCGCACGTGGGGAGCACGCGGAGAGGCGCCCGTGGGAAGGAACACACGAAACTTCTCTCGCAGCAGACCTCGGCCGCCGCACGGCCAGGCGCACGAATTCTCTAGCTCCCGCGAACCGGTGCGTCGGAACCGGTCCACGAGGCGCCTACGCACCGCAGCGGTTAAGACAAGAGATTGCGGTTCGCTTCATCTTGTCTACGCAGGGCGAGTCATTTCGGTCGGTAAAAATAGCATATCAACCTGTGACTTATTGAAGAAGTTCGCTTAGAATGGCATTCGGTTTTTATTTCGTAGAATAGCTTTGTAATGAAATTGATTCGACCACGGTATATGAAATGAATCCAAACTTCAACTATTTTCAATTAAATATTTGTATTGAAAACTTAAAAATAAACTTTTTAATAGCAATAATTTATTTTTTTTTAATATGAAATATATATTTTGGTGTAGGGGTTTCAAAATGGCAAAACTTAATAAATAATGTTGCTAAAAATTATGTATTGATTATTTGCTATTAAATTTCGGTTTATTTAACAGTATAATATTATTTTAAAAACTTCACTCAAACTTCTCTCTTCAGAAAACTTACCATTACAGAGGATACATTTTTCTTCATCGTTGTCTGGGACACAAGATGGTATGAACTCCATTTCAAATTATACACTGCAATGGAAAGACGTAGAATTCCATACAACCCGATATGTCATTTTGAAATCATAGCGTCTAACCTACACGTGAAGAACTGCTGGCAACAAAATGAGCATAAAGTGATAAAGGCAACTCTCGTCGTGCACATTGTGCTAAGTTACTAATTATTAGACAGAAAACAAACTAATAGAACTGGATTCTCAAACCCTATCTGCGTAAATTTTTGGAGACCGAAGAACGAATCTTTTTCGGTAGCAGGAATGCTGCATGTAGCAAGCTGGTGACACTGACTGCAGAGTATCATACGAGCATTCTGCAGTAGTTCATCACTGTTCCGCATGACTACAGCTCTTGACAGAGGAATAAGCACGGTATTTCCTATTACCCGACTATTCCGTAATATCCGAACTTCCTCTTACTACAATAATTGTAGCTATAAATATTTTCATTACTGAGTTGCCCTCAGAAGTATACATTGCTGTTCAAAGTGCCCTCTTTTGTCCTTTTTCAATTTTGTGTCACTCTGTATGTCCCCGCCAGTAGATTGTAGATTTTCTTTCAAAGTGCTGTTGTAAGCTTGGGATGTCATTAATGTCATTTGCAAACAGTGTTCCGAGGACGCCAGGATTTTCGACACTGGCTAGAGAGCTAGGTCTAATTCAGTAACTGAATGGAAGAGGATTCTACCGGACAGCCGCTCTGATCGGAAGCTATGAGTCGTTTATCTAACACCAGGCGAACGCTGGAGCAGTACCTTAACAAACAGCCCACGGACCGAAGGCAATCTTTTCTTCCTTTTCCTTGTCCTATCCTCACTCCTTACTTACACCGACTTACACTTACATGCACTACACCATCACATTTGGTCGAGAGATCAGTCGGAAGCTGAGCTTGTTCCGGCTGGGGATCTGCCCCGCTAATGGGATATATCTGGTGGAGGAAAATACCCGCAACCCTACGTAGGTCGGCGGCTGATCGCGCCATTCACCCGGGGCAAGAAAATTGCCACCTCACACGATAAAAACATGCACTATACTTACAGTACCAATGGCCTTAGCAGTTGACGCGCCCTGAATCAATCAATGAACCACCATTCTGAGAACCGGCTGATGTTCTGTACCCCTAATGTTGGACGTGATTGTAGAACAGCGCTCGATTCGTTGTCATATACACGTCGTTGCTGTTATATGCACCCCGATTACGGAAATCCACAAAATTTGTTTTCTCGTGTTTCCACCTAAAAAAAATATTTTTTCCTTGATAATAGTTCGATAAAGTTTCTCAGCGCTTCGACTCTATTTAAGCTCAACCTTTTGGATATTATAGGAGAAGAGAATGTTGGTGTGCAGTAACGATGCATTTCTCACAGAAATGACATAAGAAACGTGTGTTCATCCGAGAGAGAATACAGTTATGTTTTTTTGCAGGAAATGGTCCAACCTGTAGTACGTAATACGCTAAGTAAACTTGGAAGTTTTGGACCATTATTATGAATAGATACTTGCACCTAGGTAATACATCGTTTGGAGTTTGGAACAGAAATATTACTGGACGCGAAACCATCTGCCGCATTCCAAATTCACGTAATCCAATTTCTTGACGACGTAGTTTAAGCTGCCTGCGATATTGTTTATCTGCTGATCACCGCTCACCTTCTTCTTTATGTACTTTTCTGTTGGGATGCTTTGGCGAGTTTGTGTGTTCTATTTATTTTTGTGAGGATATTAAATAGACTTGTTGACGAAGGAAGTTTCTCGGATATTGGGTTTCGCTGGCTGGCCTGTCCATGCTTTTATACAGTTTACTTAGTGATAATTAATTCGAATTGTTTTTACGAAACGTCTTTACATTTAGTAAATAACATTGAGTAAATAATGTTACACAAGACGACTCAATAAATATGAAACAGAAACGTCGGTTTACTTTAGGAGTAGTAGAGAATGGGAAAAGCACTCTCTGCTTGATTTTCATAATATATTATTTATGGACAGAGAGTTCATTTGTTGAGGTATAAGATAGTGGAAATTGGGAAATATGCTGTTCAGTTTTTCGTGGCATTGGCAACATGTTTTAATTTTTAAGACATGGAGAGAATGAGGTTCGTTAAGACAAGAGGCTGATTTTACTCACGTTTCAACGTCAGCAACGTATGATCCTTAAGTATTAATTTTGTGTCCTTCACGGTCAAACAATCTTCCTTCAGATCTTTAATAAAAAAAATCACGTTCAGAGCTAGTTGGCATTCATTTGGGATTGATTGACACATAGACAAAGAGTCCTATACCACCTCAGATAACGAACTCCAAGTAATGCATATTATTTTTCTGATATTTTTATCCCTGTGTGTCATGTAGCATTTGACCTACAAGTTTTCCTAACAATTCTGAAATATTTTCAAATGTAGAAACTTGTCTATACAAAAATTTGCCTCCGTTTCCCTGGTATATTGAGTTGAAAGTTGGGATACCACAATATACCATAGCGTAACTTATTACCAGAGGCAGAATCCACTTTGGCTTTCTTAAATGTTTGTCCACTTTGTTTCCTCCACCAATAGATTGGCCACATGCTATGTGATTCGTTACCTTCAAAGACAAAGAGATCCCCTTACCCTAGAGTTGATAAAGGGGGGTGCACTGGTTAGTACAACTAAAAGTAAATGGCTGTCTTGACGACAAAAAATGTGCATGGATAGTTATTCTTGGCCCCTGATTAAATTAGGGATTGTTTCTTAAAGAATTACTCACCAGAAAATGGAGTGGAACTTAAGTCCTCTAACTGAAATATAACCAACTATATATCCTCGCGCCTAACTTAGAGAGTTCCTCTGACGACGAAGATGACTTGTACTTAGTAAATATGTAAGATCTCTAACGTTGTTTATAATCGGCGTTGATTAGTGTACTCCAGAGTTATTGTTCCTCTATTTATTTTAACACGTTAATTGTCCTGTGATCCATTTGTGGTTCACAAAACATAACAATCGATGGTTTTACTAACTCAATGAATCATATGTGGGACAAAGACGTTTATAACTTATACGGCAAATATTATTACAGAACTTCCCGTAACTGCACAGATTTTGGCGCGGACTAGTTAGGGGGGTCATACATTAGAAATACATCTGGACGAGCGGAAAATATTTTTATGTTTGAGAAACTTACAGTAAAACTTTCTGACAGTAAGGAAATTTTACGCGTGGGGAGATATTGTAATATTTTTTCATAGGGACAGGAAACGATAATTTTTTATTTGTATCTTAAAGCTATAAATTCTGCCCCGATCTTCCTCTGTATGTTTAAGTTATTCGGAGCGTGAATTTTTAAATTGAATGATGTTACCTACTCAATTACCAAAAAAGATCTTTTTTATTAAAAGTATTTAAAAAATAATTTATTTATTTTTTCCCACCCTCATGAAAGTTCAGAAGTAGGGTTGGTATTGGTAGGAGAAACTACAGAAATACACCGTTGAAATCAGGGCTCCAGAATACTCCAGGTAACTACTGAATTCGACGTAGCTATCTAGATAGTGTCAGCAATCCTTTCACCGTCTGAAGTCGAACCAGAGGATCTCCTTGTCAGAGGCACATGTGAATGTCGAAACAGTACCCTACAAAATGGGTCACGGACCGCGCGCGGTCTTCCCTTCCTCCTCCTCGTCCTATCCTCTCGCACGCACTACTCTACTACACTTGCAGGAGACAAGTCGGGAGAGTCGGGACTGTAGAGCTTGTCCCAGCTAGGCCTGTGCCCCGCTGGTGGGAGATACCGAGAAAGATATCGTCATGGAAAACCCCGCGAGCCGAAGTTGGTGCTGGATCTCGTCATTCATCGGGGGCAGATACAGCCCCACCCAGGATAAAACATGCACTATACTTACGTAACTAATGGCCCAAGCAGTAGCTACTTGGCTGTCCGGGAGACGCCGCGTCCTAGACAGAGGTGCCAACATTTCGGCCACCATTATGACCTTCGTCAGGGCAAACTGCCAAGTAGCTCCGGCCTCGGAAGTCTAATTCAATGACCTAATTCGTTGACGCGCCCGAAAATACCAATCAATCAACCTAAGCGCATTATGAAGTGCGAGGATTCCATCTTTCATCTTAGGCAAAACAGCCAGCACCGTCGAAGCGGAAGGCCATGCTTTGTGCGGGGAAGGCCGGCCCGCCGGCGTGGCAGTGACTGCGTCGGCGGCCGCGGCCGCGGCCGCGGCGCCCGCGGCGTGCGCTGGCCGAGATTGGCGTCCGCCACTCCGCAACCGCTCCCGGCGGCGCAGTGGGGAAAGGCGGGGAAAGGTGAACCTAGATCTTGACCGCCGTCACCGGCATTGCCACATGTGCTTCCAACGTTACCGTTCTCCTGTGGCTCTTCACCGGAAGAGGTGGCTCAGGGCATAAACTGATGTAACTGCAGTGACTCTGACCGGGAGGTCCTAGTGTTTGAGTCCCAACGGCAGCAGGATTTTCGACACTAGCTTCTCAGCTAGGTCGAAGCCAGGCCTTCGTCGCATTTGCCCTCGTTTGTTTCGTTTCCCTTGTCTTTTTTAATAAGCTTTACTTTTTGGTCCCATGAACTGCAAGGTCATTAGCGACCATTTTCACAAGTCTTTACAAAGCATCAAATAACTTTGTAACCTACAGAAACGTGAAGACATTATATATGTGATATGTTTCAGTTATTATTTGGAAACACAATTTGAAAATGAATACGTCGTACGTAACACTGAATAACTCGGCAATCAATTAAGATATGTTGGATAGTTGTTGACATGTCTTTATTGTCATCTTTGTAACCTTAAGGACCTCCGTGAAGCCGTAGGCTTCCGCGGCCAGAGTCATAAATGATCTTAGCTGTCCGGGTGACGCCGCGTCGAAGGCTGTGTTGCCGACGTTTTGACCATCTTGTCGTGGTCTTCCTCAGGGCTGGACTGCAGACCAAGATCATTTACCTTATGGGCTTCCTTTCACAAAGGGTTTTAATATTTCGTTCTTATGGTCGTATCTACTATAAATATTTCAAAATGAGTTTTGGTCTGCCGAATATTGTTTTAATTTATTTCGTCTGAGATGAGGATTATTAATGGAGATTTTATTGTGTTTTTTCAGTGCCCATCAACGTTAGTTTATAATAGAAATTTATCATGATTTGAAGAATCTTCATTTTGAGCTTTTAGAAATGTATGCTAGTTTTAATTTTCATTGTAACAGACAAGAAACGTCTGTCACCTAGGATATTCTTGTCAACGTGCCGTGCAGCAGTAAGGGAAAACGCATGTGCGAGGGAAAAGCTGAATAGTGCAAACAGAGGAAGCGTGAAAAATTGTTCTTCGCGGTGAAACTGAAACATGGAACGCTAACAGTCTTAGTGGGACGTAGTGGACAGACTGATATATTCCCGACCACTTAAGAGTTAATATTTTAATGAATTAACGCTGATTTTGTTGGGCTCCACGGGAGATTTAGAATAAGAAGCAGCATTTTAGCATGGCACGCTGTCCCTGTTAGTTTTATCAATCATCCAATCACTGATAAGTCTCCCCTTTTCAATAATCGGTCATTGCCCCAAACTGTGACTTCGGGTTGGGGAGACATAAGTGCACTTCAACCACCACGGCATGCATTTGTCAACAAAACATAGGAATAAACAATATTTATACATGCTCTCCAGTTGTGAAATGTATTCACTTGGGAAACTGCGAATGTGGGAAATCTTGACGTTACCTTATAGAAACATTGAACGACTATATCCCACGTCATTAATTGTACCCCCTGGCATGTAAGATAAACGTTATGATTGAAAGTTGGTTGATTGAGAAGTTGAAACCAATTGTAACGGTAAAATATACAGATATCAATAACCTAGACCAAAAGAAGTACGTACTAAGAAGTTTCAATCATCAAAATGAGAATTTCCGGTAACCAGTTCATTCTCCAGTTTAAAAAAATCAAATAACATAACCGCTTTGAAGAAACACGTTAAGCTAAACGATTTCAGAATGTAAAAAGCTTGATAGACAAGAAATATAATAGCATTGACTTACCGTATCTAATTCCATGCTAAGCAAAATCACTACTATTAAGTAATCTCTACTATTAAGTAAAATATTACATAGTGACTGCAGCAGATGGTGACATTTCCCTCGCCAGCACTTGGAAATTCCCTCATTTCTAACTGCACTAACCGCCTTCAAGCTAAAATGCTGCAGTACTTCAAGCCTTCAACTTCGTCCAGGAAAACGGCCGCAACAAACGAACCGAAAGGCCGCTTACATAAATAATGCACCTGCGAATCTCTTGGCGATCGTCACACCTTGCTGACGGTACTGGCTCTTCGCGGGCACACGCCCGGCGGCGAAACACGGTCGCTCGTCAGCACGAGAACGCCCGTCGCTCTTTGCGCAGATGATATCGCGTTTCGACGCAGTGGACGCGAGGTTGCGCAAGTCTTGATGCGGATCGCGGCAGACGCCTCGACGCAAAGGTTGGAGGTGGTCGCTGACCGCACGGCCAGATGATGAATGAGGTGGCAGGTGCCCTTCTCGGCCTCGATCAGGGAAGCGACTTTTTATCGTCACGATTCAGATGTTACGTTTTCGTCGTGACCGGTCGATGAAATTTTGGAATTAAGTGTTACGGTTGTGGTAACTGGTGTATTAGTAAATTTTATTTGGTTTTTAAATGCCCTTAGAAAATTAAGGGACATTTTGAATTGAATTTAATTGCAAGGTATATCATTTTCTTAACAGAAATAATATAGTACTATTGTTAAAAAAATTCAAAAAATGAAATTCAAAATAACACGTAACATCACGAAATAATGTCGGCTTCAAGTTATAAGATGTTTTATAATTATTGTTGTGGTATATAGTAGTGTGTATACGTCAACTTATGTTTATCTTCAATAACAAGGTGCCAAGGTAAATCCTTATGCTGTACAATTCTTTATCCACTTTGGTTAGGTAAAGTCAAACATTACGACATTAGGTTCAGTGTCGTAATGAAGCTCTTTACCGCACCCAGTGCGGTAAAGTACTTCATTACGACACTCGTTTTGTAATGGGTTATTCCGCGACTAGCTTGATTCCTACTATTAAAAATAACAACAATTGTTCAAAGAATTTTTATTGACATAACTTTTTAACAGAATAAGAGTTCAAATTATAATAATAGCTATGCTTATTTGTTGTAAACATTAATTACAAATTTGCTGCAATTTGATACCGTAATTCCCGATGATGTTGAAGTGTACAATTCTTTAAAATTTGATACCGTAATTCCCGATGATGTTGAAGCTGTACAATTCATATTTTCCCCATAATTTTCATAGCTATCTCTTTTTATTTTGCACTGATGTTTCGACATAACCTTCAGCAACAGAATTTGACTTCCATCCACCGTGCCTCTTTAACACATTCATGTCAGCACCTGCATCGGCGAGTAAAGAAGCAGATGATCGACGAAAGCAATGTCCTGTAAAAGTTTCAGAATTCTTCAAACCAAGATACATTGCTATTTTTTGGAATGTTTCCAAAGTATTTATCCCAACTGGTTGCGAAGAACATTTTCCATTCTTGTAGGAGAGAAAGAAACGATCGTGCTTGACATTTTCCGGCCGAAGGCGAAAATATTGACGAAAAGTCTCCAAACAGTTGAATTCTTTGACACTTCCTTGAGTAATAACAAATTGTCTTGAAATTAATGTCTTGGTGTTTGGTATATTAATTATAATATACGTATTCTTATCCTCTATATCACTTAATTCTAAATTTTTCAATTCCTCTCTACGGCAAGCTCCAAAAACGCCAACTATTAATGTCATCTTTCGAAAATATTTTAGATTTCTTGCTCATGTATCCTTCGCTCTTTCTTTTAAGAAAGCTATCAATTGTGTGAACTTACTTATGTCCACATTATCATTAAGTAATATTGTACTCTTTAACATGGAATAATGTGACCATAGACTTGAGGGTTTCTCTTTTTTAGACTTACCAGAGAAGTACGCCATCATAACTTTTTCCGAAATGGTTTTAATATGTTTGGTTGCACTCCAGTCTCTAAATAAAGTGTATTCACGCTCATATTTTTTCGTGATTTCTCTGGTAATAGCGTGTCTAGAGCAGCATTTGCTGTTATTTCGATGTCAGAATCACAGCTGCTGTCACTCATATTGGAAAAAATACTCTTACACCGTGGAAAGAATACACAAAGCTTGAGGTTGACACCAAATGTGTTTCAATTGTTATCATTGTTAGAAACAGTGTCGCCACTTCTAGAAAATAAATCGTTAGTACTAAACGAACGCGTAGGACGATCTTTTAGATTAAATCTAACTAATTTTTACAAAGTGGATAAAACGTTGTACGATATACGTGTCGTAACATCTTATTACAATACTCGATTGGTTACCAAACTCGGCCTAACGGCCTCGTTTGGCAATCTTCCAATCTCGTATTGTAATAAGATGCTTTACGACTTATATCGTAAACTACTATTATCGCATTCTGCATACGTAGTATAGATAAAGTTATGTAATGCTGCAGCACAATGCAGTGATTTTTTAGAAACATCGTCCCGATACCGAAAAAGAGGACAATGTTTGTTCCTATACGTGATAAATTACTCGCTGTAACAACCTGTAAGCAGATTCAAGTTTTCTGGGTCCTTAAAACCGAAAAGTTGGTTCCCAACAAAGTTATGTCGTTGATGTATTCTATTATTTTTTCAAAACTTACCAATTGCAATTTTTTAAAAATATCTCTGATATCATTGATATTTACATTACGAGCATTTTATAATCATTAGACTTGTGTAAACAAATAATTTCTTAAGCTTCTCGATAATTCAAAATATTATTGTGAATGTGCGCTCAGTCTGTGTTTTTAACAAAAAAAGACCTCAAAGACCTTTCTTAAGAATCTCTCTAAAGTTTCCAATGAAATTTTGCATACTGGACCATATTTTAGAGTTTTATCTTAAACTCATATTTCTCAATCATATTTGTTAGCACAAAGGCGGGCAAAATTAATTCAAATTTGGCGGCGTACCTGGAATTCAATCATTTACAACAAATCTTTGGCGCTAATTAACAGCAAAAGGTATATATTTTAAACGTCCCGCGTTGGACTTATTGTTTTCTGTAAAACAGCGGGCGGGTTTCCAGAGAGAAAGGCAAGTCGTCTTTCGTATGAAACTCTTCGGAAGGACAAACTGCATTGAAAAGTTTGAACTGCTTTCAAAAATTCTCGCGAGATTACTACAGCTGCTGGGAACTAGAGAGAAAGACACCATTTCGTATTGTTCACAATTTCTGAGAATCAGTTGCATTTACAAATAAGACGCCTCAAAAGTAAATTGTTTGAGAATCTTCAGACGAGCGATTTCAAAAAAGATCGCCTCGTCCGTAAAATAACTAATTCACATCTTGCCTGGATTGAAAAATTAGATTTTGATGATTGTTAACGCCAGTACGGACTGCGTGAACAGAGGTGTTTTGGCGCGAGCTTTGAGTGACATTGTATTACGTCTGAATTAGACAGAAAAAGATCTTTTCGCCTTGACGAGAATTTTCCCTTGTGGCAAGAGAGGAAAGTCGGCAGGAGTCTTGTCAACCCGAATCATCTGTTGCTCTCCTAAAACGCTGATGCTCTCCCCCCAAAAAAACTATTTTACAGGATAAACAATATTATTACAGACATATTATTATAATTGTGTCTTAAAGTCATTTGTACAATTGGTCTTAAAGCCATATTTCAATTCTTTTAGAAGTCTATATTCTTTATGGAGATTTCTTGGTTTCGATTATGATGTCATGAGATATCTAAAATTGATAATGATTCACATACATAATTTTCAACAATATGATGAACAGTTGCTATAATGCCATAACATCTTCACGAATATTGCAATTTCACAAAGCCATTAAAAATGGCCCCATATTGGAAAAGATACTCTAACCTCTTGAAACTTCAGAAGGGAATTTCCAAATACGTCCATCTGCACCTTAGCAAGGGCTCTTGGGGAGCGGCGAGCAAATGGTTCCATCGCTTGAAGGCGGGCCATCGCTCCGAGTGGGGAAGTGGACGTCAAGTGCTGCGCGGGCGGACACTTTTACGAGTCGCGCTTCCCGCTGCGCGCGGCCAACCGCATCGCTAATCCCGGTCGATGGGCGACGGCGGCCCCCCCCCCGCACCCCGCCCGCTCCCCCCCCCCTCGCTCCTCACCCGCTCTCTCGCCCGCTCACTCACCCGCTCACTCGCCCGCTCACTCGCCCGCTAACTCGTCCGCTCTCCCACCCGCTCACCGCCCGCTCACCCGCTGGCTCTTTCGCCCGCTCACTCGCCCGCTCCCTCGCCCACTCCTTGCCCGCTCACTCGCCCGCTCACTCGCCCGCTCACTCGCCCGCTCACTCGCCGCTTACTCGCTCCCTTACTAGCCGCTCACTCGCCCGCTCACCCACCCGCTCGCCCACCCTCTCGCCCACCCGCTCGCCCACCCGCCCGCTCACCCGCTCGCTCACTCGCTCAACCGCATATTCACCCAACCGCATACCCGCATACCCAACCATATATTCACTTTATCAATCACCTTTCCCACCAAGTCGCTCATCCGCACACTCACTCGCTTCCCCCCCTCCCCCTCTGTTGTGCCACTGCTCACCCACCCGCAAACCCGCCGCTCGCTCACCCACTCTCGTCCATTCGCTCATCCGCCCCCTTACCCACTCGCTCAATCAACCGCTCTTTGATCCACTTACTCACTCGCCCGCTCACGCATAAACCTTTGCCCACCCTAACCGTTTATCTACTAGAATAATCATTCATCCACCCAACTCCTCGCCCGGTAGCTCATCACCCGCTGTCTCATTCACTCTAGCAATAAGCCCACTCTAATCATATTCCCGCTTCAGCCGCTTACCCACTCTTATCACATCCCCGTCGAACCGATTGCTCGCGAGGGGTTACCGCTTCTCCAGTGAATCATCTGTTCGCCGGACTGCTCGTCCACTCTTCGTACTCCACTCGTTTCACACAAAGTATACGCAACGTCTCACACTTGTCAGTCGAACGTTGCTTCACCGCCTGTCTACTGAATCACTTATTCTCTTAACCGTCCGTCACTAAAACATTCACTGAATAATCTGTTTGCCAAACCGTAGATCTTCTGAATCATCAATCCCCAGAACCGCACGTCTGCTAAATCACTTGTCTACCAAAACGCCGCGCTGGTCTCCTAAACAACCTAGCTGCGAAAACGTCCGTCTGTTTCAGTGACCGTATTTCTGTCCCGCGAACCGCCCGCTCATCTAACATTCTATTCATTGAACTAAGCAAAGCAGGGCCAACTTCCAACTATCCACCAAAATATCACTACACTATCAGAAATTTCTGCATTAATTTTAATGTAAAAGTACATAAAAGTGAATTTAATGTACGTAAATTAAATTTAATGTACGTGTACATTACATTTAAAGTACGTGTACAAGTAAATTTAATGTACACAAGTGTTAACAGTCGTACATTAAGCCTACATTGTATTTAATTTAAACATTCAATTTAATGTACACGTACATTAATATCCTCTGAATGTACAAGGTGCTTTAAAATTCATGTACAATCGTACATTAATTCTACATTAAATTTAAAGTATTTTCTGACAGTGTATATACATCTACGTATACTCAGCCCCCGTATCATAGCCTCATTTCCTCGGAAAGCTGACATTTGAATCCGCTTACCTGCCACCACGTTTCTTCAGGTGTTCCTTCTTATCTTTGTCCAAACAAAAGGGGACTTAGGCAAATTTTCTACAGATTTTCTAAATGTCGCGTTTGTCATTTATTGAGATAAACAATCATTCATAATATATTTCAAAAGCATTCCAACTGATTTCAATTAGTATATTTAATTGTTTTTGTTTTTTGGTAAAAAAATAATAGCGACACATTTTGGAAGTGAAAGTGAATTTGTATCGCAGTCAACAGTAATATCTAAGAAATAATTAATTATTCGTCAGCTTTTTTGACGATTTTAAATAGGAATTACGACAAAAAAGTTGAATGTTTGTTTGCTGTTTTAATTGCTATTCTGAGACCACCATCAAGTTTAACATTTAATCTAAATGTAGTAATTAATGTGCTCGAATACGTAATTGTTTTATCATGAACATATCTAGGAAATGAAGTGATGAAATGAAAGTATGTGTATGTTTGAGAGACTATTATATAATCAAAGCGCGATGTGGTGCGACATTAAGTAACGAAAGTAACAGTGTTTCATCCCAACAACCAAGAATAATGCAGCGATTAGAAAGGACTTCTTTGTAACTGGTACCATTCCTCCTCCCAAATGCTACGTAACATGATGGTGAAGATCTTCCTCCACGTTCTCTCAGTCTTGTAAATCATGAGATAGCACAAGTTCTTCTAGACAAGGAGAAGATCATTATCTTAAATTCTAACCACATAATCGGTCAAACATTTGCTGATCATTGGAGTTAAAGAATGAAAGTAGTATAAGGCACCCGTATAGTAATGACGCAGTAGCTCTCGTCACCAAATTATTTGCTTTTTGGCCAAGTAAAAACTCGGCAAATTATTATTTTTTCTACCACATCAAAGGTTTTGACGTTATTAGTCAACCTGACTTTGACATTATTAGCTAACGTCTGCTACCGCGTTTCACCAGTGCAATAACTAGTGCACTAAAAAGGAAAGAAACGTGATGAAAAGGCATGGATGAAAAGAATGGAAGTTTGGAGGCAAAAAATTTCTGAACACTGGCCGAGATTTCGTATGAAACTAATGCTTCTACTACATCACACATTGTACGCTGACTTGAAAGTCCAAACCTTGTACCTTTCAAAAGAAAAAAAAAATCAATATTAATGCCGAAAATCACCTGAAACTAGCAACAAAAGAATACATTGTATGAAATATTTCGTGACACGACTCGATTTGTTTAGATCGAGACCGACCCAGGCACATGAGCTTATGAAGATACTATATGTAACTAGTATTTGTTCAAGTTGTATTTATTTATTTATTTATTTATTTATTTATTTATTTATTTATTTATTTATTTATTTATTTATTTATTTATTTATTTATTTATTTATTTATTTATTTATTTATTTATTTATTTATTTATTTATTTATTTATTTATTTATTTATTTATTTATTTATTTATTTATTTATTTATTTATTTATTTATTTATTTATTTATTTATTTATTTATTTATTTATTTATTTATTTATTTATTTACTTATTTATACATTTACTGCATCAAGAAGCAAGGAATGTACACGGTTTTGGGGCGCTGCCGAAAGGCGATCTGTGAGGCCGGCTGATGTAGGTTAACCGTGGACGCGGGCGCCGCTGGCGCCGTGAACCTCACGCTCGCGCGTCTCTCGCCAGCTCGTCTGCGCCGCAACGCGCTGCGCCGCGTCCGCCTGCAACGCCAGCCGCGCCGGGGCCGGGGCCAAGGCTTGCGTTTCAGCGCCTGCGCGTGCCAGCGCTCCGTGTGAAACTGGAGGTCGCCGCTCGCAACCCGCGCGCGTCCGTGCGCGCCCTGGCTGGCACGCGCGACAGCCTCACGCCACGCTTGGCTCGTCACCGCGACGTTACTGCTGCTGCACTGCACCGCGTGCGTCTAGTTACTGACGTTTTCTCTGCATTCGCCGTTCCTTCCACTAAGTCTGACTCTGCTTCCTTTTCCATTAGAGAAGTTAGCTCAGAACCAGCTTCACCTTTGTCTCTGAAACGACTCGCATTCAGAAGCTGTTCGAGTCACGACGATAGATGTCTTCGACACTAGTTAGATAGCTAGAAATAATTCAACCGCTGTCTGGAGAACAATTATAGCGCGCGGCTGCTCTGATTGGTAGATTTCCGAGGTTTCTCCGATCGTGCGAATGTCGGAGCAGTGCTCTGACAAACAGGCCATGGTCCGAGTGCGATCTTTCCTTCTTCTTCTTCCTTGTCCTTTAATTACGCCTTACTTACACACACTTACACTTACACGCACTACACTATCAAGTTGTAGGCTCTGGTGAGAGATACCTGATTGGGAAACGCCCGTTAGCCGACGGTAGGTCGGCGCCCAATCTCACTGTCCAGTGGGGGAAGATCATATCCACCTCTCGAGAAAAACACATGCACTACGGAACTAATGTGTTTAATACACCGTGTTTTAGATTGATTGATGATTCGGCATCAACTGCCAATATTTTAATAGCGAAAGTGGTTACGTTCTGACGCCACTCAATAGTGAGATCCAGCACCTTCCTGCATATTACTCTCCAGGAATCTTCTCCATCCGAATACGCCTCAACTGGGGGAACTCTAGGCGCACGACTGGTTCTTTTCTCTCCTTTTACACACTTTCAGTTACTTGCACTACTCTAACAGAATTAATGGCCATAGCATTTGACGTGTCCCGAAACACCAACTCATAAAGCAAGCTACCATCTCCACCCATTTTCTTTTCCCCATATACGTTGCCTTTTCCGATACCTATTGCCATCTGCGTTATCACCGCCGTCCCATGCCGCATGTGCTTCTACCACGTTTGTCGTGGCCTCAGCCGACTCACTGCGGGTCATTATAAACCATATATCATATTTTTTGAACATTCTAACTACGTTCACTTGCTTTCAGTGTCAGTAAATTGGATTATGACATCTTTAAATTAAAATACGATGGCGACAAAATTCATAATAGGTACTTCATTTTATGATCTTGGCATTTGCGTCTCCGCTCACTCGCGGTTTTGCAAATGTGTGTTTTGAAGCCTTGTGCCAAAGTACGGCTTAAACAGCAGGTGTGGAATATTCACTTCTTGGAATTCGTCATGCTTGGTCCAACATATCTAAATTAAAACTGGTGCCGTACTAGCTTTTCCTTTTAGCAAGTATGCAAAAGCCATGCTCTTTTCATATTTGCCTCTCGTAAAATATGGATCCGTCAGAAAATAACTAACCAATGGAAATTACGAAGCTTGAATTTTAAGTAAGAGTGAGTAACGTCCAATATCATTTTAGAATTGAAAATGTTGAAATGGGTGTTTCACAATACAGAAAAAAGTTTCCCACAACGTATTCTTGAAATACAAGTCATATTTTCTTTCGTTGAGATCTGTAAATTGGGATACGTATACTTTCTCTATGCACCGAATCTAATTTATACATTAGCATGCTACTTCCATGCGTCACAAAATGAAATTGTTGTTCACAATTCGAAAACGAAGCGTATTAGGCCTTTGTTTCCCAGTTTTCGAGTTCCAAGGCTCCTGAAATGGTGCTTCTTTTATTAAAATTAATTGAGCCCAAGCACACTATTACTTTTAACTCTTTAATGTCTTTTTTTAGGTATGGTTCTTCGTCACATTTAATAGAAACGGATTTCTAAAGCAAGCGTATCTTGAAACCTATGTAAAATTAAATATTGATATTCTTAAGTAATTTATTTGCAAGGATCTAAGAATACGTTTTTCGGTTTTCTAATAAACGCTTCACTATATAGAATGTTAACTCACGAACTGAGGCATTAATAATCTAAGGTTCAGATTCGGGCTTGGCCGTTTGAAATTTAGTTCTAGTATGAAAGTATTTTCACTTGATTCTTCTTGTATCACACAATGAGTAGCGAATAGCGGGATGTTTTCAATTTATAGGTACATTGAATTTAGTTTGAAGTTAATCGCAGAACTCTCTAACACAGTTACGCCTTGTAGATTTTAAATATTATGTATATTACAGCCAGGCTTGTGAACATTAAATTAAATTCTCGAAAAAGTGTATCATGTGCTTTGTAGATCTGTGCACCCTTAATGACCTCCTGAAGCTAAATCTTTCACGCAGTCCATCAAAAGGGTCGTGAAACACAATCGTTAATCGATACCTGGCATTGTGACGCCCACTTCCTGCCGCGAACAAGCCCTATTCTTTCGTGCTACTTTCGTCCCAGCTGTGCCAAATGAAGACCCCGACGTCGGATACATTCAAAATGTGAAAGCATAAAACCCCCGAGAACGCTACCGCACAAAATAAGGCGTCATTTCCCGTCCCGCGGCTACGAAAGGCCTGGCTTAATTTCCCCGCCAGGGGCGCGCGCCATCGCCGTCACCGAAGACGCCGCCGCCGCCGCCATCGACGCCGCTACTGCCAAAGCCAACTCTACTGCCACTTCCCTGCCACCACCTCCATCACTACATTCACCACCACCACCACTACCACTATCCCTGTCACCATATCCACCACCAATTACTTCTCTACCGCCACTGGCACTAACCTTGGCGCCATCTCCACCGCCACCGTCAGCGCCACTACTAACATTGTCAAGAAATTGGTTTCGAACTGGAAACTAAATGTGACATTTCGACAATAAAGCCTTTGTTTATCAAATGATCATTTGTCATTTTCTTAGCAATGTATGAAAGTTGGCAAAATCATTGAATGTGACAAGTGATTTAGCTTTATCATTTTAAACTACAAAGATCTCAGGCGAAGTGAAATTCAAACATTTTGCATATTTGAGAAGATTATTTTGCCCAAACAGACTTTACTTTCATTTAGTTTTCACACTAAAAAGATCTCAAGTCGTTCTGAATAAAGAATTCTGTTCGATGGGGTAGTGTTCTCTATATTGTCTTCATGATTATTCTCTGACAATCAGTCTCGTGGTTTACAGACTAAGTATGCATAATTATCTCCTCTGCAGAGACATTGATTGCCTCGTGATGGTAATGCATAATTATCTCCTCTGCCTCAAGAACAAACGATAATGATTCAGACTGACTCGCTGCCGGCTCAGAAATCTTTAGTATGAACAGCAAGTGTTTGAACAAGCACGGGAACACCGTACTACATCCAAACAGGCTACGATGTTGTCTGTTCGTTCTTCACCCTGAGAGCCTTATGCACATATAATTTGCTGTATACTAGACTTTCTTTATAATAGTTTCATTTAAGAAAATTGTGAACCATTTTCGATATTTTAGGGAAACTTAAGTTCAGACTTTTTATCTGAAGGAGAAAGTCATGACAGTAAATAATGGAATATAAACATGGCAGGTGAACAGACTTCCCTAGCTTGTGTGCAAAATATTTTATTTCATGCGTTGCTCAAAGCCGATATATTTACTAAACTTTTCGTTCCAAACTCTAAAATTTTGTATTCACGGATTATTTTTGCAACTTTTTTCCTAGAGAATAATGAATACATTGAGCATATTTAAACATTTTTCGCATTCTATTTCCTTGATTACATTCACTTTCACGTTTTATTTCCATTATTTATGGTCCTTTCACTTTCTTTCTCTTTTTAGCTTTTAATACAGTCTGTTTTGTTTTAGTAGCATTCATTGACGATTGTGCACACCAACATCATATTATTTTCAACAAAACCGCCTGTTTTCTCTTTTTTCGTTTCTTTCCGTTCGGTCCAATATTTTTTGACAAATATTTTATCTATACTAAATTGGAGATCAACATTCATGTTGGGTTAGTTCATGACTGCAACGTTTTCTTTCATATTAACTCATATATACCGACTGTTCATGTGAGTAGCAAACCATGTAGTGTCCTGTATTATCATTCAATCAACCGGAATATGCTGTTTGCCTTTGTATGTCCTCCGCATCCTTTTTCATAAACGTTTGTTATTATTGTGTGTTTATTCTGAATTCATTTGTTTCTGCCCTTGCAATAGATTGCATCTTCTTTTAATGTAACACCATTTCACTCTTTACTTCCACAGCACTATAATTTTCACTAATCATTTCCAAAGTACATAATAAGACTGTCATTCGTATTTTTCACCCCTTTGACAACCATCCATGCAATGCCCGACACAGTTATCGGTTTCATTACTGCTATCATCTTAACCACTGTCACTAACCATTACTATCACAAAATGTGATAGTGGAAATCGTACCACGAAGTACGATTTCGACCATCAGTATCATCCACAACATCATCGTCAGTATCAGCATTACCTCCACCATCGTCATCATCATAGCTTTACTCCTCTCAGTCTCACCACATCTACCTCAGCAACCAAATTCATCCTCATGACCACAACCACTACTCTCTTCCCAACTTTTTCTCCGTATGTCGCAATCACTGCTGCCTCTTCTCCATCTTTTCCTTCACGTATTTTTTCCGATGAATACCAGGCGGATGCCGGAGCATTACCCTACCAAACGGGTTACGTACCGCGCGCGATCTTTCCTTCCACTTCCTTGTCCTATCGTCATCCCTTACACCTACTCCTTACTACTCCTTACACTTGCACCTACTTGCACTACAGGACCACACATGCCGGGAGACCGGTCGGAAGCTTATAGCTTGTTCAGACTATGGCGCTGCCTCGCTGGTGGGAGATTCCTGGTTTTGGGAAAACACCGCTCGTCGATGGTAGGTCGGCGCCAGATCTCACCATCCAGCGGGGCAATATCAACACCACCTCCCCAAGAGAAAACATGCACAACACTTACGGGATTATTGACCGTAATACTTGCGCCGGAAATCGCTAATCAATCAAGCTTCCTCCACGTAACCATGTCTCCAGCAGTCTGTGCTACCTCTGTATCGATGATCGACCTCCTCGATTCCGACTCTTGCGCCATCTCCACCTCTCACTTCCAAGACGTCCGCCGCGCCACCCGCCTCTGCCAGGGCCTTCGCCTCTTTCGCTTCCTCTGCAGCGGGTGATTTCACGGACCCTTGAGTTTTACTGCATCGTTCCGCATCTTCTGCGCTGCATTCCCTGCCTACCCGCCTCTCTCCCTCCTTCCCACCCTCTGTCCCTCCGTCTCCCTCTCGCGCGCTGGGGCCTCGCCTGCCGCAATCGCCGCCGAAGATCTGATAATTACCACTTCGATTAACGAGCGTCCTCCGCTCGCGGGGCTTTCCCTTTGTACCTACTTTCGCATTCTCTTCACCTCATTTGCGACGCTGATATTGATCGGTGCAGCGAATGCCAATGTTGCGCTCTACTTGGTGGGCCCGCGGGGCGGACGGGCGGGAGGAGGTGGAGGCTGCATGTGGATCTGATTGTTCTCCACCGCGTCGCCCATATCGATTCCTGGTCGGGAGCAGCCGTGCGTAGATGGCCTGGGTATCATGCGGCGAAACATATTTTTTGAATAGGATACACTGGATGGGATGGATTGCAGAGAGCATTGCTGTTGACTCTGCAGTGTTGATGACGGAGAGTAACGAGGGTACAATATCCGACGATGGCAAGTTTTGATACAAGTTAGATGGTTAGGTCAAATTCGACCACTGCCTGGAGGAGAATATTAGATTCCAACTTCTTTGATCGTTTTTTTACCGTGTTTTTTATGATTACTAAGCCAAATCAGGAGAATTACGTTAAGGCGAGGTGTTAAGTTGGTGGGCCCGAGGTGTGGCTAAGCTAGAGGACGATGAGGCGGCATATTGATCTGATGGTTCTCCACTGCGTCCCCCATATCGATTAATTGGTCGGGAGCAGTCATGCGTTGTTGGGCTGGGTAGCATGCGGCAAAACATATTTTTCGAATAGGATACACTGGATGGGATGGATCACAGAGAGTATTGCTGTTGACTTTGCAGTGTTGATGACAGAGAGTTCCGAGGGTACAAGTTCCGGTTTTGACACAAGTTAGATGGTTAGGACAATTCGACCACTGACTGGAGGAGAATGTACTAGATGACTTCTCTGATCGTTGGTTTTCCGTTTTTTTCTTCTTTGTTAAATGCCAAGCCAAATCAAGAAAAGTATCTTAAGGGGAAGTGTTGGTGAGCCTGAGGAGCAGAAGAACGGGAGGAGGAGGATGCATGTGGATCTGATTGTTCTCCACTACGTCTCCCATATCGATTCCTGGCCGGGAACAGCCGTGCGTGAATGGACTGGGCATAATGCGGTCCAACATAGTTTTTTCAATAGGTTGGGAAACACTGACTGGGATAGGTCAGACACAGCATTGCTGTTGACACCGCAGTGTTGATGTTGGGTATTTTCTAGGGTACGAGTCCCGATCTTAGTGGAATGTCGATACTAGATAGATACCATGGATCAATTCTCCTACTGTCTAAAGGAGAATTTTAGACGCCGGCTACTTTGATTAGTAATTTTCCGTGGTTTCAGTGATGAATATCACGCGAAGTCCGGAGCAATACCAAAACATTCATTAACATCAGACTTTAGTTGTTATGTTTGTAATAAAAATTCACATTATTAAATAATTCATCGATGTCTTAGGCCATCTGTAAAACAGTATTAAAAAGTTCTTGTTTTCTCATTGAAAATATACTTCCATTCAAATCAACCAAATTTACCTGCTAGTACTTCTTCTACAATATCAAAGAATATTTATTTGATTCTTGCACACTAAAAAAGCATCTTTATCTTAAATTTCAAACTATACACTATGAAAAATGTTCGAAAAGTATTCGCCTCGTTGTGTTTCCCTTCTATATATGAAATGTATAAAATTTTGACATCCGGACGGAAGAGATAATTTGTCTAATGTAGAGAATCACATGGTTAACTTTCTCTAATTTTGGACGATTTTTGGATAAATTTCTCGCTGGTAACCCTTTCGATATTGATTGATGAGTGGATTGATACATAAGCATTTGACCCCTAAAGGTCAAAGACTTCCTGTTAGTGCAGAGGTGGTTCGCTCAGCTTCTGTTCTCAGGCGAGCCAGACCTTTCCAGATTTTTTTTCTATAACCACAGCATGGTTTTTACTCACTATAAGTGTATATACATTACTCTATAAAACTGACTTAATTTCTACCCAACAACAGTTTTAATTTTTGTGAACACTATCAATTTTTACTACTTCTAATTAACGTATTGCTATCCTACTATTATATTCATCATTGTCCTATAATAACTTCTTACAATACATATTATCTTTGTCTAATATCTAAAGACAATTAATTTTTTGTTTTCTTTTTATAAATTTTTTATTACAAAACGTTTATATAAATAAAAATAATAAATATTAAAATTTTTTTAATAAAACTTATGTATGAAAAATTTCAAAAATAATTACAAAACAAACAAATAAAATCACATCTTACATTTAATTACAAATATATTCACTTTAAAAAAATCAGAGTGTTTGAACACAGCCGTATTTGAAATGACGATGGCGACGGTGGTTCCAGCACCCGCCCAAGTACGAGTTCGGGTACGACGTGCGCGACGGCAAGGGCAGCCGCCAGGGCCACCTGGAGACGCGGGAGGGCGAGCTGGCGCGCGGCATGTACTACGTGAACCTGCCCGGCGGCGCCGAGCAGAAGGTGCACTACCTGGCGGACGACTGGGGCTACCCCCGCTCGTGCAGACAGCAGCTCGGGACCGCACGGCATCAGCGCGCGCAGTTCGCGCTCGGCGAGAAGGCCGTCGCTGCGTTGCGCGGCGCCACCTCCAAGGTATCTCTCCGCTTATGTGATGGATTATGATATGATATATGAAAAGAAGTGAAGTGTTAGACAAGGTATAAGTCAATTAAGAGATAACTAAAAATTAATTACAACTAGGATATCAATCTCTAATTGTAATTATATTTGCAAATATTCGTAACAGTTTTGTAAATCTAGTTGTAATCATGTTTGCCACTGAGCATTAGCTCAAAGAGAACTTTAATAAATATCTTTCTATCTATTACTAGTGATTTCGGGCACGTCAACAGCTATGGTCATTAGTCCCGTAAGAATAGTGCATGTTTTTGCTCGGGAGGTGGCGGTGATCATTTCCGTATGGAATGACACTGCTATATGTTACGATAGGCCCATGGAAAGTTCAGAATACCAACTCTTTGAGGCTCAAACACGAATAATTCGGGGAGAAAGGGGAATGAATTTTTAAAAACTATTTTGCGCCGAAAGGGTTTAAAGGGGGTTTCATGACTTTTAATGAAAAATATTGCTTCAGTTTTCGTGCGTTCGATTTTCATCAGACTTTCTCGAACATATTTATTACGAAAAGTAATATTCCACGATATTGATCAAACTAATTAACATCACGAAATAAGAAGTCCATGCAGGACATACTATTTTGTATATTGGGTATAACAGCCCGCTAACCGTTACACCATCGCCGCCCCATTTCACTGCCACCCCAGCCCTTTGTGTCCAATAGAGGTTTCGCTTCTGTTCATACACAAAGTGTTAACTCGCCCTCGCTTTCCAGGGCCTGATCACCCCCATCGACGTGATGGGCAAGTCACTGAAGTCGGACGCGGCCGCCAACGCCGTCGTCACCGTCTTCGGCAACAAGGGGTCTGGCTCCGCGCCCCAGGCGCTGGCGCTGGTGGCGGATGCCGGAGACACCGCGTCGCAGGCCCAGGCCCAAGCGCAGGCCCAGGCCCAAGCCGAGGCGCAGGCCCAAGCTCAGGCTCAGGCCCAAGCCCAGGCGCAGGAAGAAGCTGAAGCGGTCGACGGCATCAAAACGGGCAACTACCAGCAGGCGGCCTCTAAGAAGTTCCAGACGACAGTCGTGCAGCCGGTGTCCAACTTGTTGGTGCAGTTGCCGCAGGTACTTATTGTCTCATTTTGCAGTAATTTGGGGTTTATTTTCTTGATAGGTTTATACCTCGATGGATTTCGAATTATCTTTATGAAAATATATTCATACTACTGCTTAACGTTAATCATTATTTTAAAAGCAAAAATAACTATGTACTGAATCCAAACTCCGTACGGCCAGTCCCTGAACTGAGAATTGCACCACTTAAAGTCTGATATTCTGTATGAGTAAATTTCTAATAATACTAAGAAGGGAGGCTAACATAAGTTTCGGGTTACTAAGTTTATCCGGGCATCCGTGCTTCAAAGTAGGGGACCTCAGAAGAATTAAATCTCTAAAACTGCAAAGAACTACCGCCCGTCTGCCCCGCATTTCACCTCCATTACCCCCCCTGTACCCCTAAGCTCGTCCCCTCAAAATACTCACATGCTCCCTTACAACTGGTGTCTCTTTGGGAAACACAAAGCTGGTGTAAGCTCTTAGGACGCATTTTTTCTATATTACGCGTGATAGTAACGAGTGTTACAGCAATCTGTTTCGCACATAATACACAGCAAACTTCTATTTTTCACCTTAATTCTGATTTATTCAGGTTTCAGGGTACATCTCTAACTAGTTACAGAACACTTACTGCGTTTGAAGTCAATGGTGTATAATAAATTGTCAAAACATTCTCATTAGCACATTATCATATACTATAAATCTTACTTAAAGTAATCGAGAACTGATCATTTGTTTTCTCAGACACTTTTCAGAGACAGAATATTTTAAGAATATTCTAGAAAAATATTTTATAGTGAGTTATGTACCTAAAATGCTTTTTGGGAGTTAAAGACACCTACAACAATAAACAATTTTCATTTGGTTCCTATAGATAAGACGAATTTATTGGGCATATTTTTAGTTGGATCATTATGTAATATTTTGAAGTTTTGTAGAAACTATATTCGGGTTTAGAGTTTCAAGGCACTGACAGGGGAAATGCTGTGAACTATTCTGCCTGACCGGCACAAAATGAATTTTTATTTTGTTCCTGTAAATAAAGATAATGGAACCTAATTTTGTAAAGAAACAAACCTTTTTAAAGAATGTGTCTTGGTACATTTTGGAAAAACTTTATTTGTCTGAGTACGGTTAAGCCAGGAAAATGTATTATGATACAAATCTTTTTTCATGCTATGCGCAACAAACTGTTTCTCAATTTAGTTTAGCGTATGCGAAATAGCTATCTTTGAGTTTGAATAAACGAATAGTGTGCGAAGCATTAGCAAGGGTGACTGAAATATCGCGAAGTGTGTGCGAAATGACTCCACGGCTTGTTAAAAAGTACGTATAACACTTGCGTGAGGCGATTCGGACACTTGCTACGTAATTTATAATTTTATTACAAACATCCATGGAGACCTATGAATATGTTTTACACGAAAATATCCTCAGGATACGGAACGCTAAGCTAGGCCTATTATAAATGTCACAACAAACAGAATATTGTCAGTCATTTTCAATCCTCTGAGTAATGTTACCATCCTTACGGTCTATTATGAGAAGAAGACATCTTCCCTCAATATCTCAGTTCTTGTCCGGAAAGATTGATGAGAAGGCAATTGAGCGTGCAGACCCCGACCCGTTCTATTAGATGCTTGCCCGACTGTTGCCTTTAAGTGATTAAAAGAACTACGAACATGACGAGATACGAACTCGCTGAAGTAAGGGGAAAAATCGCAGTGCCTGTTTTAGATGAACCCCAATATTTCTCATTGACCAGCACGCGTAAACTAGATAGCTCGCTGTTAGCTAATGGGAATGAATGACAGGCCTGTTTTAGACTGAATTCCACTAGTGAGATTTTCTTGACCAGCACGATGTAAACTCACACTTATGGACGTCGTTGCTAATACTGATGAATGACAAGTATTTTCACGAATTCCAATAGTTGGAATATTTTTTAGAAAATTAAACCACATTTTATGGACAGTTTTCTCTAGCACTTGATGATATCCAAGTAGTGTGGTCAGTAAAATATTAATTTAATTATATTAGTAAAACAAAGTGAGAGAATTGAAGAAGAAAATAAATTTCGGTACAATCTTATCTACAGGTAAGAACATTACATTAGTCATCACGTTTCAGAATTTTCCTCCTTCTTATCAAAGTATCTTCGTTCCACGTGAAGCACAAGTGCGAGTCGTTACTCTCTTGCATGCATCTTTCAGTTTGAAAGAAGCGCGGCATTGAGTAATATATGTTGGTTTTACTCTCACATATATAGCCTCTCTTTCTATATCATCTACTTTCTCTTTCTATGTGTCATATTCCGAGCTAAAATCAAAGCGTTGCAAAATCATTTGCAATGCTTAAATATTTTGTTTGTTTGAATTTCATAAATTTAAATTAATTTTCTGTCTGTTCTGTGTTGTTTTTTGTCATAATTTTTAATGTAACTTATAAAATCGTATTATTTATGCTAAAATAAATAACCGTTCTGCAAAAGCAAACTTCAATATCGGCCTATTTTAAGTTCATTTTGAATTATATTTAAAACAACGCCAAATTGATGCTGACTTTTGGTTGTTTGTAGAATCTTTTTTTCTCCTCTAAGTTCAAAAATTCCGACGCCCTGACAAAAAAAGTAGTGTTATTTATGAATATCAATTAACTGAATCAAGAATCTACACATTATGAATCAACGTATAAAGAATGAAGTCGTTGACTTCCGCATTCTCGTATGAAGAAATTTCCAACTTTGTGAAACCTTATTTTTTCATATTATTAACAATTTTTAGTATTTATATTACATCAAGTATGCAATATTTTCTATTATAAAAATCAAATTCAAATTTATGTTTTCTCCAACACTAAACCTTTTTGGTTGTGTAGTGTTTCAATTTTATTGTTCTGCAGTTCTATTTTGTCAATATTCATTTATATTGAGCATACTTCAATAAAATAAAAAAGTAAAAAAAAAACCTCTATTACTTTACAAATGAAATTGAAATCTGAAACAAATTAATTGAAAATATATTCTAAAGGTAATAAAATTGACAGTTTAATTAGTCTTAATTACTACCGTTTTAATTTAAAAGCAGAAGAAATATGAATTAATATCAACGATGGCATAAAGTAATATGTTCTATTAGGTACGTGTTTGACTCTTTGTTAACATGAATATAATAAAATGAAGTATCAAATAAAAATGTATGTATATCGTTGTTGCAGGTCACGTACCAGACATCGTTCGATGCAAGCGGGTCCGCCATCACGTACACCCAAGGTCCAGAGCCCCAAACCTCCACTTCCCCGGCGCACATCCACAGCTCGCAGTCTGGCCACTACCACTTCGTGTCCACCAACGGGGGAGTGCCCGTGGCGCAGCAGGTGTTGGTCGTCAAAGAACAAGATCTGAACGCGGCGTCCGAGAATGCCTACGCTCAGAACGACGTCATCGAGTCGTCAACGGCGGCTCCTGTGGCCCCGGCAGCTCCACTCGCTCAAGTAATTCCTGTAGTTCCTGTGGTTCCTGTGGCTCAAACAGCTCCAGCCGCCCCGCCGTCAGCAATTGGCTCTAACGTGCAGGTCTCGTATTCGGAGTCGTCCTCTTCATCTAGTACGTACAATGAAGCAAGCGGTTACGTTTCTTCCACTCCTGCGCCGATAATAGTCCAGGAACAGAACTACAACAGAGATGCACCGATTGCGTTGAATCTAATTGCGCAACCACCGGTGGTTCAAAATAATTACGCAGAAGCGGAGAGCAATCATGCTGAAGCACAGACAACCTATGCCGAATCAAAAACAAACAACTAGGCTCAGAATAACTACGCCGAGGCACAACGTAACTATGCGGAAGCACAAAATAATTATGAAGAAACAGAGAAAAACGGGGTACTACACTTAAAGTTCGCATCTAAGAACAATAACAACCAACGAGTTGTACTTGCTGAAAGCGGTCATGTCTCACCGTCAACAGCAACTCATACAATAAAACAAGCGGTGACATTCCGTGTGAATCCTACAGTATCGACTCCTATCGTAACTCAGCAAGTATCGTACGTTACGGCGACAGCAGGAGGCAGTGATGTCTACAGCAACTCGGCTCCTTCAGGAACAGGTTATACGGTGTCCGCAAAAGACAACAGCCAGACATCCAACCAAGTTCAGGAAGACCATTTCGTTCAAATTAGTTCATACGGAGGGGAAACAAACGCGGCAGCGGAGTTTGGAGCGAAATTGAAGCCTTCTTTCAGAGTTAAAGTAACTTCTACTGCGTCTCCCATTGCTGTTGCCAGCTCCGTGCAGAAAGAATACGTGCGTTATAATGAAGTACAGAATGTAGAGAAGTATGAAAGTCGTGTAGTGACACAAACGCCATTGCCGCGTTCTTCGTTTCGGCCAATTGTGGTAGCCGAACTGGAGACGAACGAGGAAGTATCTGTGGTAACGCCGAGTCCTCCGATTTCTTCCGAAGCTTCCAACCCGGCAGTGGTGTACTCCGGAGCATCGTACTCACAAACCAGCAACGCGGCCGTCTCCGTTTCGAAGACTCACGTCGATGGCGGAAGCGAGTTATCTTACGTAACAACAGTTCGACCTGTTGTCGTGACTCCGGAACCCGCCTATGCCACAACCCCGGCTGTCACTTCCATCCCATTCGAAAATACTACGCCCACTCCTGAGGTGGAAAAGGAGGTACTCATCACTCCCAGACCCGATCCCCTCCCAGCCGCCTCTGCGCTCGTGTTGTCCAACGAATCCGGCAACAAAATATCCGCCACCCTTCCACGAGTCAACTCGCCGAACTCTCGAAGGCAGTTCAAGAATAAGGGGCTCAGGACGAACAAAGAATCTCTTACCCCCGCCCCTCCCACCGCCCTGCCGCCCTCATCCCCCGCCACGCTCGCTCCCCTCGGCGCGCACGCCGTCGAGAAACCGGTAGGAGAGCGTACGAGAACCATCGTCGAGATCCAGAAGGCCATTCCTTACGAGTTGCCTGTGGAGAACGTGTACTCTCAGGCGCAAGTGTCCAGGCCGACGCCGGTCTTTGTTCCAGCGCAGGTTCCTGCGGAGCCAGTTCAAACGAGTGACTCCGGAGCAGGAAGCCAACTCTTCATTTCTGAATCTCAACAGCCCCCTCAGGATTCCGCGCAACAAGTGAGCGTGAACCAACAACGCGGCCCTGCTCACCTTGGAGGGTCGCAGCTGCTGCTCGCCACTCTTCTCGAAGACCATCGGTCAAACGGTCAAGCACCGACGTTTGTGAAACCGCAACTGGTTCAATTCCGGCCGCAGTCTGACACATTGAACCCAGAATTCCTGAACCAGATTCAAATCGCGAACGCGCAATCCCTTCTTCAAGCAATTCAGTACGAGACGTTGCGCTCACATATTAATACAAAACCTAAAGAACAACCTGCTCCCTCACAACCTCAACAAGAAACAAACGCCCCGATAGCTCTACCTCTAATTTACCAAGCTCCAAGCGATCAACAAACTATAACTTACGTAAATCACAAACCTGCTCAAACCGTCTCAACCATAAAGCAAACGTACGAAACGGAATCGACAGAAAACGATGATGACTCCACCATCTTTGAGATTGCGAAGAAAATTAAAGCTGAACAGCAAGCGTTGACTGTGCAGCCACAAGCACCCATTGTCGATAATAAGAAATCAAAAATCCAGAGCTTACTGGAATTAGAAACGCAGAGAGAACCACGAAAGAAAGTGCCGCAGTTCCAAATAGCATTAGGCGAAGCGGATAAAGACGCGTTCACAAAAGACCAGATAGAAAGCATTCAAAAAGACCTACAGTCGAACTACCAGAAGTACCTGGCTCAAATCAATCAACAAGTGGCGCAAAGCCAACAATATTTCAGCTACCTCGCGCAACAACCGTTCAACCTCAACCTCAACGCAGCGACTCAACAACCGCAAGTGTTGGGCCTGCAGGAGTCCGCTTTCCAGACGGAACAACACCAACCACAGGCTCAGCCGCAGACTCAAGCGCAGGCGCAAATTCAAGTGCAAGCTCAAGCAGACATCCCTCAACAGCCGCAGGAGCAGCTGCACCGGATCCCGCTGAGTTTCCTTCAGCAGTTGCTGGAGGCTGAGTCGCAGTCTGTGGGCCACGCGGCGGTGCAGCAGCTCAACGCGGAGTCCACCAAAGACGACGCGCCGCAGGAGGAGATGAAGGCTGCGGAGTCTCTGTTGGGGCCGCCTAAGGTGAGCTGAGATGAGTAATTAATATAGTGCCCCAGGAAAGTCTCTCTGCACTGGGCCGAGTTGGGGCCTCCTATTAAAAATGGCAATGATGTTAGCAAACAGATCGCTGGGAAACAAGTGAAGGGGACGACACTTCCAGCATCTGTTATGATTGTCGTGAGTGCGATATTTACGTTTTCTTTTGTTACACGCTGCTGCCAACATAATTTTGGTTGCAACCAGCAAGGTGTCACTGCAAAGAGACTTTCCTGGCGCACTGTCATATAGAGAGATTAGTCTACGAAGGAACCGCTTTCACAGCTACTGCAAGACCACTGCTGTTAACGTAACTGCAAACGCCGTGCACTCAATTCGTCAATGTGTACATTTGCAGTTGGCATATTTTTAAATGGCTTCGGCACTACCTTTTGCAATACCATCGCCCGACATTACATTCATGAGTTTTCCGGTCTCTCAGACTGCGGTTAGAGAAACTTTTCTAAAGTACTGCGTGTCCTTCGATTTGATTCCACTTATTTGGTAAAAGTAAAGAGACTGTATTGACGTACGGGCAATTGTATAATTTGCGCGCGTTTTCTTAAAATCCAGAGAATCTATCTCACCCGTGTACTATGTATAGTTTAATGATTAATAAAAGTACTTAAAAAACGTGGTTACCAATATTTGAAAACTACAAAGTTCACTCTGAAGTAATAATTTTCACCTTTCACCAATTTTTAATCAATTCGTATTTATACCAAACAAACGAATATAACTGGTAGTGAATCAACGTGCACATAGCAAATCAAATTGTGTGCCAAACTTCTAATCTCGTACAATGTAAAATAAATGTCTCTGGAGACTGTTTTCTTCCCCTGCTGTCTCGGTTGCTCTAATGACGCATGCTCTTTCTGAGCCGCACACGAGCTAAGATCGTCGCTCCACCTCTCCGAACGCACACCTCTGCATGCATATGACTCTAAGTGCTTTTGAGACTTATTATACAATTCCTAAATCAAAGAACCAGACGACATCGGGCATGACCTCGTCTCTTATATCATTTGTAGGGAAAAGGGGCACGTAATCCTCACGGTAAAATTCGTCTGGAAGTATTACAGTTTGCTTGAAATTCTTTCAATAAACTGAAAAATATTTTGGAATAAAATGAAACAGGATAAATGTGAAAGGATATGTTCACGTTTGCGTAATTATTAATATTGTTTCTGCTTTTGTAAATTATGGTAAATTATAATTGACCATGACAGACCGAAAAAAATACAATAGTTATTTATGATACGAGCGGTAGAAGTGCAATTTTATTTTGCGAGAAGGAAATGTTGCGATACGAGGCCGCTAAGGCAAGCGACGAAATCCTATGAACAAAATAAATTCAATTTTACCATGTATGTCATACACTAACAAGCTTACTGACTTTTTTTTATTTTAATTCAAGAAAGCAAATCACTATCTTACATTCAGCTCAGATGTAGCTGTGTAACGTAGAAATATTCATACTTATTTTTCTGAAAGATTAAGGGTCGTCTCACTTTCAGAATCAGTGTTCAAATTTGAACTGTTAGCACGCTCTAACAGTAACCGCTTTTAGTAGCAGTTGTCTAATAATTATTAATTTACTTGCACCAACCTCAGCATATCAGTATTACTCCATAAAAGTGCACTTTTATCTCCTGCAAATTGAAGCTCTCCTCTAGTTAAACGTAACATGGCCCCCTCATTTCGCGGGGTCACCAACTCGAGCCCACTCACTTCCCTGCCATTACTTTCTTTTCCTTTCCTTTCCTTTGCTTCCTACACGAGAATCTCTTCAAATCGTGATGGTTGGACTTAACAATTAGATATTTAAGTGTTCAACAAACAGGTTACGTAAAGGAGTGTATATATATATATAATCACACACACTCACAATAGGTAATCTGTTGTGGCAAAATTTGTAGACTTTCTTTCTCAGCCTTATCATTTTGGTCTGTGAACTGTAAAGTAGAATTAATCGTTTCAATGTTAGTAGGTATTCTGTATTGTAAATTTAGACTTCTGTTGGTAATTTTCTGATGACGCTCTATTCTATTTATAGAATATTAGCTTCTTATTGCATATTTATTTAACACGTAACTTCATTTATCAAAAATCTCAATATACTTTATGAAGTTCGTAAATGTAGGGACCGATACTTATAATGTAATAAACAATTCTTGATATTTTTATCAATTATGGTACTATTGTTTGACGGTTTTAAATTGTCTATAGGACTTTTACATCTAATTGTTGTAATCATTACACAATTTGAGGCTAAACATACAAGCAACACTGCAGAATATCTTCACGATACCTGAAAATTATTGTCAACTCCCCCTACAAACTCGATTACACAAATACTACTAAATTGCAACCATAAAACACCTTGAATCAAATTATGATATAAATATCTCTTGAAGATCATCAATTGAAAGTGATTTGATTTATCCACGAGGATGATTATTCGTTAAGAGAAATAAGCACATATGCACATTCATCAAAGACAGCAATGCCGAGGAAGTAGTTATAAAGTAAAAAAATGATGTGAAAATATTCACCCGTTGGCAAGAAATGGAAAAGGAAAGCAAAGAAGTGTGAGGCTACACATTCCTGTGGGTGACTCCGCGAAATGAGCAGCTGATTATACTTATTATAGAGGAGGGTTTTGAGCTGCAGGAGATGATAATGCACTTTTGTATAGTAAATAGAGATACTCTGAGATCGGCGAAAGTTCATTTTATGCGGAAATGCAAAAACGTAACTTTCGCCGTAAATTAAAATTACTTCTTTTCAAAGCATTGTAAGTAAAAAAGTTGCTTTATTGTTCTGACTAACGATTCTTCAGGGATAGATGATATCCTCATTAATTTTACTTAATGGATCATTACTTAAATAATAATTTTGACAGCAAAACATACATTTTTTTAATTTACATGTTTTTCTCGTAATTAGTATTTATTGTAATATGAACACCAATAATTGTTGTGTTCAAATGTATAGTTTTGAATTGGTTCAATATGTAATGCAATAGTAAAAATTCTATTCAAATTAATTGTAATGAACTGATAATTAAATAGTATTAATTGATTTATCAACTGAGTGAAACTCAAAACCTGAGTGAACAAACAACTTACCTTACACAACAACATTTTAGTCAGCATTCCAATAATATGTATTATTATATCTTTCTTTCAAACATTACTTTTCAAAATTGTGTTTGTTTCCATGCTTGGTAATTAATTAACATTCGTATGTTTCTGCCAAACATATGTGTCACGGGTTTCCCTAACACATATTGGACGAATGCTTACAAATATCTCAGCAACATTTTGCTTTAGTGCCTTACCCTGAGTCGAACGTGGTGCGAGATGGACCCTTGACCTGCAGCAATTCCATGTGGAGTTGGGTCGGAATCCGGACATAATGCTGCTGAGAGATTTTAAAATTTCCATAATTTTTTAGTAAGCCCTGAGGATGGAATTAAAACATTCCGAAACGGTGGCCAACGAATGGTTTAATTGTTTTCTACTCACTCCGATCAAATTCTGTGAGCTACTTTCCTACTTATAAATCCCGCAATGGGTTCAGGAAAATTTTCCACTACGTGTTCCTTCACAAAGGTGACCACTTTTGACTTGTGTAGAAGTTTGTAACATTTATTCTAAGACAGCCGTGTGGTGGTGTGCGCGCAGGTGGTGGCGCTGGAGAAGCCGGCGGCGGCGGCGGCGCTGGACAAGGGCCAGTTCGCGGCGCTGGAGCAGCCGGTGCGCGTGCAGGTGCCGGTGCCGGTGGAGCGGACCAAGTACGTGGAGGTGGAGAAGCCCGTGGAGGTGACGAAGCTGGTGGAGGTGGAGCGGCCCGTGCCCTACCCGCAGCCCGTGGCCGTGCCGCACCCGGTCGCTGTGCCCTATGCCGTGCCGCACCCCATCGAAGTGCCCGTACACCACCTGGTCGCCGTGCCGCACTACGTGCAGGTGAGGGACCATGATTGATTCCGGACGCGTGAGCTGAGAAGGTCATTAGTTTCGTAAGTGTAGTGAGTAATTTTCCCTCGGGAGGAGGCGCTGATCTTCCCCCTGCTAGATGGTGAAATTCAGTGCCGACCTAGCAGGTGAGGCACCGCTTCAGAGTGAATGTTTTTCCCGGGCTCTTCAAATGTTGGCAACACTCCCGTATGTGTTGGGCATGTTGCGTCCCTAGGAAGGCGGCATTCCTCACCCGCTGCAATGAGATAGCCAGTGCCGACCTACACGTTGACTTTGGGGGATACATCTAGGTATCTCTCCTAACGAGGCACTGCCCTGCCAGAGCAAGCGTCCAGCTGGTCTCCCGACGTGTGTGGTAGTGTAGTGCATTGGATGTACGTGTTAAAGGGTAGAGGTGGAGAAAATGAGGAAGGAGTGTCCCCATAGCTCTTGTCCGTTTGCTAATGTTCTGGTCGAAAATTCACCAGAGAATAGAATAGAATAGAATTCAATGAAAACTACTTATAGAGCAGCCGGCTTCTAAAACGATGAGAGGTTGTGGGCAAAAACATGGTAACCCACGTGATAATAGTTTTGCACAAATCGCTGTGCTGCCGTTAATAATAAACAAAGTTGATTTTCTTTCAAACTTTACCACAAGAATCTTCGCGCATCATTCTCTCCAAAAGGCACTTTTTCCTAAACTCAAAATTTCGATGCACCACAGATTTTGCAGTGACATTTTATAACTATTCTTATCGTGTATAAATTGTGGGCTACATGTTCTTGTCCACAACCCCTTAATTACGTGAAAATATTCAATGGCAACATCTTCCTTTCTAGATTACACGCCAACTTATTGTATGCGTGTACTTTTGCAGGTGCCAGTGAAGGAGTACCACCCTTTGTTCGCGCCGGGTAAGAACTCGCACGTGGGCCACAAGCTGCAGGCGCATGGGCAAGGGCACGGCCAATCACACGGCCAGGCGCAGCTCCCGCCGCCGCCGCCCCCGCCCCCGGCGCTGGCCTACAACTTCCCGCACAAGGACAACCTGCACCGCGCACTGCTCAAGCAGCACGGCGACTCCGCCCCTTACGGAATCGGAAGGTACGTTCTTGAACGCTGCCACAGACACTAGCCCATCAAGGGCAAGCCGGAAGTAACAGTTACAACTTTTTGTCAAATTGTAGGACTTTCAATATGAATTTACTTTATACCCAAACTTTTATGTCTTGTCAACATTAAAAGTATGTTTTAATGAAAAAGAATGTAAATATATTATTATAATATATTTTTATTTAAATAAATTAAATAAAAAAAAAAATATATATAAATTTTAAAATAATGTTAAAGTATATAATTTTTTTCGGTTCTGGTTCATATTGTTAGTTATATTTGATTCATGAAAACATACGAACAAATACATGGCTTGGTTTCAAACGTTGCCTCCAGACTCAATATCGAAGCATGGTGTTTTGAGTTACCAGTACTTGGCCGGTGAGAACATTTCACCGATTTCACCGGCATAGAAGTCAACATTTCCTTTTGTAATTAGAAATCAAATTCAGCTTTTGATGTGAAAATTTTATGTACATGATGTGGGTGGATGTGTCTACTTGATTTCTAAAAACACTATTTTTTAGCTTGTGTATCGCGATCTGTCATCTTAATCCTCTTACGATTCTTGGGGTTTTTGATAGAGCATCGTTTATTTGTTGTCAGTGTAGACAAATCCGATTACAGTTGGGTAGTGGATATGGGGACACACAGAAACTACGCTCCTTCTGGCTAAATCTTTTTTGTACTCAATTTATTCAAAGTAGTTGGCATATATTGATTGCTCATTGCATTGTCATTAATCCGGAGTGGACTTCATTTCAAGAAGAAATTTAAATTCTAAAAGATATTTTTAAGACATTAATATTCGCGGATTTAAACTGTAATTACCCCCCACACACGCTCGAAATTCGAGTATTTCTGGATCCGCCCATGTCATGGAAGGATCTTTTTCGCGACCTCACCATGTACAACCGTACTCAATATAAGAATGGTTCGACAATCGTTTCCTAAAATTTGTTGTAAATCTATGTCATCAAGTTCAGAAAATGGTTCAGTATTACTTTTCTGACCTTCTTAGCAATAATAGTATCTAACATACTGATTTAAATCTAAAAGTATCAAATAACACGCACATGTTAATTTGAAAAAAATTAAAAAATATTTGTATATAATAACTACTTTCTCCACTTGTTAACTTGAGACGTATAAAAGCGCCATGTGCTAATTTGGTTGATAAGCGAACTGTGTACCGCGGGAGCATGCAGTTTTATAATTCACCTACCGACGAATATATGCCAATTTTATTCATATAGTGGTGGCATTGAGAAAGTTTAGTTTGGATTAAGAATTATCTTCACTCCAAAAGAAAATGATTTCTAAAGGAAATACATCATCATCTACTGATGTATTATCTTAATTTCTGTAAATGAAAGATCTATGCATTTAAGTTCTACTGATTTTTGCTGAAGAAATTGAAGCTGCAGATGAATGTCAACGTCAAGTTTGTGTTCAATGTGTTCAAGGAGAGGTGGAAAACAATCTTTCTTTTTCTGAAATAGCAAAGTTTTGCTAAATTTTTTTTCTATTTTCATACTTGAGGTATGATTAATTTAATGCCATTTGAAATTCTGTAATTATTTTAGTATTGCTTGGATACACAATTGCTCTTACTTTGCTATTTTGTATCTTCTCCAGAAACAGTTCCTGTTCGTTCATTCTTTTAGTTATTGCAGATACAGCTTTGTTCATTTCATCAGAAATATGAATGAGAAAATCAACATAATAGAATGTTGTAATTGTGTTTGATACCAGTTTAAGCAAATTAACATTGTCACTAAATTATGAACCTAAATTATCTATCCTCTTTCCCACAAAATCATAATTTCACCTTCAAAACAGAATATTCACAATAATTTGAATGTTTACGTGAACAAACTGCTTGTTCATCTGATAATGTTTCCGACTGTTGTATCTGCATAATTTCTACATCTTCTGTATCTACATAATTTTACATACGCGCCTTCTCAGGATAATTTTGAGACAATAATGTCACTTTACATGCAAAGATTGAACTCTAGAATACATCTTTATCCTTCTATTAACAATTGCAATCAGTTACAGAGGAATTTTAATTTCCCCCAGAATTCATCTTCATTAAAAGCAATAATACCCCTCCAGGGAGAAATGAACACTATGAAAAACGTATTCTTCTCATTGTGGAACTTCAAAATCTGCTCTCTAACAAGCCGCGCGGTGAAGGCGCGTGTGATAAATACGCGGGCGCCCATTCGTTTCGTCTTCCGCTGAGTAATTGGCCGCGCCGGCCGCTTTGTCCTCGCCGAGGTGAGGACGTCCGCCCTGGGGAGGTCCTCGCCGCCGGAGGCGCCTCGGGAGATTAATCCTCGCGCCCGCGCGCGAAGAATCCTCGCCACGGGCCCTCATTAACGCTCCCGACCCCACCTCTGCCCCGCCCTCAACGCCGCGTCGCCTACGCCCCCTCTGCAGCTCGCCCTGGTCCGCCCCCACGTCTGCACCAGAGCCCCGCCCTCCGCGCGGTGATGCAGAGCAGCTGTGATGAGGGAACGGGAGTGTTCCAGAAGCCAAGGTGGAAGAGAAGGAGAAGAAAAAGGAAAGAAGTGTAAGATTGGGACAGGAGGAGAAAGTCGAACAATGATACAACAAGCACTCCGCGTGAAGGGGAAGTGGGAGAGAGAAAATAGAGAGGATTGGAGGAAGAGAGAATGGAAGAGAAAGGAGAGGTGGAAGAAAGAGTGTTGCGGAAAGAGGAGGAGGGAAAGAGAAAGGGGAGAGAAATAATTGAATAATAGGAATATGAAACCCTAACAGGAGAAATGATAAAAAGTAAACTAATAAATTTTGGCGATAGGTATTATAAAATACTTCATTCGGAACACAAAAGTAAGGGAGGTAGACAGACAAAACGGTACACTACAGTGCGTGATTAGGGTGAGGTTACGTGTAACAAAGGATTTGAGAAGGAAAGCGGAAATAAACAAATGCGGGAGTGATTCAGAAGTGCGAAGTTCTTTGACACTACAATCTGTTTAGAGGACTAAACAGGATTACAACACATGGAGAACAGTGTTGAGAGGACTCAAGAACACGTGACATATGTATCCAAGGAGAGGGAACCGGGGTTCAGTGACCAGAGAAAGACATTGAGAGGAAAAGGACGGTAACCAAGGAGAAAATAATGCTGAAGCAGACACTGGGGCGAACAGCACATGAGCGACAGGCCTTGAGAAGTCGGAGAGGCGAGCCAGAGTTCTAGAGTGGATAGCAACATCGAGGACAGCGTTGAGATGGTCCAACTAAACGGGACGTATGTAACCAAAAAAAATAAGACCGAAACGCGCTCATGTTACAGGACGGCACCGGAGCAGCGGGCTTAGGGAAGTGGGAGGGCGCAAGAGGTGGAGGCAAAGAGGCGAGGGTGGCGCTCGGAACCTCTGGAATGCCAGCGCGGGCTCGCCTCATTTGCATCTGCCCCCGCCGCGTCGCATGAATGATCCCCGGGCCACCTCGCTGTCCAGGAATGCGCCACCGTCCCGAACTGTCCACTCGCAATTGTAGCTCTTGCCGTGTCAGAAGCAAGAGGAGGAAACGTCTAATTCCTTAGTGTATTTTCCGACCCCCTCAGCACAGCCAGTGCTGCTGGCGGTCATATTGCACTAGAGCAGCGGTCGACAACCTGCGGCTCGCGAGCCGCATGTGGCTCAGTGAAATCGTGCTTGTGGCTCCTGAGTAGCTTAATAGCACATATTGAAAAATTAACTGTATTATTGCAGTTGACAAATAAATATAATAATTCTGCACACCAAAATGCGCGGCAGATCGTATGCATGTAAACCTAGCTTTAGCTAACCTTGCTCTTTACACTCACAGATACCACAACCAAAACCAATGCGAATAGAAACAGAAGTGAGGTCACTGACAGAACAATCGTGTGTTTTCAAATGCATCGTCTTTTAGTAGTGAGCCTGACAAACTTTCATCATTCAATTCGAGGAATATTTGTTTACTACCACATGTGTTGCATGTGCACACTGAAAAATCTTAGGTCTTGTTATTGAATACGTTCTCTATCATTTAATTTATATTTTAAGAAAAGCTGTGTAACCTACTGAAATTAGGTTTTCACAATTAGTTTGTTTAAAGTTATAAAAAACCGTTTCCGTTTTCTTTAATAAGTTCACTTATAACTATTACTACGCAAAATAGATCTTGACTTCAAAATAAGATGACGTTTCACGTCAGATAACGGCTATATTATTTTTTCTAATAAACATTACCGATGTATGTATTTATATTTGGCTCCTTAAACAAATAATTAATCACACCGAGGGGAAAATGGCTCTTAACTCCAGAAAGGTTGTCTAGTGCAGACACTAGACCAAAGGTTGTGGGTTCGAATGAAGATTATTTTGGTGTAGAATTAATTTTAATTAGAGTGGCCCGTCCCCATGTTTGTAGGTAGAGTCCTTCCGTGTTTTCATTGAGTCTCCTCTTTATTTTGTTCTTAAAGTTGTATATCTATACAACTTTTATCTTTATTCGAACAATGGAAGTAAGAAAACGGAAGTTTTTGTTACAGCTTGTAGTGTAGGAGGTAAAGTTACTCCTATCTCAAAATACATTATATATGATACTTCACTAACACATCTTGTCATGTCACCGAAGTTCTCGATTTCTTGTCCTTCTTGTTTAATCGCTTTTATCCCCCAAGAGATGTAGAAACGGATTTTGCGTTTCTTCGTTTTTTATTCCTATCATTTTTGCAAGCGAAGAATCTGAGCATTCTGCTTTCAATTTGCATGGCACACATATAAATGGAAACATTAAAAATTAAATATAATTTACAGCATAATATAAGGCTTAATTATCAGTAAATATTGTAAAATAGCAAAAATAGGCCCCTATAATATTAATTTCAAACTGGGTCTTCAATATTTTGATTGATTTAATCCAACTTCCATTTCGCTATAACAAACATAACTTTCTACCATGGCCTCAGAAGGGATTTCACGATGGTTATTTGTTTCTTTACTTTTATTGTAGATCTGGAGCAAGTTTGTGACTGAAAGACGTCACAAGGGACCCGATTCTTTTCACATATCTTTCATATCATTTAGTAGTAGATTACTGTATCATGCTTAGGGTGTTTGGAAATTAACTCATTAAAGAGAACCACTGACGATATATATTCATGGATAATGAATACCCCTCTCTACATTATGCAATTGATTCACACATATATTTCGTTAATTAAGTTGACTCCGAAACCTTTTTACTAATAATGATATTATAGATTAATGATAGTTAATATTTATATAATTAATAGTTAGTTGATAGTTTAATGATAAGACAACACATTTCGTAATCTTAATAAAAGTGAAGCATTGTTGATTTTTTCTTGGCACCCAAAAACAGGAATCGTGTAGTTATAGAATTCGGAAGCGTAAACGCTTCATATTTACATTAGGATCATCGTTGTTTAGGGAAGACTGGGATTTATATCATCGTCTCTCTCTGAATGCCTTTGTAATTACATGAAAATGAGGACTTGTACATTTTCAGAATAATTATAAAAAATATAAATCGGTGTCTCTGATAATTTGAAGTTTCCATTTTCATATAAAAATACCTTATAATGAACTTATGTTTATCTTTAATAAATGAACTCCACGGAAGAAGACCACTGTTGGAACTTTTTAATCAGGCAAAAACACCATTTTATCTGTCATTTTGTTTTTGTAGTCGTTTTCTCTACAGATCAAAAGGAAAATTAGTTATCATTGTTACTACTAAAAAGGGAAAAACATGAACATTCTCAAATCTTTGTGGATTAATTTTAAAAATCTATATAAATAAAATTAAGCGTCTATCTATGATTTCAAAATAACTGCCGTGTTATAATCTCGCAGAATTATTGAGATAATACAAAAACCAATTCATTTGTTTTTACGATTTTTGTCTCTTTGTCCGGGCTAATCTCTGGAACGGCTCAATCAATTTCGATGGAGTTTTCAATTAAATATAGAGTATTTGGTCGGGTACACATTAGGAGTCCTTTTATAAAAATATTTTGTATGATATAAATGTTTTCAATAGGTTTGTTTTTATACAGAAGTCAACATTTTTATACCGATTTAAATGAAATGTTTTTCATAATGTTTATAAAAAGAGAAAAGTTACTGTCTACATAATACTTCGTAAAATTTTCCCCTCCCCGTTTCCTGCCATTTAAAGTGAAATTTATGAGCGCACTGTTTCAGTTTTCTTCGAAAATATCGAAGATATTGAATATAAATTAGACAAAAAGTTTCTGGAACGTAAAATGTCCTACTAGATGTAATTTGTTTCATGCCAATTACGCTTTGAGAAATTAAAAGTTAAAATTGATACTGGAAGTTTGCTGAGAGTATGCAATATTGTGTATGAGTTGAACATAGCAATGTTGATCGTATCCACCATGACTGGAGCCTAAGCAGGGCGAAGGTGGACGTGACAGGGCAAGGGAGGGAAAGACAGGATTGGCCAGAGAGGGCGGCCAGAGCAGGCTGGACGAGGCAAGACAGCAGAGTTTGGGGATTCACAACATCTATAATTTATTCCTTTTACTCTCTAATAGATGACTGAAATAAATAATGGGAAACGCGGGGTACTACAGCTAGTATAGAATACAAATACAATTTCTTCAGTAACAAAGAAAAGCAACGCAAAAATAAGGCAAACCAAAACAAAAATGACTAAATAAAATCAAAAATAAACAGTACAATTGAACAATATCACAAGCACATGACACAATTACTTTTTTAAGATTCGCTACGATTTTTTTGACATTTTCAATGAAACCTAAATGCAAAATATTTTTAAAACATTTGGGTAGCTTAACTTTCTAAAATATTATCGAATGTGTACTCGTATTTTAATAGAAAAATCTATTTACGAAATCTGGTGGATGTAATTTAGTCAATCCTTAAGAGTGCTGGCTTTCGTCGAGTAAGTTAAAAGCTCGTAAATTTGATTGAGTAACCTATTTAATTCGAAATTTCTCTCATTTTGCTCACAGGTACGCAGCTTCGTCGGCGCGCCGTCCGTTCCCGCCGGCGCTGCTGTCGCCTCACGGCCACGCCCACCCGCATCCGCACGCGTTCCGCACGGCAGGTCGCGCGCGCGGCCCGCCCCCGCCCCCGCCGCCGCCGCCCGCGCGCCACCACCGCGGCAAGCTGCGCCACCTGTGCATCGAGTACGGCGGCTTCCGGCCGCCTCTCGTGCCCTCCAAGCAGATCGACGAAGACCCGGCGCCGGTCAACGAGGCGGAGGCCAAGAACGACTGAGCGACGCGAGGCGCGGACTCCGTTGGCAGTGGCGGACAGTGGGCACTGGGCTGAGAAGAATGAAGATCGCGTGAGTGGAGACGAAACGGAACACACGGAAACGTTTCAAGTATTCTGACCTCATTTTAAACAGACCCTTCATTCTATATTATTTCTTCAAATAATGTATGAACATTTTGACTATCGACCCTAGTTGTTTGTGGCTTCGGTGGTGAGCTTATCGAACTGTAATGCCCAAGTTTGCGGGTTGCAACCCAATCGAAGCCATGGACTTTTAAGGGCGAAAAGATCCTTTGTACGTTTTCCTTCGGAATGGATGTAAAGCCGGCTGTCCCGTGTTGTAGATTTACTGCAAGTAAAATACCCTCAAGCCTAAAAGAAGCCTCTGAGTTGAATTGAAACCGCCTGCTTCGTCGCCCAAGTAGTACCTTCTTTCTCAGTTAGATGGTGAAAGGAGCGTTGAGAAATTTGCGTGGTCAGGCGGATGAGCAGCCTCATGGCGTGCGTCTTACCATAAGTCATTATTGAATTGAATGGAGGTCTTGCTCAAACATCTCAATTCAGGTTTGTAAAAACGATTTACTGCAAACTTTAAAATAACTAGAATATTACGTAAAAATTGGTTAATACTATAAATCCGTGGTTTTTATGATACTGGAATTTATATACAACATTCTACTTGTTTTAAAGTTTTTACCAAGTTTTTAAACCCACCTGGCACTACAAATTTATGAAAAAGACTCCAATTAGGGTCGAAACATCAAACTGTTAAAATATTATATGAAACAATTGTATTATAGTGTCTGTTTTTTAAAGGTCAGAATATGCATTCAAATCTACGAGATAACACGTTAACCTATTCATTAAAATTCAATATTTTTATTTTAATCAATTTGCTAAAAATATAGTTATATTTTTGCTTAAATGCACGTCGTAGCTCCTGAGACGACCGTGTGTCTTGCTACAGGAGACTGAATATTATTTTACAGGAGGGACATAAAATACTCTCAAATTATTATTTTTTTTATTGCGCATTTTAATACCACATTTCTTACAATTGATATATTATTAAGATATAATTAAGGTATCAACTGTAAGCACTGTTTAAGAAATCTCTTTCTCCTTAAAGTGTATATCACTCATTTTCCTAGAACGTTCTTACAGGTGGTCGTATTCTAAGCGCAACGACAACTCTACGTCCTACAAATATTGACTCTTGTACTCATAATGGAACTATTTCTCAGGAAAATTGTTTATTTATTGATCCTTAACCACAGTTGGGGTCTCACCTACGTGAGCTTAAAAGTTCGTTATTTACCTTACTAGAACACTGAATTCCAGTCTTTCAAGTTGTTAGGAGTGCTTGAAATGGATGTCTAATATGTCGAATAATGTGCTTAAAACATTGTTTGCAATAATCTGCAAGAATTATTGGTTTGAATTTAAGTTTGGTCAAAATTTAAGTTAGCTCTTGTAAGCCTCTACTTAGTCTTCCAGACGTAATATTTTTTATGATAATGACGAAAAATGACGAAATCTACGTTCTTATCTTGGTGTGTATGATTATATTTTCAAACTTTTCGAGAGCTTACCAATTGCGCAGATTTCCTCCATACTTACAGTTGGAGATGGCATTCAACTTACTGACATTTTCGAGATCATGGATGACGGAAAATGAGTATTTATAAGATTTCGTAATTAAATTTGATTTTTTATCGAAACAAATTAAGAAAAAGTTTCTTTTAAGTAGATGAATGTCATCCATTCCATGCATTACCTCTTGGTTTACACCCGAAAACCAAACAAATTGCCTTCAACATTATTCACAACTACTTTCATGGGACAGTACCCAAACTCAAAATGTAACCACACATTAATTACTTGAGGAGACATTTGTGGAAACCAGAGTGCGTTTCACTTTAAGAAGATGTTATTCGTCTTTAAAATTCTCTTTACTCCTTGTCATATAAAAAAAACGTTTGTACTTCCTGAAATCGTTTAAAATGAGATGCTCTTACAACTAATACAGTTCTTAATAAAAGTAACATTGAATTAGTTAAGATTTTTAAATCACTTGCCAAAGTCTCCAAATAACGTTGTTGTCAAGAACTGTAGTTATTAGAAATTCATAAGTTTATTACCAAAATGTTTCTTGTAATAAGTGTTTAACTTCGTGTTCAATAAGTTCTCCCAACCCCGTGCATCTGCCACTCCTTTCAGAATGGTCCAATAAATGTGCATTCATCGGCATACACCATTGAGAGTACTTAAAAAGAAAATAGTATCTGCGATCGTTGCTTACCTGACTCTTGGAGTTTCTTTCGAAATAATGAAAGAAACAACAGAAGCTACTGATCACATTCGGAGCAATGGGGTCGCAGAAGTATTAGAACTACGTCTTCCCAGTTACCGGAAACGAGTTGATTGGCCATAAAGAGGCGATTGCTATTGCTGTAAGATAAAATAGACGTGCCAAGGTTCGTGGAGATTGAGGATGTAATTTAATCGACAATCTCCCCACCCTAAACTTTTTTGTGGATATGAAATTGTACAAAGATGTAAAGAAAATATTTTTCTAACAGCGCCTATAATCCACGTAGCATTGAAACAAACACATTTCGATATGCAGTTCAATTCACGAAATAAAATTTTATCAGAAATGATTCAATCATGTGTTTACATTCATTTGTCACAAATTTCATCATTTCACCATTTCATTTGCATAAAAATAATAATATAAAGTGAAAAAAATGTGTTTCTGTTTTAAAAAAGATTGTTATTGCTTTTTTGTAATAAATGCTGCTGAAAAAAGGTTGTTAATTATTTGAATCCCTTTCAAGGATCTGATCCCATTAACAGAAGTATACTGTCTTCTTTTGTAAGAAAGTGTGTACATAGAGATGAAAAATAACAATATTAAAAAATGTGTGCTCAAATGTCATTTTATGTTGGAAACATTTTATACATTTAGGAAATAATTAATTAATATTATCTCTTAAGTAAATCAAATATTTATAAATTTATTGTTTCTCTTTTTGAAGATGAGCTTTAATGAACAAATTATCATCAGAAGGCTTCCCACTTTCTAAAAAAGAATTAAAATTTAGTAATATCTGTAAAACTTTATTTTCATTTGAAGAAACGTCGTTGCTTTTTTACTTTGTAAATTAAAAAGATTGGAATATAGTTTAATACTTTCAATGTATGCAATGACAAAATAATTTTCAAAATGTTTTACATTCTATGAATTGCTAACGACATTGTAATTGCGTTTCCTGAATCTGATTTCATTTTCCTCTAGTATCCTATGCTCATATCATATAGCGCTATTTTGGAATTAATGGGAAGAGTAGACTAATGAAAATCGATGTCCCTTAGCGACAAAAGTAAATGTAAAATGGTGCAACGGCAGAACATTTCTAAAAAAGAGCGACAGTGTTATCAGGGGATTTCTTTGCGTAATCAGCAATACAAGAGAAAAAAGCACTGGTAGAAATTGTCCATTTTCTTTTCTTTCGTTTTGTTATTCCTTCTTTTATTGCATGTTATTCGGAGGATTCAATAGTTTCATATATAGAATTCCATGAATACAAAGAATCTGAATAATTTCTTAATCCTATCGCCTATAAGAAACCGTAAATAGTACAATATCAGATGTTTCAAATTGGTTCCGAAATAACAAATTAATAGTAAACGAAAAAAAAGCGGTTTTAATGCAGTTTTCCATTTCAAATAAACAATTCTGTGCTCCAATGAAAATTAACAGTGTACCATTGACTGATGTTAAGGCAACAACATTTTTAGGTCTCTCAATTCAGTCAAACCTTAAATGGAACGTCCATTTAAATGAATTGAACACAAAATTAAGTTCATTATGCTACGCGTTCAGAATTCTTGCAAATTCAGTCAGCCTTCATACTGCTCGTTGTGTATACTTAGCGAATGTTCATTTCCGCCTGAGATATGGCATAATATTCTGGGAAATACATCTTATAGCTCCCAGACTTTTAGATTACAAAAACGAATTGTATGAATAATAACCAAATCCCACCCACGTGATTCATGTAAACCTCTCGTCATTAATCTAGAATTTTACCATTAACGTGTATTTTGATTTACGAATCAGTGGTTTTTGTCAAAAATTACTTGCTTAAGGGCGGGAATATATTTTCAGGAAATGCCGAAGTCTATTACTATAACACTCGACGTAGAAATCATATTCATCAGGTGACAGTATCAACAGCTCATTACAAAAAATTCACATACAATACATGTACATTGTTTTACAACACTTTGCCAGATGACATTCAACGATTAAATTCAATAGAAAAGTTTAAATCCCAAGTGAAATCGTTTCTGCTGCATAACTCTTTCTATACAATTAGAGACTATACTGAGCATCACAAGAAAAGTAACATTAATTTTAACAATGATAGTACATAATGCATTATTTACCATTTGGACTATATAAACGAGTATAAACAACCCTGTAACAACTATTGTCCTACAGCTTCCGGGTCACTGGCCCCCATCTCGATCAGTTTTTTCGTCCAGTTTCCTGATCCATTGAGCAAATGCTGAGATGGCCCTTGTTTTGCCTCTGGACATAAATGTAACTTCATTTTCTGTGCACGTCTTCTAGAATTCAGTGGGAAATACAATTATTCAAATTATCGTTTCCATGTTGTCGCGGCAGGAAGTATTATTTCGAAGCACAACATGATAAAACAAACTTTATTCCTTATTTATCCTTGAAAATATATTTTATTACATGGGAGGTTTTTTTCTCCCTTTCAAAATTCAAAATTTAAATAGTATATGACTTAGTGTAGGGATCAGAGAATTTTGAAAATGTGCACACAATTCACTTTTCCCCATAGCACGTCATATGCAGTTTTTAACTGTTTTTTTGACGTAAAATAAATAAATATTTTCCGTCCTATGCGTCATTAGTGTTTGAATGTGTTATGACTAGGATAAATATAGTGTAATTAGTTATTATTTTATTTTTGTTTAATAGCTAATTTTACATATATAAATTGCATAACCTAATACTATGTGGCTAGACCGTAGGTCTTAAAGCCATTAGAGACCTAACCTTCAGAATTTTAGTATTCTCCGCAGATGATCTCTTCATTACATTAAAGTCTCGAAAAAGAGGCCGTTGAGGACGTCTACGGAAAAAACCTGTCGTCAGAAGACGAGTACACGCTAATCAACCAAACTATTTCTAAATTATTTATTTCCTGGAGCGGATATCACGTGTTCTTTCCTTTCTGTCTTTGGTCTCTTGAGCACTTGCAATGAAATAGTACAGGAGCAGATCGTCCTCATTTTCGCCTCTGCGATTACTTCTCGGACATCATTTGCCCACTAATGGGCTCATTCAATTATTTTATGGCTTACTTATTTTATATTTACGTATTTGTTGACTATTACGAGATGACTTATTTGTTTATAAACTTACTGATGTTTTCACTGATTAATTTATTCATTGTTTATTAACTTATTTATTTCCTCTCCAGTCCAGGCATCACTCATTCTACTTATCAGGGCTATTTTCTCAGTCCCTACTAACCGTTTCCTTAATACTCCAAAACTTTTCTACACATTTTCCAAATTCTTTCATGAAGTGAGACCTATTTTATTTCATTTGACCTGGACATGCGTTTATATTTCAATGTTGAAAGTAATAGTTTCACATTTTCAGCCATTTTCCAATCTATGTGTCGGTAGCACTGCAATTTAAAAGGAAGTAGATCTAATTTTGAAAATCACTGTAAAACACATAGATATTGCCATTTTGCATTTGAATCTTCAATCACTAGTATTCACCCTTTGCATAATTTTTCAGTGTGAATATAAATTTCACGCCGGTCTAAAGTAAACTTATATCACAAGCGAGCGTTTTTCGGCCGTTGCCACGAAGATATATTGCCTTTTTACATCCGAAAGTCCATCAATCTAATTAACAGTCCTAGGTCGCATGTTCCTCTGCCTTTACCATTACAGCAGAGATGTTTCCAGATCTATCGCGACATTAAAATAAAAAACCAAGTAAACTTCACTAAATATACAACTGCACTGAAATAAATTTTACAGAAAAGGCATTTGAAGATGAGGCTTTAATTTAAGTGACAAAATGTCAACATAACTTTGTGAGTTTCTATTGGTTTTCTCTTTTAAGGAGGATCTTTCTTCACAGTAAATTTAAGAGAAAAGTATGCACCGAAAGTAGAGGAAGAAGCATAACCTGGAATAAGGGCACCGAATACCGTGTGGTCTGGATTCGTAGATTCTGTGGCAACATTTCACCATCATTTCTTTCTTCACAAAGTTGCAAACAATAGAAAACGAAATGGTATTCCGTATTTGTACCTCTTCCTCGAGAGTAATTTTAAATGTAGTGTGAAATTTTAACACTGAATTATTAAATTTACTGCCAATTTAATCGTGGGTTTGGCATATAACGTATTACTCCTTACCTGTTGCATGTGGACGTGTAATTTTATACAGAAGCACGATTCCTGGAAGTTCTATTGATTGAAACCAATTATTAGATTGATGACAACTAATATAAAATATCAGCCTTTTCCAACAATAAAAAATTAACATTTATTCTTATAACCTCTATATTACAATTCTATTGATTTCATGACAATTAATTTCAACGTTGAACATTAAAACACCATACGGGTTTGACTATAGTTCGTAACCTTACTATAATATCTTGATAGATGTCTTCTCGGCTGACTAGCAGAATGTTGTCCGTGGAATCCTTGTTACTCCAATTCTTGCGTTTTTGCCTAAATTAAAAATGTTTCAGAATGTACTCAACGATTTACTGCTAATAGAACTTATATTTACCACAAAATTAATATAAGGTCGCGACGTTCCCTATCTGTGTTTCGTGTGAAACATCTACTCCCGTCTTACTTTGTTCAGCTATTTCTTGAAAATTTCTTTCATCTACGGCGCTACCCTAATATACATCCCCTCGAAACACGGAGTACATTTAATTCAAACTTCCAGCTTCTACATTAATAGAATTTACAATTACTATTTACTACTACAATTTACACAATTCCAAGCTCTCATACCAATTATAATTTTCCGCCTCACTATCATTTAAATAATATCCAGCCTATATTGAAAATCCGTTCGCACCTCACCAACCGTTTACGTGCTTTCGCTTCAATAATTTTCTAGAGAATGATCCCATGCGTTCTTTCACAAGATCACAGCTCTCAACGCCCACTCCGAACCTTGTTCATTCAATGTGTTTGGGGCCAAGTCTATCAGCACAGCGCTCTGGCATCAAGCTTGGAATATCACACTTTCTTGATCCCTTGTCCTAACAACGCGTATTCTCTGACTTACAAGTTTGCAGACAATGTTATTATTACTAACGCTGGATGCCGCTTATATCATTAAAACTAAACCAAGGGTTCTTGGCTTATCACAGTAGGTTTGCCAAAAGAATATTTTTGGACTTTATATCATGACTTTATATCGTGGACTTTATATCCTTGTGGACTTTATATCATAGAACCTGCAGTTTGCTATAGGTATTACAAAATTGTAACTATAAAATGAAAACTTATGTTTATTGAAGCCATTCGGTAAAACGTTACAGACAAGCTTCTGAAATATGGAATTATTTATTGTTTACAGTATTTTATTAGCAATGCAGTGTGGCTTTGTAGTATGACTTATCTATTTATCTAACTATCAGGCATCATTGACTTTAAATCTCATAATTTGTTTTTAGAAAGTTGTTTTCGTTTGGAAAGAAGTTCAAGCTTTCTATTGAAGAAAATTTTGTGATATTTCTTTATACTGCCGCTGTTCGTCGGGTGAGCGTCACGCTCACCTTTTGATTTCAGTTGTTTCTATTACAAGTTATAGTAACAATAGTTTTCGGAAACTCCGTCTAGCTTCCTGTATTAGGAGTACGGTAATTAAGTATCGCCTGTATTTTTTCACTTGCTACATACTAATTTTTACGTGCTATGATACATTGCAAGTGGTGTTTTTGCGACAGTTATGACCTTTCATGATCTGACTACCTATAGAAGCATTGAAATCGCCGCGAGGTCCTGCGGCCGTTACTCATCCGCCGCGCCGCCGCCATCGGCGTATCTGTCGGCAGGATCTCAAGTTGCCTCGGAGGGCATGCGGAATGACAAAAACGGATGTTTACATTGCAGGTTCAGAAGAGCGAGTAGGACGAGAACACTTGCAGGAGTACCTAATTCGAATGAAATTATTGAATGCATAATGATACTATTATTTGTATGTTCGATAGGATTGAAGGATTACAGGTGGTTTAATTAATAAGACAAGACTTATTAAATAACAAATACGTAAATAAATAAATGCACAACAAATTAGTAATAAATAGTTACAATAAATAAAGAAAAAATAATTAAATAAAGATAAGGAATAATTTTCATTTATAAGTTAAGCACAAAATTTTCACAATAAAGATATTTAACAAAAAATGTTCCTCCGCATACTAATAGCGTTTTCCATTCATTGCACTGAAACCCATCCTAGTGCAGGGCCAAAACGTCATCGCTCCGCAACAGTGCCGCCCCACACGCGTGAAGGGCAGCTACGAAAGAAACGGATTCCGGAACTGAGTCAGTGCTTGTGCGCTACGCAGTGAAATTGTACATAGCTGTTCTTGGTCAGACACACTGATGGAACTCGAAAAAAATAAAAATTTTCGTCTTCTGGTAATTCTTACTTCTTACTTCATAAATTATTAACGTGTGATTTATTTATTTAAAAACTACGAAAACGTCAAATGCATATGAGTCGTAATTTCATTTTTCGAGATTTGCCAGTGATCGATATAGTACACAAGATTTTGAACCGAAAGGCTTCTGTAGAATTGTTTGATTACTGAAAACAATAAAAATATTAACATGAACATTTCCGCTGGTATGGGCGTGCGAGAAATATTTCTTGGCATATATATTTGAATGATTTTGTAAGAGTCACTATTTTTATTTTCACATTATTAGCGTTTCGAAATTGAGACGTACCTAAAACACTTTAGTTTCTAAATAGCACTGGATTTGTTAATATGAAGTTATTCAAGGTTAAATTTTCGGGAAACGCAATCTGATTTTCTAAACTTCGTGTAAATCACAAATATTATTTTAAGACATTTCTTGCAAAACATAATATACTCCATCATTTGAAGTATTCCTGCGTGACAGAAGATCCTCAATTGCCTTCACAATTTCACCATGAATCTAAATCAGCATGGATAACTTCCGTACCTAACCTCACAATGGCCGGGTGCACTAGACTGCACTGACGCGACCGTCAGTGCAGTTTAGGGCGCCCCGAGTGCGCCCTGGGTCCGTGTCGATGTGCGAATGGAACACGCAGTTCTTTGCACTGGTGCACCCTAGCGGTCGAATGGAACACGAAAGCTACCCTGAGGGCGCACTGGGTGCACGCTAGTGTCGCGAATGGAAAACGCTATAGCACTCTCCGCAGAACGTGTGTCACTGTGTACATCAGACGAACAAGTCGCCAGCGATGGCCTTTGCCATCGTTGTTGAATGAACGCGCTCGGAAATCCGACCCCGGTTGATAGAGGCCGTGTACCGTTTCTGGTGCTGCCGAAGCAACGGCTCCTCCGCTGCGGAAAGTGCGGAGGTCACAAAAGATCTTGATACAAAATAATAAAATAAAACACAATAGAATACTACTACTGAAATTCCATAGCACTTTAAAATTTGTATACATAGATTTTGTATCGTGTTCTATCAGCTGCTATATTTTCATGACCTTCCGAGTATCCAGCACGGTTAATGTTGGGTGTCAGTCCTTCAAATAACTCTCAATCTTCCACTAGCATTGAAAGTCGAATATTACTGTACAAATCAATTATTCAACCCACTCTAACCTATGCATGTTCAGTATGGGGCGACGTACCCCCCAGTAACCTCCAAAAGTTAGTTGCATTCCAAAATAAGTTCCTAAGAAAGACACTCACGGCACTACTTATTCGAAATTCATCGCGAGCTAAATATATTGCCACTAAATGAAAACATAAGAAAAATATCTGAACATTTCTATCAAAATCTATACTCTTCACCCTCTTCCATAATATTTAATCTGGGCCGTCGTGCTTCATTGCCCGGTATTACATCAAGGTTCTCCAAGGATAGACTGAGACCACTGAAACTTCTGTTTTTAAATCCTTCCTAGCGCAAACTTCGCTTTCAACATTACATCACAGACCAAACCCTGAAGCCAAAACAATCTTGCAACCTTAGACCATGTTAACGAGTAGGAATGAATACTCTTCTGCTATGGATGGTCATATCCAAAAAGTTATAATATAAAATTTACTGATTTCAAAATCCTTGAGAGACAAAATGTCGAAGAAGAAGAAATAGATTTTAAAAATTACCTACTTATTCCGTTGCCAGCGAACCATTTTTGTTGCTACTGTGTAAATGTTAACGACACGCTCAAGATCGATCAGCCACGTAAGTAATTTATTCTCGAATTGCAGTTTTTATTTTAACCATCAGCATTGATCTAAGGGAAATACTTTAATTGTTATAACGTGAAAACGTGAATAGATTTTCTTCACCTTATCCTTCATCTTTACTCCTCCCATTTGTAATTTTTACAAAAAAATCCAAATAACGGTATTTTCCCTAACTCTGGAGGATGTACAATTGCTAACCCACTTGCACGTTAACAGAAGTAACACATATATTTGGATTTGTGGGTACATAGAATACCTGAACTGTATTTCTCTCATAATCGAACATCGTATAACATTATAGATGATTCTCAGGCGAAACAAATTGTTTTTTACAATAAGCTCTTTAGGATCTACTATAACACTAAATGCTACTCAGAGTCACGAAACATATTGGTAGCAAAAAGTTACTTGGGGAATGAGAGCATAGCGTGGTAATAGCAGCTGTCAGATACATCCCGTTTACATATTGTTCTTCGCCCAGTAGATAATTTTGTCTCATAAACATGCTGTTACTATTTGTAGTAATGAAAAAATTAAATATATTTTAATATTGAATATTAAAAATTACATTAAAATAAATATAAAAATATTATAATAATATTGTGCAAATTTACATTAAAACAAAAATACTCTTAAAAAAGTCTATTTACTTTCATGGGTGAGAGCAGAACTCACTGTTGATCAAGGACGCTTGGAAGGAGTCGGCTAACAGAGGGTAGCGGATCCTGAGTGTATCTGTACTGACTCTTATTAAAGTTTTACAGTACAAATAATAAATATTAATAAAATCTTAAAATTAATTATACGAACCGCTTTCTGCCGTCGTTGTTCATTACTTATTTCAAGATCAACTAGTGGTCGGTCTTGCTTCGTTTTGATTTGCGAATTGCAATCGATATATCGCAAATAGTTTATCGTTCCCTCGTCTGGCATGTAAATATGAGGTTATACAAGTAGTTAGCGAGGATAAGAGAGCGAGGTTTTAATACTCTAAGATCAATGAATGTATTGAATGTATAGGTGAGTAATGTATATACTCGTAATAGTGCGCATTCCACCCCGTACACTTATGAAACAATATTTTTGAGATTTTTGTGTTTCCCTATCAAACATATGAAGTACTATTTTTCTATTGGAACTCTTCTATAGCTCATCTTTAGTGACAGATGAAATCGCACGGGATTATTAAGTTAAGTTCAAAAACATTCTATTGATTATATCGTTGATTTTCTGTCATCTTCGTCCAATCATTTCCCCAAGCCCAGCTGTGTCTTTTAAAACCTGCGTGCCACATGGAGATATTCCAATTTCCCTCGATCAGTGAGTATACTCTTCCGTATAAATAATTCTGCGTGTGCGCAGATGTGTAGCAACCGCGACGCGCGCGCCCTCTGTCGTGCGTCGGCCGCAGCGGCGGCGTCCGCTGCGGAGCTCTTTTATCGAATTAGTTCGTCGGACGGCCGCAGCTGCAGCTCGCGCGCCCTGTATGAATATTCATCTCGCACAACCCAAAGCTTTGCCGGCCGCTCCCTCACACAGCCATGCTGGCCGACGCCTAAATTGTATTTAGTGTGTGTAATTCGAATTAAATGGTATTTGATGTACAAATTGATGGTCATCAAGTGATTTGTCAATTAAAGAGACTCATGTATGAGCATAATTGTATAGACACCAAAATTTACGTCGTCAGGGATTTATTTTAACTCGTGTGGGGCGGGGAACGGCTGTAAAATGCGAATCCGAGGAAATTAATTTTTTTGGATAAATGTTCTTTGAGTAGGCTTTGCTGAATGAAAGATCAAGGGTTATGGTAGTGTGTTTTCAAATGAATTTATTTTGTTTTTAAATATTCTCAATCACTAAGCTTCAAAATTATGATATAATTGTTTATGTTAAAAATATTTTTTAATAACAACAAAATAGTTTTTTAATTATTATTTAATTTATAAATAAATCAATTCTCTCAGATATTGCTTTTAAAGCCATTTCAGTTCAAGCTTTTTACCGTATTACATTCACGGGTATGGTAGTGTGTTTTCGAATGAATTTATTTTGTTTAATATGTTGCAATTTTTTTTGTTTAAAATTAAGTAATTAAATATTCTTAATCACTAAGCTTCAAAATTATGATATAATTGTTTATGTTAAAAATATACTCAATACACCTCTTCAAGCCTTTAATTACAAAACAGAAATGTAACTTCTTAAATACAGCAATTACAGTAGGTTGATGATATTACAAATTCCTTTCAGACACAACCAACCACAAAGACGACGATTAAAGTATCAATTTTTATCCAGAAACTAACACACCTTCCAGAAAATTCAAACACACATTCTAACAAGAAGATACCCCTCTCTCAGTATAAATACATTTCTCTTCACAGAAATCTACATTTATCTTTAAGTTTAAACATTTCAACGGTATCTTACCATTATTGCAACAGTGTTCGGAATATTATATTATATACGTACGAATACATTTTCGAAAGACCTGATCTGGCCGAACGAATATAAAAAGAAATAGTTGGGATGACAATTTCCCCTTTTCGTTCATCCCAACCCCTTTCTTTGATTATTCGATCGCCCCTTCGTATCATGCCTGAGATATTCCATTACCCAATTTCTCTAATGACAGTGTTGACAGGAATTAAATACTTACCCGTTCAAGAATCCAATACTGCCACTAGCGGAGGGGGGAGTTCAAAACTTTAAATTGGGATCAGGGGTGAGCCCCGTCATCGCGACAGAAGCCTCCCCGGGGATTCTCCTAGCAAGTGATTCATCACTGACAAGCGAGACGCCAAGGAATTTCTGCTGCGTCGCTTCCTTAAAACGCAAGTTTGTCTCTCGCTTCAACGCCGGAATGTAGTTTCAACTTTACGTAAGATTGCGCAGAAGGAACATGAAAACCAGCGAAAGAAAAAGGACATTCTCATCCCTTAACATAAAAGTCATTTGACAGTCCCCTCGCACCTTCTTTCCGTGGGTCATTAATTCTTCCCTTCGCACAAAAACCGGAATAAATTTTCATTCCAAACAGTTCGTGTTTACGTGACGTTGGGCCTACGCGGTTTTCTCAAAAAGGCGGGTTGGTAAATGGGGAACGTGATGCATGGGATTTGAACGGAAGGGTGACTTGTAAAAGTATACATTGTAGCATGCCTTTGCTTCGACATTTCTCTATTTGTCTCCTTTTTTTAAGAAGCAAGCTGTAGTCGCGCTAATTTTTGGTGTTTTCCGAAATCGTTTTGACATTTTATTACCAATAGATGATACATAACACAAATTACACATGGGAATAACTGATAGTAGTATGGCAATTAGTTAGTGCGAAGTATTTGACACCTCTTTAAGAGTATCACGTACTTTCACATCTTTATATCTATATATTTAAAAAAATAAGGTATTCTGTCGTTTTCTTCGTTTAGAGCTTTTACTGAACCGATTGTAGTATTTTTTCCTTTAAATGAAAGAACGTGATCTCTAGATGTGTTATCAGATACTGTTAGTGTTGATTCACCAACAATTACGGTGTAAATTAATTAATAAAATCATTCTTTAATAGTACGCTTATCAATAGTCAATTGTTTTCTTCCAAAGCTGCTTCATGGTGGCGCTGCTTGATGTTTTGTTTTGATTGTTGAGATTTGTTTACAATTCTCAAGGTTTTGTTTCAGTTAAAATTGATTGTGGCGTTGATAGTTGGCAGTATTTCTTTTGTGGTGTTTTTTGTACTTAAGTAGTGAAGTTGTTCACAGGTTATGTCGAATTCCGAATCGTTGCCCACGCGCCCCAAAAGACGCAAACGTACATTAACTGAACGCAGGGAAAGAGAAAGTCAGCGTAGAAGTCGTGTTAGTGAGGTAATTTCGTTCTCTGTTGGGTCGTTATCTATGAAATGTCAGTTTTGTTCTGCTTTGCACTTCCCATGTGAGAGAAATTCTGCGAACGAGTTTACTCTGTGTTGCTTAAACGGGAAAATAAGTTTACCTTCGAGCAATATGCCAGAAGAAATCAGTTGTTTATAGATTATGACACATCAAAAACTTTAGAAATAATATCCGTCAGTATAATAGTGCTCTTTCTTTTGTGTCATTTGGTGCCGATATTGCATTGCCTCCTGGTCATGGACCATACATGTTCAAAATTTTGGAAACTCCACATCACAAAATATCTTCGTTATACCCTGAAGATCCAAACAACGCCACATATTGTTGAACATTAGTCTGGGCACAGTATTTTACATTTATCTCAGGTCTCACCGTCAAATTTTGACGGGTTTTCACTAGTTACCATTAAAATGAGTATGGATATGTTGTTTTTAATGTTGCACTATCTCATTGAATGAAAAGTTTTTCACGCGAGGCATATTTATTTCCAAATGCAATAATGTCAGGTATTAATATTACCTTAATTAATATTTTAAATAAGTAAAAAACACGCCGCTAAGTGTTCTATAACTACTATTATGATCTCAACGGACAAATACGTGAACTGTCAGAATTATTTAAGAAAACCAATAATTTTTAAAACGTATGGTGTAGGTGCACATTGTACTCACTCAGTAAACGTAAGACTAATAAAACATACATTTTGGCAGAGGCTCCGAAAGGGGTCGAGTATGGAACATGGTAACGAGTCCCAAAATTGGAAATAAATAAATTGTTATACAATCTCTTTAGTTTCCTCAGGATGTGAATTGCCACTTCAAGACTAGATTGGAAAAAATTCTACAAATGGGGTACAAAACAACAGAAGACTTAAAAAAATAAATATTGAATTATTTCATACGATTAGGATCGTATCTGCGTAAGCACGTACATTGTAATATACGTTTCAGTAATCTGTGGCCTTTGTTTTAAATAATATGTGAATATACTCTTACCTAACTTCATTGCCAATACCAAAGTTTGATCACCATTTGGTTATTCTAATATCTTCTATATAGAAGCCACCTGTCAGTATTCGTCAAAACCATTGGTCATTTACGACAGGTTTCACTTTGTCATCTTTTCGCATGAAAATACAGAGAATCCAATGCATCGATAACCCACATGAAGGACAACCGCATTGAGAGTATAATTCAACTGGCTAGAAAAACAACTGAATACGTTCTTGACTTTTTGATATTGTTCATAATTCAAGTGCCATTTAAAATAATTATTGCCTGCAACACAATACGCCTACCTCTTCAATCCATCTTTCGTCGTGACAACGATTGTGCTACGCTGCCCTAATTTCCGCCAGCATTACCTTCCTCCGACCCCGCCCTTGCTCTAGCCACAACGCGCCTTCCCCTCCGTTTCCTCTGTTCTGTCGCCGCGTTGTTGTCGCCCCCCGCCGCTGCCCCCGCCGGTGCCTCCGCCCTCACCGCACAGCCCTCTGCACCAGCGTCACCGAAGCTCCCGCCGCCGTCGCGCCGGTGCGTCGGGGAAGCGGCCACACCTGCCCCGTAATTAGGGCGGCTGGCCGTTAATTAGTAGGATACGGAAGCCGCCCTCTGCCCCGGTTCGCTCCGCGCCGCGCCGCTGCCGGCGCCCTGTTTATTATTTCGGCGCGCAGCCCTCCACCCGGCGCGGCTCGGCGCGGCGCACGCAGTCTGCCCGGGCCGACGGCTGAGGGGCGGGGGCGGGACCTCCGCAGAGTTGGGCGCCGCCCCCGCGCGCAGCCTGCACCACCCCGGCGTGCAATCTCCATCCGATTCTGCCTGCATTCGTCCCCTTGTTTTACACTCTTCCGAATCCGCGTGTCTGCGCATCATTTTGTTTGGATTCCCACTTAACCCGCCTGCCTTTCCCCCCTTTCAGTACTCCGTACTCTCTTCATTCTCCTCTTTCGCACCTTGTGTCCTATTCTCTGTTCTTCTTCTGTAATTCTCTGCCCTATATTTGCCCTCTGTGCCCACTCCTCAGGTACACCTCTGTTTACCCAACTATCTACTAAAATGTCTACCAAATTGCTGGTTATATTATCTACCTAACTGTCTATCCAACTGGATATGACAACTACATTTTATCTTACTGTGAAAAAATAAATATATCAAGAATGAATACACAAGCATTTTTTCAAATGGCACGACTTAACTGTGAATAACACAGATCATGCGCCGTGTTACACTTATTCTCACGCCACGCTTGCGGCTTCTGTCTAGCACAGCCAATCGTCAACCCATGCCGCTCAATCTCCGTCGTCTGTACTTCTCCCTGCTTATTTTCAAAGTAATTCTCTCGCTCATTTCACCTAAAGTCTTATTGTTCAGTGAAGGAATTTCGACTCGGACACAGGCAGGGCTGCATTCCAGACTAAGCGCACGAAGCCAACACGCATAGCCAATAGTCATGTCTGTTTAAAGGTGAGTTGTCTATGCAAATCTGCTTTCTACCTCCAGCACCTGCACCTCGACAGTCGCCGTCCATCTAACGTCGACGTTCGTCGTTCGTAGTTCGTCGTTCGTCGTTTGACATCCGTTACTCGGTGTTCGACGTTCATCATTGGACATTAAAAACTCGTGGTCCGCCGTCAACCGCCCGCCGTTCCGTTCTAACTAGACTATGTGTCTATTAGTACAAGTACATCGAGCTGAGTGGCAGGCAAGCGCGAGCCGAACACGATTTCGCTGTTCCGCGTTCTTAACCGAACGTCGAACGTCGGTGGCTTGTTCGCAGAGCGTCCAATTACGTGTTTTCTATGTCCTGTCCACCTGGTTTCGTCGAATAGTATTCATTATTTCCTTGTTGTTCCCTTCTTTCAATAATCATGCTCTCCGTCTCTCATGACGGATGATTATTTTCTTGTTTTCTTCATTTCCTTCCCGTGTACTGTTTCTACTCACACTTTCCATCTAGCTGTGACGATTATTTATTACTGTGTTTCTGTTCTCTTCTTTTTGTTTTCCTTCCTCTTTTCATGATCGCACTTCCCACTTGTCCCTTTCGATTTCATTTTTTTTCCTTTCTTTCTTCCTTCGCGCTCTCTACTTGGCTCTCTCGACGGCCTTTCCTTCCCTTGCACCCGCCAGTACCTGCTCTCCACCTGGGTTCGCCCCGAGTGTCGCGCGGATCGTGTACGCGGGTGCGTACGTGCGGCCGGCGCGCCGCTTAATTAAACAGCGAGGACCCTCCAACAATTGCACGGCCCCGCCCACTCGCGCTGCCCCGGTAGCCAGCCCGCTGCCACGCAGGTACAGGACAATAACGACGTTTCTTTCGGTGGCGGGTCAGCGGCGAATGCACGGGGGCTGTTTTCATTTGGCTTACACAACAAAAAATGCGTTATATCTGCAGCGGAGAGAAGCGCATGGAAATCCATTAAAACTGTTCAAAATTCGTATTTCGCGGTGGGATTTTTAGTTCTTTCTCTAAACTCGTTGCTTAAATGAAAGTTACGACGTTGTGCATTTTTTTACAGGGGAAAAAGCGCAAGGATTATTTTATTCTCCGCTGGAAAGCTTTTTGAAATTTTATTTTTCTCATTGCACAGTATGTTTTAAGCTTTCTCTGGAATCTTAGCACAAAATGGTTGCCACGTTCGATGTAAGCACGTAAAGTATATATTTTTTTGGCTTCTGCACATGAAATGTAGGAGTAATTAGTTACAATCTGTTAAGAAATATCCGAATGTCTATTCTTTTGCACAATAATGCATTGTGATGGAAATGTAAATAGTATCTTCTTGTTTTTACATCTTGCGAGACACATTTTTTCAGTGTTCAACTATATAAATGAACTTTGCCCGTTTAAATATGAAGATTGTATTGTATGTAAAGTATATTTTTCTTGTTTGTGTATGTAGTGATTACTGGGTCATATATGTCACATTAGTATGTTTATTTTTACTTGTACGTTATTGCTTGTCATTGCCTTGGATGTAGAGGTCCAAATACACGCGCTTAACTGACTTAAATTGAGATAACTATGGTTACGAAGGAAATAAAAACATAGTTGAATGATACCTCATGTTTCTTGGAAGTGAATTATGACAAGGAATTACGAAAAGGAAAATACAAAAAAAAAAGGAAAAGATAAAGCTACTGAAGTTAAAAATCAGTTAATTAGTAAATAAGTAAATATGAATCATTAAAATCTGGTAAAAAAATTAAATCTTGTATGTACCACTGTCGTTAACTACCTAATGATATAATGATCGAGTGGTGACGAAAAGCCGGAGGGTCATTGTCACCGTTCGATCATTAGAAGCCTTATGACGCCTTTGGTACGTAAATAACTATTTTTGAAAGTATCACTCACGCAAGGGCATAATAACAATGTATTCATATCATCGTCTCCATGATAGTGAATAATCTGCTTCCTAGCAGCGAACAAATTTGCAGTAAACCCACCATGCATTATATCGACACCCCGTTGGCGCTGCTTTTAATCCCTTATTGCAACCTGCTTGCGAACTTCAACGAGATTCTCGTTCTTTTATTTACTTTGTATCTCAGATGTTCTGCGTGCTCGATTTTTTATTTTCCTCTTTCTGTTCTTCCTAGCAACCGGTGACCATGCACCGTCCAGCACCATCTCACGTGTTCCAATTATATTTAACCTCTCTCTCACCGCTCCCGAAAGCCGTTCCTTTTCTCGGGTAGGTACCTGTACCGTATTAAAACTTCTCTAAAAAACACTACTAACTTCGTTTAAGTTCAGAGCAAGCACTGTTGTTGTCCCTGCAGCGACCGGGAAGTCCTAGGGTTCGAGTTGCGACGGTGCTGGATTTTCGATACAAGCTACATAGCTAGGTCGTATTTGGCCGGTGTGGAAGAGAATTCAAGCGGTGGGCCAGAATTTAATTGATAGTTTCCCGTGTGAAGAGGAACTACGACAGAAATACTAGAAGAATGATGGAGCAGAATCTCAAAAAACGAGCCACGATCTCGTCATCTTTCCTTCTTTTTCCTTGTATCTTCTTCGTTTGCTGTCTCACTCTCACTCACTCACTCACTCACTCACTCTCACTCACTCTCACTCACTCACTCACTCTCACTCACTCACTCCATTCAGGAGCCTGTAAATGTGCTGGCTGTGTGCGTTGGTGTCAAATACCTTTGAAGGTGAATTTATCTGGAGGGTGAAATACTCCCCCAGGCAATGTGTTGACTGGCGCCAGACCTCACCATGCACCCGGAAAGGAACACCGCTACCTCCCTGTATAAATACTTTCACAACACTAACGGGATAAATGACCGTAACAATCAACATTGACCAGAGAACATCGATAAGTGAATCAATCTAAACATACGTTATCTTCCACTCCTCATTTCCACTCCTCTACTGACGCACCTTTCTCTTTACCTTCTCATCCTCCCAACACTAAACTTTGTGTCTTCCTCATGTCATTTTCCGACACTTTTCGTTTCCACCATTTTCTCCTCTCTAAGCCACTGACCCCCTCTCCGCTGACCTTGGTTCACGAAAGACGTCCGATGAACCACGCCCCTCCCAACCCTCACAGCGTTGAGTCGTGTCGCAGAGCGAAGCGCCTTGCGTAGTGCCAAGCGCCGCCGAGCGGAGCGCCCACTTGGACGGAGATTGCATCGGCAAATGAGGCGCTGGCGCCAGCAGAAACAATGTGCGCTGCGTTAATTGCGGGAGATGGGCAGAGGCGCCTGTCCGAGTCTGAAGGTCGTAGTGGGTGGAGAGTGGGGGTGCGGGATGGACGGGGCGCGGAGAGGCGCGAGTGAGTGAGTATTGATTTCGAGCGCGTCGACGTTTTAAGCCATTAAGTCCCGCAAGTATAGTTCACGTTCTATCCTGGGAGGCGGAGTTCTTTCTTCCCACAGAACTGAGATTCCGTGAGAACCTACGCGTCGGCTTGCATGATTTCCCATCCAGAAATCTTTCCCAGTGGGGCACTGCCCTAATCGGAACAAGCTCCAATATACTGATTGCAGGCAATTTCTGTCATGCAGTGCAGTGCTCGAATTTTGCTGGAGAAACTATGACATAGTAATGATTACAGCAGAATTGTCCACGAGTTGGTGAATTTCATCTTGAGTGGAAAATCCTCCACTGTCGGGAGTCGAACGCTGACACAGAATCGCTGGGCAGAGATAGATAGGAAGCTGGCGGCAAAAGTGGAGATGAAGACAGCAGGGTAGAGCAGATCAGGGCAGGCAATATCAGGACTGGATAGGGTAGAACAGGGGGGGGAAAAAAGAAGGCAGGGGCAGGGCAAGACAAGGGGGCAGGCAGACAGGGCAGGGCAGGAGTGACAGGATGGGAAAAGACAGAGCCAGTACCGGGCGTGTCAGATCATAGCAGGGCGGAGTAAGGCGCGGTTTTAAAGCAGTACTGTGCCTCGTCGCTATCTAGTCTCCGCGCCGGAGTGTGCCCCTTTGCTCTGCCCTCGGCCGTAAAAGGAGACAACCTCACGTACGCGCCCTGGGCGACACACGCTACGGTCTCCCAGGGGTCATGCATGTGACACGGGTGATGGAGTGGGAGCAAGACTGCAAATTGGCTGGGCGCTTAAGCTCTGAGAGAAAAAATCAGACATCATATAGTTCACATCACGCATTCCGTCATTGATGAAATGTATCTTAATTGTTTCTTTTTGCCTTTTATATTTTTTATTTGTAACACTGTTGACACAGAACAATCGAAGCTGGTAAAATTGTGCGTAGCATTGGCTGCATAAAATCGGCAGGGGCGCAGAGCGGACCGGGGCAGGGAGAGACGAGAGCATCCAGGGGGCGAAATGCCGAACGTGGTGACAGAGGGCCGAGAGCGGAGAAATGCGCAAGTGTGACAGCGGTCATTTCACGAATACCTGTGAATTAAGATTATTTTATTTGTGATAAACTTCCTTACTACGTAAGGATCTTAGGTAAAAAAATCATTTACATGAAATAACCTCCGTAATCTCGTAACCGTATTCCATTTACCATATTTTGGGTGTTATTCTATTTTCATATTTGTATTTGTTTGAGCAAGAAACCACTCTAGTTCAGGGTGTTCAAGAATTTCAAATTTCATCTTAAGGATGATATTCCTTTAACGAATTTTTGAAAAACGATCGGTTTCAAAAAAAATTCTTGTCAGACTTCATCGTATTATGTATATTCCCTTGCTATCGAAATTGGATTTCATTAATTGTTAAATTGACACAAATGTAGCTGTATGTATTTCGCTCCGAATTCATGGAATCTGATCAACAAATTTGTTAAATAATATGTGCCAGTAAAACGCGTGGGGAGGTTGTGTTTTTATAACCTTTTCAATTAATTTTAATCGTATAATTATACCAATTTAGATTAATATATTAATTGGTTGAAAATTAACAATTAATCAGTTAATTTGATTAAACAATACAATGATTGCAACAAATAAAAAAACTTTCGTCTGACCGTCGCAGTAACTACTGAACTTAATGAAACATATTACACAAAGCAGTGATTACATTACTTGAATTCAAGTGAAAGGAAAGTAATTAAGAATGTCTAAGAGCTAGTGTATGACATAATTGAAACGATTGAAGGCGTTGTCATTGTCAACAACAGTTGACATTGACAACGCCTTCAATCATTTCAGTTATGTAAATGTCAACTACAACTCACCACTGAATCAATAGTGTATGACACATTAAAAGTGATTTTATTTTGCTTATCTGATTGCGCTATTCGACCTATCGGCCTCGTGTTGCAATCTTTCTTATTCGCAAAATAATGAGCAACGTTTACAGCCGTCGAAAAATAAATAACTTTAATTCATTATGGCAATCTAGTCTTGCGTTAAGGAACTGGAATGAGTGTTTCTAATAAGAGTTATTAGAATTCAAGTGTCATAAAAATCCATGGCTCATTATTGATTAGTTTCAACAATGATTAGTTTTGTATTGGTAGTAATATTGGAACACTTATGCTTGGGCTTCTTTTAACTGTTCTCAAAATAAATGTAACACCTTTCGAAAAATGAATAGTCGAATTTCAAAGAAAATTATAATTACTGTGAGTGAGTTTTATACGAAGCTGTTAAAACTCGTCCAAACTTTATATTGCCACATCATATTATACTACTCGATCGTATTGTACTACTTTGATAACTATCTTTTGCAATTCTTTTTCGTTAATATTTATAATTTCTTTTTCGTAGATAACTTATATCATTGATATTATTATTATTATTATTATTATTATTAATATTATTTTATTATTAGTTTTAGAAACGCAATGTGTTTTTAACTCTTTAAATACAATATAAGCAGAAACGCGACGAATTTGTATGTGGCTTGCGCCGCGAGACTGATCGATTGCTGCTGCCGTCTTACGGCCGAACTTACACTACGAGTGGACCCTTCCTGTATTATCCCTATGTTCAGAAACTTGGTACGCAAATATTCATTTCTGCATCCTCCGGACAGCTTCATTAAGTCCATAGTTCAGCCAAGTCTTCTAAATGACTGAAAAGTTTCTAAAATATTGCTTTTTGCCCGTTTCACTCAATATAAAAGAGTGAAAGCATAGAAAATAGCACCCGTAACTAACTGGTTTTAACATTTTCAAAAATTAATATAATTTAAGAGTAATGAATATCACTAATTTAAGAGCACTAATCTCGAGGAAGAAATTTGAATTTTATGAATATGCGTTACATGCCCCTTCAGCATAAACATTGATGATGGAACGAATTGTTTTTATTTTATTACTGTTTTATCTTAAAAATTATGGCAAGAATATAGAGAGATATTAGAAAAGATTAGCTTCAAAATTATAATTTTACAAATCTGACATTCCAAATGAGCTCATTGTAATTCACAGTATAAAGTAAATGAGAGGTTGTCGGTTATTGAAGTACACCAACTTTCGGGAGGTAAAACAAAATACTGAATGAAAATTTTACCACTTGGAAGTATCTTTTCTGGATGAATTTTCTATGGAATTTCCATTATGTTGCATTATGTTTATATTTATTATTCACTGTTTAATGATGGATGTGGGTTATTAAAAATGTGTAAGGAATGGTTAATTAATACACAAGTTAATTAAATGTAATTTATCTTCGAAGCTTGGAGCATATAGCTTTATCGATTCGCAAAATAGGCGTCTTCGAGTGATGAGAGTACTCAACGCAATTTTCATTACAAAACCATCGAATAATAAAAAGTGAAAAATATAAAACGCTAGAATCGCTGAAGTCCAGAATAAAACTTTAATTGTATTTCAATTAATTTATTTTCAACTTTTCTATCGTAATACATTTAAAATTTTACATAGTGAGTAATGGGTGATTACGATGTTGCGTTGAGAATTTGAATTTGAAGATGAAATTAATACAGTCATTTCAAAGATAAGTATAATCACTAGCTAGAAATGACGAGTTTGAGGAAATTCATGGAAACTTTACTAATTCTCTAATACCTGATTCTATGGTAATTAACACGCCGGAAAGATGTCAAAAGGGAAGTGAGTTAACTGAGAGAGATACTTCGTGCTACTTTCATTTGTCCTGGGATAAAGGTGACGAGGTTCTACTGCGACCACTGCGTCTCCCGGCGGACGCGGAGGCGTCGGCCGCTGTGACTAAGGACTACAAATGAGGCATCGCGCGAGATCTCCACGAGAAGCCTACGTCCTCGTCAGCGACGGCGCCGGGACGCGTCGCGACGGCCCACCCGACCGTAAAAGCGGCGGAACGGCTTCGGCACATGGCGCAGGGCCTCCTCGGCGCCGAAAGGCCGTGTTTGGCCCGCCCCCGCCCCGCGCATTGCTTCGTCGCCCCCTCCCCCGCCCCCTCCCCCCCCGCGCCGCCCCGCCGACCCCGCCCCACCCCGCCCCGACCCGCCCCTACCCCGCCCGACCCGCCCTGACCCTGCCCCGACCCTGCCCTGACCCTGCCCTGACCCGACCCTGCCCCTGACCAACTTTCTCATTCAGTACATACCCTGCATGCTCATTCAGTATATACCCTGCAGTCAGGTCTCAGCCATCAGTTCTGGCCGGATTTTGGTCTAGTTAACACATGATACTCACTGTGCTGCACGTTTAACAATAGCTAAAGGCCGAGATCGATTTTGCCTGTTGCTAGAGGAGATTTCTAGTGACCGGCTAATCAGATCAGTCGTTTTCCGATCAAAACCAGGCAAATGGCGGAGCAGTATCCTAACATACCACGACACTCGGGCAACAAAGCAAGTCAAAAAATACGAAAGGCAAAAACAATCAAGATAATGTACTGTTATAAATGTACTGTACTAATGTAAATAATCAAGATGATGTAAATCAACGTAATGTACGATATGTCTTACATCAACATTCAATTTCTTCACACGGTATTGCATAAAGGACAACCATTTTTTCACCCTACAGCCCGCTCCATCAGCCATGTGGTGGCGCCTCCCACTCGCCAGCCGATCGCCTGCTGGGAGGCCGGTGGCGTGGTCGGCCAGGGCGCGTACGTGAGATTGTCTCCTTTACGGCCGAGGGCAGAGCAAAGGCGTGCACTCCTGCGCGGGGACCAGACAGCGGCGAGGCAGCGTACCGCAATAAACCCCGCCTTGCCCGTTTTGCCTTGCCACGCTCTGCCCGTCCCTTCACCGCCTCTCCAGCCCCTTTCCGCCCCATCCCCGCCCTACCCTCTTCCTTCCCTTCCCTCTTCCCTACTCCTCCACTTCCCCTGCCCCTTCCCATCCGTCCCCATCATCCCCTCGCCCCTTTCCGCCCCTTCCGCGCTCCATCCCCGCCCATTCCCCATCCCTTCCCCTGCCTTTCACCTGCCCTTCCCCACCCTTCCCCGTCCCTTCCCCGCCCCTTCTCCTGTCCCTTCTCCCATCCCTTCTCCCATCCCTTCTCCCATCCCTTCTCCCATCCCTTCTCCTGTCCCTTCTCCGTCCCTTCTCCGCCCCTTCTCTCACCCTTCTCCGCCCCTTCTCCCGCCTCTTCTCCCGGTCTTTCAGCTCTAGGTTTTTCAATGAAAATTGATATTTATGACGAGATTTAACTCTTCTTTTTTAGTCGCAAATATTACTTAAAGTAATATTTCGATTCTACTATTAGGATACCTAAAAATTGAGAAAATATAAAAATATACTTTGGGCGGCAAGAGATGGCGCTGGCAAGAGGATGGAGCGAGAAAGTCTGTGCCATTCAGTAGTATCACTAGTTTCTTCTCATATGTTTCGCCAACAATTTTATATATTAATCGTATATCTAGAGTCTCTCTCTCTCCTCTCTCTCTTTTCCCCTCTCTCCCTCTCTCTCCTTTCCTTCCCCTCTTTTCCCTCTCTCTCCTCTCTCTCCCTCTCTTTCCCCTCTTTCTCTCTCTCCTCTCTCCCTCTCTCCCCCTCTCTCTCCTCTCTCTCCTTTCTCTCCTCTTTCTCCCTCCCTCTCTCTCTCTCTCTCTCTCTCTCACGTACTTCTCGCTCTGCCAGACCCTTGCCCTCCCATTGCCGAACCGTTTCCTCTCGCCAAATTCCTCATCACTTCTATCACCCTCGCTCGTTTTCTCTCCGTGCCTAATTCAGCCCCACATGTACTGTCGCAGCGTCCTCCATATCAGGATCTACTGGTTGCGATCCTTCGGGAAACGCGTGGTCGGCGCCAAGGACCACTGCCAGTCTCGTGTTCTGCCCGGTCGATAAGTTTCAGGCGCCTCGATTTTAACAACTACACGGGTCAAAAATATATTTATCGTGCAAGGAGAACATTACTTGCATTCCTGTGGTAATTTTAACGCCATAACTTTCTTTCGTTCTTCGTACAGTTAAGTTTTTTAACAAATGTATAATAGTAGCATAAATTACAAGTCGAGTTATTTGTGATGAGATATATCTTTATTTTTAATTTTCTCTCTCTCTCTCTCTCTCTCTCTCTCTATATATATATATATATATATATATATATATATATATATATATATATATATATATATATATATACACACACACACACACACACACACACACACACACTTAAATGTTTATTTCTCTGAAATTTCTGGAATGACATTTAACTTTAGAATTTGTAACAACAAAACACATTTCTTGTTAGATTATGTATATCGATTGTTAGGATGTGTCAATTGTTGGGAACAATATTAATGCAGGCCGTGGTGGGAAAGTTGTGGTATTCAAGATTGTTGAGTTAGTCTTGAAGGAGCATTATATGATTTAATGTCTATCAGAAATTATTCAGTTGTGCAACATTGCATATCGAATATGTACTACGTGCACAATCGTACGTATGTCTGAATGCGAGCTAGAGCAGAGTCGATGTTGGAAAATCCTACTTTCCAAGAACACCAGCAAATAGAGTATTATTATCCTTCACAAGTTCATAACGCACTTTAATAATGTCTTGCTGGCTGGCTTAGCATTAACGTCTAACGTAGACAAATATCCCCCTGATTACTAAGCCGCCTAGCCTGCAATCGCGGCCGACTGTAACCGCCGAGCTAAGAGCGAAACTATTTCATCTCGTGCTTCTTTTAGCGAAGAAAAATAAAGAAGTGCGCGGATAATGGCGGAAGGACGGCTAACGGGCTCCCAGATGCAATGGCCGCTGGAGCGTCGCTCATCTCGGCTCCGCGGCAACTCGTTTGCCGCCCGCTCATTGCAACCCGCCGGAGGGGGGGGGGGCTGATGATGGCGCTGGAAGAGGACAGTTTCCTGGGGGTGGTGGTGGTGGGGGGGACGGAGGACTGGAGGAAGGCGGGTTGGCGATGCGAGTGATGACGAAGGAAGGGTAAAAGGCGAAGGCAGGAAAGATGCGGAAACAGAAAAAAAGGAAAAAGGAGAGGACGAGGGAAACGCGGTTTTTAGATGAAGTGGGTGGGGATAAAGGTTTTTTGGAAAAAGGGAGAAGGAGGGATATTTAGTATGTAATGAGGGAGCTGAGGATATACGAGATGAGTGGACAGGAAAAAAGATAGGGAGTGACAGTAGATGGAGGCGGAGACAATTTAAAGCCGGAGAGAATCTGCAGGCGTGGGATTATGAAGACGGGAAGAATAGAAGGCGGAGAGAATATGAAAGCAGAGAAAAAGCCAAAAAGGGGGGATAAAGAAATATGAAGCCGGGAAGAAAGGGGGGGGCAAGTGAAGGTGAAGACAGAAACTAGAGGAAGGCGAAATGTGGGCGGGAACGTAAACGCGTTCAGGAGGCAAAGAGGATACAGACAAGGAAGAAGAGGGATAGAAAAGAACTCGGTGGTGAAGAAACATGTGCTTGATTGCGTTTGCGAGAAGCCAAAACG